>OZ057398.1:84671079-85271079 GCA_964056695.1 Melieria picta | reverse complement strand
CTTAGCTAAACTTAATTTCACTTAAATGTACTTAACTTTTACTTAAATTCACTTAAATTCACTAATCTTTGCTTAACATTACTTAACCTTACTTCGTCTAATCCAACCAAACTTAACCTAACCTTACCTAAGCTAACCAAACTTAACTCACTAAAAAATTTAAAAAACCAAACTAACTTTTACTATTTCAATTGATTCTATTCATTTCGTATGATCCAAGTTTGTTTCTTAAGTCTTTTGTTCCACTACTAACGTAACCTAACCTAACTCATTCAACACTGACAAGACACCTGATTTAAGTTTAATTTTTTTAATTGGATTCTATTAAATTTCATTGTTCCAAGTTTGTTGCTTAAGTCTTTTGTTCCACTACACTTTAAATTTTCAGCAGATTTAATTTGTGTTAAAGCGGCACTGATGAGGTCAAATTTTGACTCTTTACTTCTATTACCACCTTTAACAACACAAACAAATGAAGCTATAACATTAACAACAACAACAAGCATGATAATCCGACAAACTGAATTTTGCATTACTTAAATTCGCTTAACTTCACGAACTTCACTTAGCTGCACTTAAATTCTTAAGTTCTACTTAGCTTCACTTATATTTACTGAACTTCACTTTTCACTTCACTTCACCTAACCTAAACTTACCTAACCTAACTCATTAAAAACTGACAAGAAACCTAATTGAAGTTTCATTATTTTAATGGCATTCTATCAAATTTCACTATAACAAGTTTGTTGCTTAAGTCTTTTGTTCAACTACACTTAAAATTTTCAGCTGATTTCATTTGTGTTAAAGCGACACTGATGAGGTCAAACTTTGACACTTTATTTCTATACCTCTATTACCACCTACAACAACAACAACAACAACAATAACGAGGGAAACCATAACCATAGCAACAGTAAAAAAATTCACGTCCAAGAAACGGCAACACTTCAACAAACATAGCGTAATTATTGCCATAACAAATTAAAAAAGTGTAATTTTAACAAATTTATGTTTCCATTGCTGGCTATGTAACCAACAACGCATTGCTGTAAATTACATGTTAGCATTGCAAACGAAAAAAAAAACAAAACAGTCCAAATTGAAATCATAATCAAATTAACGAAATGAAAAGCACGCGTTGGTGAGAAAAATGCAAACAAAGAGTGGGGAAAATGTTGGAAAAAATCCAACAACTATATATCTACAATTTGTACATTACACTTGATTCAAAATCTACACGGTCATGAGTTGGTGTCTTTCGTGGAAAATTATTTTTCATGAACACAAAAGTCAAAAGTGACCAAACAACTCAAAAGGTCAGACATCAATTAGTCACAAGCGAGTGATTTTTGCTGGTGCTTAAAAGTAGAAAAAGAGGGCGCAAAATGTGAAAAAGACATTTTTTGTAAATTGTTTCTTGTGACATATCAGAAACATACATACACACAAAGAATTAACAATTTTGGGTTGCCAAAGAAATTCCAATAAAAGGGGGACAACATAACATTAAATACAAATCAAATTAACACAATTTTGTGTACGCAGCTATGTGCGGAGTGAGGCAACAACCAGCAGCAGGATCTGTTGTGCACTAGCAGCGACACTAATAACAACAACAACGACACTAACAAAAAATCATATTTTATTTCTACAGCAACAGGTTGTACAGGTTTTCGCTTTTTGTGCATTGCTGTTGGTCATTTCCCCCCCTCTTCCCTCAGTGCGGTGACTATTTAAAGTTCTTATTGTTGTTGTTGTAGGCAACAGATGCGCCAAACAACTGCAGTTGCCGACTGTTGCGCTTTCGACGCATAAATCAAGAAGCCAGCGAAAAGCAGTGGCCAATGCGGATTCCACACTTTTCCTTACAGCGCGCTGACAAGCTGTGCAGCATTTCTTGTTTCCGTTGTGATGGTAGCGCTTCTTCGCGCTGCGAGCACTTGTTGAACGCTGCATCGCGGAGAATCTCAGCAATTTTAAAAGCGCATTTTTATGCAACATTTATGCGCTGTGTTTGTGTGTGTGTGTGTATGTACGCGCAGCCTGCCGACTGCCTGTCACTGGCATTTGTGCGTTTTTAATTAGTCAAAAGCACTCGAGTTGTTGTTGTGTTGTGTAAGGCAACAACTGAAAGTCGTCGCCAACAAACAGTGGTGGCATGGCGCAGGGACACATGAGATAAAGAGTGTCATTGGTGAGTTAGCAGCAGTTGGCAGTTGGCGATTGATTGCTATTTATTGTTATTACTCTGAGAAGCACACATTATTTTTCTTGTTGCTATAATTTATGTGCGCTATGGCTGTGCAAACTGTTAGTTGCATGTGTGGAATATGTAAATGATTGAAATTTTCATAGAAATATATCAAGAAAAATTCATTGATTCGTTTCTAGAAATGATTTTAAATAAGGAAGAAAGGGAGGAAGGTTTTATATGAAACTAGTAGATGAGAATTACCGTTAGTTAAAGCTGCCTTAACTCAAAAATTACTTACAATGGCCATCAACTCGATTCTCCATACAGGACATTATTTTGAAGGCTTTTCATTTAGTACTTTGGATATATGCAGATGGAACTCAGGAGTCAGAATCAACTTTCCTTTCAAGCTATGTTATCACACTGGAAATTATTTTAGTTGCTATTCATTTAGGACTCTCAAAGGTTACCTATGGAACTCATAGAAGAGAGTGAGGCAGTGATGCCAGATGGATTTCAAGCAATCCCCCTAAAATGAAGTTTATAATGCACACATATCATTCTATTTGGTACATGAAATTAAAAAAAGACCCACTAGCCAATATATCTGAACAAGGTATTGATGCACCAAAAATGCAATCTGGTTGGCATCTGACATTTTAAAAAGAGTAAATTAAAAATGTCTGTAAAATATTTCCCCCTAAATTTTCCCCCTAAAATATTTATCATAAAATTTCCCCCCAATCCAAACAAATAAACCCCGAATCTAGGGGGAAAACCCCTAATCTGGCAACACTGGAGTGAGGCATCATACTTCAAGTTTTCTTGGTTCATGCATTATTTGCATTAAAAGCTTTCATTCATGGATTCTTCACACTTGACATAATTTCGACTAGTTCTCTAAACGGTTACATATGGAACTCATGGATCAGAATCCACTTTCTATTCAAGATATTTCAATTCAAAGATTATTTGCACTGGTGACCATGTTGACTGCTTTTCAGTTACCACTTTGGAAAGTTACATATAAAACTGATTGATGCGTGTGAACTGTCTTTCTGAAAGTTTTCTTAGTTCATAGATCAACTTTAAAATCACCGTAACTCTTCACTGAGCTGATCAGAAATAAATTAAGTTAAAACTTTACCTATCAAATATGATATTAACTGTAGGTACGAAAATAATATTGAATGGGGAGGCTAATACACTTTGACTTTTGCTGCGAAAACCCCCAAAGTTGAAAAGCTCACAACTTCGTTTGTATAACAGGCGCCCTGTAGTGGTGATTTTTGGAACATTTTTGAACTTTTTTAAATTTTGTATTTTTTTCACTGAAGAATGCTGCCGATCGTTGAATAAATCATTCAAATCGGTTTAGTAGTTTGCGAGATACGCTGATTCTTAGCTTACTACACTTACAATTGTGGATCTAATTCTATAAAAAAAATACCAGTTTTGTATGGCAGCCTCCTTAAAAGTTGGAGATAGCGGTTGGGTATGTGTGAAAAAACCATCGGAAGGAAAAATAAATAGGGGTTAGTCTTATATTTAAAAAGTGTGCGGGTAACTCGAGAGCAATGGGAGACCATTTCATAGAAACAATTCTTTTGTATGGAAGCCCCATTAAGGGTTCGATGTAGGGGGTAAGTATCTTCGAAACAAATAGACTTTAACCCTCTAAGAGCAATTTGTGACAAGTTAAATACTATGTGACAAGTGTGACACTTTGTCACAAATTTCACATTTTGTCACAAATTTTATTTTAATCATTAATACGACTATTTATGACGAATGCGGCATTTTGTGACAAATGTAGAATTTTTTGACAAATGTGACATGTTGGAGAAGGACAAATTAGTGGGGGTTAGTCATAGACTTTAACCCTCTGCAATTCAATTTCTGTCATTTCTGAGTAACTGAGAAGCAATTTGTTGAGTTTCCAAGCACTTTAGTGAACTTTGAGCTCAATGCAACATCTTTGAGGCCAAATCTAGCCCCTCCCCAAAAATTACAATCGGTTCCTTTAGAAATAATTTCGCTGCAGTATCAAATAGTTTTCGAGTGCTTTCAAACGTAAATACTAAACGTAAATGATACTAAAGTAGGCAAGTGATGTGCAAATATCCACTGGAAAGTATACATTACGTACTACAAAATAGTATCCATGATTACAGCAGAACCCTCGTTCACTAATGCACACGGATTGTTGCTACCTCCAGCAACATTCAACTCCTTCCTTTTTACACCTAATCAACTCACGCTTTTCTTTTTCTTAAACATCTTAGTTAGTGTTGTAATTTACAAAACACACATAAAACACAAACTTAATGAAGGCAACATGATTTTTATGAGGCTGTAAAAATTCAAACGATGCAAAATAAATCAATTCCAACACTTCAGCCTCAATTTCTTGCTACAAGCTTCTACAAAAACTCATAACAACAACAAAAACAAAAAGCAACAACATTATAAATTGTTGCAGTGGCAACAAATTTTCCACTTTTCTATGCAAATTGCATGTTTGCAGTAGTAAAATGAGGTTTCAAATTTTATTTCCACTCTTCATAAAAACGCCACTGAGAAGCGAATTGTTAGCAAACAATTTCCCACTAACGGTGAAAATAACGCGTAAGCTGCTCCCCAAAAAAAAATCATATTTTTTTATGGCTTCGATATTTCATTAAATTTGCATAAAAAGAAAGAATGAAAAATTGAGGAAATCCAAAGCACTGCAACCAAAAGTGGAGAACTGGGAGGTTGTAGAAAATTATAATAAAATTCGCATAAATTTCTGAAACTATTCGGAGACAATTAAAATTTTTTCAAATTTCTTTCATACAATGAAACAAAAATAAAATAAAAGTTTCTTTGATGAGAAAAAATATGGAATGAGTTGCGCACGTGTATATGATTTCCTCATTTTTAAATATGATTTCTCACATAAACTCAAATTTTTACGTTACTTTGACATATTGTACGCTACAACCGGTAGTTTAAGAGTCCATTGGTGTTGTTGAAGATGATTTTGTGTAGTTCGTGTTCGAACAAATATCAATCTTAAGGATTTTCTGTGCTTATTCATAGCCGTTGATGAAACATGGATTCACCACAACAAAACGGAGGGCGAAGAACAGTCAAAAGAGTGAGTAAAGCTGAGAACGCTTGAACGCGGAATGCTCCGAAGACGTCAAAATGGTTCCATCGGCCATAAAAGTTAAAGAGATTCGAAAGGCACATGGAATTTAAAAAATCCTCATCGACTATCTTGAAAAAACAATACTAAGTGAATATTAGGAGCGTTTTAGAATCAATTGATGATGAAATCAAGAGAACCCAGCCTTATTTGAAGCAAAAAAGGTGCTATTTCATCACAAAAGCACACAAGGCTCTCATTGTAATTGAAGCAGTTCATAAAATCGATACACAAAAATTCAAAAAAGGGTAATAAAAGTGATATTTTCTCATAGAAATCTTAATTTGTAATTCAACTTTTATAAAATTTTGACAGTTTATCACAAATTTGATGATTTGTGACACGTGTGACAAGTGTGACACTTTGTCACAAATGCCACATTTTGTCACAAATTTTATTTTTATCATTAATAAGACTATTTATGAAGAATGAAGCATCTTGTGAAAAATCTAGAATTTTTGACAAATGTGACATGTTGGGGAAAAAATAAAATTTTGAAACGTATGCAAAATTTTGTTATAAAAATGTGTTTTTGAAATGGGAATAATAATTGCGTCTTTTATCGGCTGTTTTTCTAAATTTAAACCACTGTGACTATTGATTGTTTTAAGAAATAAAGAAAATATTTGGTGGCAATAAGTTTTCATCGAATGAAAAAGTTGAAAGAGAAACTGGCGATTATTTTGGGAGACTGTGATTGCCTTTAAGCCAACTGCGTCATTTTGGCGCTTATTCTGTGCTGTCTTCTACAGCTGCTTCCATCTTTCAGTTGCAGCTACTTTGTCGCATCAGCAATTTCTTGCAGCACAAAGCATTGTGACGCAATACGGCAGCACTAATAAACCGCAAACACACTACAACGCCATCCCCTCTCATCACTCAATGCAATCCTTTCGGCGCAACTAAATCCTAGACATAACCTCAAATAATAAACACAACTGCAATTAGGCTGCCTGCCATACATTGACTGCAAATTGCAGCCGCTGCTCTTAACCTTGAATAGAGAATACTCGGCTATGGCAGCCAAAAAGGATTAAATCTTCTAATTTTTTTCACTACACCTTCTGCTTCCAGGACATCAATGCCGTTGGCAGCGCTTCGTTCCCACAACAAGGCGAATATCTAATCCTTCAACAATTGTCTAAGGATTAACCTTTTGCTCCAAATGTCTTCCTACACATTTGCCACACAGCACAATAGGAGACAATTGAAGAGATGCAGTTTGCCATCCTGCTGGAAACTTATCTGGCTACCTAAAAATATGAGCAGAATGCCAAGGAAGTGTTTATCTGTAGTTGTCTTGGTAGTTGTTGTTTTTGTATTTCTATTTTTTAGTGTCCATGTATTTTTTAAGACAGCACATTTCCCGCATACTTTAAATAGCTCAACAAGCAACCCGAAGCGCAGCACTTAAACCCTTCGCATATCCTTGAGCAAGGATATGCAACTATGCAGCGCCACACTATTAATTTTTTTCATTTGCTGTGTTATAAACAAGTCCTGTGGTGCTGTTGCTTTATTAAATAACCCAAAAATTGCTTCGTCTACTCCTACTATGTGTACCAAGACATGAATTGTTTGATGATCCTTCAAATGTTCTATGCGCCAACTCCGAAGATCCTTTTGCTTCAATTCATTTCATTGTTGTTGTTATTCTTCTTCTGAAACGACCTTCTCAACGTTTACGTACTTCTTTGGGGCGCATTGTCTTTCAAAAAATGATGAATGCGCGTTTTTCCTTGTCCCTGTCGTCCCTCACGATTCCACTGCGCCCTCATCGTTTTTTAGGCGTTCTAATGGTTTCAATGCCCATTTATCTTACTTACGCCATACAGCAGTCGCCAGTGGTTAATGGCTGCTGATACTTTACGCTTTTGTGTCCACGGTTCGCTGAAGTGTGGAAATTCGTAGAGCAGCTGCCTACCGCGTTCGGCTATTTCTGTCGCGCTATGAACGGCAATTTTCCAGTATTAAAGTGGGAGACTGTAATTTTCTTGATTCTACAAAACACGCTAATTCAAGCAGCAATGTAATTTTGCTTAAGTGAAGGTTGGGCACAGCGGGGGAAATTTTCAAACTGAGGGTTTATCCAGAAAAAATTAGAGCTCATATGAAAATGAAAAGATGAAATGTTTTAGACGTGTCTCAGTACTTGAGCTGTGCTCTACAAAATATGATGAATTCTATGTGAGGCTGTAACAACACTTTTTAAGTGTTGAGTAGCAGAGGGGTTTAAATTACAACGGCATGGATTTTTATCATAATTCAATCAACATTAAATAAGTATATACATATAAAAGTTTGTTTTGGTGTTCTCTCCCAAACGAAATTTTGACTAAACTTTTCAAACCTGGCAAAAGTTTTGTCGCTGCACATTTCTACTCATTACACCGTGCGACAGCATTTTTCACACCGGGAAAAATCCATATGTGGATGAAACTAGAGACCAAATATAGTAATACTGTGTACTCAGTTTTTCATTTCTACATCCTTTGTCCTTTTAAAAGGACTTCAAAATTTTGAAGGGGATAAAAACTAAAAAAAAAAAAAAAATACTTAACCTCGTTAGAATATGGCGATATGTATATCAAATGAAAGAGGAAAGGCTCAAGAATAAATAAATTAAATAAATAAATAAATTAAATAAAATTGGTTTGTTACCTATTTCTAAAAAAAGGATATGAAAAAGGTCCTTTGAAAATTTTAATCCTTTATATGCTTGAAAATTTATATAGAATTTTCTTGAAAAGTAACTATGTTAAAACCCAAAATCTCCCTGATCTCGTGTCAAAATTTTATTACTCTAACTTTATTAGTTCGAAAGTTATTATAAAAAAGGCGGAAGCTGCAATTCTAATGAAGTACAAAAATTCTAATTAATTTGCGTATCAGTATTTTAAATAATAAATAGATACAAAATCAATGAAGCGAGAATAATGAAATTTTGACACGTGATCAAGGAGATTTGGGGTTTTAACATACTTACCTTTCAAGAAAATTCTACATACATTTTCAAGGATATAAAGGATTAAACTTTTCAAAGGGCCTTTTTCATATTTTTTTTTTACAAATAGATAAAAAATTAATTTTATTTCAATTCTTTAGCCTTTCCTCTTTCATTTGATATATGATACATATCGCCATATTCTAACGAGGTTAAGTATTTTTTATATTTTTTTATTTTTTATCTCCTTCAAAATTTTGAAGTCCTTTTGAAAGGACAAAGGATGTAGAAATGAAAAACTGAGTACGCAGTATTACTATGTTTGGTCTCTAGTTTCAAGCCCATATGGATTTTTTCCGGTGTGAAATTTTTTTTTAATTTTTGTCGCACGGTGTTAACACTCAAATGTCCAAAGAAGTAAAAATTGCTCCATAGAGATTTTTTATTATTTTTTGCATGGTTTTCTGAAGGAAAATCTTTTCTGACTTTTATTATGACATTCCAAAAAATTAAAATATTGTTCAAGAAATATTTACCACTATTTTGTAACATTATGCCATAAGCGTATGAAAGGAAGACTGGATTGGCCGGTGATTTGTGTGTTAAACTGTAGGTTGCATATTTTAAGTAGAGTCTAACATAATCCCTTGAACAGACCATAGCAATTTAAGTGTAGATCACCAAGCACTGGATCACCAAATTGACTGCCAGGTGACTGATGTGAAAATTCTTATGGCGCTGGGTAACTAAACAGTTGAAATATGTTCAGGAGTATTATAAATGAAGTATTATAAAAGATAATCTAGCTAAGACCAGATTCGAAAGATGATTTCTGTGGATCTGAGCCGTGAATCGGTTTAAGTCGACAACTGGAGAACCTCAGTACATCACAAGAGGGAAATTGTAATTGAAGACAGTCTAATCTAAGACAGTCTAGTTTAAGTCAGACTAGTCTAGGACAGTCTGTTGTAAGACAGTCTAGTCTAGTCTAGTGTAGTCTAGTCAAGTCTAGTGTAGTGTAGTGTAGTATAGTCTAGTCTAGTCTAGTCTAGTCTAGTCTAGTCTAGTCTAGTCTAGTCTAGTTTAGTCTAGTCTAGTCTAGTCTAAACTAGTCTAGTACAGTTTAGTGTAAGACAGTCTAATCTAAGACAGTCTAGTCAAAAACAGTCAAATTTTGCACAGCTTAACCTAGTAGAGTCTAGTTTAGGACAGTCTAGTCCACGACAGTCTAGTCTGGGACAGTCCAGTCCAAGACAGTCTGGTCTAGTCTAGGACAGTCCAGTCTAGGACATTCTAGTCTAGGACAGTCTGGTGTAGTTTAGGACAGTTTAGTCCAAGACAGTCCAGTCTAAGACAATCTAGTCTAGGAAAATGTAGTCTAAGACAGTCCAGTTTAAGACAGTCTGGTGTAGTCTAGGACAATCTAGTTTAGTTTAAGACAGTCTGGTGTAGTCTAGGGCAGTCTAGTCTAGCACAGTTTAGTCTAGGACAGTCTAGTCTAGGACATTCAGTTTAGTACAGTCTAGTCTAAGACAGTGTGGTCTGGGATAGTCTAGTCTAACTGTGCAACAGATTTTCAGGTGATACCTACAACGGTTTAATCTGGTTGAGGAAGACTCCTGTAGCAGTCGAAGACGTTAATTACTGTGCTTCAAACCAGCAGAACTAATTACTTAGTGAAGAACAATTATGGGGCGCGAGATTTACCTCCCCTTAACGAGTAGGGGAAATTTAGTCGCTGAATGTGCGTTCCTACACGGGTAAAAATAATTCATAAAAATCTTATGAACGGCGTTCGTAAACCTTTATTTTGAACTTTTTATGAAAAATGCATAAATTGTGATTTTTTTCATAAAATTTATAAAACAGTTCATAAATGTTCATGTGAAACTTCGTTCATAAACCATTTCATAAAAGCCGAATCTCACAGTTTTAATTCGGGTACGAGCCGAGCGGGCAAGCTACCCTTATTTTGAACTTTTTAAGAAACATTCATAAATTTTGTGTTTTTTTTCATAAACTTTATGAATTAGTTTTTGAACACGTTCATAAAGTTTCTGAAATTCGTTCCCAAACCATTCGTTCGGCCACGCCGAATCCGAACGGCGATTGGCAGTTTTTTCTTTCACACTTGGAGGTTTTGCCATTGCCTGCCAAGAGCGCACTTGTGCGATTCTTGTAATTCTCATCTGCTTCATGTGGTTAGCGATAGAAGTAGATAAGCGTTTTTACCAGCCAGCGAGACAGGTAAGCCGAATTCAATTAAATAAGTTCTTTATATTATTACTTTATTTATTTTTATATTATTTCATTGCTATTAATTGTCAATTTCTTTTTAGCAGTCAAAGATGCAGGTGGCGGCCATATGCTGTTTATTATAAAAGGAAAATTTATTGAATTTTTATATCATTATTAAAAAAATAATTATTTATATTTATAATTAATAAACAAATATGCATTTGTAGAAATATTATTCATAATTACTTAACATGTTTACTATAAATCACTTTCATATTTTGTAAGTTTCCATAAAAAGTATTAGAATTTTTTAAATCAACTAAAAATTCAAAAATATACCAATGTTTTAAATTTTTTAGGGATTTTGAATTTCAGGAATTTTTTATGAATAAAATCAAATATTTTATGAATTTCGTTCATACACGTTCGGGTTTATGAACAAGGCGTATGAATGCGTTCATACAATTAATGAACGGATTCATGAGCGTTCGGTAAACCCGAAGGTTTATGAATGCGTTCATAAACTTTTTATGAACGCGTTCACTGGTTCAAAAATTATGAATATGCGCATACAGTTTATGCACAAATTCACAAATTTTTTGAACGTTTTTCGTTCCGTGTACGATCCTAAGACTCATTAGTTCAACTACTGTTGAAACCGTAGTATCGAGCCTCAAGTCCAAGGGCTCTTTGGTTTAGCCAGGACCAGGTTTCGAGGGAAGAACTAACATGAGGGGGTTCCATGGCCCACTGCCATTAACCAAGCGAATATATTCGAGCTTGACAGACGCCAAGAGGGCGTCGCGTGATTCAATTATGTCCAGCAAGACAACATCTTTTAAACTTAAGATAAGGCGGATATAATATAGTTTTTAAGATGATCGCTGATCTTTCACACAAGTTTACTGTCGTAAGGTTCGTAGTAGGAAGAATGGTTGGAAAACTATCAGGAGGAAATATAGAAAGATTATTGTACGGAAATAAGACGCTTTTTTGCTTCTTGAAACCCCATTGTAATAAGTTCAAATCTGAGCATTTGGTTTCTGTAAACATTTTAGTGGATAATCTCTGCAGATCCTGCAGGACTACCCAAGGTGCACAGTGAAAGCTTGCTTAGGTGCCAACTTGCTGTACACAAGTGGACACCTTCATTGTTCTTTTCCCCAAAACTTTACCTCTGAAAACCTTAAATCATTTGGAGCCCAAAACAATTTCAACCAATTCGTTCACAATCCAACACCCACACGCCAGCAACTCACTCTACCGTAAAACATTAAAATGATAAAGAAACAATAAAATTTGTTTTGCATATCGGATGACTGTTGTTGTTGTTTTAATATTTGTTAAATTAAAAGCGTTGTAATTTCTTAATTCTGCGCCATGGTTGAACAACGTTTTAATTTGAATAAAGTCGAGAGGCGAGCAGCGTCAGCACACTTGCCATGAGCCTAAAAGACCACACACCCGCATGTGCTAATAGCAACAACCCCATCACACACACACATACAAACACACATATAGACCCCAACCAACCAAACGACCAGCTTGCTGCCGCTCGCAACGCTGCACGACCTCGCCGCAGGACTAGAACAAACCATTTAAGATTTTTATCATTTTTATCCATTATTTTTAGCATTTTTATGTTTTGGCAGTTGTTGTTGTTGCTGCTTTATTGTAGTTGTAGGCTGCCCGCCAACATTGAATCTTCTTCATTGCTTTGCGACTGCCAACGTCAACGTTGCGCGATGCGTTTTTTATGCAAATTAATTGAGTTCAATGGTTGTTGTTGTTATTGTTGTTGTCTAGTTACTGCCACTGTTGGCTATTAGTGCTGTTAAATTTGTTGTAGTTTGTTGTTGATCGAAATCTTGAATGTGTGTTGGGGTGTGTGTGTGTTTGGCAGCTGCAACCTGCCTGTAAAATTTGTCTAAATTGTTTTTCAAATTAACACAAACAAATTTTACTACAAGATTATTTACCAAAAGGTATTTAGTGTTGTTGTTGTTTTACCTGGATTAAACGAAACTTGGCTGCACGGTTGGCCATTAAGTGCAGCCAGTTGAATACTCAATCAAAACACAATGTTGCCTCAGAAAAGGACTATCGTATGTTGCATTGAGTTTGGAAGGACATATGACAACTGTTTTCTGAGGCGACGATGATGAACAGACAGACAAATGGAAAGACAGACAGGTGGCCTGACAAACTCACAGTCAGTTAGATAAAAATACAGATGAACTGACAGACAGACAGTAGCAACCAGCTGACTTTAAGCTAATTTCATGTTTACACTCAATAAACCGAAGCCGCAGCACTGCGCTTACCATTGCCAATAAATTTCTGTCTTACTGTTGTCAACACATATTAAAGCCTTAAATATTTGAAAAAAAAATTACTCCAAATGGAAATTGAAATATTGCACTACAAGTTTTGTTGAACATTCGCCGTAAACATAAAACGTCGAAAATCCAAACGGATTAGCCATAAAAAAGCTGAAGGATGACTGGATGATTTCCTGCGTGTCTGAATACTTGTAGTTGTTATTGTTGTTAGTGCAGAGAGCAGCTGTGGCAACTTGGTTATAGGATTTGCAATTTTTTGAACATTTGAGGCAGCAACGAAAAATTGCTATGCTTTTTTTTCATGCGGTGTTATAGATTTAAGTTTGAAAGACTCGTATTGGTAAAAAAAGAATATAAATTTATTAATCGAATAAGCCGCAGAAGATCTGAAACGCAGTTTATATCAGAGTTTGGATTTTTGATGCAGTGGACTCAACTCGTATTAAGTGCTTTAAGACATCATTTGGCTGAATTCGTTCCCAGTGCTTTCAGACATGTTTTTGTAGAGTTCATTCTTAGTGCTTTAAGACACAATTTGGCTGAGTTCATTCTAAGTGCGTTAAGACATTATTTGGCTGGGTTCATTCTCAGTGCTTTAAGAAGTCACTTGGTTCAGTTCATTCTTAGAGCTTTAAGTGCGTTAAGACATCATTTGGCTGTGTTCCATCGGCCATAAAAGTTATAGCGATTGGAAAGGCACATTAAATTTAAAAAATCCTCACTCCTCGACTATATTGAAAAAATGAAATGATGAAATCTAAGAAAACTAGCCTTATTTGAAGCAGAAAAAGGTGATATTTAATCCCGAAAGGACACAAGGCTCGCACTGTAATTAAAGCCGTTTATAAATTCGATACCCACAAATTCAAAAAGGGTCAAATAAGTGATATTTTCTCATAGAAATCTTAATTTGTAATTCAACTTTTAAAAATTTTTGACAATTTATCACAAATTTTACGATTTGGGACACGTGTGACATGTTGTGACAAGTGTGACACTTTGTCACAAATTTCACATTTTGGCACAAATTTTATTTTTATCATTAATAAGACTATTTATGACGAGTGAAGCATTTTGAGACAAATGTAGTATTTTTGAGTTCATTCTAAGTGCTTTAAGACATCATTTGGCTGAATTCGTTCCCAGTACTTTAAGACATCATTTGGTTGAGCTCATTCTAAGTGCTTTACGACATCATTTGACTGAGTTCATTCTTAGTGCTTTAAGACGTAACTTGGCTGAGTTCATTCTTAGTGCTTTAAGACATCATTTGACTTCTTGAACGTTTCCCCCTTCTTGAGAGCGTTCACGAAGTTTCTATATCTCTATGGTTTTAGTATACAAGGAAATGGAGTGACCATTGAAGTCAAACTGACGTCATTGGGTATTTCATTATTTTACTGAATGGCTTATTGAATGAAAACATTTTATGACTTTTACTATATTTAAAGCTATGTAAAGCACAAAATTTTCTTTCTAGGAAACATCTTTTTTATGTATTTAAGAAAGGTTTAATTGGCCAGGTATTCTAGTGTTAAGAAACTGTTTATAGGGCTGGAGGCTTTGCCATTATCTGCCAAGAGCGAACTTGTGTGTTTATTATAATTCTCATCTGCTTCATGTGAATAGCGATTGAAGTAGACGAGTGTTTAATCAGGCCGAACTGGGAATCGAATCTAGAGCCTTTGGTGTGAAAAGCTAGTGCGCTGGACTGGCTAGACAATCGCTGGTCTCGAAAGACCTACCCGGTGGGCTACCTGTGCTAGTTTATGGGCTTCACTTTATAGTATTTTTCGGAATGCTGTCGTCTGCTTTGCGGAATGTGTTGTCTAACCACTTTCAAAGCTTTCTATTCGCGTCTGAAGACGGCCGGACAGCGTCTTCTTTGCGGGTAATGTTGTCTAACTACTTTCAATGTAGGGAAGTTTAAAGCTGAAAGCTTTCTTTCCATGTCTCAAAGGTGTCAGATAGCGTCTTCTTTGCGAAGAGTTTTGCCCAACCACTTTCAAAGTAGGGAAGTTTAAAGCTTTAAATTTGCGTCTGAAGAGTGACGGACAGCGTCTAATGTTGCCTAACCACTTTCAATGTAAGGAAGTTTCAGGCTGAAAACTTTCTTTCCACGTCTCAAGAGTGTCGGATAGCGTCTTTTTTGCGAAGAGTTTTGCCTAATGACTAACAAGTGGAGAAGTTTAAAGCTTAAAGCTTCCTTTCCATGTCTGAAGAGTGCCGGACAGCGTCTTCTTTGCGAAGAGTGTTCCCAACCACTTTCAATGTAGGGAAGTTTAAAGCTTAAAGCTTTCTATTCGCGTCTGAGGAGATGATATTCGCGTCTGAGATGACTTACAGTCTCCTTCTTCTAGTAAGAATTTTGAATTTCGAATTTGAAAAGGTCGCTGGCAGTGTCTGAGAAGTGGTACTAACAGTTTAACTAACATTAAAAGAGCACTGAATTTGTTGCATATCCTTTACTGTTACTTTTGAAAAGCTGCTTTATTTTATTACTATAAGTTTGACACCACAGTGCCACATGGAAATATTTATACATTCACTTGAATGCGAAATTGTTAGTGCCACTTCCGTGTAGTGAAATTGTTGGGACATTTTCACACAACACAATGAACATTTATAAAAGAAAATCTACAGAAATTTGTTGATAAATTGATATTGTTAAATGCAAATAAATGCAAACATTGATGCAGTTTAATTTCAAACTACATTAAGTACAACCAATCATAATCAACCAGTGACAAGCGAACCGATGCAGGAAAAACCGCATCAACTCAAAAAACTCACATTTTTAAGTCAAATTCAGGCAATTAAATATTTATGCGGCACATGACATGAGTGTGTAAATATATATACGTGTGTGTGTGTGTGATGGCTACAGCAACTGTTGCTGGCAATTACAGTGCGGCGCATTGATTACGGCGAGACATGAAGATACGCGCTGTACGCGATGTCTTTGAAAACTTGGCGCTTTAATTGTGAGTTTGTTATGACGCGAACACGTTCACCGCATTCAACGCCGAATTAAATTGAATTTGAATTTTTAATTGATTTGACATGTGAAGCGGCAAAATGTTGCACCGTTTGCAAGCGTCAAATTTAGGCCGAGAATTGTGTTGAAATTATGGGCAAAACATAAAATGCAGATGTGACATCAACGTCGGCAAAGTTGCAAATTTTTATTACAACATGCTACATAATTTTTGTAAATTTAATTGATTTGAGTTTTTAGATTGTTTTTTAATGGGTCAAGTTATATGCAGAATGGAAAAAAAATTGTATAAAGAAAACATTAGACAACAAGGTTTATGTTGGGTAAAACCGTTTAGAAATTTGCTGAGATTTCTGGCTCTGTGCCGGTTGAGCAGCGAGCAGATTCAACAATTTTTATTGAATGCAGCTTTTTTGTGGCAGCTACAATTTAATACAATTTAGACTTGATACAATTCAACGCTTACTGCTTTATAGCTTAAGACTACTTGTTCTAAACTTAGTCTAACAAGTTGTTGAACTTAGCAAATAGAATTCCAAATATATTTTTTTTATTAACCTGATTGAGTAGAAGCCGTTGGCTGATTGGTGGGGGGAGAAAAAAAAACCAAATGTTGTTAACAAAAAAATTCATGAAAGCGACTCAATGTGCTTTTGCCTATGCAACCATTTTTCGTTGACTGCACAGGTCTATGGTAAAATAAATAATACAGATGTCTTAAAAAAATAATAATAAAATAATATGTATAAAAAATAAAATAATATATAAAAACACATGTCAACACTATAGAACTTAAAATTAATTTGTATGTAAGTGTTCAACTAAACTTACAGCTTAACAAAACTAGAACTTAATGTTGAAAATTCAGTTAACATGTGGGGCCTTAAAACAATCAGCCAATTCGGCGTCGACTCAATTGTCACCCTCGGCGCTGCTGCTGGCGCCGGTTGTGGCGTTCGAGTGTGTGGGCGTTGGCGCACTGGCGGACGCGCCCGTTGTGCTGTGGCTGCTGCGCTCCGAAATCGTGGGACTGGGCGCCCGACTGACCGCCGGGCTGCGATTGAGCGGCGTTGCGCCCGGACTGTGACCCAACGGCACGGCCAGCGGTCCGATGGGTTTGCGTGTGCGTGGCGCGCCGCGTGTGCCCTGATGCGGCGGGCCGCCGGTCTTCAGGCGCGGACGGCCCGGTCCGCGTTTCATTGGTGTCGGCACTGTGGGCGTAAAGCCGCCATCACTCAGATTCGTTAGCGAGCCAACATCGGCGGCTGTAAGAGAAGAAGAAAATTGTGTTTTCCATTAGCTAATTGAGCTGTTAAAAGTGAGAGATTTAAATTGTTTTTTCTAGAAAAAACAGGACGCAGGACAATGCGCAGCCTAATGCAATGCAATGCTCGACAAGCACGTTTGCCTCGTGCTCATTGCATATGCAGACGCTTACTTCCGTTTAACACTCATACACCCACACACACACATACAAACAAAAGTGCAAACATTTGCAAAGCCCTAAGGACCAATTACACTCAACGCCATACATTCGCATTGCCATTTGTTTACATCTGTGTGCGCAAATTTATTCATCGATACGTCGTTGTCGTTGTGATTAGCAAAAAATCGCCAGTCGTTTGCATTGAAATGCAAAGCAGACAGCACACGCACTGTGCACATTTTATGCAATTTGCCAGGCGATTACAGTTGCCACATGTGGCACGCAACACATGTAAGCGGATTTGCGCAATTAACGTTGTTGTAAGCGGCATTCGGAGGGCTCGAAGCGACACAATGCGGGCGGTGCGTGCTGCAGCGTAAATTGTGAAAATTTCAAGGACGCTGAGCGGATTAGAGGCAATCAACATTATTGGAAGCGTGTGGAAATCATTTATTTCTGATATGAATAGTGATATCGGGTATTAATATCTATATACATATAATTGTTTGTCCTGACTGATTGATTGACAGATTCATCATCGGCCAACACAAACCGCTGTAAAGCTACTAACATGAAATTTGAACTATAGATCCACTTTAGAAAGTGAACCTCCACTAAGATGAGAGTTTTTTTTTTAATTTCGGGGTCTAAAGGGCTCAAAAATGGGTTAAGAAACATGATTTAATGGGCCAATTAATTTCAAACTTGGTAAAAATACCCCAAATCAAAAAAATTGTTTTCAATTTTTTAAAAATCAAAATTTAAGAGGGTCAATATGGGTTAAGCATACAAGAGGACTATGAGTAAAGATGAACCAATGGGCCTGATTGACTTTAAAATTGGTGAAAACACTTCAAATGACAAATAATTCCACACTGTTTTTCACTTTTTTTTTACACTTAAAATCGGACGTGGTCAACGATGGGTTAAAATTTTATATGAAAAAAATTTTAATAGGGTTTTTTTACTTCAATCTTAGTAGAACCACTTCAAACAAGAAGTAATTAATAATGTTAAAACATTATTTTATTATTATTTTTTATTTTTTTATATTTTTTTTTGTATTATTATAATTTCTTCGAAATGTTATGTGATCAACGATGTGTTAAAACATGAAAACAAATAATTTAATTAATTCACTTCACACTTGGTGAAAGTACTTCAAATTAAAAAATAATTCGACACGTGTTTTTCAATTTTAAAAACATCAAAATTAAAGAGAGTCGACAATGGGTTAAGGTTCGTATACGGGAAGACTATAAAAAAATTGAAATTGAAATTAATGAAAATTGATTTCAAAATTGGTGAAAATATTCCAAATACAAAATAATTCAATACGTATTTTTTTAGTTTTATTTAAATCAAAATCTGACGGGGTCAACGATGGGTTAACATTTGTAAAAGGAAACATGTTTTAATGGGTTTTTTGACTTCAACTTAGTAGAATCACTTTAAACAAGAAATAATTCGAATTTTTCGATAATCGAAATCTCAGGTAATCACCGATGGGTTAAAAATTTATAAGGAGAAACTGTGAAACAACATGAACTCGTTAATTAATATTGACTTCAAACTTAGTAAAAGTAATCCAAATCCAAAAAAATCAAAACATGTTTTTTGTTTAATTTTAAATTAAATTTTTTTATTTAAAATTTTTACGGGAAGACTATTTTTTGTTTTTTGTTAACTCGAACAAACGCGCAGGGGTTGCCCCCTATTAATGCGAAGCATTGCGTTGGTTCAGGAAGGATATAAATTTAATTAAGTTAATTATAAATTAAATAAATAAATTAATTATAAATTAATTTAATTAATTCAATTAAATTCCATTTTTTTTAATTTTTTTATTTTAACTTTTTTAAAATCTGTCGAGGTCAATAATTAAAATTTGTACGGAGAAACACGATTTAATGGGTTTTGTGACTTCAAACTTAGGAAAACCACTTCGAACAAGAAAACATTTTACAGGTTTAAAAAAAATTTTTTTGGAAAATCGAAATCTGAAGATTTTCTATGAGCGAAACATGATTTAAAGGATTTATTTACTTCAAACTTAGTAGAACCTCTTCAAATAAGAACTAATTCGACCAATGTTTTTGAAAGTAAATAAATAAAAATAAATAAGTGAGATTTTTCATACAAATTTAACGATATCAACAAAGAGTTATAAGAATTATGATTTATTGGGTCCATTGACTTGCGGAAAGTACTTAAAATCCGAAAAAATTCAAAGCATGTTTTTCAGTGTTTGAAAATCGACATTAGACGAGGTGAAAAACTTGTCAGAAGTTTATGGGAAGAAAAAAAATTATATAAAATCATAAAGTAAAGATTGGAGATTAAATATTAGATTAGAGATTAGAGTATGTATTGTGAAAAAGAGCCGAAAGAAGCTGCTTTTCAATCCACTCAATGATAAAGGCAAGATTGCTTGATCTTTTGCCAGGATAGGTGATTAGCTTAGTAGATATAAGGTTTCAATTCGATAGAACTATCTATCTATCTATTATTGTACAAAGGTTTTCGAGAAGACCTTCGGGATATCTCTTCCTAAGATTTTTTAATACGCATATGCAAAGTCTATGGTGGGTTATGTTGTTCTCAGTGTACACACAGAGCGCACGACATGTTCTATTTTTCAGTCAATTCACTGCCAGGATAATAGTGATCAAAGGGACTTTAAAGACATACCATAAAGGGACATTAGGCACAGAGATGAACCGCCTCAGCTCTCGGATCATATCATACCGATCTTTATTTGAATCTGTTTGAGTGTTTTCATATCACAACTAATGCTTTCAAAGCTGTAAAGTCAGCTACTTGAGGACAATAATTTTATTTCCATAATACAAAAATATGAGTACACGAAACACCCCCGCAACGAGCGCATATTTTAACGTACTCATAAAATCCGATTAATTCGCCAAGTGGGTTAAAATCCACTTGGCGCTAGCCATTCCATTGTACCCACGCACTATGCACGCACGTACTGTCATAATGAACCCAAATGAGCAAAGCGTGAGGAATAACGCTACCGTGACAGATGCTGTCAAACGATTTAGATTTGAATCTTTTGACAAATATTTGTCGTGACTTGTGCCGATAACGGAAAGAACAACAAAAACTTGTCAGAAAAATAAAGAACATAATGCGCGGCCGAAAAAAAGGGGAAGTTGGCGCTAGTTGGAAGTAAGAAGAGGGAAGTTTGCGCCAGAGTTGCATTTATAAAAAAATGACAAAAGTGAAATGAAAAATATGTCACGTACTGAAGTATGACTATGCAGTGATTTATGCTTAAACGTGAGTGTAAGTATGTGTGTGTGTGTAAAAAATCATTGGTTTTAGGGTTTTATTGTTGACAGTTTTTTGGGGGTGTAAATTTTTGAGGGTCTTCGATTACACCGCAGAAGCACTCATTAGCCGAAGTGCCACTTTGGCGCACACTTTGTGCGTGGCATTAAGGTATTCCGAGCATTGACGGAAGTTATTTTCCATAAGTGGTCGAGAAGGGATTTTTTTGTATGAGATCTTAGACAACAAAGGGAAGAAGTGTGGTTTAATCAGAATGTAAGGAATAACCCGCAGCTACAGTTTCGAAGGCTTATACGTGATTATAGCACAGATTAGGTTCAAGTGGCGTAATTGATGCCAAAAATAGAAAGTGGAAAGAGTGCAATGTGCGGACTCGTACTAAAGTATTTGGTATTCAATATTTTAAATCTATAAAATTACTGAAAAATTTAAAACATTTTTTTGGACATTTGGTTAGTTAGTTTTTTTCACTTAAACTAGTATCAAAGTGAATCCTTTTTTCATGAGTTATGAAACTTTTGTAAGAAAGTTTAGATCTAAATCTTTTCATGACTAAATTTTTTCATGACTTATGAAACTTTAGTACGAAAATTTAGATCCAAATCTAGCACAATTATCTTAGCATAACTAAAGGCGCTATGCCTTCAAAGATTCTAAGGTTCACTCCTCTTAACTTTTGTTTTTCTTAGACCGACCCGGGTGAGTAGCGGCTGAAAAAAGGCCCAACTTTAAAGATTTATTTTGCGACTATCGAAAAACTTAGAAGAATCCTTTACAGAGGATTTATTGAACACATACTGAGTTACGAAAACAAATTTTGTTATTGTAATTTGTATTCAAAATGGCGGGTCACTTGGGTGGGTATTGATTAGCGATGTATCTTTATCTATAAAAATCTTTGGTAAGGCAAAGGTGAAGGAATTATTGAAGCGCAGCTATTGGAAAAAGTTTCATTTAACTATTTGATGTTGTCTTTGTTGAGAATTGATATTAAGTCTCTAACTTTTATGATCCAAATATTAAATAATAGGGGTATTCACACTGAGCTTGTCAGTTTGTTTTTGTGAGACAATCGAATTAATTAAATAGGAAAAAGCTGATTTTTCGAGAATTTTTCTAGAATCCTTTTTAAAATTTTCTTTTTGATTTTCAGTTTCGTATTCAGCGGCCCAAAGTTAGTCAAGAAAATACTTTTGTTTTAGGTGTTAGTCGCAACTTCGACTTTCTGCATGTTGATCACATTTCAATATTAGGAATGTTAACCTACCTTCGGAACCAGGTGTTGTTGGTGCTGACACAGTGCTGCCAACTGGCGATGCATTCGCTCTGCCAAGTGAGCCACCACGTCGGGTGCTGCCACGTGGACGGCCACGTTTGGTGCCGCGCGGATGATGACGACGACGTATGCGTCCAATGCTGCCATAATCACCGAACAAAGCTGAAAAGAGGCACACAAATAAGAGATAACATTAAAGAGTGGAATATAAAAACGCAGATGGTTACTTTTTTATTAAAGTAATTAAAAGGCTTGCAATAAAGATAGGTAACAAATATAAGTTTTCTTCAGTTTGGCGCATTTTCACGGCAATTCGAAAGACACATAAGCTGTCAGCAGGAATTGATTAATATTTCTAGTACCGACAAAATTCAATGATAGTATTTCACTAATAATAAACATTGAAGTATTGAAGGACCAGAATGAGGCCACATGGTCTGCTTATGAAATGAGAAAATAATTAGGAGGGAGTTTGCAATGTCCAGAAGGGAAATGAAGGAAGAAAAGAGTACCATATTCAACAGAAACTCTCTTAAAAAAACAATAGAAATTAATCTTAATTTTCTTTACAAACTAAAGCGGCATAAAAAAGGCATAAAATCAACAACAACACTTTGAATTCATTGCGCCGTATGTTCAATAAGGATACGTCGAACATTTGCCGGCATTAAGACTGATCCCCAATTAAAACCATAAAATTTACTGTAAAGCAACAAAATTGCGTTCGTGTGGTCAAAGTGTGTCGCGGCCATATTTGGCGCACACTGTGCTACCACTTTTCGAAGAGTTGCTTTACTTTTTAGCAGCTGTGGGTCAAACTCAAATGCAACAACAATGGGTGATTGTATATATCACTTATATATATAAGTAAGTTTTCTTTAGTGCCAATAGTCGTTCATCACATGTTGAACGCTCGCGTTCATGTCACTGGAAACAACAGTTTACAATGCCAGTTGTTTGTTGTTGTTGATTCTACTATTGTTGCTGCTTCTTTCTTCCATTCTTATTGCGTTATTGCTTAATCTAATGCTTCGTTGACTTGTATGTTTGTGTGCAATTGCACATAACGGTAAATTGCATGAATAAAACGGCTCTGCAGCCTGCCAACCATCCATCCATCTTGGCGCTTTGAGCTTCATACAAGTGCAACATCATCATTGCTGACGCCAGACCAGTGCAGCTGGCCACATTGTCGACGTCGACGTCTGCGCTGGCGCTTCGTCCATGTGACATTGCAACCTGCCGGTCCCACTAATTGCTGCAATTCAACCAACCCAACTCTCTCATTCTCTCTTACAATCTCTCTTATCAATGCCGCCAGAAGTTGTGACGAAAAGAAGTCGGCGTTTTGTTTGAAAAAAATCACATTTTGCACTTGTTAAGCGGCGCTTTGT
The DNA here is from genome assembly GCA_964056695.1 of Melieria picta. Lineage (NCBI taxonomy): Eukaryota > Metazoa > Arthropoda > Insecta > Diptera > Ulidiidae > Melieria > Melieria picta. The sequence goes on along the minus strand of OZ057398.1, from coordinate 85,247,762 downwards.
CGCTCACTGCAACCGTCTATCTACGTATATATGTGTGTGTGTGTGTGATTGATGCTTTGTTTGAGCTGCAACATTGCGTCTGCAGTCTGTGGAATGTTCATTCATACATAGAACAGCATAGCGCCAAGAATGGCAATGTTGGCGCCAACCTTCACTTAGGCGCCAGGACTTTGTTGGCTAAGAAAATGTGAAACTGTGTGCGCTATGTTTAGAAACTTCTCCAGAATGCGTAAAACATTAAAAAGTAGCTGCTACAAGAAAAAAATTCCTGTCACACGCTATGTGACATTGTGTCACAAAAATTTTTTTTTAAGTAGTTCATTTTGTGTTTAACACTCATAACAGATGATTGAAAATAGCATTTATGAAGCGCAAGGACCACTTGCGCTACTGCGCCAATGAGCTATGTTTAGAAACTTCTCCAAAATGCGTAAAACATTAACAAGTAGCTACTCAAAGAAAAAATTCTTGTCACACGCTGTGTGACAGTTTGTCACAAAATTTTGTTTTAAAAAAAAGTTCATTTTGTGTTTAATACTCATAACAGATGACTGAAAATAGCATTTATGAAGCGCAGGGGCCACTTTTCCACCACTGTTAGGTTTGATTAAGTTGAGAAAGATGCGTGCGACGATGGCAACAAAACGTTGATTGTTTTTAGCAGCTGTGTCTTCTTTCCCTCTAAAAACAAATTCGAAATTTGACTGCGATTTCTTGCTCTAATGTCTGAAGCTGTGTCTTGTTTTCCTCTAAAAACAAATTCTAAGTTTTGACCGCTAGTTCTTGCTCTAATATCTGAAAAGATTTGAGAACAGCAAAGATACCAGACAATTTTTCTTCAAACTAATTTTTACTTGTTACACTCACATCGAACGATTCAAAACATTGTCAAGCAACAACTCGCATTCAAAATAGCTAAACTTTTGACGAGTTCCTTTCCAAAAAGGCGCAAACAGATTTTCTAACTTATATTGATAAGTGCTGCCATCTTCATGTTAGGGTCGAAAACTTTTCAGACAACTCTTGTAAATTAAACTAAATAAACTCAACTTGGAACAGACACTCCCACCCAGCTACTGTTTAACATATTGTATTGTATAACACAGCAATAAAAAAAGATGAATGAAACGATCTAATATCTACATTTTTTTCAGTGTAGCAAGTGTTACAAGTTAAATCAAATTAGATTGGCAAGTTGAGCTTCTTACGCATGAAATATGTAAAACGACCATTGCAAAATATGTAAAGTTAATCTATGTATAAACCAAAATTAAATTTTTATAATTCTGTTCTCCCTTTCTTTCCAAAAACAACCCCCTTTCATTGAAACGCTCCTTCAAGACTTTGGCAAACGGCCGTTTTCGTGTGTGCTAACAATTTCCCTGACAATCTAATCAAAATGCAATAACAACCACAACTCAACATTTTGTCAATACCAGCAAAATATTTGGCATTTATTTAAATTGTGCAAGCTTAAAAAAAAATCGAAAATACCAATAAAAAAAACGACAAGAAGCTCAAAATGCAGCTTTGCCACGAAATAGTATTTGCCCGAAATACGTAAAAAAATTCGACTGCTACTTAAAATTGCATGCAATTGAAATGTGTAGCCACACAGCAAATTCTTACAACAAATAATGCATACTTTTTATCTATATATATGTAAGTATATATATATTTTTTTAATTTTTTATTATTGATAAAACTTATTGGTAGGCAACAAACAATGCGCCACCGAATTGTTGCAAGTTTCACTCGATTGCTGCCGCAAATGCCACAGTCAGCCTCACTGTTTGCCGATTGGCACAAATAACAAACGGCACAATAGCAACAACAACAATAACAAGTACAACAAGTTCGCGTACAATAAATAAGAGAAATGAAAAGCAAGTAGAACTTGTGCCATTTGCATTTTGAGCAGCGCGCATAGGAAATCGAATTGCGGTAGGGTTAAAGTTCACCGTCGGCAAGGATATCGTGCGCCAAGTGGTGGTGGCATTGTTTTTTCATTGTACTCATTGTTTGGTTGACATGGATCAGTTTTGTTTATTTGTTTGTTTTATTAGGTTTGCATTGAAACTGTTTTATTTAATAAATATGCATTTTTGTAATGGGAAGTGGAGCGTTTGAAGATGATTTGATGGCACTTAAGCACTTTGATTATGAATACTAATTGTGACTAATGAGTGAGGTGAAGCAGTTTGATTTCTCCATAAATGAATAAATGAGTAATCGATGTGGAATAAATAAGAATAAAGTTTCAGACAGTTTCTGTTGAATATTCAATCAACATTGGTGAATGTGGTTTACTGTGCGAGCTGTAAGAGTATTCGTCCTTGTTCTACTTATTGGCTAAGAAAATGTGAATCTGTGTGCGCTATGTTTAGAAATTTCTCCAGAATGCGTAAAACATTAACAAGTAGCTGCAATAAGAAAAATATTTCTGTCACACGCTATGTGACAGTGTCACAAATTTTTTTTAAAATTTAGTTCAGTTTGTGTTTAATACTCATAACAGATGACTGAAAATAGCATTTATGAAGCGCAAGTGCCACTTTTCCACCACTGTTAGGTTTGATAAGCTTAAGTTGAGAAAGATGGGTGCGCTGATGGCAACAAAACGTTGAATATTTTTAGCAGCTGTGTCTTCTTTTCCTCTAAAACAAATTCTAAGCTTTGACTGCGATTTCTTGCTCTAATGTCTGAAGCTGTGTCTTCTTTTCCTCTAAAAACAAATTCGAAGCTGTTCTAGTTTAACTGACTATTATGTAGACAAAACTTCATTCATGTCGCAGATTTATCTAAATTACCTAATCTATGAATATATCCAACGATTAAAACAGATTTCGTATTTTTAAGATTCCATATTTATTCACTGATCTTGAATAGGAAAGCATTGAATTTATATTTTTTTGATTATTTTTTTACACACAAAACTGTTATTATTCATTAGTAAAGTTGAGATTTGATGCCTTCTATATGAACAATGACTACCAATGAACCACCAAGACTCCATAATGAATCTGGCTGAGTTCTTAATACAGCGTTGCCAGATACGGTACAATTACTTTCTCGCAAATCAAACAAGTTTAAAATTTCCTACCACAAATTTAAAAAATCTCCGAAAAATTCTTTTAGTTAAAATCAGACAGTTGTCTGAAAAGTTTCCGACATCAGCATGAAGATGACAGCTTTCATCAAAAAAAGGTAAGGAATCTGTTTGCGCCTCTTTTGAATGGCCAAAATTTCAGTCATTTTGGATGCGCATTTGTTCAACAATAATTTGAGTCAGTCGATGTGAGTGTTTTTATGGAATTGTAAAAATCGAATATAGAGCAGCATGGAGGCACACAGGAGTTCATTTTGAGGGGATTCCATACACAACTTATGAGAATTACATAAAACTATAAAATTCAAGCACGCGAAATTGCCGGATTCGAGCGACACCCCTTGAGCTGTCTAGTCAGAGCTGTGTTCAACTTTTCCTTTGCTTTCAGCGCTCTTTTCGGCAAATGATCAACCGAGCTACTTGAACTGTCACATCAAAATTTTCAGAAAGCAATCAAACAAACCAATATTAGGCTCAATGTATGCCTAAAGTACAATTAAATCCCTAAAAATTTTCTAGTACTCCTGCTATGTAAGTTTGATCAAACTTAAATTTTCCAAATTACGTTCAATTAAAATTTTCAACTATTTATTTTTTATTATGTTATGTTATGTTATTTTATTTTTTTATTTTTTATTTTTATTTTATTTATTTTATTTTTTTTATTTTATTTTATTTTATTTTATTTTATTTTATTTCATTTTATTTTATTTATTTTTTTAATTTTTTTAATTTAGTTTAATTTCATTTAGTTTTATTTCATATTATTTTACTTTAATTTAATTTTATTTAGTTTTATTTAATTGTATTTTACTTTACTTTAATTAACTTTATTTTATTTTATTTTATGTTAAGTTAAGTTAAGTTAAGTTAAGTTAAGTTAAGTTAAGTTAAGTTAAGTTAAGTTAAGTTAAGTTAAGTTAAGTTAAGTTAAGTTAAGTTAAGTTAAGTTAAGTTAAGATAGGTTGGCGTTCGCCTATACAAAATACCAGATTTAAGCAAGTTGGAGATTAAAATTATAGCATCCTTTCCAACAGAAAGAAGGTCCTTTTCTTTAACCCATTCAATAATACAAAACGGAAATAGGAAGCAATGTCAACCAAGAAGATTCACACTCATTAAACACTTTAGAACTCCTTTAAATCCAAACAGATTTTTATTCCGAGTGCAAACCAAAGCTGTGAAGAGCACAAAAAACTGCTAAACTGCACAATTTAAGCGGCAATTGCGGCGCTGCTGAATGAGTGGCAAGGAAGTAATTGTTGGCGATTAGCAGCAAAGCGTGAAGCACGCAAAATTAAATCCTCTAAAAAATTATTGTATGAAAATTACAAAATGCAAAAAATTAAAAAAAACACACACACGGTAGCCGAGAAAAACGCCAAAGGAGCGAACAATGAGCCGCCGTTGCCTGTCAGATGCGATGCGTTTAATGAGATAGCGAAAAAAATATGCCAAGAATGAAAATACTGGCAGCAACAGCAGCAAGGAGGGGAATCAAAGGTGACGTTGCAGCCACGATGCGCATTGCCAAAGGTGACATGGACACGGGGCGGTAGGTGAGTATTGTGTGTACGATTTTTTAATCTTTCTAATAAAAAACATATTTTCTTTTCTTTAGTTTTTTTAAGCTAGCAAGCAAGCAACAAGTCAAGTCATTGGATCAAAGGCGATCATCAGTCAAATCAATTATTGAATTGAATGACTGATTTTTAAAAGCCGATTATACGCATTCGCATGACGGACTAATGTGTGTGAAGTATATATGTGTGTGCGTGTGTGTAAAATGGCATTTCACAATTGGCCAATAAGCATGCTGGAGGGGAAAAAGAGCACAAGGGGACGTTGCTATGAAGACATACCAGCTGCATTGTATAAAATGCTTATGCAGTAGTCTGCCGCGTTGAACCGTTGACTTTGACCATTTTCTTTCATGCGTATTTAGCAGTAAACTTAGTAAAAATTCGTTAAAAATATCAAGTCGCTCATATTAATGTTACTTTAAAGTTCAATAGTTGAACAGTAAACTTAGACGTTCTTAGACTCCGTAAGTACTAATCAATGAGCCCATTGCCCATGAGCCCACGCAGCTAATGCTGCGGCCCACACTGATTGGTTTGAGCAAGTTTAGTCACAGTATTATATAACAAGTCACAATGTTATATACTGTGACCTATTAGATGTATTGAACTCTAGAGTATATAGTTACGTTGAAATGGCCGGATAGATCTTATTCTACACATAGGCTAAGAAGCAGGGCCGTTGAGATGCCATATGCAGTTTTCCATAAGATTAGGTTACTTTATCAAACTATTTCACCAACCAGGTCTTTAACATCTATAGAGGATATCTCCGCAAGGATTCGTAGATACGGTTGCCCTATTATTTAGCCTTCTCTCACTGAGTGCTGGGCAGTGGCAGAGGAAAATCTGTATGCTTTACTCCTCTTCAGTCTCTTTGGTTGACACCTAGGCTGATGGGAGTGAAAGTCCTTGTGACGATGGAAATCTCAGTCCCTTTGAGACCCAGAATAGCTGATGTAAACTTCCTTTTATAAATAAGCTACCGAGGGACACAATCACACCGAAGTTCAGTGTTGTTAAAAATTGCAAAACCGTACTTAGTAACAAAAAGAGTTGGGCAGGGATATCAGAAACATATCTGATAAACCAGTACATGATACCCTGGTACACGCACTGGAGCACACAGGATCCTTTTTTGGAGAGAAGTAGGGTTTGAGAACAAGTTTTGAGCTTAATACCATTTGAAATCATATTTTACATCAGCAATTTTTGTATTTGGAGGGGAGGTTTGAACTCCCAAACGGATTCACTGAGTACACGAATGGTTCCTTCATGGAGGATACCACAACCTCCACACAACTATATTTCAGGCGGAAGTATACGCAATTAAAAGGTGTGCTTTCTTCAATTAAGCGAAGAAATTCCGGAACCGAAAGATAGCGAACCTTTTCGATACCCAAGCGGCAATCAAGGCATTAAGATCATACCAGGTATCCTCGAAACTGGTGCGGGAGTGCCTTGAAAAGCTATTTGGGCTTGACCTCTATAATTAGGTACGGGTCCTCTGGGTGTTCCGGGTCATGCTGAAATTAAGGAAAACGTAAAGGCGGCGCGAGCAAGGGGTAGCGCTTCTATACTCTTTGTCGGTCCACCCTTTTGTGGTTTGGGCAAAGGAACTTTAACCATCCTAATCAAAAAATATAATCGGCAGGAATCAATACTGAGTTTAGAACATTCCAAGGCGGTTATGGGGTCATATAACAAGAAACGATTCGAGGATTGTATGAGTGTTTCATAGAAAAATCTTAGGATTATTGCAGGCATCCTGACAGGTCATTGCAGGTTAAACTATCACCTAGCTAAACTAGGGATTCGTGGAAACGAATGTTGCAGGTTCTGGTTGCAGGAAAGTGGAACTGCACTACACATACTAGAAGAATACTACTTATGTGTCGTCGAAAGAAGCACTGGGGGGTTATCTTGTATCAGGTGCGAATTGGGATTCTAGAGGTTTAGGGAATATACTAAAAATCCTCTCGTATGCTGAACGCTCGTAGTACGGACGAACTATGAGTCCATGAAGGGGACAATAAATCTTTTAGGTCGTTGCAGCAATAATAATAATAATAATCATAAATGGACGATGTGAGCCTCGCAGTTGCTCTTGCGAGATTATTTCAGTGCTCCTGAGCTATGCGAATTCGATGAGTTCTGGCGCAAATTTTAACCATGGCCAGTGGTATACCTACCACCTCCTTGACTGGAAGGATAAGGGTACTTGTGTCTTTCCTAGCCAGATCGTCCGCTTTACAGTTACCTTCAATACCCCGGTGACAGGGCACCCAAATAAGGTGAATACTGTAGTGCTGTTCCACCCTGTAAAAAAATTCGCGACACCCAATGAGAGATTTTGTGTTGTTTATGCATGAGTCCAAAGCTCTTAGAGCAGCTTGGCTGTCCGAAAATATATGTACTTGCTTCTTTCTTTCAGATATACGGTTCAGGTCAAATGGAGGAGATTTGGAGATTTCAATCCCCAAGCCCGGGGAAAAGACGCCACTCTCCGGTCGATCTTGGAGCTGTCTGTAAAAAGATTTATCACATCTCGTATTTGCTGCGGTCGGTCTATAGTAAGTAAACTAAAAAAAGACCCCTTTCGATACTGCAAAAAGGTTCAAGTCAAATCGTGCCCCTTCAAGACATCTTATTGCTATTAAAGCATTAGCCTTGTCCCTCTTAAGGCCATTTCGCACTGACTGATAGTCACACACACACAATTATCATATTATATACATAAATTATTTTATTTTCAAATGGTAATTTGTCTATAAAATTTAGGCAAATCATACCCTCCGCCAATAGTTTGTAACAACAAGCTAATACTACACTAGCGGGCAACAAGCCCGGACACACTTTCGGACAATACACCCGTTAGTGCATCACCGAAACACACTTCAACTGCACCAACACCACTACACGTAGTGGAATGGGTCTTGTGTAAGGCGAGGAAGAGTATGTCAACTTTTTGAAAATAATACCTTCTCTTAATTACGTAGGAAAATTAAAAAAAAAAATAGTTTTCAATTTTTTTGTAAGTACGTTTTGGACTATGTGGCTATCGTATTTCTTCGTCTTCGACGTACGGGCGCATTATGGGCTTGGCGAGATACTCGAGTCGTCGCAGATGTTCTCGCCACTGGCGATAGCTCATGCGACGTCGCGGCGGCGGCTCCTCGATCACCTTCTCCGGAATGGGACAGTGCGGCGGATCGGGCAGGGTGCGCGGCTCGGCGAGTCGTATTATGTTCGGCGACGGTATGTACTTGGCCGTCGACGGCCTGGGCGGAAAGCGTATCGTTGACCAAAACTCAGCTTCCAGCTCCCAGTGCTGGAAGCAGCACGGCACCTTTGGCGGAATGAATGGGCGGCCGGGATCGCGACGTGCCGGCTTCTTGAAGTGTATTTGCGGATTGTACGGATACGCGGGTTTCGGTGGGAACACGTACTTGCGACGCGGTTTCTTCGGCTCGCTCAACGCTATGGCGCTCTCGAGCAGCTCGTTGTATGACTTTTGAACCACTTTCTTTTTCTTTCGGCCGACTTCTTTCGGCTCTTCGGGCTCGATGCATCTGGCGATTTTCGAAAAGTCGATCTCGTGCGGTATGGCATTCCTGGCCGCCCAGTGGTAGAAGCGCACCCAGTCGCGGCGCGTCATTGGGCCGCGCTTTTGCCAGCGCGACGGCTCGCGCTTGGGACGTGGAAAGTCGCGACGCTTTGGCAACGCGTTTTTCTCGACCCAGTCCAGCCAGCGTGGGCGGCGCATTTCGGGCACTTCCTCGGACATGGCTGATATCTTACTGCCGTACTTCGTTTTGAAGGTTTTTCGTATACAGTTGGGTGGCTGGAATCGTGACTATTGCGACGCAAACAACTAACGTACGGCAACAGTTTTTGTAGTTGCTTGGTTTTTGATTATTGCGGTTCGGGAGTGCTGCGAGATTTTGGTTTGATTGTTATTCCTGATAGGGTGCTGTTGCGAATTTTTAAATTTTTGTAACCTGGCCAAAATTTCAGCACAGAAATTTCGAACCGAAAGACCGTTTTGCTTCAATGTTTTTTTCAAAATTCTATGCGTGCGAACACGAATCAAGTGTCAAAAGTATTTCAATATTTTCTATATTTTTTTTAAAACAAAAAATTTATCAAATGACTGAAAAGTCTGTGCGTTTCACTTAATATGTTCTAAATAAAATGACAAGCAACGACACAAATATAACCTGATTGCGAGCAATCAAAGAGTGGGTGAGCACTTAAGAGAAATTAAGTTGCAGAGTTGGGGGAACCAATTTTAGGTGGTTCGAATTATGAGGTTTTTGTAATGAATAATGAAAAGTGGAAAGATGAAGAGAAAATCCGGACTAGGGGACACATGGGATCTCGTGCTAAGGCCTGTTTCCTATAAGATATTCAAAAACTTTACAAAAAACTTTAAAATCTGGGCGCACCGAAACCCCAGAACCAGATAAAAACATCCTCGACCCGTCTATCTGTCAAGGTGACGAATCTGTTCGGAGGGTTGAGAGCTCCATATTTTTATGCTCAAAGGGTCTAATGAATTATTGTAGCTGTTTTTGTTGAGTTATTTAGCAATCACATCAAAGGCCTCGAACCTCATTCAAGTCGAAGCCGAATATAGATCACACAAAGTAAACTGCCGATTACAAATTCCGCCCATTGGCTCTCTATGTAAAAGATTCTCCAGTCTTTATCGGAATATAGCGAGCACTGTATTTCACTTAAGGCATTTACCGGTATTTACCAAAAGGTAGACTTCATGACACCCTTCCTTTAGAAAATAATTCTGAAGTACAGTAAGACCTACTTAACCCTTTCGCTACAGGTTTTTACTGGGGAAAGTTAAAATTTTTAATTTTACGTTTTAGGCTTCTCTATGGTTATATTAGCAACATTCCATAAGACAATTTTTAATTTTTATACTCGGACCCTGTATTTTAGAGTGTTTTTCTATGAGAGCAACCACATCGTTGTGGCTGTAATAATTACTTAAACATAAAACTTTTTACGCATAACGAAAATTTGAATATTTCTTCATTTAATTCAGCCATAATTAAAAAAAAAGAAGTATCTAAATTGAAAGAAAACGTCAAATTAAAAAGTTCTCTAATTTTTTCTGCTTCTTCTTCCTTTACTATGTCAAGATATACCATTAAAAAACGTGTAAATTCGTATTTTTCCTAAAACTTCAAACTATTCTAAAGACCAACAAAAAAAATTATTCTTTCAACCATAGAGGAGCGAAAGGGTTAAGTACCTAACCTAAAAATGTAATCTTTTTGATGTACCTAAGCGGATGGAGTACTCAAACAGGTTAACTCCTACGCGTACAAAGAGCATAGTGCCCGGAAATGTTGGTTTCTCAAACGAAGTAACTAGGTACTGAAGAGAGAAGGTGCTTAAGCAGGCTTTACTGTATCTATTCCATCAAGAACCGAATGGGTACTGGGTGATCCTCTTCCCGCATATATAAGGATGGATCTAAGTATCTGGGAAGGGTAGGCTGTAGTGGGTATCCATTTCGAAGATTTTAATGTCAACCTTAAGCTTCGACTAACTGATCACTGTGTTGTCCTACAGCTGAGGTCACCGCTATCTGCATGGGTAGCAGTGTCCTTGGACTGGCTTAGGGGAAGCTGGATAATGACTGGGGATATTCTGAATTTGAGATGCTATTGCAACAACATCTTAGACTTTTCTTCTCTGTTTCAAGTTTTGCCTTGAAAGTTCCCGGACAAAGGGACATTTCAAGTAACTGTAGGGCTGACAGGTTTCCACTGAGCAGATTGGCTAAGATATGGCAAAGCTCTGAATCCTGCTACTAATTTGAAAGCTTCTTGCTGCCAAAAATAAACTTACTTCAGATAGGAAAAAATTAATATTACGTTGTTCTACAGAACTTATTTTACTTGGCAGGGATCAGCTGAGGTCCTTGATTGGCCTTCACACGTCACTGTTTGATAGGCGCTCACAAAGATATAGAAGGTTGGGGTCATTTTCTAACGATTTCTTTATAAGCTGCAGGGATGAGCAAGAGAATGGAAGTATATTTTACCTTCCATGCACTCACTTGGACAAGGAAGACTCATTTAGGTGAGTTCTCCTTTGATAACCTGGACGATCTAGCCGATAAGACTATTTGTAATCTACTTGGCTTCCTTAGAAGCTTCAATTTGGGCGTTCAAACTCACCCAAATTGAATTAATTGAATCTTATTACATTTGTGGGTGAAAAATATGATTTCAAATGTTATTGGACGCAAAAGTTGTGTACGGACTCCAAATGAAATGGCTTACAGGATTTAATCTGGCCACTGGCAGGAAATATGAGTCCAACTAGTGTGATATCACAACGGGCCTCTTTGGTCACATGTGCTCACTCGGCAGTAGCCACGAATACCTTTTCAGGTCTTTAGCCTACAAAAAGAGAAGCGTCAAAAACCGTCTAGCCTTCTCTGGTCCCTACTGCTTAGGTAGAACAGATTCAGGGCTAAAAAAATACAGCTTTAAGGTTCTTTCTAATCAATGCGTCAAAGGCTTTGATACTCGCAGTTCCTATGTGTTCCAGGTAGGATCGTGAAAAGAAGCTTCAGGCCCTTAGGATAGAGACTTAAGGGTCCCAAGACCATCCTTCTATAAAGTACTTAATAAAATCTAGACCCCAAAAACCCCAGGCCCGGGCCATTCTCGGGGTCTCTCTCTTTCACTTTTGTCAGGACTTGTTCACAGACTTTGTTCAAAAATGTGGGTTGTATCGATGGTGTAAGGTTTGGAAAAAATTACCAGTCGAATGAGTTGAGGTTAAAGGTAAGTTGGGTTAGGTTCGCTGGCAGGTGAAATCTTCCATGCATACAAAATGTTGGATCCCTAGCGGCACCAGATAGACTTCTCGAGTGTTGTGAGTTGGTGTAATAGGAATCTCACATTCCTACATTCATTCATCGAAAAACGTAATTCGAAATAGAGTTTCGATGCTGATTGATACTGATTGTCTTTAATAATTCCAAAGCTGATCGTTATTAACCATTTTAGTGGTATGAATGGTGTCATATAAAAAATTAGTTTTTCCTCAAGAACCAATAAATCAGAAGTGATTGATAATTTTTTATATTTTTCTTTATACCCTTCAAGAAATCGCCTCGCCAACTCTTATTTTTTAGAGCGTGGACGTAGGTAACTTTAGCTGTTTAAAGACATGAAGTTAGTACAGCGAAATAACATCCTGCTGCTGCGCTGGCTTGGCCATGTCTCCCGTTCGGACGTTGGAGGACGATGGCGAAGAGGGAGATCGTGTCTTCGGTGAAAGGACCAAGTTAAGGATTCCCTATCATCTCTTGAAAAGAACTTTTGCGGCAGGCCGTAACCCTGTAACCTCTTAAAAAAAGGCCACTATACGGAAAGTACTGAGATCGCTCGCCAGGGCCATTAGTGAATGCCGCTTTCAGAGCTGAATTCCTGTCAGTGTCTGCTTCTGCTGTCTACAGCCAAAGCGTTTTTTTTCCGCACATTTTCCTCTTGACCCAAATAGTTGGCATGTCACGCTATTTGCTATGTTTGGCTGCTTGTGAGAAAAAAATTAAATATTTTTAAACAATTTTCACATTCATATAATTCATAGAATACGGATGAGAAAAGACGGTAACAGCAAAACATATGAAATATTTATGAAATAATTTAGGAAAATCGCACAAGAAACTGCAAATCTATAAATACGCGCACAAAGCAAAGATGAGCGTAGAACAAAAAGAGAGAAAAAAACATCGGAGAAACGCTGATCACATTGGAAACAACACGGATCAACAACAACGACGACAACAGCAGCAGCAGCAGCAATGATACAACGCCACTGACAGTCGCCAGAGCGGCAGAGCGCAATTCCTTGGAGAAGAATGATTAAAAATTCTTGTGGCATTAACGAAATGTTGTCGCCGGCGCTGACAGTGTAGCTAAAAAAATTACAAAAAAAACGGCAAAAAAGTAATAGCAGCAGTAGCACCAACAACAACAACAACAACAGAAGCTGCAATAAATAACAAACAGGCAAACGACGACGAACAATTGGCGACAACACAATTGCAACGCTGACGCAGAGAGACGGCGACATTATCGGATGCCATCGTCAACACCACCGCCATCAACAATAATAACAACAACATCTATGACGACAACATCTAAACTGAAGCCGACAACAGCAGCAACAGCGAATCGATGAATCGAGCATTTGAATTGGAAATGGAATTGTCGCCAATTGCGCGCTCGATGGCTGCGCATCAAAGAAAGCAGCAGCAGCAGCAGTGGCGGCCGGCGATTGACCACTGAGCTGCAGTCGATGGCGGCCAGGTGGGCAGCAAATTGAGGCGACAACATGGCGGTGGTGGTGACGATGGTGGTGGCAGGCTGCCGCCAGCGACGACGTCATCAGCCCAAAAGGAATTGGGTTATGACCTCGAATGCGTGCCGTGCGCACGGCCAAGCGGCCCAACATGGCAGCCACATTAACAACGCCGACAACAACAACAACAGCAGCAGCATTGTCATTGTCAGCATTCTCATGGCAATTTATGTGTTGTTGTTGTTATTGTTGTTGTTACTATTGCACAGAGTACAACAACTAGCAACATGGAATTTTGCTGTTGCTTCTGTGGTGCCGAGTGACGATGAATTTTGACCGTGGAGCCAAAAACCATCCTCACCAGCGACACTGGCTGCGCGTTTAGCTCCAACAACAGCTTCGGCTTCAGCTTTGAGCCCAAGCTTCAGCTTCAGCTACGGTTTGGCATTTGATGGCGATAATAAAGATTTTTCTTTTGCATTTAAATTGAATTTTGCATTTTTCGGCGCAGCGACTTGTCTCACAGCCAATGGACGACGTTGACGCTGTTGTTGTTGTTGTTGCTGTTGTTGCTGTTGCTGCTGTTGGTTGTGTTGCTGTTGTTGTTGTTGGATTTGAATTTGCCGCTGGTGGCGTGCCAGTTGCATTGCCGCTTGAGTCTTGAATCTTGAACAGAATCTGTGGAGCATGATTGAGGCGTGTGCGGTGGGCATCTTCGTGTTTGCGTTCGCCGTCGCTTGCATATTCGTCATGCCATCAGATACGAAATTGAGATTCTTTTGCCCTAAAATGGCAGGAAGGAAGAAAAACGTATAAACGCACTTGGCAAATGGAAATTGCACAAAGAGTAAATAAATAAGGAAATGAAATTGCAATAAGCAATTCGGAATACAGTAAAGTAATTAGAAATTACTGCATTTTATGGATTATAGAATTAGCAAAGGTTGAGTGAATCGATAAAAGACAGTGGCTATTGAATTGATTGTATTTTATGTTTTGTGTTGAAGACTGAAGAGAAGTAGAGAAAGTGGAGCAATCGAACAACAGTCGATTGGTCTGGCAGAATAAAAGCTTTCGAAGATGAACATTTAAATCTCTATGGACGCCAAAGCTAGCTATGGTTTCAAGAATCAACAGACTAAAAAGACAGAGTCCGATAAGAAAACTATACAAGTTACTATGGAATTTTGTTATCAAGACAGCACAGAGAACTAAATCAATTAATCTGGAATTTAAACATTCCCCTGTAAAAAGCTGCAGCGAAAAGTTTAAGCGAAACCTGAAAGTCGCTGCTTTTGTCCACATAGAAATCAGTCATAAGCCTACAAAAAAATTTTATGTATTAAAACGTTTCATAAGTTTTATAAACTTTCTTCCTTCGAGAAGACACTAAATATCATTTACTTCCTAGGAAAATTAATTACTTTGGGCTCTCCCTAACAGTTTAAAGATAAACAGAGATGTATGTAGGTGCGGTAACTCGCTCTTGAGATCTGAAAGCCAAGAGATCATTTATGTTCACATCTACGAAATGTTAAAGGCAGAGCGAAAGTTTTTGCATGGAACTCTGTAGAATCTTGGACTAGTCTTAGCATCAGCCTATAGACTCATCTATTTACTAGTCTATAAACTAGTCTTTGGTGCAGTCCGTGGACTATTCTATGAACTAATTAATTTACTAATCTATAAACCAGTCTTCAAGCCAACCTAATCCATATATAGGGTGTTTTTTTTAGAGGTTTGTTTTTCGAATAGAGATAAAACTGGCATTTTGTGGTCAAATCTGGCAACTCTAATGTCATTTATGTTCAGTTTGGTTTGCCATTTCATCATGAACAGGTTGACAAAAGAACAACGCTTGCAAATCGTGCAAATTTATTTCGAAAATAATGGTTCAGTTCGCGAAGTTTACCGCAAGCTCCGTCCATTTTATGGTCGACATAATCGTCCATCAGAGCAATTAATTCGGTTAACCATGGGTCGTTTTCGCACTACGTTTACTCTGTGTGATAATACGCATCCGCAGAGACGTCGAACAGTGCGCACCGAAGAAACAATTGCCGCTGTAGAGCAAAATGTTGAAGAGGACCCGAATGAATCGATTCGCCACCGTGCACAGCAATTGGAGCTTTGTCCATTAACTTTATGGAAGATTTTGCGCAAAGATCTTGGCTTGCGACCTTACAAGATCCAGCTTGTGCAAGAATTAAAGCCGCGAGACCATGCAATGCGTCGTGATTTTGGTGTATGGGCCGAAAATGAGATTGATCTCGATGCTGATTTTCATCGCAAAATTTTGTTCAGTGATGAGGCTCATTTTTGGTTGAATGGCTACGTCAACAAGCAAAATTGCCGCATTTGGAGTGAAGAGAATTCACATGAGACCCTTGAGACGCCATTACAGGGGCGTAGCCAAGGGAGGGGTTTAGGGTGTCAGAACCCCCCCCATAGCCTATAATTTGTCAACATTTTCAATCACTATGCATCGTATGTACGTTCCCACATTAGCAAAAAGGTCTTTTCATCTTTAAATATTTAAAAGAATAATAATAATAATATAATAATTTATAAATTTTTTTCATACTTCAGTATTTAGTATCTTCCACACACACAATAAATATATAATAATTTATAAATTTTTTTCATACTTCAGTATTTAGTATCTTCCTCTGGTGATAGTTCGTATTTCAAAAAAAGGCCCAACTTTAATGATTTATTTTGAGATTATGGAAAATATTAGAAGATTTCTTTCCAGAGGGTTTATTGAACACATAATGAGGTACGCAAAAAAAAATTTATCGTGAGTTTTAATCAAAATGGCAGCGAAAGCGCCTGGGGTCACCCAGGTGCATTTGTATACAAAATGACAAAATTCAAGTTTAAACATGATCAAAATTTAAAAAAAAATATTTTTTCATGTTACTGAAAATTACCTTCAAATTTGTGCAGATATTAAACATGAATATTAAAAAGATCACCCGGGTGGGTATAAGCAAAGCGAAGATTAAATCCAATTTCAAGAATTTCAATGAAGATTTTGGCTAATATTTTGTGAATTACCGCCCAGTTTTGATCTACGGTGATCGCGGATTCAGTTGGCTAACACGTTGGTCATCATTTATGTTCTGACAATCGTTTTTAAATCGCTTTTACCACATATGAACTCCACCACGGTATAAACAAAAATCACCATAAACTTGGTCCATCAATTTAAATGCTTCGGTTAAAGTTTAAACATTTTTAAAACAATAGTTAATATTGGATCTTTGTTCGATGCACATTTTTGTACGATGACACAAACATACTTCCACTTCAGATGCAATAACTTCGCTTTCAGTCCACCAAACTTCATGACATTTTTACTAAAAATCAGGGAAAAAATTTAATTTTTAATGCATTAAGTCACATAAGCCACAACAAAATGCCCTATTTGAAAAGTGCACTTTACTTTAAAAAACATGTAATACTAAACTGGCAAACAAAAATTTTAAAACCCCCCCCATCACCAAGTTCTGGCTACGCCCCTGCGCCATTACATCCACAAAAACTGACTGTTTGGTGTGCTCTATGGGCTGGTGGAGTCATTGGGCCATACTTCTTTCGAAATAATGCTGGAGAGTCAGTTACCGTTAATGGAGACCGGTATAGAGCCATGATAACCGACTATTTTGTTCCCGAATTGGATGGCATGAATGTGGATGAGTTGTGGTTCCAACAAGACGACGCTACATGCCACACAGCGCACGTCACAATCGATTTATTGAAGGAAACATTCGATGAGCGCATAATTTCGCGGAATGGACCTGTCAATTGGCCACCAAGATCGTGTGATTTGACACCATTGGATTATTTTCTTTGGGGATATGTGAAGTCGCTCGTCTACGCCAACAAACCAGAAACGTTAGGGGACTTGGAAGCCAACATTCGTGGCGTTATTGCCGACATACGGCCCCAAATGCTCGAAAAAGTGGTTGAAAATTGGACCTGTAGAATTGGCTTTATTCGAGCCAGCCGCGGCGGCCACATGCCCGAAATCATATTTAAACATTAATGGCATAAAATTATCCTTCCAATAAAGCCAAATTGATGGACATTAAAACGATTTTCTTGTGTTTTATTTCAATTCGAAGTTCTATACCTCTAAAAAAAAACACCCTATACTAGTCCATAAACCAGTCTTTGGTCCAGTCTATGGACAAGCCTACAGACCAGACTATGAAATTATCAGGTGTACAACTTTGCTTCCGCCGTTTTCCGATAGGTGGCTGTACCGGCTGAGGCTGGTTGAAATACATAGATGGTAATGCCTTTAAAGTGAGTGTGGACAGTGCCTAACGAATTGTCATCGCCGTTTCAGTGACAGTTGTTCTTGTTTTCGTATTATTCACGCTCGAAAATGTCCGTTTATGTGCCCAATTCTCGCCATTTGCGGGAAGTTTTACTTTTCTGTTACAATTCGCAAAAAAATGCAGCTGAAGCGCATCGAATGCTCTCAGAAACTTACGGTGATGCTGCTCTGAGTGAAAGAACGTGTCGGGAGTGGTTTCAACGTTTTAAAAATGGTGATTTCGATGTCGAAGACAAACATGGTGGTGGAAGAGAAAAAACCTTCAAAGATGAACAACTAGAAGCATTGCTTGATGAAGATTCGTGCCAAACCCAAGAAGAGCTTGCCGAATCGTTGGGAGTGAGTCAGCAAGCCATTTCAAAACGTCTCAAGGCCCTGGGCATGATTCAGAAAGAAGGAAAGTCATCCTCCAACACGACAATGCTCGGCCTCACGTCGCAAAAGTGGTCAAAAAGTACCTGGAAACGCTGAAATGGGAAGTCTTGCCCCACCCGCCGTATTCCCCAGATGTCGCCCCTTCTGACTTCCACCTATTCCGTTCGATGGCACACGGCCTGGCAGATCAACATTTTCAATCCTTCGAAGAATTGGAAAAATGGATTGCTTCATGGATAGCGTCAAAAGAGGACTCCTTTTTTCGAGCCGGGATCCGAAAATTGCCGGAAAGATGGGAGAAAGTTGTCGCTAGCGACGGACAATACTTTGAATAATACATCTGTAAGCACTTTTTCGCAATAAAGCTTTTAATTTTGGAAAAAACGGCGGAAGCAAAGTTGTACACCTGATATATAAAACCCATATTTGGGTGAACCTATGGATGGTCCTTAAATTAATGAATTTACTAACCTATGAACTAATATTTGGGCGAACTTATGGATCGTCCTATGAACTAATCTATTTACTAGTCCACAAACCAGTCTTTGACTGAATCTATGGAATATCGTATGGACTAATCTATTTACAAATCCATAAACCAGTCTTCCGGCGAACCTATTCTATCATCCTATAGACTAATCTATTTACTAGTTTATAAACCAAACTTTGGGCCAGCTTACGGACAAGAAAATGCAATTTATAGAGCAGTATATGAACCAGTCTATGGATCTGTGTATGAATTACATATGATTTGAAACAGAAAGTTCATATTTGCTTTGAGAGCCCAATGACTATTAGGGCAGTAGGAAACCGCATTACCAGATCTAAATTAGACGGCCACCGGTTAACTCTACAAAGCTCACTTAACCTTTAAAAAACACTAAGAAGGAAGCCAGGAAAGGATTCGCAATGATCTCGTGTGGTGGTGTTTTTATTTCAAGTCAAAAACTAATCTTAAGTTGACCTAACAGAGGCCATCCTCAATGGTCCAGCGGGTAGCGTGCTGGTTTTTTCATATCAGAGGCCCTTTGTTCAGTTCCCATTCGGGCAGTTTGGATTCGGTGTTAAACTGTAGGTTCCCCCTGCTCCCATTTGTTTTAAATGTATGTTGTATGAGTTGAATAAACACAATGGTCCATATAAGCTTAAGTGACCTTAACACATGTTTACATCACAAAGACAGCAAGGTTCAAATTGCAAACTTTGTGGTTTTTAGCGTCTTGAAAGGGCGAGTCGCGTCATCTTAATATGGTATCACAACGAGCTAATCTTTTGCTCTTAAGTGAGCTTTTTCAAGAGAAAGTAGCCACCCCAACTACTTAAAGGTAGGTATAGTTTAAGAAATATATAGAACAAATACTGTGTCGCGCCATTCAAATCTGGCATCACCATGGGTTATTACTTTCAGCTTCAAGAGGATAACACCCCAACCTAACCTATAGATCACGATATAAGCCTTCTATAGCACTTCTTTGTGCTTAGTAGTAGTACAAGATCTGTTTATTTCTTTTGCAAAATTCATTAATTTTATTCCAAATAGTCTCCTTCTGCTTCGATACAACGTTTTGATCAATCAATGATCTATCGAATGATGACACGGAGCCAAGTCAGGTGAGTAGAGCGTAAAAATGGAATTTTTGATCCAAATACCAAGTTGGATCGATTACTTTTGACTTCTCAAGACGACTTTTTTTCGGTACCGAATTTTCACGGTGCTTCCATTCGGCACTTTGCTGCTTGGTTTCAGAACCATATTGAAAACACCACGTCTCGTTACCAGTAACAATCGAATATTTGAAGTTTGGTTCCTATTTTGACTCTCTAATGAGATCCTTGCAATGTTGAATTCGCAGCGATTTTTCGTAATTAGTCAATTTGTGTGGAACAAAGCGCACGCACACCTTTCGCAGATGTAAATGGTCGGTCAAAATGCAATTAATTGAGTTTTTGAATATATTCAACTTCATTTTCATGTATCGCAATGACGATTTCGGATCATTTTTGATGAATTCAAGCACTTTTTCAATGATACTTTGAGTAACAATTGCATTGGAAGGACCTGGATCGTCGTCGTCCTTTGTGCCTTCAGGACTGTCCTGGAACCGCTTAAACCACTTATGTACTGTGGCAGGAGATAAACAATCATCGCCATACACTTGTTTTATCAAATTGAATACTTGAACCTTAATATTGGCTCTTTGTTCGAAGCTCATATTACGACAAATGCTATAAACAGACTTCCACTTTGGCGCCAAAACTTGGCTTGTACTGAATCAAATGTCATGAAATTTTGACAGCATGTCAGTGAAGAATAGACCTTTGAAATGTATGGAGTCAGCAACAGATTGCGCCAGCAGAATAACTATGAGTAGTCTCGTTTTCCGTGGGACAGACCTTGTAGGGGTCAATTCTTTCAGGAGTAGACTGCCATTCCAGAAGACTGGGTACTTGAACCCTTCGAAAAGGATAGCTGGAGTCATACAATTCAATACATAGGCACTTCTCTACTGAGTACAAATCATGTGACTTTTAATGATACTTACGCACTTCTCTAAACATATACAAATCATCTGACTTATGTTAAAGTTTAATGCAGTTTTTCTTAAAAAAAATTAATATTTATGGTCGTTTGTAGGCGACTCGCTTACAAACATGTTCACCAATAATTTTTGACAAATATTTTCTGAGTATAATCTCAGCTCATGCGCCATACTCACTCACCAACTCACCTTCAACTTGCATTGATTACTGTCAACTCGGAGTACTCGTACACCACGCAGTCTAACAACGCAACCAGTTGCAGCAGATTTCCCAAAGAATTCGCAAAATATAGTTCTCAAAATAATATTTTGTCAGTATTAACACGCGGCCAATTTAAGTAAAAACCACTTGAACAGCGTCAACGGCGAACGAGAAATGCGTGTGACTGGCCGAGTGCCGCCGCGTTTGGCGAGCGCTATGGGGGCCAATAAGGTGCAAATTTATGTGGCTGCAGCACAACATTAAATATTATTATTAATGCATTGTTAAATTGAACAATACGCGTGTACGCAATTCTCGAATTCTCGCATTGTTCGAACACACTTTTTTCACATCTCATAGATTTTGTTTTCATTGCGCAGCAACAAATTCATGAAGAAATACAATGTGAGTTTAATTCTGTTTTATATTTTTTTGTTTTGTGTATCTATGGTTAATGTGTGTGTGAATTGCAGTCATTACAAGTCGGGTGTGCGTTTGGTCTTTTGTGGCAAAGAAATGGCAAATCTGTGTGGCGCGTCTCATGGCTAACAACAAATTAACTAATGCCTAGTTGTTGTTGTTTTTGTGGGGATTTGTTAAATGCTCTACGCGTACACATATTTTTTGTGTGTAGTTTGTTGTTTTTTGGTTGGGTTCTTATTGTTGTTGGAGGTGGTTGTTGTTGTTGGTTCTTGATGTGGTTGGTCAGAAGTTGGCATTGTTGTTGTTGTTGCACATATGTAATTTATGCCAAATTATGCTGTACAACATGTCGGCGAGCAAGGATCACATTCACCTGTTTGTCGTGGAAATGGGCGCAGACTAATCGGTTTTTTCTGGTAGCATTTTTGGCGTTTATTACATTGAATTAGTTGTTTTTTTTTTAGTTCAAACTGGTATTGTGCAAGTAGTAATTAGTGCTAATTGCTGTTTGAGCTGTGAGCTGAAAAATTTATAACAAGTTGCAAGCATACCAGAGACATGTTGCAATAGTGCCTCGAAGGAAGTAAAAACTAGAGTAAGACACTTAATTGCGGGTAACGCGCTGGCTTCTCATTAGAGGTCCTAGGTTCGATTCTTAACTCGGGCTGATGAAACACTCATCTACTTATATCGCTATCCACATGAAAAAGATAAGAATTACAAGAATCGCACAAATGCGCTCTGTAAAAAAAATTCCCAAAAACCGCTGTTCAAATTCGGCGTAAAACTGTAGGTCCCCTCCCACCCTTCCCAACAGTGTTGCATACACATTTTAAACAGGTGGAGTTTGTGGGCCCATATAGAGGCCTAAGTGAGTCTCATACAGAGGCAGCCACTACAACCTATAAATCTATCTAAGACAGTAACTTAGACCAAGATGGAAATCCCTATGCTTTTCCTTCTTTGACAACTTAGAAAACCTCAGATCAGTCAACTTTAGAGAATTGTTAGGGTTTATACACAAATTGAATGGTCTTGCGACTCTTCGACTTGCAGTAAGACAGTTCGCTTTTTCTTTGGGTTATCACAATTAGCACATTTTGTGACCTAAAGGCTTGATAACACGTAACGAGTAGACTGACGAGACAGCAACTCGAACGAGTACTCGTTTCGTCTCAACAGTAAGGCGAGTTGTTGATTGAGTCAGTGACCGAGTAGAGTGGCGAGAGAGTCACTAGAATCAAATTTTGTTTACTAGGCCGAGTACTACTTTACCGTTATATTTATCTTCTTTTCGCAGCGATTCGCTGATTCGCTCGTCGCATGCGGAATGCGTCACATACCACTTTTCGCTCGGTTGAGTTTAATTGCGCGAGTTGCTTAGTTAATTTTGAGCATTGTAAAACCGAACTGACTCACCACGTGTCAAAATACGTTTGAGCAACTCGTCGCTTTGGCTCGCCATCCCAATTCTCTCGGCCTAGTACCATTTTGATGTCTCGCCACTCTACTCGTTACGTGTAATCAAGCCCTAAGTGTGTCTTTCGGGAATTTCTTGTGCCTAGACAGCCACTTGAGCCTAACCTAAGACACCAACTAGGAGACAGCGCCATCGTTAGTGGATGTCTGAACCTAAAAACAATTCAGCTAAGTGTGGACCAGGTCCGGGTACTCTGAAGGCAGCGAAGGATTAAGCAGATGTCAGAACCTAAAAACAATTCAGCTAAGTGTTGACCAGAACCGGGTACTCTGAAGGCAGCGGAGGCTTAAGCAGATGTCTGAACCTAAAAACAACACAGCCAAATGTGGACTAGAACTGGGTACTCTGAAGGCAGTGCCATCTTTAGTGGATGTCTAAACCTTAAAACAAATCAGCCAAGTGTGAACGAGCACCAGATACTTTGACTGCTAGGCAAATACCTCAGAACTAAGCTACCGCCTCGGTAGCCTAGTGTGAAGTATATCTGCTCCAACCCAAAAGTAGTGGGTTCGATTCCCAGCTGGCTTCGTGCCGTACTTCCCTAAATTTCTAGCATTTCCCTCCTTCTAATTGTTTCTTATTCTTTAAGCATAACCCAGTCAAACGCTTTACCTTTGGGAAAGCTCCTACCTTCCCACTCTATTCTGCTGTGACGAAGCTTAGTAACTCACGGGGGTTCAGGTGTTTGATGTTCTCTTCTGTAAGCCAGAACTGACCTAGGTAGCGCATCCAACACAACGACATGCTGCAACGCAATGTAATATTTATAATGTGTTCGAGAGACCCGTCTGCTGTGCTGCAGAGTCTACAGACGCTAACCTGTTCTAGCCCGATTGTATGCATATGTTTTCTCAGTCTGCAGTGCCCAGTTAGAAGACCGATGACCTGTCTAAGCTGGTTTTCCTTAGTTTGAGGCATTCCTCACTCTATTTAGGGTGATAAGTAAGTTAGGTTAGGTTATGGCGGCGGCACTAGTGCTCCATATAGATAGCCTATCCTGTCACATTAAGTCTGGACCAAGTCCATTGTTATTGTCTTTGTAGCAGTTTTCAAAGATAATAGATGTTTCAAGGGGGTTTTTGCCAAGTCGTGCAGAGAACCAATAAGGGCACTGCTCAAGCTTGTTAGATTGGCCATGTCTCCCGTATGGACGACGAAGTTCCAGCATAAAAGGTATTCGACGCGGTAGTTGGAATTCGACGGCGAAGAGGGACACCGGGTCTCCGATGGAAGGACCCAGTTGAGTACGCTCTATCATCTCTTGATTTGATTCGCTGGAGAAGACGCGCGCAGAGGCCTTTGGAGAGAACTTATGCTCGG
The DNA here is from genome assembly GCA_964056695.1 of Melieria picta. Classification (NCBI taxonomy): domain Eukaryota; kingdom Metazoa; phylum Arthropoda; class Insecta; order Diptera; family Ulidiidae; genus Melieria; species Melieria picta. Next base: position 85,224,036 of record OZ057398.1, on the reverse strand, counting down.
GCCATAACCCGAGCCATAATGGGTTGTTATGGCCAGTTATGTAAGTAAGTAAGTCTTGCAAAGGCTGAACAGTGACACAGGACGTGTTCTATCGTTTCTTTTTCCCCAATGTTTATACAGTGCTTGCAGATATGTGACTTGACTAGCCCCAGTCTGAAGGCATAAGTGCCTATTAGGCAGAAACCTATCAGGCTGTGGATCATCGATCATCGAAAACTAAATGAAGTATAAATAGCAACAGATTTTCATATTCAGTAGCCGTACCAACACAGCAACAACACCATTAGCAATATCAGTGCTTACTAACGAAAATATGCCATCAATTATACCAACCCCTGCGTTTTCCAATAACACCTCCTACCTAGCAGCAACTGATGCACAGAGGCCGTTCTACACAACCCAGTAATAAAGTTTCACAGAGGCGTCTCTCCTAGGGGACGACAGATCACTAATGACTGCTACCGATAAAATCGAAACTCCCACCCTGGCAAAGTTTCAATCGATTGACGTCACCAACATAGAGTCTTGTTGAGGCCCTGTGCTCCCAAACGGAGCCTTTGTACAAAGAATAATCAGCTGCAAAAGGTCATCAGCTTTGACCTGGGTAAAACCGTCCTTCACACACACACATACCAATCTGCCAGAACCATCACACTTGATTATCTGGCACAGTTGGAGTCAGGTCGTCCTAAGGTGGGCAATCAAAACGAGCCAAGAACAGTGCTCAAGTAAGCTTTTCGTATGGAATATGGTCACTCACTCACTTTCAAATGAAAAGACACTCAAACGCACTCAACATTAATGTAACATTTTATTATAATAAATTTCAACCTTAACCCTTTTTTAATGAATAACTTTCACAAAAAACATTTACACCTCCTGACGCTACCACTTAATCACTCACTCTTTCAAAAAGCTTTTAATTAGTGTCTCCTAATCAACCTTCCTACCATAAACAACATTTAGACAGGGAAAACAAGAAGAACAAACGTGCCAGAAATTCTTGCAATTATTCACTGAAACATGAAAAGGTGCACCACACGTGCCATCAGTAAATGCCAGACAGTAAATTAAATATAAAACACTAACATTAAACAGTAACCGACAGCGTTAGCTAACTAATAGACCAGACCAACAGCTAACAGTGCTCCTCCTCCTTGTGGCTGTTGCAGCCAAACAAAAGACTCCAGCAACGAACGCACGTTTGAGTGCTTCATTTGAATGCACTGCACGGCCATTTTCCGCATAACAACAACAATAATAATAACAAGTAAAAGAAAAACCACACTACAACTTGCTACAAAATCCCAAAGCAGTTGGCAATAAATTGCACCAGCCACAACCGCAAACAAAATGAAAGAGAGAGAGACGCCAAAGAAATAGAAAGAAAATGACACACTTTGCAAATTAATGTCGACAATAACAAGCACACTTTGTGTGTTGTTTTTCCGACGTCTGCAATATAAAAACAAATTGTTGAACACAACACAAACAAGTAAAGAAATCCTGGCGCATAGCGAAATTAACGACTGTACCAGAGAGTTGCGACTGCTTGGAAAACGCGTTGGGAGTGCGTGCAATTGCTGGAAAATTGGCGGCAAAAAGTCGTGCGTAATCGTGGAATGCGACGGTGGAATGTGGTTGGCTGAGTGGTGGGCCGGTAACTGCTGGAGCGAACCGAGATGAGTAGATGAAAGGCGGCGAGCAACAAGAGGGGAAATGGAAAGCGTTGGAAAGTTGTTGAGTGGGCCAAATTGTGGCTTTTTGAAATTTGTTTAATTAAAAAAAATGTATAGGTTAGAGGGAAATATACTATATACAATATGTATGTATGTGCATACTTGTATATAACTTGTATTATTTATTACAATTAATATTTATATTTGTTTATATATATAATATTTATATATATAATATTTATGCTTATGAAAAAGCTCCCAACCTGCCGTTCGGAACCGGCATAAAACTGTAGGTCCCTTCCACCCGAGTACAAATTCACACGCACAACACGGGTGGTTGCGGGAAGCTAGGCCTTAATCTCGCGTAAGCGGGCTGTCGTGCCAGTCAATTATTATTATTATTAATATTTATGGTCCTTCAGATTGGCCAGAGAGCTGATTGGATTTTTCCTAAGAAACGAAGTGCTCGAGTGTCTCACACTCTTTTCTTCCAGCAAAAGAACCAAAGTGACCAGTGATGTCTGCTGTCAGCCTAGAGACCTTTTTATGAGAATTTGATAGCAGATCGTTTGTTCTATGTCCAACCATGCAGCTGGAGAGATTAAGCCACCTACTGTCTACTATCCGCAGGAAGTAGTTCTATTTCTGTCCTAGTCTGACACTCAAAGACAGCGCCACCCGCTCGGGTTGTGAGGCCATAGATCACTCTACCCTGTCCAACTTCTCAGCCGACTCGTGCCCGTAAAAGTTCTCCTGACACCCTCCTCCTCCCACCAACTTCAGGAAATCCAAGTTACAAAACAATCTCATAACTTTTTTGTCCCCTTCAATACACTGAAAATACAGACTGCTGAACTGAGCCAAAGTCTGCGATAAAATACTTTATCGACATTCTGTTTGAAATTCCAATATTCCGAGGCATTTTTTGCAATGCTTTTTTGAACTGAATTATCCTGCAGGTAAGCAGGATTCCTATTCCAAAAATAGTTTAAAACTTTGCAAAAATCCCAAGCAAAGCACAACTGCCACAAATCGCATGCGACAAGTGTAAAAAATAAAGTTGTTTTTCAGTAAACTTCAGTCAACTTTAGAATGTAACATTTAAATGAAATATTTGTGCATTATTCGTTGCCAGTGTTTGCAACTTGACATTCCTATCATTTGCATTTATCATAGCACAAATATTACAGAAAACGATTTTCAACGTAAATCGAAAAAGCGGTAACCAAAAGAGTAAAAAACACGACTGTGCACACAATGCATAAAGTTCGTGTTCACGTGACCAAAGCGCAAAAATTGGAATTTTCTTCCCCATTGCATATTTCTTGGTCTTTTTCTTTCAACTAAAGTAGAAATAGTTTGATGGCGTTATTGTTGTTGTTGGTTGAAGCAACCGACGCTACATTGCTTTGACATTATTGAAAAATTTGTCACACAAATATTTGCACTCGCAGGCAAAGCATAACAGAGTTGCCAACTTGATGGAATTAGATTTTAATTAATTCAGTAATTCATAAGCAATTTTGAATTTATGTCATTCGCCAATCGTTTTCGATTTTATTATGTAAAAAAATTTAAATTAAAGAAAGAAAAAAAATTTAATATAATTGAAGGTGTAACATTTTTGTGATTAATCTCGTCGAAGCAAAAAATTTTACTGTGTCGCAAAGGGATCAGGTTGGTTTGGAAGGACTTTGGGCAATAATTTGATCAATGAGTTATGATCTGTTCAATGAGTTGTAATTTGATTCTTTGGCAGTTTTAACTTTGAAGTAAATTGTGCGAAATTTCGACTTGATTCTGTTTCTATTTGTGTTTACTTTAATATTTGTGTAAAGTTTTATGAACTGTTTTTTTAGTAACTAAAACCGAGAAGCGACTTTTTCTCAGTGTGTTGGCAACACTACGCCTCTAGAAGTAAGTTATTACTTATCGTAACGTGAATATTTTTACGTTTACTGAAATGTCACTTGGTTAATTTAGTCGTTTCCATGGAAAATTTCTATTAGTCCAAAGGAGAAATTTAATTTACTTTGCGGAAATGCCAAAAGTAATAAGAAATTCTTAAAGTAAACTTTGTAAATAAAATTTTAAAAATAATTAGTATGGCAAAGAGCTATTATTTTAATTACAAAAATGCCAAAACTAATTAGAAATGTTTCAAGAAAACTTAGAGAATAAAATTTCAAAAGTTATTACTACAAGTAGATACATTTTTACTATAAACATTTTAGTCAATATTTTTCCTGATTGTAATAGAATATATTAAATTTAATATTAATTAAAAAATAAATAATTAAATTTAATTATTAAATAATTTAAAAATATAGAAACGTCACACAAAAATGTGCACAAAAAAATTCCCACACACAGCAATTTGTCACCGAAAAATACAAAATATCTTCCACGAAAATCCACAATTATGATTTAAACAAACTGTTAGTGTTGTTGTTGGTGTTGTTGAGGACAGCCACAAAGTGATGCAGTGATTAGCAGTACAACTGCGCGTTGTCAACAATTGGCAATAGCAGCAACAACGATTGCACAGCCAAAGAGTCAACTGGCAGCGAATTGGGTCGGCCAACATTTGGGAGCGTTACACAAAAATGGTTCGGCGCGTGTTTTGCATAAACGCCAACAAATGAAGCAGCCGACGTTATCAGCAACACATGACAACTGCTGTTACTTGGTTGCTTTTCAAAATTGAAATACATTTTTTTCGACTGTACTTTCTCAACATTGCCGACAGCCACACAAACATTTCCATACGAAAAGCGATGCAATCGGAAATGGTTGGCTGCTGTACTGTGTTTGGTTGTTGTCAGTGATGTTGTTGTTGTTGTTTGTTAATTGTCAGACACATTTAATGTGTGTTGTATGTAGTTGTTGTGTAGTTTGCAATTTGGGCGCACCACATATTCGATTCGATATGCGCTCATAGCCAACAAGTGTTGCATCCTACGTGCAACACAAGCAACAATCATACAACAATAATTGGTTATGTTGTTGTTGCTGTTGTATTAAATGTTGTCTAGCTTTAATGCAATTGAGAAATCATTTTCATAGCGGCTTTGGCTACACGCAGACAAAAAACAAAAATCCCATTCTGAATGGCAACCAACTGACGATAGGGTGACCAGGTCATTTATTGAGGAAGAGTTATTAAAGCATTGAAGGAATGATTGAGAACAGTTTTCATTCCCAAAAATTGTATTACTAGAAGTTACCACAGTATACAGTAGATCGGATTTTAAGACGGCTGAGTATCGAATAAAGATGACAAATATCGAAAAATTCTCCTTCTTCGTACTCATACAAGATCCATTCGCAAAACTAACCTAAGATGAGCTGAAACTTCCGTCGTTCTAGAGAACTCTTCTCACTTCAAAAGACCAGATGTGAACCATTAATGATGTTTTGACGGGTCATTAGTTAGGACTGCTTTCTAAGAACTTATGTCGTAGCAAGATGGGCGAGAAAGGAAGAAAAACGCACTTCAGTTTCTCTGCACTTGTCTTTTGACGAGAAGAAGGATCTAGAAGAATGGGTCACTAGTTGGGCTTGCTTTCCAATCACTTTTATCGAAGCTATGTGGACGAGAAAGGGGAAGAAAACTCAATTCAGCTTCTCTGCACTCGTCTCTAGACGAGAAGAAGAATCTAGAAGAACGGGTAACTATTTAGGCTTGCTTTCTGATAACTTCTGTCGTAGCTATATGGACAAGAATGGGGAATAAAACGCACTTCAGCTTATCTTCACTTGTCTCTAAACGAAAAGAAGAATCTTGAAAAAGAAGGAGTTATCTGGAAAACTTCTTTTTGGGCAATCAAGGGGTTAGAACTACTTGCACTCTTCTAGGAGGAGTAAGGACCTCAAACTGATTCAAAGACTAAGCGGACATAAGCTCGATTGATTGTGGTATCACAATGGGCCTTCATGGCCTAAGTGGTGTCAAACTTAGGGCAGCCACTTCTACTTAAATACCTTCTCTATTGCATTAACCCAAAGCCCCTCAAATTGTTATCTGATACATTGATTCATGCAGGACCCTACAAAAATTTCCATATTAGCTGACAATTTCCTAGAATTTTCTTATTTAAAAAGGTTCATGGAAGTTCGAAGTTTCAAGCTTCAAACTGTTCATTGAAGTTCAAAGATCCATATTTCAAACTATTGTATATTATTTAGGGTTAATTTAGAGCATTACGACATACATAAATTTTTTAAAATGTCTCTCCTTTTGTCATACAAAAGAAAAGGCAGTCTTTCTACTTGGTTCACTTGTTTTAACCCTTTCCGACATGAAAATAAACCCGTTCTGTATGAATTGTATGGGCTGTAGTCCAATATATTGGACATTGTGACTGAAAGGGTTAATATACTTTGGAATTCACAATAAAATTTGTGCCTGGAAATCAAATATTTTCTAGTAATTATTTTAGAGAACAAAACTCTATCTGACATTTCCTCGAACCAGGATTTCTAATCATGATTTACTGAAAGTTGGAAATTGAGTATGGAAACTCGATGGGGAAATAATTTGGAACAGATTCAGAGGATTCCTAGGCATTTTTGGGTTAATTTTAAATGGACTTAGAAAATGCCTACTTTGTCAGTGATTCAAGTCTACCTCCTCCAGAAGAAGCTTGGCTTGTCTGATCCCGCAGCGCCCTTCCAGTAGGTTTCAGTTCTTCTGTGGCACTGCCCTGTTATTAGCTCTTCCCTGTTTGAGCTCTTTAGCCCAGTTGTCAGATTGTTTAACACTCCAGTTCGTCATTTAAACATTCTTCTCTGGTCACTCTACGCACGCACTGTGGACCAGCGCGCTGCTGCGTTTTTTTATGATGTACCATTTCGATACACAATACGCCATATGTCAGCGGCATCCCACAGACCTACTGAAAATGTTACAAACAATTTTGTGGCTCGTCGTCTGGCTGGCCATTTAAAATTGGCAAAAGGAATTTGTGCGCAAATCAGGGGGAGCCGTGATTGGCCACAAAAACCAAAATTCCAATAACATCAAACAAAACAAAAACTCGTCAAACAAATAAGAAAAATGTCCAACAGCAAATTGTATGTAGAGAATTTTAATATTTCACTGTACTTACTGGGCGATTCGGCGCCGTGCAGCGGGCTCTCACAGTCCACAATCAGCGCCTCATTATCGGAGTCGTCGTTGTGCAAGACAGTTGTGGCGCCCGGTACAAATGGCTCCGTGGCCGATGATGCGAACGCAGCGGCTGCGGCACTGGTCGACGGACTCGAAGTCTCCGAGTTGGCGGCCACATCGATGGAATCGCCATCGTTGCTCAGCTCCAATTTGATGCGCTTGTTGGCGGGCGAGCCGTGCTGCGACGAGTTGGCGTCCTCGTACTGGACAGGTGTGGCCGGTATGGTAATGCCGCCCGATGCGGCAATCGACTGCTGTAAATGACAAATGACAAAGCAACAATTAAAATGCAATTGCAATGCAAACGGAAGAAGGCAAAAAACCAAATTGCAGAAATGTAACAGCGCAGAAAATAAATCAATTTACATTTTGATTTCAACCGGAAATGTCATGTCATTTGGTGGACGTTTGCATTTTATAAATTGTTTTTTTTTGTTTTTGTTTTTTAATACATAAGTATTTTGCACAGAAAATTGTATCACTAACAAACAAAAACGAAAATTGAATGAAGAAAAGGAAACACTCCCCTTTTTAGGAGCACAAAAAGCGCATTTAAGCAGCAAACTGTGCAGCCAAGCAATGATTTCACGACAAAAAAGGGCCTGAAATCATTCAAGCCAGGCGAGGAGCAGCGAGGCTTTTGTCGTCGGTCGCGTAGAACGTATCAAAACTGGAGAAGGTAGCACGACTATAACGACTGCATTGAGAATAATGAGTGTTCAAAAAGAAGCAAAACAAAATATAATATGAGAGGCAAAAAACTTAGTGGCAGGAAATCTAAAATGGAGAGGTGTCTGGTAATGGAAAATGGCGCAAAATATGCAAAAAATATTCATTTAAAAAAGTCATCCAACTGAAGTGTGCTGTGGGTAATGGCCTAAGGTGACTAAGAAATTTGATTGAAAACTATGAGATGAAACGAGATGGTTTCAATTTAAACAATACGCAAATGATTCAATAACACTAATCGATCCTAGAAGTATGCTACAAATTGTAAGAAAATAGATGCATTCATTAAACTGTTTTAGTGTGCATTTGAAAACAATATTTAAGGTGCTTACTTTTAGGGTGACTATAAATTTTTTTCAAATAACTTTATGACAACATTTCAGTTTTGAAAAAATTATGTATGGGAAACCAAAAAAGCAGTCAGCAATTTGTAAAAAAAAAACAAATAAGGAGAAACCAGAAAATCTATGCAAAAGTTGCATTTTAAGGTTTAAAATTATTTGAAAGCATTTCTGAAAGATATCTGCAAAGTTACATGAACGAGAAGGAAGAAGAAAATGTACTTATTGTGCCATGGCTTGGTACTACACTCTTTAAAATAAGAACGACTCACTTGAAAAACTTGTTCTTCGATCATCTACAGAACTCATTCAATAGGACTATATACAGTCTACTTAACTACATTAGAAGCACTCACTGGTTTCTCTAATTTAAACTACAAGTTCCAACTTTTAACTTCCAGACGAAAGACCTTGCAATTGGCGATTGGCGATTGGCTTCCAGAAGAGGACATCATACACTTAAGATCCCATAAGTTACTAAGTTTAGACCTCATAAGTTACTAAGTTAAGGTCTAAGGGTCTAAGTGATGTGCGCTAACTGTTAGTTGTAGGTGGTACAATAGATCATTAATGGTCTCAGTGCATCATTAACCCAACAACATCAATGACTAAAAGCATTTCCAACTTTCAATAGAATACATAACAAAATTTGTACATTCCTTATACGTTAGAGTTGACAAAAACTTGGTCATCTTTCGGTTTTAACAGCAACGAAAATTCGCTAATTTTTCAATTGTTTACAAGTTACAATCGTTACAAAACTATTTTAGCACTTCATACTCAAACCTTGTTAAGTAAGTTTCATACAATCATTCATTCATTTGCTCATATTTCGAGCAATCTTCAACAATGACAATGAACGCATGAAATGGACAAACGGACGGATGGACGGTTGGATGGAGGGACACGCACCAACCTTCTTGCCATAAAGTTCATTGTTATTTGTAGTAAGGTTTCATAAATTAGTGTGCATGTGTAGGGGCTTAGTGGTGGATGTATGTGTGCGTGATATATGAACACAACACAGTGTGCAGTGTTCATTTAAGCAAATTGGACTTTACTATCAACTGCGCTTTTTTTACTCAAGTGTCTTCTGAAGAAGTTGGAAATTTCAGTTTCTTGCCAACAGTAACACACACACACATGAATCATGGTCAGCGTTCCATTGAACGCACAAAATCATTTAGCGAAACCGACGACCAAAACAAGAAAACACAAGAAAAACATAACAAACACCAACAACAACAACAGCGTTATAAAAAATCAAACCTGGCAAATATGGAGAGTGGCATTTTCTTTTTTTTTTGTTAGGTCAGCAAGAACTAAAACAAGAAGAAAACTCAACACAAACACTTGAAACGCTGTGGCGTCTATCAGCTGCCAGCAGACCAAAAAGCCAAGTGGAAGGGGAAAAGATATCAACAAATGAATGAAAAGTCTGTCTAGTAGAAGGGTAATGCGTTCAGCGAGTCTGACGAAAAAGTAAAAGAAAAACAACAACGACAACAACAAATTCAAGCACTTGAGACAGACGTTGCCGCGATGACTGTTGCTGTTGCGGTACGCACTTTTGCAGCAAGTGATACAAATTGAATTGTTGTTGTTTGACTGTTGTTTTTTTTTTGTGCTCATTGTGAATCACGTGACCATGACGAAGATGAGCGACTACTACGACTGGCCAAGCCGTGAAGAATATAAACAAATACGAACAAAAACAAAAACCAAGCGTATGCACGTTTGTGTGTGGGCAGGTTGGCGTACACTCAACTCAAGTGTTCATTTACTTTCATTAACTTTTGAAGATGACATACCAAAAAAAGACCGAATTAAAGTTGGGGTTATGGCATTTTTGAAAGCTAGGAAAAACTGAAATAAATGTGCGTGCGCACAGCGAAAACTGCGTAAACTTGCGGCAAGCATAAAGAGCTGTTTCGGTGGTTTGTTATTAATGCTATTAGCGTTATCTGGCTTGTCAGATCAAAATACGGAGATCAGGCATGAAAATGAGCCGGCTTAGATTTTCGGCAGATTAGTTTTTGGCTCGCACAGATAGAGAAGCAAATGAGTGTTTTTTCCATAATTAACAGGCGGTAATTAGTTGAAATTTTCGTAGAGCTAATAAAGACATTAAAGTTGTGTGTTGGTTGCGCACCTTATTCGGATTACGTCGTCGCTTTTCACCGGCCATGGCTGGACCGTCTTTGGTTTGTGTGGCGGGCGCATCAGGATCGGCCTTCTGACGATCTGCAAAACATTTAAACATTAATTGGATAATTACAAAATTAAATTAAACTAAACTACATTTGGGAAATAAACTTGAAATGTGCGCTTCAATGCAAATTTGACTTTGTATTTTCTGAATCTAATGGAACTGAAAGTGTGTGTCTGAGTTCTAGTTCAAAACACACTTTATGAATATGTTAAACGTGAAAGCTAGTTCAAAGGCAATGAAAGGCATCAGAGTAAGAATTGCAATTGAAGTAGCGCACTTAAGATGTCGTTATTAGTTACACAAATCCTTGTGTTTACTTACACTTCATTTCGATCTCTTCATCATCCAGTAGCAGCGAAACCACTTCCTTTGGCTTGAGTGTGTCTGGCTTGAAATTGCCGCCACTTATGACCATTCGTTGAATCTGAAATGTAAAAAAAAACTATATTGAAATACACGAACACATTGAAAACATAAACTAGCAGATTTATGTATCATAAGAGTGGGATTGACGATTTCAGAAAAATTATACATTGAGTACAGGAAATACTTGAATTCTACTTTTGAAATAATTTCAATTTTAAGTAGAGAAAAAAAAAATATGGTGCAGTAAAAAGAAATCCATTATTTTTTATGAAATCGATTTAGCATAGAGCGATTTGATTTAAGTTAAATATGTATAGCTTTCAAGGTTTTGTTGCCATTTTGAAGGTAATTTCATTATGACTCTCTCATGAAAAGCCTCGTCCCGACTGGCAAAAAAACTGGGACAGTTAATTTTCAAACGCTTTTCTTGAGGCAAAATTTTCACCAGCAAAATCATTCGCCATGGACAGTAACAGGGGACAATCACTTGGTGCTTGGTACGGAGTATAAAGTGTACACATAAGAACCTTCCAAATAATCTTCGAGATCTTGAACACAATTCCTCTTCTCTACTGGAATAAGCTAGACGCTTCTGGGCAATTGCGCCCTTCAAACAGTTCAATTTTGGACAGCACAGGGATGAATTAAGAGTTGGGTTGTCAATTCCACCAAACACACAGCAAAACCTTCCGAATTGACAGTCAATCCTGGCTTGGCTGGCCGTTCACACAATCAATTTAACTAAGTGGCCCAACTTTTATGATCAGTCAGCATTGTTTTCAGAAATGAGTAGATTTATTGAAATGCAGATGGAACTTCTTTTTGTATCCAGCCTTATTCAATTGGTTCCAAACGTGTTTTTTCGCCATGTTCAGCTTATGAACAATGGAAACAGTGGTCATGTGACGGTCAGACTCAATGGTTTTCATGATTTTTATGGACATTTTCGACAAAGGGCCTTCCAGAGCCTTTGACATCAAAATTATCGAAACGGATTCGAAAAAATCTATAGTAAAAGAATCATAAACACTATTCATATTTTCAGCCACCTTTATCAAAGAAAAACTCTCAAATATGACATATTTTTCTCGTTGCTGGTGTCCATCTTCGGCGCGCGTTGGAACAAAACTGAGTCAAGCCAATTACAAAACTGTCTGAGAAGTTTTCTTAATACGAAAAGTTATCTTTCTAAAACCACCTAGCATACACATTACTAAAGTCATCGATCTGAAAAGTAAAGGATTTCTTTTTTCTGCACCTTGCTGTCAAATACAAACAAAACAAAAAACAGAGATCGCCACAACAATGACAGAAAAAAATCGAAAGAATATATTAAAAAAAAAGATTAATTTTCATTTCGACAAAAATAAATGCAAAAAAAATAAACGCATTCAATGTGAAACGAAGCTTTCGTAATAATTCAACGGCGTTTCGTTTTATTGATAAGAAATTTAAATATTTACTACAATAAATTAAACATAAAATTGTATGACGCACCCCGCCACAAAACGATCACGTGTGTATTTTTGGTTTTTTTTTAGAACTTTTTGCAGACGAAAGGCGAAACATTACACCGAAAAAAAAGACAAGAGCGCCGCGTAGAAAAAATGAAAAAGGCGTAACTGCAGTGTCGCCTTCGACAACATTCAAATTGAATAATTAGTTTCCGGTCGTTGTGCTGTGGTGCAGCAAAAGTAAAAGACAACAACAACAACAACTGCACGCCATAAGCACAACAGGCAGGAACAACAAAGGCCTAACCGGCAAAGTAGCAACAACAATGCAAAGCAATAATATTAAAAAGGAAAAAGATCATTTCATTAAAAGTGATCATGTTCTACATTTTCGTTAAAAAGACGTGCGCAAGCGCAACGTGCCGCAAAGGGGACACGGGCGCAGGGAGTGCGGCGACTGGTAACAATGTAACGCACGTGCCTAATGCGGGCCCCCGGCACCGGGGCATGCAACATGAGACTAAAGAGAGACACACAAACACACACACACATCGTGTGGAACTTGCGGTTTCCTTCGCTCGGCGTGTGGTCCGCCTTACCTCGCTTTTTTCGCGCGCACGCTGCAAAATGCGCTCCTCGATGGTGCCCTTGCAGATCAAACGATACACGGTCACCTGCTTGGTCTGACCCAGTCGATGTGCACGATCCATGGCCTGCTGATCGACTGTGGGATTCCAATCCGAGTCGTAGAAGATTACCTGCAATTTGGCGAGAAAGTGAGAAAATAAGTTAAAAGTTATGTGAGGACAGTTTTTAAGTTTTATGGAAATTATGATTGTGAATTTTAACAAATTAAAAATAATAGAATGTAAGAGTTTAGGTATTTTAAATAAAACATTCGTTGTGATCGCATTTGATATCCAGGGTCAAAATTTTGTTTTTCTAATTTCATGTATTGTAAAGTTTTTCAAGAAGTCGACGGGATTGGTGCCTTAACCCTTATTCTCATACCCAAACTTACTAACGTCGTTTGGCACCCGGGGTACCCGGGTACCCATTTCATGAAATTTTTAAGTTTTCAATATAGAAAACAAAATTTTTTAAATATATGATTTGTTCGCTTTTCACCTAAATAACGAGGATCCGGAAGGTAAAAAAAAAATTTTCATTATTTGTCAGTTTTTTTCACGAAAATACATCGCAGTGGGCACCCGGGTACCCGGGTATGAGAATAAGGGTTAAGAAATCTTTCCAACCACTTTGAAAACAGGGATCAGCCAGGTAGCAGTTAAGAATCTGGAGCAACACATTGTCCTATCGAAATGCGTTTTGGAATGTCGACTTTGAGCTATGCTGGATGGCTGAACACTGTGGTAAACCGGACAACGCGAGAGCAGACAAATTGAAACGGAAAGGGCCCCTAACTGGGCGACAATACTTTTGATGGTCTGGGCACAGATAACTCTTCAAATAGATGTTTCGCGGCCAAGGAAAAATTATGCTAAAAAGTAAAACAAATTTAGTCTCCGAAATAATGTTTCTGGCCTCTAATGTCACACAAATATCGCTACTCACGCCCTAACCAATGTATGAAGTTAATGCGAATATAAACAAACAAAAATTAATATATTGTATTTAAGGCCATATTTATAAAAACAGTGGTTATTTATTACAAATATAATATTTTGTGACAAGTGTGACACTTTGTCACAAATCTCCAATTTTGTTATAGATACGATTTTTACTATAAATATGTCACTCTGGGACATGTTTAGCCATTTGTGACGTTGATTTTTGAAAGTAATGCAAATGTGAACAACAAAAAATTAACATATTGTCTTTGAGGCGGTTTTTATGTAAACGGTGGTTATTTGTTGTAAATATGAAATTTTGTGTCAAGTGTGACACTCTGTCACAAATGTGACACTTTGTCACAAATGTGACAGTTTGTCCCAAACTTGACCCTTTGTACCAAATGTGACACTTTGTCACAAATGTTACATTTTATTTCAGATACGTTTTTTGTCATCAATATTACAAGAATTTTTTACATTTGCATATGTTTAACTTGACTATCGTAGAGGTGGTTAGAAGGCTGCCCAAGGCCATGGGCCTGGATGTCGCTACAGACACAGATAGATCTGTCTCTCCACCAGCTTTCTACGAAAAAGTTCATTCCCTCAAATATGGCATGCACCTCTGCTTGAAATGCAGATGCGTGCGAGCCTTGGACAAAGAATCGCCGAGCCCCAATTGATTCGACGAAGACACTGGAGCCAGAACCCTGTTCTGTTCTAGAGCCATCCGTGAATGTTTGCCAGGATAATTCTCAAAATCTGACCAAGAGTCAGCCTTAGGCAGCAACACCGATACCGTTTTTTAGTATGACGGTTGAAAGCATGGAGTCAAGGGGCATGGATATGACCGAAGAGTCGTCCAGTGCCGGAAAGGTTCCATACCATTGGCCACTATGTTTCCATTTTCGGATGGCCTTGAGGACCTCTCCTTGGACGAAAACATTAAGTGGAGGCAGATTCACCAGGGAACCCAGTTCCCGTAAAACAAATGGCCGCAGTACGCTGCAGTTTGGACAAGGTTATCTTGACCCCTGCTAGAAAGAGTCTGCTCATCCAGACCATCGATGCGTAGGAAATGATGGATCTTATAATAGCGGTATAGAGCCAGAGGATCTTGCTAGAGGAAATGACCCCACCTTTTTCCTAAGACAACTTTGCACTTCCAGAAAGCCGACAGTGCTTTTGATGTTTTTAGTTCCACGTATGATATATAAAGAAGTTTGTCACTTAGGATAGCTCCCAAATATTTAACAACCTTGAGTAGTTGTATAATGACCCAATTGAGTGTAGACAAGATGAATCTACCAAGCTTCGTACTTCTGGTAAAAATACTTCAAATCAAAAATAATTTGCCACGTATTTTTGATTTTTTCGAAAATCCAAATTTTAAAGGATCGACAATGGGTTTAGGTGTGTATAAAAGAAAACTGTAAAAAACACACCAAAATCGACTTGAAATAAAAATGCGCTAGACACGTGTTTGTCACTTTTTTTCGAAAATCAAAATCTGACGGAGTCAACAAAGGGTTAACAGAAACGTGATTTATTAGGCCCATTGACTTCAGACTTGGAAAAAGTACGTAAAATCATAATTCAACGCATATTTCTGTGTATTCGAAAATGAACATCAAACGTGGTAAGAGTTTGTAAGAAGTGAGATTATTAGTACCTAGAAGTAACGATTACTTTAATAAAATCATAAAATTCACCAATCATCAATGTTGATATATCAACCATAAATGTTTATATGTTAATGAGTTATATGTTCTTTCGAAGTTCAGTTCAATGAATCTGGGACATCGCAGCACTCTTATGACGTATCTATGATTAAATAATTTCATCAACTCACATTAATGATTTTAAATTTTAATTAATTTTAATTTTTTTGGTATTTCTCGAACCCTTCTTCATAAATGTTTTCTTTCTAAAAAGAGAGCAATCAAACCGGAAATATCTCTTCAACGAGATTACAATGCCGAATATGGAATATCAAGAATTTTAAGACACGTGTTAAAATTTTGAAATGCACTTACAATCATCCATTCTACAATCAAATTACGCGCTTCCGAAATTAGAGCTACAAACAGAAGCGACCAGAGAACGAAGCGAAAGCGGAAACTGCCAACACAATACGCCGACACTGAAGAACGTTTATGGAATTTTCAAATAGCAAAAACACGCCCTCTGCAATTCCTTCCACACTTTAGGCATTTCGATGTGAAACGCACGTGCATGGTTTTTGATTACTTGGCAGCAGTAAAGGAAGCAACACTTGGCGTGTAGCAAAGGATTAAAAGAGGCCCCCAGATTGCATAAGCAATAATAAGTGGAAACGAATCGCTATCTACGATTATATGGTGAAAATTGGAAGCGCGACCTACATTAAAATTTAGCTCAAATATTTAAGCAGCAATGAACGGCAAAAATCAAAGGATTATCAGTGCGCTATTTCCGCTTCCGCTGGCAGGCGTGCAATGACAGCGCATACAATTGAAAAAGGACTCAACGTGCAGCTCGTTCAAATGCAAAGCATGGCGGTATAGACAACCAATGTGCAGAGCAGTGAGAGACAATGACATTTCGTTAATGTGAAACACGCCGTTGTGCATTGTAATTAGCATACAGCCATAAGTATTTTGGTTACCGCCTAAACGCAAACTTTGCATACATTGTAAAAAAAATTTGTTTAAATTGTATTCAATTTCAAATTAATCTAGTGTGTTTGAAGCGAAAGCTTGAACAATCGCGGCGAATAAAGCAACGCAAAGTAAAAGCTGTAACTTTGACTACTTTAGAAGTAGAACTCGAGGATTATGAAGGCCTAAAGACATCCTTAACTAAAAAAAACATTCAAGAGGATTGGGGTCAGGATTAATGTGCGATTAGGAAATGAATCTTGGAAAGTTTCTACTCGTAGGCCAACTGCAAAACTTGAATATCAATCTGACCTCATAACAAACAAAACAAAAGAACCATTTAATAGCAACTGGCAATCTTTATACATGTCGTCCAGGAAGAAAATTATACAAACAACCTTTCAAGAATCTGACCACATGAGTTTAAGTGGAATGACACATGTTACTCAGTATATGTGTAGAAAATCACACTGACTTGGGTCTTTGGCCGTGGCCAACAGTAATACTATTGAAGTTGTCACAAAGTGTTGAACATATCCAAATGTAATAAATTCTTGTAATATTTATGACAAAAATCATATCTGAAGCGTGTGACACTCTGTCACATTTGTGACAGAGTGTCACACTTGTCACAAAATTCTACATTTATAACACATAACCACAGTTTACATAAAAATCATCTAAAATACAATATTTTACTTTTTTTGTTTACATTCGCATTAATTTCAAACTGCAACGTCACTGTTTTTTGAACATGTCTCAGACTGTCAAATTTATTTAAAAAATCTTATCTGAAGTGAAATGTGACATTTGTGACAAAGTGTCACATTTGTGACAGAGTGCCACACTTGTCACAAAATCCCACATTTATAACAAATAACCACAGTTTACATAAAAATATGCTATTTGCACTAAATTTTAACATTAACGTCACAAATTGTTGAACATGTCCTAGACTGCCATATTTATAATTAAATTCGTATTTGCAACAAAATCGGGCATTTGTGACAAAGTGTCACATTTGTGACAGAGTGTCACATTTGTGCCAAAATGTCACATTTGACACAAATAGCCACAGTTTATATAAAAATCGCCTTAAATACAAAATGCTATGTTTTTGTGGTTTACATTTACATTAACTTCACACATTGGTTACAATTTGTCACCGGAATACTATGACATTTATGAAAATATGTCGCATTTGTTAGCTACAATCCATTTCATTGTTCAATCGATCTAATATTTCGATCGTGTATAATTGTAAAATTCGGATAATTTCAAGGTATGTGTTTTTTATAGTGTATCGACGAAGAGGTAAAAACAAATAATTAGCTGCCCTTACTGGTATCCTTACATATTTTAATACATTTGCGTGCTTAACTGTGCGACAGACTTAATGAGTCGGAAGTAAAACGGCGACATTGAATGCACTTCCTCTTGCCTACTTCCTGTGCTGCGGAGTAGCCGCCGTCTGAGCAATCGAATGCTACTCCTTTTGGCCCGTCATTTGTCGCCTAATGATGTCTGCCGTGTTTTACCACAAAATCCACCAACGTATTAGCTGATTGCAATGGCATTATTTGGTTTTTGATTTTATTTTTTCCACTATTATTTGCAATTTTCCGCGTTTTTTGTTAGTCCCTTTGATGGTTTAGCGAGAACTCCCCCAACAACGGGGACACTTTTGGCTCGCTGCGCTGCACCACCATTGACATTGATAAATTATTCTGCATGTGTTCATGCATAAATCACATTGTACTACCAGCCGGGGTTATTGGCGATGGTCTGGCAGCGCTAGGATTTATTTTTTCGATTACTTTACTTTTTTTTGGCGCTTCTGCCGGTTCTATCTGTGCACCAAACGCCGCTACTTGCAGTCCAATGGGGAACAACAACGTCGCTGCGGCTAATTGACAAAGCATTTAACAGCATTTTTATGCTTCTTAACTCGTTTTCATTTTGTAACACACACACACAAACACACACACAATCCTACAAGTGTCGTTGGTAATGGTGTCACTTTTCAATATTTTCGTTTTGTTACCTCTTTGTTTACTCAGCCGCCGCGCGGTTGTTTATGGTGGGAACAGCGACATCCGAAGGTTAAGTTGCCACCATTGATGGGAATTCAGATGAAACTCAGATATGATTGCGATCAGGCAGCTTGCTGATATCTCAGCAAGTAAACACGGAGGCCTTAAAAGCCTAATTGTGATGCAAGCTCCTATCATCCAGCATTCGGTATTGGCTGAAACCAAACCTAAGCGTCCAAAGATCCTTTCAATGTTCAATGGTACAAACCATGCCCAAGTCGTCTAGCGTTCTGCCCCCTAGACAGCGGTAGCGTATGATTTATAGCGCAGGGCGCTCGCATAGGAGGTGCTGCACAGATTCTATTTTCTTCTTATCCTCGCAGCTACGACAGTAGTCACGATAGGGCAAGACAAGTCTGCAAAAAGACCAATTAACCTATTCGAGACCGATTGCACACCGTGTGTGCAATGGATTTCCGAGGCTATAAGACAGCCTGCACACCGTGTGTTCAATAACAGTAATGTGCAATTATCAGTTATTCTGAGTAAACTAGCCGTCGAAATAAGATTTTTCTGGAACTAATGAAATCTGTAAAGTACAGGAAAACAAAATTCGGCATTGGTTTTACTGTGTACCAAAAACTCGAAAAATTATCTGAAGCATTTCTTACATGAACAATACAAAGAACAACAATTTCGCTCCTGGGGACCGTGTTCGAAAAAAATCGTCGTCTCGAATGGGTTAACAAAGCACTGTTAAGACCCCTGTGAGCATGCACAGTTTCGTCTTGCTAAGCCGTAAAGGACATCGAGTTCTGTTAGGGTTCGCTTGTGACCACAACGCATGCGAGATTTTGCAATCAGGCCAAAAGCTTTATTGGGCTGAATAGCCTTCCTTGACAGGATCAATGAAAAAGTCCTAGTAAAAACCAATCACAGCAGGTTCGTTGAAGACAAGCTCAGTAAGTGGCGTTAGTCTTGACCTGAAGTGCACTGCACTCATCAGGCAATTTAAGCGACCTGCTTAGTGATAACGCATCCGAAAAGACGCAGTCCACTTCAATGCCTCAATGAAGACTGGGATTACCTTACTTACCTATGGCAGTGTCGGCATCTCAATCTTCTCGAGTTAGAAAGTGGATTCGGTAGGATTTATTTAAATTTAGCAAACTGGTTCTTTGTGAAACTCAAATAGACACTTAGAAATATAATATTAAAGACTCACTGACAGCATCAACTTAACAGATCCGGTAATCCGACATCACCGTAGTGAGGATGGTCAAGAGGGCCAAAAGCCTTCCATAACACTCAGTCATTGTGACCATTGTACTATGATCAGAAGGGGAAATGTTGTTGTGAATGGGTTTAAGGATATGAGAAACCTCAAACAACTAACCACTGCAGATATCTTTCATCCCTAACAATTCACGTACTAGTTACAAAGGTATTTTAAAGCACTGTGTCTAATGTATTTGTGAATAGCGTCCGCCACAGCTGCCGACATGTGCTTCAGTCCCTTTATGCCAGGATAACCCGATATACCTAAAGTTCAGAAAGCAGTAGAAAGTGACTCTGTAAGGAATGACGTACAGCATTGGCGCAGATTCGGCAGATGTGTAATTTCTATTTATTTCGAAAAGTCTTTACTGTGTCTGTTATCTGCTTGGGTTAGAATAAATAAGTCAAGTATTCACCTACACCCCTCTCTGCGTCTTAAATGTGTGCAAATTAAGACACACTAAAGTTGTGATAAGCTAAAATGAAGGCTATACATCAGAACGACAACAGTAAAAATGTCCAACCAATAATTGCCAACAACGCTATCAGCGCTCATCCAGCCAACTATTGACTGCAATGAGGATATAAGACATTCCAACCAACCCGGCGAATAGTATCAGTTGAGGGAGACATCATGAAGTTGACATTCGGATTTTTGGTCGTGCTGGCAATCGGCGTCCGCTCACAGGAATCGAAAAACATCTTTCAACGCACTTTCTGGCGACATCACAAAGTTTTTCCGCCAGCGGCAAGCAGTCGTGCCAATTTTCCAACATTATACATCGAACAGAAACTGGATCATTTCAACGAAGCCGATGAACGCACCTGGCAAATGGTGCAAATGTTATACTGGTTTTACATAATTTTCGTTAAATTTTTAATTTCTTCGTAATCGATTCGGTGCAGCGTTACGTGTCCAACGACGAGTTCTACGTGGAGGGTGGACCATTTTTCATTTTCGTAGGCGGCGAAGCAGAAATTTCGCCGTTTCCCCCAACCGGTGGTCACATGTACGACATGGTCAAGGAGCACAGCGGTTATCTCTTCTGCACCGAGCACCGTTACTACGGGCAAAGTCGGCCAGTAAGGTAAGTGCGCAGTTCAAAAAGTGGAAAGTGTTCGTGTTCAAAATAACATGCAGAGTGTTTCAAATCTTGTCTGCTTTTCAGTGATCTCAGCGTTGAAAACTTGAAATATCTAACTGTGCGTCAGGCACTCGCCGATTTGGCGCACTTCATACGCACCATGAGATCAACCCTGCCGGGTGCTGCCAACTCAAAAGTCATACTGTTTGGCGGTTCATATTCGGGCACTATGGTGACATGGTTCAAGAGGGAATATCCAGACTTGGCAACCGGTTGCTGGGCCTCCAGTGCGCCGCTCTTTGCCCAAGTCAATTTACAAGGTATGTTTTTTATCATTTTCCAAACAATTTATAAATAAAACAAGTGGTAAGTGATTATTCATTCTGTGAAAAGTTTCAAGGCATGTCAGGTGGCCGCCCCCAAAGGAGAATACATCTAGGCTTTTAAGGGATACAATTTGCTTTCACATTTGCCGCATCCTCCGCAGCAGATTATGAAGTTTAAAAATCTAAATAGGCTTTAGAGCTAAATTACAACTCTTAAATTTTTCCTTACCGAAAAGGTATATTCAGGAGATATACTTAGTGGTTCCCCGCGACTTCGCTGTCACTGATATCGTAATTAATTTATTAAATGTATCTAAAATTGTAAGTATTAAAGTACCAAACAGTTGAGTTAGATTTATTCTGTGACTTGTTCAACACCCGTCAATTTCCCTCCCAGTAGAAATACTCGACTAAGTAACGATCCAGTTGTACGACCTAGATTTCAGTAATCCGAACATTGCCGAACATCTGTTACATTGTTCCCGTAAAAGAGAACCATTTATTGGTAAAACCAATACGCGTAAAACAGATGTTGCTGAGCCCATATATGTATGTCACAATGACACTTTGAATCGTTTGATACCCATATCTCAATACAAAAGTATACCATAGCTGATGTCTGACATTACAGTGAAAGTATCAGCTGGGCGTGGTCAATCTTTTGTAGCCTATGTTATCCTTAATGAAACATAGAATTTTCCGAGAGTTACATAGTTCCGAGTCTTTTAAGGACAAGTTTTCATAATTCAGTGGCACTGCACTGTAGATACTAAAAACGTAGGGGAATCCAGTGTGTAATAGTTATGTGTAACCATGCCATCTATCCTTTTTTTCGCGGGATACTCCTTTTTTCAGCTTCTAAAAACCAATCCCGCGAAAATGTTCTAAATCCTTTTTTTCTATAGAAATTCTTCTTTTCTCATACAAAATTCCCAACGTATATTGTTGAAAAACCAATGACAAGGAGATGGCGGTTCACAGCTTTTGAGTGTTGCCACCATCTTAGCGCTGACTGTCAACTACTTTCATATGCTGACAGAGAGACAGAGGGCGCCTTTGGCTTTACAAAACAGATGGGAGGTCAGCGGCGTGGCAACACTGTTTTTTGAAATGGCTGCGCATAGATTTTTGTACATTTTTTCGCATCAGTTTGTCGTACATTAGGTTAGGTTAGGTTAGGTTATGGTAGCTGGAGAAGCTGTCTCCGTCATGGACAAAAGGCATCATTGTAAAGCTGCCGAAGAAGGGCGACTTGCGGGACTGCGGCAACTGGAGAGGAATAACCCTACTCAACACCATCTACAAGATAATAGCCACAATATACAAAGAAGACTGCAATGTGTCGAAAACTCCCTAAGAGATGAGCAAGCTGGCTTTCGCCCTCATCGGAGCTGTGTTGACCAAGCTAACACACTCCGCATCATAGTAGAGCAATCAATTGAGTGGCGCTCCCCGCTGTACATGTTGTTCATTGACTTCAAGAAAGCATTCGACACAATAAAAAGAAGCGCAATTTGGTTAGCATTGAGTAGAAATGGGGTCCCCCAGAAACTAATTCGGCTCATCAGAGCGTTGTATGAGAACTCTGAACTGGCAGTACTACACAACGGCAATATCAGCGATTCTTTCACTACCAACGCAGGAGTCAGGCAAGGCTGCCCCCTGTCGCCTCTCCTCTTCGCCATCGTACTAAACGACGTCATGAGCAAACTCAGCCTGCACCAACGAGGCATCGTATGGACCTTCACCAGGCATCTCGAGGATTTGGACTTCGCTGATGACCTTCTCTCGCACAAACTCTCCGACATGCAAGACCAAGGCCATGAGAGTCAATCATAGTAGCACAAACCATATAATGATTGACGGGTGTGCCGTGGAGTTCGTCGACAGCTTCTGCTACCTCGGCTGCACAATCAAGGCGGACAGCGGAGCGGAAGAAGATGCCAACTGCAGACTGAGTAAAGCCAGGGCAGCATTCGGACGGCTGCATTCAGTATGGGCAAGCTCGCAAATCTCCAGACGCACGAAGCTACGAATATTCAACGCATGTGTGAAGTCGACATTGTTGTACGGAAGCGAAACATGGCTAGTCTCGAATGCCATCAGAAGCTACAAACTTTCGTCAACAAATGCCTGCGAATCATCTGCAGGATATTCTGGCCCACGACAATGAGTAACGACGCGCTGTGGAAGATTACAAATGAGGAACCCATTCTGAGGCAAATAAAGCGCAGAAAATGGAGATGGATAGGTCATACACTAAGAAAATCTCCCGACAGCATCACGAGAATGGCACTGGACTGGAACCCGCAAGGGAGTAGAAGTCGCGGTCGACCAAAAAACACCTGGAGAAGGTCGACCCTACGCGAGCTAGCCGATGTCAATACGGGACGGCGCAAAAACAACAGCCCAGAATCGTGTACGATGGAAGAGTCTTGTTGAGGCCCTATGCTCCAGTGAGGAGTGAACAAGGAATAAAAAAAAAAGAAGGTTATGGTAGCTGCCTCTATAACAGACACACTCGGAGACCTATTATGAGGCCCATTAAGATACCACATATTTCACCCGTCTTTTTAAAATGTGTATGCAACACTGTCTTTCCAACATATGTTACAGCACACATTTCAACCGGATGGGGAAGAGGGGGGTTGGGAGGGATCTCTCCTTCTCATCTCCTTCATGTGGATAGCGATAGAAGTAGATGAGCGTTTTACCAGCCCGAGCCAGGAATCGAACCTGGGGCCTCGGTATGAGAAGCCAGCGCGCTACCCGCTGGACTATCGAGGCCGGCTACATAAAAAAAAAAATGCCAAAAGGAAAAGGAAAATGCTTCTTTAACGCAAAACTTTGCGAGAATTATGTAGCAATTGATATGGATAAATAAAATATGTATTGTTTTTCAGAAAATGTTTAACTTTTTTATTTCCTTTTTTTATGCTTTTTTCCAATTCGATATCGAGCGAAATGGTCAAACCTAGTGGATTTATCCTTCTTTTCCTCCAAAAAGAGATGGCATGGTTAGTTATGTGTCAAATATTGGTATTTTACTAAAAAAAAAAGGTTGATAAAGCTTGATATTTCATATTAAGTATTTTACTCTTGCGCAGAACCCAAAGAAAACATCGGTGAAATAACACAACGTGTGGGCGGCACTGATTGCTACAATCGCATACAGAATGGCATTGCAGAAATAAGGTGGATATTGGCCAATGAAGGTGTCGCCGAAGTCAAAGCAACGCTGAACATCTGCGATAATTTCGACGAGAATAGTGGTCTGGACCTATGGATGCTATTCAGTGAAATATCTGATATTTTTAAGGATTTAGAAGAACAACTCAAGTGAGTTAAGTTGCATTTGAACTTCACTGGATCTAAAAAAATAACTTTCATCAATGTCCTGACAGCGAAACCGACATACAGGAAGCATGCCAAAAGATCATGGCGGGCCATGATGATTTTACCGGCTTGGTTGACTATCTCGCGACCGAACTGTATTATAGTAGTTGCAATGATTTTTCCGTCAGGAGGGTAAACGCTACTCAACGGAATATCACCTACGACATGAGATTATGGGATTATCAGGCGTGCAGCGAATTTGGCTGGTTTGTGAAAGTATTCCCTAAGACACTTTTCGGCACTGAGTTCCCAGTCCCGTCGTACAGTGACGACTGTTCTGATTACTTCGGCGATGAATTCAGCGATGAAGCAATCATCCAAAAGGTGACGGAGACAAATGAACATTTTGGCGGTTTCAATCCAGATGTGAAGAATGTTTACTTTACATACGGAGAGTTGGAAATTTGGCGTCAGTTCGGCATTCAGGAAGGGGAGATGGTGACCGTGTTGCCAAGTAAGTTAAGTTAAAGTTATAAACTGTACATTTTGACAAGTACTGTAATATTTTCTCGCAGACGCCGATCACTGCAGTGACCTTGACTCGATTAGCGACGACGATACGTTTGAAATTCGTGCTAGCAAGGAGAAAATTTCTGCATTGGTGCGCCAGTGGTTGAAAGACGACGAGGACAACGATTACTAGGAATACCTGCCCTAAAATAGACACATACATACATACTTAAGTATTTGTGTGGAATTGAATTCAAATTTCTTGTCAATAGTTGAGAAGCAATAAAGCAAAAACTACTTTTAGTTAATAGTAGAATTCGTTAAGGAAATTAATAGAACATATACAGCGACTCCATGAACAAGTGAGATGAAAGTGTTTTCGAACACAACCCCGATCGCTTTTTTTACGCGTTACTTATCTGTGAATCTATATACATATAATTGTTTGTTCTCACTGACTGACTGACTGAATGATTCATCATCGACCAGCCCAAACTGCTAAACCTACAAATGTGAAATTTGAACTGTTGGTACATCTTGAAAAATAAACCTCCGCTAAGAGGGGATTTTTTTAAATTCGGGGTCTAAAGGGGCCAAACAGGGGTTAAGGTGTTGTATGAAGAAATGTGATTTACGTGGTCTATTGATTTCGAACTTCCTGAAAATACTCTAAATCAAAAATAATTCGACACGTATTTTTAAATTTTTCAAAAATCAAAATGTAACGGGGTACGAAAACCCCATAAACCGATTGGCTTATTCACTTCAAAATTGGTGAAAACACTTTAAATCAAAAATAATTTGGCACGGGTTTCTCATTTGTTTGAAAATCAAAACTTAAAGGGGTGGACCAAGGGTTAAGAGTTTGTATGGAGAAACAAGATTTTATGGGACTTTTGACTTCAAACTTGGTGAAAGCACTTAAAATGCGAAATAATTCGATATCTGTTTTTCATTTTTTCGAAAATCAAAATCTATTAGGGTCAACGATGGGTTAAGAGTTTGTATGAAGAAACAAGAGTTGATGGGATTTTTTTTTACTTCAAAAGTGAAAGTACTCTTGGTGAGAAATTATTGGACACGTGTTTTTCATTTTTTTGAAAATCAAAACTTAAAGGAGTGAACCAAGGGTTAAAAGTTTGTATGAAGAAATATGATTTTTACGCCTTTTCGCTTCCAACATAGTGAAAGTACTCTTGGTGAGAAATAATTTGACATGTGTTTTTCATTTTTTCGAAAATCGACATCTGTCGGGGTCAACGATGGGTTAAGAGTTTTTATGAAGAAATATGATTTTTTACGCCTTTTGACTTCCAACTTAGTGAAAGTACTCTTAGTGAGAAATAATTTGACATGTGTTTTTCAATTTTCGAAAATCGACATCTGTCGGGGTCAACGATGGGTTAAGAGTTTTTATGAAGAAATATGATTTTTTACGCCTTTTGACTTCCAACTTAGTGAAAGTATTCTTAGTGTGAAATAATTTGACATGTTTTTCATTTTTCCGAAAATCGACATCTGTCGGGGTCAACGATGGGTTAAGAGTTTTTATGAAGAAATATGATTTTTTACGCCTTTTGACTTCCAACTTAGTTAAAGTACTCTTAGGTTAGGTTGTTAGGTGTAGTGGCTGCCTCTGTATGAGACACACTTAGGCCTCTATATGGGCCCATTGTGATACCACAAATTGTACCCGTTTGAAATGTGTATGCAACACTGTTTTTTCAACATGTATTACAACACACATTTCAAACGGATAGGAGAAGGGAGAGAGGGGACCTACAGTTTAACGCCGAATCCGAACGGCGGTTTTTTGGCAATTTTTCCTGCCACACTTGGAGGTTTTGCCATTGCCTGCCAAGAGCGCACTTGTGCGATTCTTGTAATTCTCATCTGCTTCATGTGGATAGCGATAGAAGTAGACGAGTTTTTCACCAGCCCGAGCCAGGAATCGAACCTGGGGCCTCGGTATGAGAAGCCAGCGCGCTTCCCGCTGGACTATCGAGGCCGGCTAAAGTACTTTTAGTGAGAAATATTTTGACATGTGTTTTTCATTTTTTCGAAAATCGACATCTGCTGGGGTCAACGATGGGTTAAGAGTTTGTATGGAGAAACAAGATTTTAAGGGATTCTTTACTTTAAAAGTGAAAGTACTCTTGGTGAGAAATAATTTAACACGAATTTTTTATTTCTTCCAAAATTAAAACTTAAAGAGGTGAACCAAGGGTTAAAAGTTTTTTATAAAGAACCCTGACTTAATGCGCCAATTGACTTTTAATGTGGCAAAAAAACTTTAAATGAGTAATAATTAGACTAGTATTTGTTTATAATAATCTAACGGGATCAACAAAGGGTTAAGAAGAACTTGATTTATTGGCCCCATTGACTTCAAACTTGAGTGCAAAGCCGCGGGCTCCTGCTAGTAGTTTAACATGAGTAAAGAGGAATGGGAATAAAAACACTTTGTGAATTTGAAGTAACAAACTCCCTGACAGCGAATTAGTTAGTACATACAAATTAATTGGCTTTGAACAAAAAAACCAAAATTGATTATTTATTACACTCGGTTATATGTGCTTGTTTAGGTGAGCGATTTCGCAGTCATCGGCAGAATAGTTATTGTTTTGAACAAAATGTTGGCAGTGAATTATGAGCGATTAGAAGAGCTCCGCATCGATTCTTGTCATAAAACATGCATTTGCCACTTATCGGATTGCTTAATACTGAAGCTTATATAATCTGTATATTTTTCGATAATGAGCTGTTATATAGTAAATTCAATTTGAGCGTTATCAGCTCAGTCAACTTAGTCAAACACGAGCACGTTATTCGTTACACGAATTTCGTTAGTATACATTGCACATTTGATCCTTCAGTTATTCGAGGGAACAGCATAAATCATG
Source organism: Melieria picta (assembly GCA_964056695.1). Taxonomy (NCBI): domain Eukaryota; kingdom Metazoa; phylum Arthropoda; class Insecta; order Diptera; family Ulidiidae; genus Melieria; species Melieria picta. Next base: position 85,196,398 of record OZ057398.1, on the reverse strand, counting down.
TTCAATTTACTATCAAATCAGTGCGGTAAATGTGGTCAAAAAATCATATTTTATTTCTCATTACCACCATTCCGAATAATTGTTTGACATAGTGCATTATGAAACGTTTTCAAAGTGATTTATCAGAGCAATCAAATAGTAGTCAAATTCGAATTTTTGCTAAAACGAAAATTAACAAATAAAAAAAAATCTGATTCAATTAAACTTATATTTTCACGCCAACCCTTTATGGAGGCCCATTGTGGGGCTTTTCACATTATTAGGTTAGTATCCATCCATCAAACCGTCAATCATTGTTTGACATTGTCATTGCACAATTGCTCACGAATGGTCTGTACCAGGCCAAGGATATTCAATACTTCCAGTAGTTCATATCAGCGCCATAGTCGCTTTGTAAGGTCAAGAAGTCTTCAGTTACAACAACTCGCACTTAGTTCTGACTGTCCACTTCAGGCTACAATCTTCAGTTCTAACTAGTGCAATGCCAGTAGTTGCCAAATGCCAAATGCATTTCTAATGTACACACCAAGATTGTATGCAACGCTGCCACAAACTGGGCTAAAACACTGCGTGTGTCAAGAACTCCTACTCGCCTCGCTGCGCCGTACGGTGTGCAAATTACGGCGGCGACCGTCACTTGAAAGCCGCACACACACACACACACACACATACCAACGACGTGATAAGCTTTAATTAAGGCTATAAATATTGGAATCAGAATGGCAACGGCAAGAGCCCTCAACTACTAATCGCCAACGGTGCTATCAACGCTTATCCAGCCAACTATTGACTACATTGAGGCAATAAAGCATTTCAACCAGCGCGGCGAGCAGTTGTCAGTTGGCTTGCGGCCGTTGAGGGACACAGCATGAAGTTGACATACGGATTTTTGGCAGTGCTCACCGTGCTGGCCATCGGTGGTCGCGCACAGGAATCGGAAAACATTTTTCAACGCACTTTCAGGCGATTGCATGAGGAACCGCCACCACCGCCGCCAGCGGCACGCAGTCGTGCCAATGTTCAAACATTACACATCGAACAGAAACTGGATCAGTTTGACGAGGCCGAGGAACGCACCTGGCAAATGGTGACAATTTCATAATGGTTTTACATAATTTTCGTTTAATTTTTAATTTCATCGTAATCGATTCGGTGTAGCGTTACATGTCCAACGACGAGTTCTACGTGGAGGGTGGACCATTTTTCATTTTCGTCGGCGGCGAATGGGGCATTTCGTCGGGCTACATAACCGGTGGTCACATGTACGACATGGCCAAGGAGCACAGCGGTTATCTCTTCTACACCGAGCATCGTTACTACGGGCAAAGTCGGCCAACAAGGTGAGAGTGCGCAGTTCAAAAAGTATAAAGTTTTTGTGTTCAAAATCTTTGCCGGTTTTCAGTGATCTCAGCAATGAAAACATGAAATATCTAAATGTTCGTCAGGCGCTCGCCGATTTGGCGCATTTCATACGCACCATGAGAGCAACACTGCCGGGTGCTGCCAACTCGAAAGCCATACTGGTTGGTGGTTCATACTCGGCCACTATGGTGACGTGGTTCAAGAAGGAATATCCAGAACTGGCAGCCGGTTGCTGGGCTTCCAGTGCGCCGCTCTTTGCCAAAGTCGATTTCACAGGTTAGTAGAAAAGGTTGTACAGAGATGGAGACCAATGACTCTTTCATGCCTCAAATTTTTAGAGGTTAAGTTAGGTGGCTGCATTCACAGAAGGATACACTTATGCTCAGTAAGTAAGAACAAGTTCCAAGTCTTCGTTGTTATGAAAAGTTTTGAGCCTTTAGATTAGATGATTGTCCTCAAAAGGAGGATTTATTTGGGCTTTTAAGGCCTAAATTTGAATCCAGCTGTGCTTCACTCAGAGCACTTTACGAAAGTCAAATAGCTAAAGACTGACGATTCAAATTAATATTTCAAAACATTGAAAAAGTAGCAACCAAATCTGATAGAAAGTGATTCTGTTCTTTTCGTTTCCTCTACAACTTCTGTAACAGTCATGGGACTAGCGCTGTTACCTATTAGTTATAGGTTAGGTTAGGTAAGGAAGGGTGTGAGACCGCACTTCGACTCGGAGGCCAAATTGGTCCATTGTGAATCCTTGTTCTGGATCTAGCCAATCAATCTCAACCTGGGGCCAACCAGTTCGACCTCTTGATAAAGGAGAGCAGATTCGAAAATTTTGCCTCGCAAGCCAGGTCTGCTAGGAATCCCCGGGGTACCTACAGAGACGCGCAGTGACGCAGGAAGTGTTGAATCGTTTCTACTTCTTCGTCATCTCCGCAGCTTCTGCAGGCATCACTGAACGAGAGACGCCATTTGATAAGTATAGATCCAATGGTGCAGTATCCAGTGATGACTCCAACGCGCTATTTAATAGAGGTTCGACTTAGAGACAGCACATATCGCGTTTTCCTCAAGAAAAGCGCAGCGTCCTGCTGCGTTAAGAAAACTCGATGTTCTTTTTGATCAACCTGTCAATATAGCAGAGAGTTATCTACTTCGGTGGTAGGCAAGGCTACCCCGTTTCTTGCCATCTCGTCTGCCGCTTCGTTCCCTGCCACTCCAGAGTGAGCTGAAACCCAGGAGAGTGTCTCTTTCAATACCTTGAAGAAGGTATTGGAAGAGACACTGCACGACTCTGCACTATCTTCGATTTCACCACAGCTGATTCCAGCGCTCTAAGTGCTACCTGACTATCTACAAAGATTGTGACATCTGTGGGGGGATAAGCCCCTGTCACGGATTAGTTCAGCAGCTTTCCAGATTGCAAAGATCTCCGTTCGGGAGTCTGAATTATTTTTGGATCCGTAGTACTGCTGAGTGGAGACCAGCTCCTGTACCTTCAGCCATCTTAGAACCGTTGGTGAAAACGGTGATGGACGCGTCTCTCCTTACACCAGTAGTCACCCATTCCTCCCTTGTGGGATAAGAGGTATGTGAGCGCGTATCAAATCCAGATATGGGATCAGATTGTACGCGCTGGAGTCTAGCTGATATTAGTTATAGACTGTCAAAAATTTTAAACCTGATGGGTTTTGAGGCTTTCACAGCCCAGCCCAAGGGAGGGATATACCCAGTTCTGGATGGTCTATTTCGTGGTGATGCCTTTGCACATAGATCTAGTCGTACCCGGCTTAGACGAAGTTAAGTTCCATGCTGTAAGCACAGTTTGTCTCTTTAAGAGAATTAGATAATCGCTTACCGGATCGTCTACCTTTTTAAGGATACCGATCATGTCCGCTTAGGGTACATTTCAGTGATTCAAAAGACGGAATGATAGATTACGTTTCAAATAGAATAGAACCAGAATAGCTGCCTCGCCTCACAATCGCTCTTACCTTGTCTGCACGCCTTTGTTAATTATCAAATTGTTACTACGTGTTTTCTGGTATCTTTTCAAAAAGTCTCTTATCGCTGATTGATTATTTCTCAATTATTTATCACATAGAGTATAAGGAAGTCACCGGGGAATCCATAGCACTGGTGGGCGGAACCGATTGCTACAATCGCATACAGAATGGCATTGCCGAAATGGAGTCAATGTTGGCCAATAAACGTGGCGCCGAAGTCAAAGCAATGTTAAAGCTCTGCAACAACTTCGATGAGAACAATGATCTCGACCTATGGACGCTATTCAGTGAGATATCTGATATTTTTGCGGGTTTAGTACAAACACACAAGTGAGCTGAATTCCATGCTCCAAATTTCACTGGATTTAACAAATCAAACCTTGAACTTTATTCTAACAGCGACGGCAACATACAGAAAGCATGCAGCAAGATTATGGACGGCGAGGATGATGTGACCGGCGTGATTGGCTATCTTGCAACGAAATTTTACACCAGTTCCTGCAATGATTTGTCATACAAGACAATAATTGCCTCTATAATGGATTCGAAATACGGCAACAACATCAGTAGGGCTATGCAATTTCACTATCTATATACAAATTGCATGATTGTTGTCTTTTTTCTCGAATAGTGCGACAGTGGATGTATCAGACCTGCAACGAGTACGGCTGGTATCAAACCTCAGGTTCTAGGAAACAACCTTTCGGCACCAAGTTCCCGGTTCTGCTGTACACTACGATGTGCCAGGATGCCTACGGCGATGAATTCACCAACGAGGCCATCAACCAAAAGGTGGCAGAGACAAATGAACATTTTGGCGGTCTTAATCCGGGTGTGGAAAATGTGTACATTACACATGGACAGTTGGATCCGTGGCGTGCAATGGGCATACAGACCGAGGAACAGGCAACCGTGCTGCCACGTAAGTTGCAAGACCCGGTCAAAATTTAAGAAGTCAAATTGAAACAAATTGATTCTAATATATTTGTATAGTGTATGCTCACTGCAAGGATTTTGGATCGATTAGCTCCAGCGACTCGGCGGAAATGCGTGCTTCTAAGAAGAAAGTTGCCGAATTGGTGGGCCAGTGGTTGAGCGAAGAGGAACAGCACAACAATGTGGCCAACAGAGGATGACAGTTACGACGAAAATTAACCCTCAACTAGATGGTGTGAAAAATATTGAGACACATGGGGTGGAATTTAATGGGAATTAAATGCTATCGGAAACATGTTTCAAATGTTTTTTTAAGTTTTAAGAAGTTTTATGGGAAATGATCATTTATAAGTGACATTTGGGCCATGGTAATCTGCTCAGATGAAGAGAATAGGAGACAGGATTAGGGGGATTAGAGTCTGCACTCCCCTCGAATATTCTAGTCTAGAGGAGTCTGAGAAGGTCGCGAAGAGTTCAATTGTAAGCTTCACTCATATTCAATACATCGTTATTCAATATGCGTCTCCTGCTTCTCGAGAACGCTGGACACCGGCAGATGAAATGTTCTGTTGTGTTCACTTTATCGAGGCAGGATTTGCATGTAGGGTCATTGATAATTCGCATGTCCAATGTCTTGTTACCGCTCCGATCATGAGTCGCAGTTCCTTTCTCTTAAGTCAAAGAACAAAGTCCGCTCTCACAAAACCCTGGGCGATTCGGCAAGATTCCACTCCGTACCAATTTCCAATTTGAGCAATGCCTGCATGGTTCTTGATTCATTGTATAACCTCTGCGGCACTGATGCAGACTATTGGCTCTGGTCTCCTATGATCTGGATTGTCTTATGATCTACTGTGTCTTGCGACACTTTTCCATTTTGCCTTACATTCGCTTACAATCTCTGCGTTTTTCCCGCAATTTCTACTCAACGATTTAGCAGCCCACACATTCATGATGGCTTACTAACACACACGATTATTGATGCTTATTAGTGACACTACATGTGTGACAATGTGAAACAAATTTAATGGTCACTTTTCTAGTTAATTACTGATCATTTGTTGCTGTATTCAGCATTTATGTAAGCCATGTGACGCTATAGTGCATACTATCATTGTGATAAGCTGTCACAAAATACTATAAAGTATACTTAACTAAAGTAAAACAACGTATACCTAACGTAACTAATAACAATAAATAAATTTGCAGACCATTGTTCAAGTTATCAGTCGGCCTAGCGGTCACAAAACTAAGAAGTTAGCCATAATTAATTGCAAGCTAGCAAACTGAACTGTCTGAACTGAACTGAACTGAACTGAACTGACATTGTTAGGTATTGTGGCAAACTGTGGTACTAAATTAGAAAATGCTCAAATAATTAGATCAAATACTTAGATTACCTGTACTTGGCACCAATGGCACATGTCTTACACATAAGTTTTAACCGAGTCACAGATAGTCAAACATCTTAAGATAGTAGCATTTTCAGTTTTAGGAAATGATTTATACTTCTGGAAAAATCCAACCATTGGCATTATAGCTCATTCTATAATTGTGTTAAATATAATTGTACTATATTAATATTTGTGATAGCATGTCACAATATTAGCGTGTGACAAGTTTATAAATTTTGCAACAACATACTGACCCTATATGTTTGTATGTCTGTATAATAGCATCAAACCAAACAAATAAAGTTACAATACTTTAGTGTCACATTTAATGTGTGACAAACACAAAACCATAATCGACACAATTTTCAAGAGGACTTTTACGGAAATTGCCATACAAATTAAAATGCCGAATAAAACACTACTACTGGAAACTTTGTCAGCTTTCCCAACCCTCCATTCCTTTAACCTCTTAACCTTTCTATTTCCCCTTAAGTCATTTCCATTCTATAGAGCATCGATCACTCGAAACTAATCGATCTACCAAGCATAAAAGACTTTGTCACAGTCAACAACCCTTTATCAGCTTTCCCAACCCTTCATTCCTTTAACTTATTAAACTTTCTAATCGCTTTTAAGTCATTTCCATTCTATAGTGCATCGATAATTCGATACTAATCGATCTACCATGCATAGAAGACTTTGTCACAGTCAACAAATTAAGGGATTTTGGTGGCCCATTAATCTGCTTCTGCTCCAAAAAAATCATATTTATCAGGCACCAATATCTAATCGCTGATTTTATGCTATAAACCGTTCAATTATGGCACTCGCTAAGTCTGACCACAATTTCCAGCAATTTTACCGCACAAGCTAAATACAACAGACGACTGCAACGGCCAGTCATTCGGCGACATGAAGTTGTTGCGGCTATTGTTCTTGGTGGCGCTGCTGGTGGCCACCGCCATGGCAGCCTTTGACGCACAGAAATTCCGCGTCAAAATGCAGACTGATGCTGAAGAGGAGCAAAATCTGTTCGTGCAAAGTTTGCGTTACCTGCAGCGGGGACCACCGCTTACGCAAGCCACCACTCGAGCCGTCATCAGCGAAGCATGGATCGAACAGAAGTTGGATCATTTCGATGCCAGTGTGACCGACACATGGAACATGGTGAGTTGGGCAGTGAACAATCGCAATGATTGGGTGCAAACTGACACTTGGTCGCGCAGCGCTACTTGTCCAACGACGAGTACTTCCAAGAAGGCGGTCCTATGTTCATCTATCTGGGCGGCGAGTGGGCCATTTCGCCGGGCAGCATAAGTGTTGGCCATTTCGTGGACATGGCCAAGGAGCACAACGGCATACTCTTCTACACCGAGCATCGCTACTATGGCAAAAGTTTGCCCACTGAGTAAGTTGCCATGCACCGCGACTGTTCGTTTAGTGTTGGCACCTGTGCAGCTGACATCTGACATATGTTCTTTCAGCGATATTACGGTGAACAATTTGAAGTATTTGCATGTGAAGCAGGCGCTCGCCGATCTGGCACATTTCATTGAGTATCAGCGCTCCAATAATCCGGCGCTGGCCAACTCTCGCGTCATAATGGCTGGAGGCTCGTACTCAGCCACTATGGTGGTGTGGTTCAAGCACTTGTATCCCGAGTTGCTCACGGGCGGCTGGGCATCCAGTGCACCGCTGCTGGCCAAAGTGGACTACCCAGGTTTGAGGCTGAGATGGCATTTGAGAGCCACAACTAAGCGTTCTTTTATGCCAGTGCAGAGTACAAGGTGGTGGTGGGCCGCGCCATACTGAATCTGGGTGGAAAACAGTGCTACAATCGCATACAGAATGGTGTGGCCGAGCTGGAGGAGATGCTCGCAAACAAGCGCGGCGCTGAGGTCAAGGCAATGTTCAAGCTCTGCAATAACTTCGACGAGCACAATGACCTGGATGTGTGGTCGTTCTTCTCGACCATATCCAATATCTTTGCCGGCATTGTGCAGTACCAGGAGTGCGTGCCACATCAACGATCACAATTGTTGACGGCGTTCTAATGCAATGCAAATGTTTTCCCCTATACACGCAGAGACGACGATGTACCCCTACTGTGCAACTATCTGATGCTATTCGAGGATGATGTGACTGCGATTGCGGGTTTACTGGCCATGTACGGCGGCTATGAGTGCATCGATGTTACATACAAGGATTCGCTTGCCTACTACATGGACTCCACTTACATTTACGGCGCAAGTAGGTCCCGACAGACAGCATTGATCAAAGTGGCAGTTGCTTTTTAGTGTTCAACTTTTAGGCCGTCCCTGGTACTATCAGACATGCAACGAGTACGGCTGGTACCAGAGCTCCCGTTCGAGAAACCAGCCCTTCGGCACCAAGTTCCCCGCCACGCTGTACACGACACTCTGTCATGACATCTTCGGCGATGAGTACACGGCCGAGAATATTAACGCCAAGGCGGCGCAGACCAATAGCGACTTTGGTGGCATGAAGCCGCGCGCCGATAATGTCTACATGACGCACGGTGCGCTCGATCCCTGGAATGCGGTGGGCCACGGTGAGTCACAGGGCGCAACGGTCATACCGCTCGCTTCGCACTGTGCCGACTTTCGTTCGATTAGCGACAGCGACAGTGCAGAAATGCGCGCATCCAAAGAGCGGCTGGCCAGTTTGGTACGCGAATGGCTGGCTTGATGACTAGCAACAACAACTGACAAAAGATCGAGGTAACAACGGGCGCCCTCGCGTCCCCCAGATAAGGTACACATGCAGCGATTGTAAATATTTTGTAGACAAGCAGTGAAACTGAACAGGACAATATAGTTTTAATCTAAACGATAGGTAACCGAATAATAAATCAAGCTCGATAACGTGTTGAAAAGTGGTTTGGCATTTTTACGAGCGGGGTTAAATTAGTAAATAATCGAGTAGTAGCTGTAAAGTTTGATGCCCGTTGAGGCATTCGAAAGAAATTTAAGTGGTTTTTTTGTGGGGTATCAAGTTGGGTTGGGTTTTTACAGTAGATAAACTCAAAAGTTGATAACTTCAGAACTTATTTTGTATGGGCGTTTGGGTGGGGTTCACCCCTTCCAAATATCGGTATCTGTTAAACATTTAAGTTGCTAAATATATTTTCAACTGGTATTGGGTTGTGAAGGGAAGGTTGTGAACGGATTCCCCCCCAAATGAAATCTTGTGTGCGCCACTGGGATGGGAGGCGCCCTCTGATGGAAAGTTTTGAAACTATAACTTGCTTCGCTTTGTTTGCACTGTAGAATGTTGTCTAATATTGAAGGTGGAGGCAGAGAATAGGTAAACAAGGTGAGTTCCAAAATAAACAGAACTTTAGGTAAGGTGCGGCAAGGTAAGATAACAGAACAAATAAGGCACTGTTTTGCGAAACCTATAGTATATGTGACTAAGTGTGCTGGGAAGGTCCATCCTTTCCCGATTTCCACTCAAAATTTCATAACATTCGGTTTACTGGAAGCGGAGTTATTGCGTCTGAAGTGACAGCATGTTTTTGTCATCGGTACAGAAATGAGCATCGAACAAAAAGCCGGTATTAAGTTTTGTTTAAAACTTGGTAAAACTTTAACCGAAACTTTTCAATTGATGAACCGAGCTTATAGTGATGCTTGTTTATCCTGTGGCAGAGATCTTGAATGATTTAAGCGATTAAAAAACGATGACTAACATGTTGGCCAACCGAAATCCATGATCACCGCTGATTTCATCAAATCTGTACGTGAATTCATGAATTCATTAGCCAAAATCTGACATTGAACTCAATGTTTAATAATGAGAATGTTCAATAATCGACTAGATAGATAAACTTTGCGAGGGGGTTTAAACAGCCGTTGCCCTAATTAGAGCCTTTAGAAGAATCTTACTGGTCTTAAGTCCAGCCAGAGGCTTCAGGTATTCAATTGTTAGGGACCCCGCTGATTCTCAGGCGCTCCAGGCAGAAGTTGACACTTTCAACACGTGGTCCTCTCGCATACGATTTCTTCTAAACATTAATACATAAAAGAAAAGGCCTCGATAGTTCAGTGGGTAGCGCGCTGGCTTCTCATACCAGAGGCCCAAGGTTCGAATCCCAGCTCGGGCCGGTGAAACGCTCGTCTACTTCTATCTCTATCCACATGAAGCAGATGAGAATTACAAGAAATGCAAAAGTGCGCTCTTGGAAGCCAATGGCAAAACCTTCAAGTGAAAGAAAAACTGCCAACCGCCTTTCGGATTCGGCGTTAAACTGTAAAAATCTCTTATTGAGACTAAGAATCTGGGGGTAATTTTTGATGAAAAGTTTTCCTTCTCAAGTCATATAAATTCCACCATTGCCAAGTCCTATGCCATATTAGCTTTTGTGAAACGCAATAGTTCTGAGTTCTCCAATCCCTACAATCTCAAACAGCTTTACACCTGTCATGTCCATTCGAAGTTAGAGTATGCTTCGATTATTTGGAGGTCATATCACCATTGAATCGCTTGGAACGTATTCAGAAAGTTTCCACTACTCTTCACTCTGAAATCTCTACACTTTCGGGATCCTGCTCCATCTTACATCTCTCGCCGTAAGCTCATAAATTTAAAAACCTTGCACTATAGAAAATCTCTCCTATCTTTGTCAATTGTTTCTGATGTTATTGGCGGGTTGGTTGATTGCTCTTCCCTTTTAAAGTGAATTCATTTCAACATCCCTTCTCGATTTCTGCGGCACTTTGATTTGTTTAAGGTTGGCTTCGTTAAAATAGAATAGAGAGATAAATACTTCAATACTTCAAAAGGAATATTTTGGAAATTGTTGAACTCTGTTTTTCAATGAGTTATTGATTGTTATGTAATACTTTGTGAGTCTTTTGTATTAGTGTTCAATATGCCTTCAAGCGGATCTACGCCTTTGAGGATTAAGGTGAACAGACTTATAGTATGTTTCCAGTCACAAATGGGAAGAATCTGTGACCCAGACTAACACGTCTTGGAAACAAACTAAATACTAAATACAGACTAAATACTTTACTCAACTATGAACTTAATGGAATGTTTGATAAATAAGAAACGTTCATAGATCGTTGGTGTTCGACGGCGAAGAGGACGACAGTGTCTTTGATGGAAGGACCAAGTTGAGAAAGCCCTATCACCTCTAAGTGTGACCAACGGGAGAAGGCGCGACCAAAGTAGAAGCGCTTGGAGAGAACTTTTGTGGCAGACCGTGACCCAGTAACGAGTTGTTATAGTCAGTTAAGTATAGATTCTTGGTCCTATATTATTCTGGGTAGGTTATTCTACCCAAGTATACTTCTGTGACTTGGGATCTGTGACGTTCAGGCATTTCATGGAGCGATTTGGAACAGTTTAATACAGTTGTCAAGGTTACTATGTAAAGTATCGACTTCAATGCTAATTAATTTTCAATGCAAATAATTTTAGACACGTCTAATTTGCATCTCCATTGCCGATTTTGATAACAATTTACAACTATTGACACTTTTTTGGTATTGGCTAAGTATTAATATTGACGTTGACTTTGAGTAGAAACGCTGAGATTTCGGAAGATTTTCAGATTTTAGGGTAATTGTGTTTTTTTCGAAACCAATTTCAAATCAATTAATTAGATAGAGCAAAATTAAAAATTAAAATTAAACCCAGATAGTAAATTTGTTGATGATAATTAACATAAAAATCAATATTTAATCATCAAAGATTTCTATAATAAAAACTGTACGTTTTCTTCAAAGTTTCAAAATCTCAAACTGAATAAAATAAAGGTGCCAATAACAACAACATGTTGAACATAACAAAATCTCTAGTCCAATATAGTTGTGACAATATTGAAAAATTACAAAACCTATTACTAAATGTAAATGTGAATCGAAACTTTGGAGTTGCCAACTATTTTATGACAAACACAAAAGATATTTTAGCAAAAAAAATGTATTACTTGGCAAATGAAACCACTTATATTTATAAATGGAAATATTGCTTTTTTCTTTGTTTTTTGCACCAATTGACAATTGAAGCGCTTGACACCTCAAGTGCTGAGACAAAATTAGCGGCAATAAATTCGATATGTAACTGGCTCATTTAATGCAAACGACATGCAGCGTCAGAAATTTATTCGTGGCTCGTACATTTTGCAGGCGACAAAACGATGACAATGTCGCAAAAATATATATCACTGCATAATTTAACACAACTCTTTTGCTACACAAATTCTACCCAAAAACAAAAATATATATAAAATAAAATATAATTCGCACAGAAAAGAAAGCAACAAAGCCAACTGAAGAATCATGACAAATTCCCGTGAATTGCAAGCAAATCGAATGCCGCAGACGAAGGACAAAGCTGGCATTGGCTGGTTTGACGTTTCTTGTTGGCTCAATGCGCCAATAAGTGACAAATTTCACAATTTATAGACAGAGAAAAGAAGACAAGATGGACACAAAGAGGCAGATAGTTTTATATGGAATATAATTGTCGCTTTGACAATTTCTTTGCAATGTTTCAACAGGCGCTGTCGATGTTTGCGCTTAGGATACAAATATTTTAAAGATTAGTTGTTTCAATGTTTCATGTTTCAAAAGTCGAAACAGGTTTTGCTAAGGTTACGAAGAAAGAAAAATATAGATTATAGAATTAAAATTACACAGGGCAACAAATTTCGACTTTTGGTCGGCTTTTCTGGGTTTGACATCAGTTCTAGGGTAATTAGGGAGCGGTGATTTCGAATCCGCAAACCGTTTTAAAACTTAGTTTCCGTTTTCGCAAAAAATGGGTGTGTCACTTTTTCGGATTTTCCCTGACTTTTTTCACGTTTGGGATTGTAATTTCTAAACCAATAAACCGGTTGACATCATTTTCACCTCGTTGCATTAGCAACACCGCACGGCTTCTTTTCCAATGCAATTTATTTTTATAAGTTTTAAAATGCCGCGGTAATTGGACCTCAAAGTCGGAAAAAATTGAATTTTAAGGTGTTTTCTTTGATGGTCAAAAACATGCACATTTTTCGTAAATCAATTAACGAGTTAGGTGTATAATGAAAGCCCACACGTCTAACATTACAACACAGCCAAATTATTTGATGTGATTTCCATTCTCATCGAAATAATAGCAAAAATGTACCATAGTCATTTTCATCATTTCTCATACTTGTTCCTCAAAAAATTTGGGGCCTCAAAATATGCAAAGTTTTTAATTTTGTTTTGTTTTGAGCAATTGAAAATTTTTTGTTTGTTGCTTGTATTCCAGACTGTAAATGGAACATAGAAAAGAGCATATTTTGAGGCCCTTAATTTTTTGAGGAACAAGTATGAGAAATGATGAAAATGACTATGGTACATTTTTGCAATTATTTCGATGAGAATGGGAATCACACCAATTAATTGGGCTGTGTTGTATTACTTGATGTTTCCACTTTCGTGTTATACATAACTCGATAATTGATTTACGAAAAATGTGCATGTTTTTCAACATTAAATAAAACGCCATGAAATTCCATATTTTCCGACTTTGAGGTCCAATTGCCGCGGATTTTTAAAACTTATACAAATAAATTACATTGGAAAAGAAGCCGTGAGGTGTTGTAAATGCCACAAAGAGAAAATCATGTCAACTGGTTTATTGGTTTAGAAATTACAATCCCAAACGTGAAAAAAAGTCAGGGAAATCCGAAAAAGTGGCACGCCCATTTTTTGCGAAAACGGAAACTAAGTTTTAAAAACGGGTTGCGGATTCGAAATCAGCGCTCCCCAATTACCCTAGAACTGATGTCAAACCCAGAAAAGCAATTTTGCTGTTGATCAGTGTTATTTATCTGATTCTAAAAAATTGAACAACATTAAGAAGTTTTTGAAAAATGTTTGAATAAAATATGCTGAACTCATTGTACAAGGTCTGAAAAGTTTTCAACGTCAACATAAAGAAGGCAGCACTTGTCAATCAAAGGTAGAGAATCTGTTTGCGCCTCTTTTAAAAGGAACTGATCAAACTTTCAGCTATTTTGAATACGCAGTTGTTTAAAAATGTTTTGAGTCAATCGATGTGCGTGTTTTTGTGAACCAATACCATTCGAAATCATATTTGCGATCCAAAATGTTTGTAGCAAACAGATATTTGGGAGGTTTGAACCACGCTTGAGTGTGCACCAGGAAGTCTGCACCATTACTTATTACAGTAAAATTTTGGGCAGTCGAATTTAAACGGAGCCGTACCAACCTGGGAGATAATGAACTATCAGTACCGTCTATCGTCTGAACCTTCGAGAGAGGCTGAGAATATAGTTTGTTTTAAGAGAATTTGGGCCAAAAGATTGTAATAACCCTACAAGCATTCTCTTCCCTCCTCTGAAATTGTTCCCTTTGTAGCCACTTGGTGTGCCGTTTCATTTCCTGAAATGCCATAATGTGCTGGAACCCCAGAGACGAAGACTTTGTTTTGCTGTGCTAAAGATTTCAGTGTTCTTGATAACCCTTTGAAAGCTTTAAGAGCTGTCTGACTGTCAACAACAACAACAACATTCAAACAAACACATCCTTAACAATTATGGGAAAGAAATTATAGAAGTGGGTATGCACATTCAAAGAAAAAACTACGCCAAAGCGAATGCAGCCAAAAGGACCACAAACGACGCTCGAACGGTTCGAATATTCAAAGCGGTGAGAAAGCTGAAACATTGGCGCGCCACAGTCAACAGATTTCACACTTCAAATGTGTACAGCGTGTAGCCGACACACGCGAATCGGTGTAAACACAAAGAACGATCAATTGAACGGCAATCAATTTTTGTGCCACAAATGTGAGTACAAGAACGAAGGCAACAAGATTTATAAACCCCCAACAGTAGCAACAGCAGCGGATACACGAAAACAACAATAGCGACAAACAGTCGCTGCTGCTAAAGATTGGCGCAGATAAGGAACGCCAGTCAATGAAGGCGCTGTGAGTAGAATGAAAAAAAAAAACGATAAAAGTTAGCAGTCAAAGTGTAAATCATGTGGTAGTCAGTGTTTAGCATATTAAAGCGAAATCGATGACAAAACCAAAGGCAATGAGAACAAAATTTTGAGCTGCACAAAAAAAATTATCCCATATTTACAGAGAGTAAAAATTCATTAAAAAAATTAACTTTAATTGCTATCTATTAGCAAAAGTTAGCAAAACTCTACGCATTGACTATAGAAATACCTATGAGAGTTGTAGAAACTTTGTCGACAATACACCAAAATCGAATTTATTCTTCGCTTACAACAAACATAATTTTTTGTTATTACAGAAAATTTGTATAAGAAAATCTCATCAGAATTTAGCTTGCCGGTCTTTAGATTTGAATTTCTTTCATCACAAAAACGAGTTGTTACACACTGTTCCCGGCTCGTCAGTTTGTGTCGGTCGCATTGAAAACATTGTCGTAGATTTGATCAACTTCGGGCATGGCCCACAGTTTGCTTAGAAACGATTTGTAGCCCTCGCGTTCGGACCAACTGAGTTGCACCATTGATTTGGGCCGAAAATCGCACTCCATATGCAGCACCTTGTAGCCCTTCGCCTGGATGGCGCGACTAACGTCCACCATGTCGACCGGGTCGCACTTGAAGTTGACTCCGCCGGTTTCGTAGTCGACCATTTCGATGCCTTTCGCCTTGCAGGCGACAGCGTCGCGCCGTATGGAGCCCTCCAGGTCGTTGAAGTCCACCGTTGTCTGGTACGAGATGATGGCCTCGATCAGGGCGCAACTGTTGAACATGTGCATAGCGTAGACGAAGCCGGCGCCGTGCCGCTTCATTAGCGACATCATTTTGCACTTGAGGTCCGCCACGGTGTTGGTGCGCACCACGCAGATGAGGAAGACGCGGTACTGGAAGCGCATCTGCAGCATGTGAATCATTTCGTCACAGTTGCGTCGGTCCGCAAACTTTTGAATGACCTGCTGAATGCTCTCCATGGGCATTTCATACTCCTCGGCGCGGCGGATGGCACTTCGCAGACTCGCATTGCGCGCGGGATTCGTCGAGTTGCCCTCGTGTATGGCCAAGCGCAACTTGTGCGCGAGCTTCGTGTAGAGCGGCGCTTGTGGCACTTTCAGGTTCTTTTCGAGCGGATGGGTGGGCGACATGTGGCGAAAGCGCAGCGGCGACGACTGGCTATATAGCACCGGCGATCTGTTGCGAAATTGCAGCGGCGACATTTCGCGTCGTTTTGTTTTGAAAGAATTTGCGCTGGTAATTTTCGCGACGCGTGTTTCTGCGACATTTGTCCACGTTTTTCGCGGGAGCATTGTAAATTTTGATTGGATTAAATTTCTACGCGAAAGAGTTGAAATACAAAAATAATTTCTGGGATTTTTTTTTTTTTTGAAACAAACTTTGTTTTAGTTTGTTTTGTTTTTTTGTGCTTTGAGTTTCGAAATTTTTGTATTTGATAAATTGTGTTATACATGATAAGTTTTTGGTTGCTTGAAAAGTGTTGAATAAAACACAGAAAGTTAAAATCTGAACTTAATACAAAACGTCAACTAACGCCTGTCCATGTAAAAAATAGATGAGAACACTAACTTTGAATTTTTTCTGTAATTGCCTCATACAACTTTAGTTGCAACTTACACTTTCTAAATTAAAAACTTGTTTTATATAAAACCTAAAACAAATTCTTATGATACTAAGCTGCACTTAGACTATCACTCACCGTATCGGCCGCTGTTAAATTGATGCCCAAGCCGCCTGCACGCGTTGACAGTAAGAAAACAAAAATGTCAGCACGCGTTTGAAAGTCCGCAACCATATCACGACGAGCCGAAATTTTACTGGAACCATCCAAGCGCATATAGCGATGTTTGCGATGCCACATGTACTCCTGAAAGCATTTCAAAATTAGGCGCCATTTTAAAACAACAATCAACACTCTACACACCTCTAACAAATCAATCATTTTGGTCATTTGTGAGTAAATTAAAACGCGATGACCTTGCGCCTTCAGACGTGTCAGCAAACTGTCCAGCACCGCCAGTTTGCCTGCATCGGAGACGAGCGTCTGCTTGTCGGGTATGACAATGGGGGACCAGCCATAGCGTGGACGACACAATTCCATGCCAGTGGTGACCAATTCCAGACCCGTGGGATTCTCGCACTGCGTGTGACGTATGTACGACCACTCGGCGGCGCGATGCTCGCAACTGAAATGTAAACAAAATGTCATTTTCATTACAATTCGACAGTAATACAATGATTCTCAAACGCACTATAGACGCCTCTTCACCGCCTGTACACGTTGGCTGAGGCCGTAGAGAAAGCGGGGCATTTCCAGCGGCTCGCACAAGTACTGGCGTGGTGTGCGCGGCACATGTGGAAATTCGGGCAGTAGCTTTAGCAATGAATCCACATCATCCTTAATTTTGGCAGTGTGCTTGTTATGTTTTCCGGGCGATAGCGTTCGCAATTGCGTATCGTTCGGCTCCACTTCCAATTCAGTTTTAATATCCTTCATCTCTGCTGTACTCGCAATTGAGTGAGAGGCTTTTGAAGTCGGTGTGTGGTTGAGGAAATTTGTATTTTTGCTACGTATGACACGATGCTCAACAGTCTCTTGCATGTTGACCGTTTTATAATTGCCAAAAGCGTAGACAGTGCTCTCTTGGCTGGTCTGTGGGGCAACAAAATTGTATTACATTAATTACTTTGAAGATTGCGTACGAAACTCAACGACGCACCATGCCGGTGAATACAAAGTTTTGCAAAATACTGGACTGCAGCATGGAGGTCTTCAGTAGCGGATTTTCGAGCGCCACCTCCATGAGTTGGAATCGCGTGGAATGATAGTCCGACCACCATTGCCGTCGATAGGCGAGCAGTGCAGCTTGCGCAGCCCGTTGCCGACAATGCAGCAGGCTGTGAAAAGGGGTTATGAAAATATGAAATCGAACTTTAAACAATTAAAGCAATATTTACTAAGTTATTAGGCCATTGATGGTCACATGCTCCACATCGCGCGGCGACAGATCACATAAACGCGTGAAACTAAAACAGCAATTGCCATTAGCATTCAAGTCCACATAGCGCGGATAGTGTTCGCTGGACTTGGTGCCCGTTATGAGTTTTGGATCGTTGAAGAGTGTACTCTGTATGTGCGCTGCTTTGAATATTGAAAATCTACAAGTAAGAATGGAAATTAAACTAACTAAGAAAACTCTAAATTGTGCACTTTTCTAGGCACCTGTTGTACAGCAGATGTCGTTGGCTGGGTATAGCCTTGTACAGCAACGCCTCGTCGAACACCAAACGTGGCAGCACATACTCCTCGCAGCGCATTGCGAACGGACTCTTGGCATCGCGTCGCTCAAACAGCTCCGGATGGTTGCACACCTTGCGGAACTGCATCACCAAATTCATCAGATTCGAGGTAAAGTTGCGATCGATGTGATGACCATCGCTGGCCGTGCTACCCGCCCCACCGCCCGTCAAATGCAGCAAGTCTTCGATGCGTATCTTCTTCTTCAGCGCCATATAGAGCAGTTTTTGGCGTATGGTCAGCGGACAATAGACCATAATTTCGATCTTGTCCGACAACTCGTTCTCCACGTCCTTCTTGATGCGCCGCAACATGAACGGCTTGAGGATCATGTGCAGACGCGAGATCTGTTTCTCGTCAATGCCGGTCTTGTTCTCCGCGTGCGATTCGATGTCCTTGGAGAACCATTCGTTGAATTCATCGTGCGAGTCAAAGAGCGTTGGCATGATGAAGTGCAGCAGTGCCCACAGCTCGGCCATGCTGTTCTGTATGGGCGTGCCGCTGAGTAGCAGCCGGTTGCGGCAGTTGAAGCCAAGCAGCAGCTTCCAGCGCATAGACGAGGCACTCTTGATGGCCTGAGCCTCGTCCAGCACCATGTACTGCCACTTGATGCGATTGAAGTACTTATAGTCGGACACAATTAGCTGGTACGAAGTGATGACCACGTGGAAACTGGCCTCGCGCGTGTGCAGATCCTTTTGCTCCCAGAATTGGCGTAGGATTTTGCGCTCGTTCGGCGAGCCCCAGTAGGGCACAACGTTGAAGTCGGGCACGAAACGTGCCATTTCTTGCTGCCAGTTGTGCAGCGTGGAGGCGGGCGAGATGACAAGGAACGGGCCCCAGACGCCATAGCGTTCGGCAATGTGACAGAGAAAGGCAATCGACTGAACGGTTTTGCCCAGACCCATCTCGTCGGCCAGTATGCCGCTGATACCTTGATCGTAGAGATTGGCAAGCCACGTCATACCTGTGAGAGATTGAGAAAATCCATTCATTATGAAAATTGTTGGCTATTTTTAAACTTTGTGACAAATGCAAGTGCAAATTTGGGACAATTTATAGATTACAGTATCGAAAATGCTCTTAAATATATATTGTCTGTTAAAAAGACATTACAGCGGGGAAGATAAAACTTGTGTGACGCATTGTCACAAAAGAAAAAACACTCCAAAATGTTGGTTATTGATAGAAACTGCAAAACAAATGTCTCAAAATAATCACGACAAGCGATTCAGCGCTTTGATACATAATTAGAAATTTTGTATCACAATAAAATAAATGAAATTTAGAACTTTCCCCGACTTTCGCTAACCTAGAGAGCGCTTCTAATAAAAATCTATTATATTTTAATTCTAAAACTTGCTTGTCACATTCACCTTTCAGCTGATAGGTCTTCAGTGTGCCCTGGAACATTTCCGGTTGCGGCAGATCGGCCTTAGCCTTCAAGTCTGGCCCATTCTCGGCAGGCTTTGCACTTTCTTCCTTTTTAATTGCCATTATTATATCTTTTTCCACCTCCTCTTCGTCATCTTCTTCCGACATCTCGCGCTTTACTCGCGCGACCACATCAAACTGGCGCGTCTTATCGCGATCGGCAACGTACGCAATCTCGGCGTTCTTTTGCGCCAGCAGCTTAAAATGCTCCGCATCATAGTCATCGTAGGCGGCTAGTCGCGGATTCATTTCTTCATCCAGCTGATTCAGTATGCGCAGCTGCTCCTCCTCGGTGCCCTGTCCCAGTTTGCGAGACATGAAGTGCGCATACAACTCCGTCTGCGTGATTAGGAAATTCAGTTTGCGCTGCTGTCGCTTTGCCTCGATCAGTTCCACGTCCATTTTTCGCTGTTCCTCCGCCTCGCGCTCCATGCGTCGTCGCGTATCGCGTTCCACGCGCTCATAGCGCTTCCAGTAGCTCATCATTTCGCGCGTTAGTCGCTTGGCGCGCCACACTGTCTCCTTCATGACCTTTTGCGAGAGCATTGCACGCTGACGCACAACCTTCATGCACATCGTAGCCACGCGCTTGCAATTCTGCACAACCTCTTTGTGGTTGTTCGCCTTGGCACGCTGGCAGCGGCCCAGCTCCTTCTTTGCCATCAGTTGCCAGACGCGACGCCGGCGCGCAGCCATCACTTCGGGCGTGCGCAGCTGCTGACTCTTGCGACGACGTCCACGGCCGCTGTGCGATGATGGCACACCGTTTGGCGCCAGCAATGAGGCGTTGCCATTGTCCATGGTGCTGTCCAGCTCGTCGGTCATGTCGTCCTCGTCATCGTTGATGGCGGACGTGTCGCCAAAAGCGTAGTTCTTCAGCTCGGACGGATGTATCTCGCCCGGCTCCGGCTGTTCCAGCTTGGACTTGCGCGGCTTGCGCACCTTGGGCACTTTTGGCGGCTTGGGTAGTTTTGCGGGTTTCTCCTTTTTGGTGCGGCGCTTGCGTCTGCGCACGCCCACAATGGACTGCTGATGCTCGGGGAACATGTCGTGGTTGGAGAGCATTCCGGCGCCATAATAGGCGTACTGCGTATTCTGCAAGTAATTCGATAAGCAATAAATAGCGCAAATCGTTCCAATCACTTACGGTTGGTTTCTTGTAGAAGTTCTCGCGATGCCGCTGCTCGCGCACATGCGTCTTCAGCAGCTCCTTGATGTAGTCATCCTCGTCACTGAATTCCGTCTCCGAGTCGGTGTCGCTAAGCAGCACATCGTACAGCCACTCGCGATCGTTGGTCAGATCGCCAAAGTTAAAGATGTGCGTCTTCACATTCTGGCGCTCTGCAATTTCCCAAAAATTACACCAATAAAAAGCCGATTTAAAGCTGCTGCCTTACCCTCCTTGGTGCCCAGTAGACGGCGACGTCGCTTGCGACCCACCACCGCCTCGGCGTCTGAGTCATCATCTGTGGCCACACCGCCCTTAACAGCGTCCGTCGGCTCCTCCTCGTCCTCACCGCTGCTCAGTGGCTGCGCCAGCACATGACGTGCATACGTCATAAACGGCCGCATGTCCAGCGCCGCCTCGAGTCGCTGTATGTGCAGCGGCTCTGCAATGGCCACGCCACCCGGTTGTGCAGCGGGCGGCGCTGGCGGTGCCACGGCTGCGGCAGCCAGCGACGCCATTGGCCCATTGTGACCGCCGGCGGCCGGCAGCAAATTATTCATTTTGAAGTTCGTAATTTTCTGCAATAAACAGCCAAACATTAGATTCACTCACTTTTGCGCCGCTCCACGACACCTACTCCTGGTTTCAAATGGACCCGCTGCACCTGCACACATATAAAACTTCCGTTGCTTTATCGGCGGGAAGCAGGGCTCACTTCCGTTTCAGTTCGTTGTGTACGATTCAAATTTTGAATATTCAAATATTTTATCCAACGCAATTTTTCAATTTTAGCAAACTATTGCACGCAATTCGTTCAAATTACACATGCGGCAGATCAATTTTTCTTTATCGCCTCGCCGCTGTCACAACTTGTACGCCTTTTGCTCGCGGCTCGGCTCGTTTGCATTGAAAAAGCAGCAACAAAACAAAAATCGCAAATAAAAGCCAACGAAAAGTATTATTGCGCTCAGCTGATAGCTTCGTTGTTTTGACGCGCCGCCCGCCAGGGTTGCAATGCAACGCATCACACTAGATCTCACAGTTGGCTGTGTGGAGGCAAGAATGTTGCACTGAACCTGTTTACCAACACTGGTTATGGTGCTTGGCAACACTATGCAATGTAAACATTTTCTTTGGGGCTTTTGGATTTTTATTTATTTTTCATTGATGCGAGAAAGCGAATCAAAATTTTTTGCCGGAAGGATGTGAGAGAGGTTTTTTGACGCTCTCAACAAGTTGCTTTGTTGCTTCAATTTTATTGCTGACAAAGTGGAGTATTGGCGTTTTAATGATAAACTGTATAAAACAAGTGCACAGTGGATTGATATCCGCTTAAGCTGCTTTCTTCAGCTGCTTGGCCAATCAAACGACTTATGGCCGAAGAAGATTCCTTGTAAGATTATGCTGGGTTATAGTGTGAAGGTTAGGTTAGGTTAGAGTACAAACGAACTTGTTCCGGTAGCAGTGATTAGAACGGCCTCAAATTGTCAATGATGCAGTGACGCTTACAACCGCCTCGATTGCTGCAATATTCCGTCCGAACCGGCCGCTTTGAAATTGCCGACACAGCTGTGTCCAGGGATGCAGTAGGGATAAGCTCGATTAAAGTCGAACAAGATGAAACGTAATTGGCAGCAAGAAATTTTGACACCTTGCTTAATTTTCAATGCATGAAGAAATTTCTATAGTTAAAAGTATAAAGAAGAAGAGTGAAAGAAACTTTTGGTCGGGTAGATTCAAGACACATTAGCAAGGAATATTAAGTTGTAGTACAATGGACTTATGTAATGTCGGCTAGACTGTTCCGACAAGGGGTAGAGGGGACCTTTGGTTACAAAACTGTTTTTGTGTGGTTGTGTTTGTGAGCAAATAGTTTTCCCGAGATGGTATGGAGTACAAAAAGCTCTACAACTCTGAATTCTAGCAAAACAAGAGCCGGTACGAGCCACCACCGGTTCAATGTGTTTGTTGTAATTGAGCCAAAGAAACCCATAGCGATATTCATGTGAGTCAGCAAATCCAAAGCTAACGCAAGCCACCGCGAGTGTTTGTTATTGTTGTAGAACCAATCGCTAATCAGCGAATTTCGTGTTTGATGTAATTTAACCAAAGTGGGACACGGTGATGTTACGAGTCAAGTATGAGTCCAGTTGAGCTTTTGTCTGTTCCTTTCTAGTTCAGAGAACTACTGACAACAAAAGGTCTAAAGTTTTGCTTGCGATTTCAATTTTTTACAGTGTAGTGAACATATAGACGACCGTAGCAATACGACTGCATCTATCAAAATATAGAATCAGAACGTTCGTATGGGGATGATTATTTTGACTACTGCACAGCTACACGAGCATTGACGTCATCTTGAAGTTGTGTGACGGTGTTTCTGCCGCCTTGATTGTGTTCAGGTTATCACAAGCGTTCAATTTCGGTTTGTGCCAACACTAAGCACATACACGGACCACACAATTCTGGCACTTAGTCGAGTCTATAACCTGAACAGTGAAAATTTTCTTATTCAGCACAACGCTGAATAAACTACAACAACAATGTCTGTCACCAAATGAAACCTCCTGCGCACACAATTTTCCTTAATAACTTTATTAAAATGTATACTTAAAGTTTAAACATTTTGTGTAAAATCAGTCGAGCTTAATGCGAATCACAGCCTTTTGAGGTTTTGGTTTTTGTGTAAAAAGTTAACATTTAGGTTTTATTATGTAGCAGTCGGGCTCCGGAACGTCGACATGACGCAGCATTGCCAGCATCGTAACATTTGTATTATAGTAAATAAACGAAAAGCATAAAACTTATAAACTAAAAAATGGAAAAGCTAATATTCGTCGAGGTTCACCGGATGCTCGCCACCGAAGACTGCATCCAGCTGCTTGATCAGCATCAGAGCCGGTAAATCAAGCTTATTTACCGCAAATCTGTGCAGCTTCTCCAAGTACGTTCGAGCCGCCGCATCATCTTGTAGGATTATCGTTGTTTTTGGTGCATCTTCCTCTGAGTCGTGAGTTGACGTGTTGGGCTCTTCCTGCTCATTTATGTCATCGTCATTCGAATCTTCTTCTATCACCTGGAATAATTCCACTGTCTCATTCTCGTCATCTGCGTCAGTGTTGGCTTCTTCCTCTTCAACTTCTGCCAGCTCCTCGTCATCATCGTTTTTCTCAATCTGCGTAAGCGCCTCATCGGCTGTGCATTCCACTGCCTTATGGGACATCAGTTCATTTGTGTTGTGATTGCTAAACTCCTGTGACTGCGTTCCGCTGTCTACCCAATCTTCGCCATCCAAGTCGAGACAGTACTTTTTTCGCACCAAAACGACGGACGAATCTGGAACTGTATCAGCTGCTGAATTCAAGCTTTCGCCTTTGGTGAAAGGCGATTCGGCGGTGGTGGTAGGCGATTCCTGTTCAACGTCTGTGCTGCCAGCGGCTTGCACGAGTTCCGTCTCCGGAGAACTGCTTCTATCTGCGTGCACTTTCAGCCACGCTTCCAGCCTTTTGAAAGCCGAACCAATCATGACGCTACTTGGTGCACTTCTGACTACTGAAATCTTCAGATTCGAATCCATATTTTTGTACATTTGTGAAGAATCCGTTTGATCCTTTGGGTTGTGAGTGAATGCGTTCGCTTCATTCTTTTCGGTGGAGCAATTTATTACTGTGTCTGCAATAAATGGAAGAAATGTTTGAAAAAGGTTACAAGAAATAGTAAAATCTTAATTGTTTTTGAATCTTTGCCTGCAACTTGTTTGGAGCTTAAAATGTCGTAAAGATTTGTGCTACAAATTGTAGAAATCGTCGCCTGAGAATACAAATGTCGTATGTCTTACTAAGCCCAATAGAACATACGACATTCGTTTTCTGAGGCGACGAAATGTTGCATTAAGTCCTAATTTAGCCTTGTTTAGAGTCAGTCTCGTTACTCACCCCCTTTCCGTGCAGCTGAAAGTTTTGGCACTTTCGAGTTTATGTGCTCAGACGCATTTCCACTGTCGTCTCTTCGTTTTGCCCTACTTGCAGCACTGCCTCGGCCATACGTTCTAATTTTGGGTTTCGCAACGGCGATTCTGTATGTACTTGTCGATATTTTCAGCCGCATTTTCTGCACTTCTGCCTCCTCATCCTCGTCCACCATATCAAAGAACGGTATTGGTTGTATTATCTCCTCCACATCGCTATCGCTATCATCGATGACCACGCAGTCAGTTGCTGGCACCTGCACAGGAACGACTTCAACTCTCATATCTTCATCAACGTTTTTGGACTTCTCGGCTGCTGCTGGCACCTGCGCAGGAACGACTTCAACTCTCATATCTTCATCAACGTTTTTGGACTTCTCGGCCGCTGCTGGCACCTGCGCAGGAACGACTTCAACTCTCATATCTTCATCAACGTTTTTGGACTTCTCGGCTGTTGCTGGCGCCTCGGCCGCATGCGCTGCGGCGTTCTTTATTCCTCCATCTTCATCAACACTGTTATGCTCCTCGGCATTCGGATCTTGCTCTTTAGCAAAACGTTCCAACAACAGGTAAAACTGAAATCTGTCATAGATGCGCGAGGGAAGACTTTTCTTCATCCACTCCAAAATCGACGCTACGTCCGAGGGAAGTAAATTTCGGTAGGCAGCACATCCGGACATCCATTTGTTTTTGAAGTGCTCAAGCCAGTCTTCGGACACTTCCAAGTACCGCAAGTTGAACAGCCGCTTGATGTAGCGCGCCTGACGCAGCAAGTCCTCGTCGGACACGAGCCGTCTTACGCGACGACACCATTCGACCAGCAACTGATTGGCAGCAAATATGCTCAACAGGTCGTTCAGACCAACGTGTGTTCCCAGCGTTGGACAGTATTTCCAATTCTTCAGTATGACCGACTTGTATTTGAGTATGAGGCGCAGACTTCGCAGCGGCAAGCCGACACGATTGGCCAATTCAAACCGATCAACATATTTTGCCATCATGAGAATTTCCAAACGTTTTCGCAGCGATATGTCGCGTAGTTCGTCGTACTCGGCGCACGGATCCGGATTTTTCTGCATTGTGCCGTGGACCTTTGCTGTGCTAACCGGGATTTGGTTGCTGTACAATCGGCAATGGAGTGAAAAAAATAATGATAAAACTTGCTTATCTTAAATTTACATATGGCAACACTGTACTCACTCAGCTCATGCGTTTGTTGTTGTAAAAATAAACAAAAATACAAATAACCTCCAAAGGCACCAACAAATTGGAACGTCTCGCCGCGGTCGCGAACCAAACAATACTGATTCTTGGATGTGCTACGGCCTGGCTGACACACTGAAAAGTTGGTACACGGTAAAAATGTGTGCGGCAAAAAATTCATTTTTAAATTAAAATTAAAAAAATTGAAATAATTTGTCTTACATATATGCACTTTTATTCTAACGAGTTAAGTACTTAAGTAAAACATTATGGTTGACATACAAAATTATAGTTTTACAGTGTTGACTTTTTCAGCAAACATTTTATACAAACAGCAAATAAAAAATACAGTGGACGTCCAGTATAACGAACTTTCCATTTAACGCATTTTCGATTTAACGTACGGCCAAAATTTTTCCATTGATGGTTCTATTTTACGAACGAAAGTGAAATTCGCTATTCGATATAACGAATATTTATGTTGTTTTTCACCCTTCGAATTGTTTTTTTTTTTAGCATTCACGGTCTTTACAATAACAATGAATATTTGGTTTCGTCAAGTGAACGGTACCTCAATTGTTTTTGTTACGTTTAAACTTTCAAATTTACGTCAAGTTACCAACATTTTCAAATTCTATTTGTATGCATTGCTGATCATTTTCACAGGATTTGTTTTGCGTTCGGTCGGCTTTTTTTGTTTTAAATTAAAATTTTAATAATCAATCAAGAGAAATTGCCATACAAAAAAGTTTACTTGCGGTAGACTTTTTCACTGTACACACATAGCCATATTTGTATTTTGAAAATGCTGGAATAAAAAGTGTTTTTTTAAAACGAAATTTTTTAAAAAGAATATGTGAGACTTATTTCTTTAAGAAGGATGGTTTAAAACAAACAAACAAAATTCGATCGATTTAACGAACTTTTCGATTTAACAAATTGGGGGTACAACATAAGATTCGTTAAATTGGGCGTCCACTGTATGTATGTATTTTTTGTATTTTTCTACTCCATAGGACCTCAACAAGTCCAATGCTTTGCGTTGATTTCATTAATTGATTGCATTTTTTATGAAAAAACATATACATTTTATTCTGTACAATTTGTTACACAAAATCTACATTTCACATCTAATATTCCCCACTACTGTTTTCGATTTTCTCGAAATATTGTATCCACTTGGTCCAGCAGCAATATTGCCTCAAAGTGTCCATGTGTTACTGCATAATTCTGCAGCGCCGATATATAACTTATGGCGCTGCGATGATCCAGCGTTTTGGACAGTTGTTGTGACACTGGCATTTGCTCCGCTTCATTATCTACAATAACTTTTTCCTTTTCAACTTTTTCAACTCTGCAAAAACTGAACGACAGCTCGTCCACTTCTTTATTTTCTCTAACCACAATTTCAATATCACTTTGGCCACTAAAGACATCGCTATCGTCTATTGTTATTTCGCTTTTGATATCATTAGCCAGTTCTAATTCTTCGACGACCGGTTCGTCGTCGCTTGATATGAGTTCTTCTTTTATTGCTGCATTCATAACAATTGGCTCCGGTTTTAATATTTCCACCTTCAATACTTCAATTTTTGGCTTTTTAATAGCTGGTTCCGATTCTTCAGTTTCAGCTAATTTCAAGGCACTACTTGGTGTTTCTGTTATTCGTGTGCGTCGTTTTGTTTCCTGAAGTGACTGAACATCGTTTGCTTCCATGTCCTGCGAAGCCTCCTGTTTCACCTTAAGCAATGGTGTTGTGGACTTTGAGCGCAAATTGAAAAAATCTTGCGCTCTCAATGTTGGTATAGCTAGTTTTAGTGAAAATTGATTTGGCTTTTTAAACTTGGCAAACGGTTCCACATAGTCCAATATTAGCATGGAAAATTTGGAGTGTATATCGGCGACAATTTTGTTGGTACTCAAATCGGCCATTGTAACATCTTTCAGATCGGCTGTCTCCTTCATAAGATTCACTGATAACAGTTTATTGTTAAAGACCTTTAAAAACGTTCTAAAATACTTAACATCCCAACGCAGATAACGCATCAATGCGATGGCTTTTGCTTCGAGCATTGAGCGACACAGTTGGCCATACAAGTGATAGTAACGCCGGGACCATTCGTATAGTATGGCCACGAAAGCTTCCCTGTGCATATAGTATAGTAAATACTTCCGAATGAACTGATGCCATATGGTGCGGATTTCGTTGAACCGATCAAAACAGTCAATTACGTCCTGCTCGGTAAACGTAGACATAATGGTCAGCAGCTGCTCCATGGAACGATACTTCTGGGCATAGTAGAACATCAAAAGTTGTTTGAAGAGTGCCACTTCATTGGGACGCAGTCGAGTCTAAAATGAAGAAGGCGCAAATTCATCATATCCCCATGTTTTTTTTATCTGAATGCATACATTTTTGCATATTTGTTTGATGGCCAAACGCAGCTGCAGCTCATTGTACATTGGCAGCGACGTCTCATGCGCAGTGGGTCTACAAAAAAAAGAAAATTATGTGCATTAAAATATTTGCATATAAAAGTTTTACTCACAAGCATTAAAACAAAATCTGGCAACTTTGCTACGCTATTTTCTCACTGTGTACTAACTCTGTCAATTTCAGGTAGAAGGCAATGATGGGATCCCCGCCAATCTGGTTCATAAACTCCTCCATTGGGCAGCTGTCAGCTACACTCATTTTGCTGTAATCGCTTTTCGAATTTTACACAAAACTACACAAATACTACAAACAAAATACACGGAAAACGCTTGCCTGCGCACGCAAAGCAAATCCTTAGTAGCGAACCTCTGTTTTGGAGCTGCCAGTGGAACACTTTATTGGTTTGGCAGTGTTACCTCATGCGATCTTCTGTTGGTTTTGGTAGTAAATTTGATACACAATTTCCCTAATACTTTGTTGGATTCACTTTAATATCAATTTTCTCTTAACCCTTTGTGGACTCCATCAGATTGTGATGAAATATACCACAGTGCCAATTATACAAGTGAGCAACAACAATTTGAGAGGAGGCTTTAGAAAAATGAATGGCTGGTTTTGCAACTTAGGATTTACTTTGACTGTCACTTGGAACACTTGTTCACCACAGTGCTAATTTTACACATGAACAACAACAATTTGAGAGGAGCCTTTAGAAAAATTCGACAGCTGTTTCCCAAAGAGTTGCGCTTCTTCGGATTTACTTGTTCCTTCACAGGCAAATTGCTGCTGACAGCGGCGCAGGCACACACAGAATGACGAATGACGTTTTATCGCTTTCACAAACCAAACTCGACTGCGGCAATGATGAACGCAAACCACAGCAGATGCTAGCAGCTCGTACAGCAATCCGTGTCGGTTTGGTTGTAAACAAAGCAAGAAAACGAACAAAGTGAAAACGAAATTTGTTTGAAATGGCAACGCTCTCAAGTTCACACAATTGTTGTTTGTAGTTTTTAGTGTGCGTATGGCGCGCTGGCATTTAATTGAATTGAACTGAAGACTGATTAATGTTTTCGAATCGAAAAAAACCGCTGTATTTATAATGTTTGGAGTTGATGAAGCTTAAATTTTAAGGAGAAAAACATTTTCGAATGCATCAGTATTGAGATTTTCGTTGTGCTGAATGAATTGGAAAATGTAGTAATTTCCAGAATTTGTTAAATATACAAAGTGGAATGAAATACTTATTATTTTTATAAATAAATAAATAAAGTGTAATGAGCACTGGGATGGATTTAAGTCCTTTTGATATAAACAACTGTGTAAACTTTTAAGACAAACTTTATTTGCGTGTTCCAACAATGGCGTCACAAGTAAAAGTAAAGGTAAAACGTAAAGGTAAAGGACCAGCATGAACTTAGCTGCAAGCCCGAGTTGCCACACTGCTTGACAAGCCCAACCACAACAGGGTTGCATTCACCATGGCACCACCTCCACCAATACACTACAACTCGGCCTAACCTGACATTCAATCGACCTCGATTGCTTTTACAATGAATCTTCTTCTAGCTTATCATCTAAAAATTCATAATCTGTACATTCATCACTTAAATTATCACCATCTGTGTTGCCTTCTGAGTCCGTTTCAACTGGCCTACCTCGAGGTTCCAACCATTTCTTCATTCTAGACGAATCAATTACATTGTCATATGGCATCTGAGTAACCTGACAATTTTCAACATCCGTAACAACATAACGATCATGACCTAATTGCTTACGAACTACATAAGGGCCTCTGTACTTCTGAATTAGCTTCTTATTCTTCCCTACCGTAGTGTCTACATTTTTAACCACAACTAAATCTCCTGGTTCAAATTGTTTCGCTGGCCTATGGCTCCTCTCGTAATATTTCTGATTGTACAACTGAGACTTCTGTATTGCAAGCTCTGCCTGCTCCCTTATTTCGGACAAATTAACTTCTTCTCTTGAATATACATCATGCAAATACTCCGTCAATTCATCAACTACTTTGCCGCGCTGCTCAACGCCAAAAAGCAGCTTACTAGGGGTCGTCTTTGTGGCACAGTGTACAGTATTATTCATTGCAAACTCGACATCCGTCAGTTTCTGTTTCCAATCTACATGGTTTATAGGGTCAGTCGTTTTGGCCAATATTGCTTTCAACACCCGATTCACCCTTTCAACCTGACCATTCGACTGTGGCGAAGCTACCGCATTCAAAACATGTACAATGTTATTGTTCCCGCAAAAATCCCTAAACTCCGATGACGTAAAAGCTGTGCCCCGATCATCTATGATTCTTCTGGGACGACTGTATTCAACAAAATATCTCTTCAACGCACAAATCGATTCTTTCGCACTACTATTCGTAGCATACATTTTGACAAATTTTGTGAAAGCATCAATCACCACAAACACATGTTTATGCTTTGAGTTCACACTCTCCAATGGCCCGAAATGGTCAATGTGCACTGTATCGAACGGTTCTGGCTTCTTTGGAATACTATATATATTACGCTCATTGCTTCTAGGCGACGTCGAATAATAAATGCACTTCAAACAATTTCTGATGAACACATTCAGCTTTTCGCGCATACGGGGAAACCAATAATGCTTCCGAATCTGATTTGCACATTTCTCAATACCCAAATGACCATATTTCTCATGTATCAATCGCATAATGTTCTCTTCCATCTCACCCGGCACATACAACTGTCGATTCTGACCACTGACACGAAAGACTAACCCATTCTCCAACTCATATCCTGGCACCTCCCCTTGCTCCAATTCTTCCCGCAGTTTATGAATCACAGGATCACGCGTCTGTATAATCTGAATGTTCAAATCAACCTCATTCTCCTCAATACTACACACAGCTGACAACCGGCTCAATGCATCAACATGCTGCATCTGTTCACCCTTTCGGTGTCGAACTGAAAAATCAAACCCGGCGAGACCCAATGTCCATCTGGCAATTCTTGGATTAATTGTTTTCTTCTCCAATGTCAAGACCAAAGAGTTGCAATCAGTCACAACTACAAACGGAATTCCATCCAACATAGTCCGGAATCTTTCCAATGCATTCACAATTGCCAATGTTTCCAACTCAAAGCTATGATAACGCGACTCCGGATCCGTCGTTGT
Source organism: Melieria picta (assembly GCA_964056695.1). NCBI lineage: Eukaryota > Metazoa > Arthropoda > Insecta > Diptera > Ulidiidae > Melieria > Melieria picta. The sequence goes on along the minus strand of OZ057398.1, from coordinate 85,165,023 downwards.
TTTCGAATAAAATGCCACTGGGTGAAACCTGCCGTCATCTTGCTTCTGTAACAGTATAGCACCATACCCTCGCGAACTTGCATCCGTATGCAACTCTGTCTCCCGCCCTGAATCAAAGACACACAGTACAGGGGGCTCAGTCAATTTAGATTTCAAGGTCTCAAACGCATTCCTACACTCTTCTGTCCATTCAAACTTTACACCTTTTCGCGTCAAATAACTCAATGGGCGCGCAATCTGAGAAAAATTATACACAAATCGTCTAAAATATGAAAAAAGACCCACCGCCCTCTGCACCTCCTTTATGTTGGTAGGTACTGCGTAATTCTTTATCGCTACCAAATGATCTTCATTCGGACGAATCCCCCGTTCACTCACACAGTAGCCTAAATACTTCAATTCTCTATATGCAAATTTGCACTTCTTCAGATTCAAGCACAATCCAGCCCCTGACAATAATTTCAAAACTTCTGCCAAAACCACATAATGTTCCTCCATAGTCTTCGTGGCAATGTTAATATCATCTAAATACACCACAATCCTCTTCGCATCAATCAACGGCCGCAACACTAAATTAATAAACCGCTGGAACACTGGTGGAGCATTAGTCAAACCAAACGGCATAAACCGATACTCATACTGTCCCATCGGAGTCACAAACGCAGTTATCGGTATCGATTCCTCATGCATTGGCACCTGGTGAAACCCATTCCTCAAGTCCAACGTACTGAAGAAACTCTTCCCACCCAAATATTCAATACAATCCTCAACTAACGGCAACGGATAATGATCTCTGACAGTCAACTTATTCAACGCCCGATAGTCAACACACATTCTCAATTCACCGTTCTTCTTCCGCACTAACACAATCGGAGACGCGTATGGAGACGCACTTGGCTGAATAATGCCCTGAGCCAACAAATCATCAATTGTCTTCTGTACTTCTGTCTTTTCCCTATATGACAACCGGCGCGGACCACTGTACACCGGCGCATCACTCTTCAACTGAATTTTCATGCAATAGCCACTCAACTTCCCCCCCTTGTTCTTCATTTTCAAATAGTTCTCAAAAACAACTGATTTCAAAGCATCTGCATCTGTTATAGACAAGTTTCCGTCCACATCAATTAGATCACCAATTTCATCCATCTCAGTTGCACCTACCATCAATATTACTTCATCATACAAATTCAAGTCTTCTGTTCCAACTAAATTTACAACTCCGATACACGACTCAAGTCGAGTTTCACACAAATTTGAATCACCAATTACATTTACCTCTGCATTAACTGAATTAATTTCTGACTTGCCACACTTATCATCTGATTTCAATAACTTAACTCTGTTTGGAACCTCTGTTATCTTAACTACTGGACTCTTTAATAAATTAAACAACTTAAGTGCACTGATATTCAACGGAACTTCATTTTTATTGGCATTATTAATCTCCAGCAGAGTACGTCTACTATATCTCACTGTGTCCATTTGGCACAGGCTTATATTCATTGCCTTAAGTAAATCGCGTCCAAAAAGTAGGGGCACCACTGCCTCTTCATCTGGCAAAACAAACAAATTATGGTCAAATTTACGGTTATCAAACACAATTTTACAAGTCACAAGGCCGTACGTACTTAAATTCATATTTCCCATCCCCCGATACTCTGTCACAGTCAATTCACCCGTCACTTCAAATGGCACAAGAGAACGCTTCACGAAACTAGTCGGACTGCCATTATCAAATAAAGCAAAACACGGAATTAATTCAGTGCACTTATTCTGTTTCAAAAAGGCAACACTTACAAGATTTCGGTGTTTCAGCTGTCGGGCTAAACGTCGGACCTCCTCTACCTCCGTCAATGGCGTCCCTGCCTCCCACTCCTCGACCTCTGCTACTGGCTGCTGTTGTTTCGGTACGGCTGGCATCCGTGTTTGCGTCTGGTTTAATGTTGTATTCTGCATCCGACTACGACGTGGGCACTGCTGGCGCATGTGGCCTACTTCATGGCATATGAAACACGAGTTCGGTGGGCGTCGCGGGGCCCCGCACGCACTTTGATAGTGCCCATATTGAAAACAGTTGTAACACCTGACGGCCGACAAATCCGTGACTTTTGCAGCTGTGTCAGCAACTGGCACTGTTGTATACGACCTCGGCCTAGGCACGGCACCCGACATGACACTGATCTTCGGCACAACCACTGGCGCAGCTGCCCGACGCTTCTTCTCATAACGCTCCATCAACCCCTTCAATTCACGCAAGGAAGTGGCACTGTACAGCATCGAAACCATATTCGTATCGTCGTTAAGCCCCTCGATGATAATGTCGATTAGGTCCGTTTCTGACACATCGGCGCGGCTGGCAATGTACTGCATCTCAACAATATATTGTCGTGGTGTTTCGTCTGGTCTCAGGACACGGGCACGTAACTGTTGCAGCACATCTCGAACCGTGAATATACGACGGTATTCAGTCATCAAAGCCATCCTTAGCTCACCATAGCTGCGAACACGAGTTATGTCCGCGAACCGCTTCGCTTGCCCAGTTATCAGATGTCGTGCGGCAACCAGCTGGTCTCGCTCACTGTACTGGAAACTCTCGAACACATTCTCCAAGTCGGCCAACCATTTGCTAACGTCCTGCAACTCCGAACCATCAAATTTGCTCATCATCGCGTCCAGTACACCCAGGTCGATTCTACGACTCTCGAACTCGTTCAACTCACGCTGCAGCTGGACAAGCTCACGTTTCTTGCGCATGATCGCCAACTGCCGATCTAACTCAGCCTCTTCAGCCTCAGTACTGGTCACATTCACCACACTCCCTGCATCAACTGTATCATCTTCTGTATCTGGCACATTCATGGGTCGCTCCCTCTGGCTGGCTCCTGGCATCTGTCGTCTAGTCGTCTGCACACTCTGGCTGGCATCTGGCATCTGTTGATTCAGCGGAACATCAGGCTCGCTATCCGCTCTGGCCGCTCTTCCGCTACCTCCGACACGACCTGCTACCGCTTGTTCATACATTGTCCGCAACTGAACCATCGTGGCGTCTTCCTCGAATTCAGCTCCCGCAGCCCGTAGTGCAGCAATAACCGCATTGCGCGTTAATTTGTTCGCCATTGAACCACAATAACTTTAGAACTTAGATAGAAAAAAAATTCCTGCTCGAACCCCACACTTGACGTTGTAATGAGCACTGGGATGGATTTAAGTCCTTTTGATATAAACAACTGTGTAAACTTTTAAGACAAACTTTATTTGCGTGTTCCAACAATGGCGTCACAAGTAAAAGTAAAGGTAAAACGTAAAGGTAAAGGACCAGCATGAACTTAGCTGCAAGCCCGAGTTGCCACACTGCTTGACAAGCCCAACCACAACAGGGTTGCATTCACCATGGCACCACCTCCACCAATACACTACAAAAGAAATATTTTAAGTTGTTGAATGCTCATACATTCAAGAACATTAAGCAAAAATATGCTGGGAATAGATTTAATTTGCGTGTGCACGAGATGAATAAAACTTAGTGGCAACATCTTTCTCTCTATCAACAAGGAAAGTCAGCTGATTTGAATTTGTAAGTTTACGGTAACGGTTAAGTTTAGGTTCTGCGTCTCGGGTAACTGGTCCATTCATGGATGTGGCTACAGAATTTTTGAAATAGAAGTTGTCCAAAACGGGCTGATTGAAAGTGGTTTTGAGGTGTATTGTTTCAATCGAGTTGAAAGACTAACGGCTTGTACTAAAAGCTTTGTTATTGTCTTGTTTTGTGTGTTAATAATGTGCAGTCCAAGGTGTTCAAGGTGTTGGTGTAGTTTGTGAGACAAACTACAACAACCTTAATAACGATTGCAACAACAACATTCTCGGAATGATAAGGAGCAAAAGTCCTAAGAACCTGCGCGAGCCTTTCCTGCCGAGTTTTTGTTGTAATTGAATCAATGCGAGTCAATGAATGTTGTGTTTGTTGGAATTGACTCAACGCGAGTCAACGAATTTTGTGTTTGTTGTAACGCGAGCCAATGAATCTTGTGTTTGTTGTAATGGAATCAACGTGAGCCAACGAATTTTATGTTTGTTGTAATTGAATCAACCAGTCAATGAATCTTGTGTTTGTTGTAATTGCACCAACGCGAGTGAACGAATTTTGTGTTTGTCGGAATTGAACGAACGCAGGTCAATGAATTTCATGTTTGTTGTAATTGAACCAACGCGAGTCAACGAAATTCATGTCTGTTGGAATTGACTCAGCGGCAGCTAACGCATTTCATGTTTGTTGTAATTGAACCAACGCGAGTCAACGAATTTTCTATTTGTTGTAATTGAACCAACGCGAGTCAACGATTTTTATGTTGGTTGGAATTTAAGTTATTTCTGGCGTTTAAGTTAAATTTTGGGCCGTTTTTTGTGTTCAAGGACTTATAGTAGAATTTTATGGCGAGTATTTTTGTAGTACATTTTACCCCTGAAAAGTCCTGTTTCAAAGGGCATTTTTGGTATTTTAGAAAAGAGCGTCAAATTGACCCATAAACATAGGAGCTAGAGGGTTAAAGTGTTCCAAAAAAATCTTCTACGTAGTATTTTACATCAAATTGCTAGACACATCATATACCTAAAATGTAAAATTACATGGTTTTCGTATTCCGATTTATAGAGTAAGTTCGGGTAATGTGATATAGGTGCTTATTTCACAAGTGCGTTGACCTTTTTCAAAATTAACCTTTTTAAAACATCATAGCAACTAAAAAACTCGCACTGCATGATTTTGAATGTGTTTGCTTAAATAGTTTACAGTCAGTGTGATGCAGTGCTTGGAGTAGTGCTTGCGCAAGTTTTTGGTCATGAAGTTTGAAAGCATAAAAGGTACAAAAAAAATATTACAGTCGTGTCTGGGTATAGTGAACCCCTATATACTGAACACCTCGATATAGTGAACACCCAAATTTTGGCATCGAGCCTCTAAATACAGTGTAATCTGGGTGGAGTGAACCCCCGATGGTACGAATACCCCGTTAGAGTGAACATCAAAATTTTTACATTGAGTACCCTATAGAGTGGACAATTCTTAATCTCTTTAGAGTGAACACAATTTGAAATAAGTTACTTCAGTAACTTCAAGTTACTGCCAACCAGAATTTCAGGCTGTTGAAGAGAAAAACTCTTAAAAAAAGGCGAATATCCGCGTATGGAAAAGGCATTGTACAATTGGTGTGTGCGGCAGCGCCAGAAAAATTTTCCTGTCAGTGGAGATATGTTAAAAGAAAAAGCAAAGAAATTACATGCTGATATTAATGAAAAGGAAGGCGGTATTAATGCCAGTTGTGGATGGCTAGCCGGATTTAAATCACGCTATGGAATTCGTCTGTTAAAAGTGTGCGGCCAGAAATTGTCTTCAGATAGCCCGGCTGTTGAACAGTTTAAACAAAAGCTCAATAGTAGGGGAATTCTTTGCAAGGTACCACTCTTTGTAATGTGCCACCCCTGCTCGATTTTGACGTTCCAGCAATCCAAGCAAAAAAATTCCTACCGTCATTTAAGGTATATATGACAACATGAAGTTTAATGTGGTTTTTGAGAGAACAGACACAATAACGCGGTCTGGGTAAAAAAAAGTGTCAAATTTGGTTAAGAAAAAACTTAAAAATAATATCAAATACGTGTAAAAAACCAGGGTAAATATCAGTGTTGGACTTAATTTTTAATGCTTTTTCATAATCCAAAATGATATCCGAGCATATCGTAAGAGGAGAACATTTATTCAATGATTTCCAAAATGGCGTGAAAATGTAAAGTGACACCTTTTTTTCTTTGTAAAGTGCCACCACCCTATTTTCATTGTTTTGTGATCCTATATCGGTAAAATGTCTTTTTGTTGCTCGGAATCGTCATTAAAAGGAATTTAAAGTGTTCTTAGTCAATTTTCTCTAATCCTATCATGAGGAGTAAATTAGTTCAGTTTTGTTTATTAATTTCCATATAAATATTCGTTTTATTCGTTACCATTCAATTTTCATTTTGCTTTCGGTAATTTTCTATTCAATTCAAATTAAATTCAATAATCTTTCGTAAATTTTCTAAATCATGCATTTTTACTTGAAATTTCTACGTTTTTAGCGATTTTTTTAGGGGGTGGCACTTTACATAAAAAAATTTTAGGGTGTCGATTTTTAACACTTTGGGAAATTGGCTGTAAAATTAGTATTTACAAAAAATTCAAATGAGGTGTTTCCTTGGATCATAGCTCTTTAAACCCTCTTTCCAACGGTATATTAATATATTATATTAAGTTAATTTTCTAACGAGCTATACGCAAAAAAGCCATGGGGTGGCACATTACAAAGAATTCCCCTACGATTTGTGAGGTACAACTTTGTAAAAGCCAAATTTACAACGTGGACGAGAGTGGACTATTTTGGAAGATGCTACCCGAAAGAACTTATGTAACCAGTGCAGAAAAAACGGCTCCAGGCAGGAAATTAGAAAAAGCCAGAGTTACAATTCTTGCATGCCCAAACGCAACGGGACAAACCGCGCTCTTTCAAATCTTTCAACATTCCGGTGGACTACCGACACTCAAAAAATGCATGGATGACAACAGAAGTTTTTTGTTCCACAGGTAAGATATATACTCGTAAGTACGTAATGGTGAACAGAAAAACTCAATCTGGATATAGTGAACAATCTGGATTCTATGAACTGGCCTTGCATTAATTAGTTCACTCCACCCAGATTACACCCAGATTACACTGTATAGAAAAAAATTTTCAAGCAAAAAACAAAAAGTGTATTTTGAGCAAATAAACGAGTTTTTGACCAAAAATGTTAACCTTGATATAGTGAACAACCTCAATACTGTTCACTGTATAACTGTTGCAATAATTAGTTCACTATATCCAGACACCACTGTATTAGAAAGTTCGAGGCCAATCAGAAGTAAATCAGTGATATCGATTATGAGTTTGCGAAGAACGCTCTTCTTAACAAAATTATTATTGTTTTTTTATAATATTTTTTTCGCAAAAAGTCAATTTCGGGTAATGTGATATAGTACATCACAGTACCCAAACTTATAACAGTAGTACTATTTGTATACAGAAATGTATATATACTTTATTTTATAATATTTGAAGAGGAATATTCTCAAAAATCTGTTATGGTTAAGTTTTAGATTAAAAAAAATCCATGAAATCATGTTTCTCGATACAAATTTTTAACCCTTGGTTTACCCCGTCAGATTTTAGTTTTCCAAAAAAAATGAGAAACACGTCTCTAATTATTTTTGATTTGGAGTATTTTCACGTTTTCAAGTTTGAAACTAATAGGTCTGTTAAATAACGTTTTTTCGGGTATATCACATTACCCGCCGATGGTATATCACATTACGCGCCACTTTTATCAGACGCCAATATTTGGACATTTTCATTTGTAATTAAAAAACTCGTCAACAGTTTATCTTAAAGAGTTAATAATCTTAGATATACTAAACAATGTGTCAGTGAGCAGTTTGAGACCAAAAAAAGTGTCTTTTAAGGCAAAGTGTGTCGGGAATCGCCGTAAAACAACCAGGTATATCACATTACCCGAACCAAAGATAATTAAACAATAAGATGTCTTACGGCCATACAACCGAATGGCATAGGGCGAGCTCGAGTTTGCAAAATTGTCATTATCGAGAGCAAGCAAGCGTCGGTACAGTGAGAGCGTAATAATATTAACGCTCTTTGTTTTGCTCACACAAAGCACAACGGCTTTGATCGCTGCCAAGCAAAAGCAAAATTGTGTGCGCTCACTTTAAAGTGAAGTCAGTGGCGCAGGCAGGACTTCTTTTTGGAGGGATAAATACTCTATTAATCTTTGTATTTGAGGGGGTTTGAATCCCCAAACGTTCCCGTCCCGCGTGCGCTACTGATTAAAACAATCAACCACCTAAAAAATTAACACAAGAGCACATAGAGATCACACGCATATTCATATCTCTGCCGACTGCAAGCAGAGAGAGTTGCTTGCGTGGCTTCATCGTTACGCAGAGAGAGTTGCTGCGTGGCTTCATCGTTGTTCTCCGGATGTGGCGCTGCTGTAAAAACCACTCTCACGTGGCTTTATTGAAAAAGCCACGGCAAATTTTTGAAGCGCCACTGATTTGTATGAACGTAAGACATCTTATAGTTTAATTGTCTTTGCCCGAACTTACTCTAATAAGAATGTGCAAACTTTGACCGCCATTAAAAAACATACATTTTCAAAACGCCGATACACGTATTTATATTTTCAGAACCTTATTATTATTGTACATTGACATATTTTGCAGCCTAAGACCAAAGTATACCTTAGAGGAAATTTGCCCACAAATTCCCACGAATTCCCACAGAACTTTAACTGAATTTCAAACTGCCAACTATCGAACGAAGCTTTACGATTCACAAAACAAATAATTCTTTGGTCACATTCTATCAGCAAATGTACATTAAATATTTTCCTAATATACCTGAAACAGAAAATATAAAACAAACAAATACAATTTTTGCGCATTTATATTTATTTGTAATATTAATTCAATAATACAATAAATATTTTGTGCCATGTTTCAGGTAAAATACGATTTAAATTCATTTTGTATACAAAACATACGTATTTTCATATAAATTAAATACAACAAGTAAAAAATAATAACTTAAAAATAAAAAATAAAAATAAAAAATAACAATTTCTCACGGCAAATACAAAACACAAAACGCGGCAAATCAACAGCAACTTGGCTACCCGCCCACTGCGCCAATATGGCTCAGCTCCAGTTCACTTGTCCTTGCGTTTCTTTCGGCGCTTCACCACCGGCGACAGCTGCTCCTCCAGTTCGAAAATCTGCGAGTCGCCGACCGGCGGCAACAGGTGACGTTTCTGCGGTCGGCCACGCAGCGAGGTGCGCGGCGTGTCGCCACGCTCCGAGTTCACAAGGCTGTTGGTGTGCGCCAGCGGATCGCGTCGCACGGCCGGCGCATTGCGCAGCGACTCCTCCAGCTGCCTGATGCTCTGATCGGGCGGCGTGTTCATGCCGTCCGCAGTGACGGTTTCCTCCAGTGGCTGCTGCTGTTGCCGGCGCAATGACTTTGACCGGGACGAGCCTTTCGATGTGCGCGTGTGGGACGAGCGCCGCTTCAGCACACGCCGCAAGCGTCCCACGAGGCCTTTGCCAGTCACGTTGATCACCTCGCCGGCAGTTTGCAGCTCGCGCAGGTAGTTCTTCATCTGCGTGTAGCGCCGCGCGCTCACGTCAATGTTGTAGGTGTCGCCAATGTATTTTTTGATCCTCTGCAGCGATACGCCGCGTCGGTTGTTGACCACCTCGAATGCCTCGTCCACCAGCAACTTGGTGGCCGGTATTCGACGCCGAAATATTTTAATGTGAAAGCCGCTGGCCATTTTGTTGGCCTGCCGAATTGGCGTGGACGTGACCACCGGGGTGAGCACAATCGTAGACGATGTCGACATACTGCGTGCCGAGCGGAGGAGTACAGTTATGAATGAAACTTATTGCACTTCTTATTAAGTCAGCCGTACTACTCCCAAATTGCCTCCAGAGATGTCAAATGTAAAACCGGGCTCTATTAATCTCACTTTTCGAACATTTTCTTCGAATTAATTTAAACTTTTTCTTGGGTTAGGGGGTTCCAAACAAAGATTTTTAAGTAAATTCCAACTGTTTGTAGATAACCTTCAGATATGTCAAATGCGAAAATTTTCAAACATTTTCTTCGAACGTATTTCAAATTTTTCTTAAGTTAGGGAATCCTATTTTAAGATTTTTTAAGTTAACTCCCATGGTTTCTAGATTACTTTCAGATATGTCAAATGAGAGATTTTTCGAACATTTTCTTCGAACTTATTTACACTTTTTTCTTGAGTTAGGGAGTTTCAACCATAGAGTTTTGAACAAGCTCCCCACTGCGTCTGACTACCTTCAGATATGCCAAATGCGAAACTTTTCGAACATTTTCTTTGTATTTATTAACACTTTTTTTTTTGAGTTAGAGAGTCCTATTCAACGATTTTTGAAGTAAGCTCCCACTGCGTCTGTATTACCTTCAGATATGTCAAATACATGACTTTTCGAAAATTTTCTTTATATTTATTAACACTTTTTTGCTTGAGTTAGAGAGTCCTATTTAAAGATTTTTTAAGTAAGCTCCCTACTGCGTCTAGATTACCTTCAGATATGTCAAATTGCGAGACTTTTCGAACATTTTCTTCGAAAATTCAACTCAATTCTTCAACCTTATCTCGAGTTGGAGGGTCCCGCTCAAAGTTTTTTAAATAAGCTCCCCACTCCTTCTAGATAACTTTCAGATATGCCAATACGAGACTTTCCGAACATTTTCTTCAAACTTGCTTACACTTTTTTCTTGAGTTAGAGTATTCCAATCAAAGATTTCTTTATAAAAATTCGCCACTGCGTCTAGATTCCCTTTAGATATGTCAAATGCGAGACTGCGAATATTTTTTTCGAACAAACTTTCGCTCTATTTTCATCTATTGAGGCAAAATCCACATAAATTAAATAAATAAGTTGTCAGACGGGTCAGATGTGGGATTGTCTTTTGGTTGTTTTAGTTTTCGAAGATAATTTTCGAACATATTTACTCTCTAACTCCACATCTTTAACTTTAACGAATTTTTTTAAGTAAGCAACCCACTGTTCCTAAGTTGCCTCCAGAGATGTCAAATATGAAAGCGATCACCATTTATCTCAATTTTCGAAAAATGTCTTCGAATATATTTAATCTTTATCTTCACTGGTCTAGGGGCTCACAATCAAAGATTGCTTTTAGATTACCTTCAGATATGTGAATCGTCATATCGACTTTAATTTATTTAATTTTTTGAAAATTTTTTTGAAAACATTAACCCATGAAAATTGTTTCATGTGCATTACCGAGTCAGAAAAAACCTAAAAATGCCTAAAGAATTATGTTAGAAAAATCTTGGGGCTTATTCTTTTACTGCGTCCGTCCTACTTCAGACTGCACCTTAGTCACTTAGAGAAACCGTTCTTCTCTGCATTAATTACTTTGCTGCTGAACTTTGCTAGGAACATCCACATACCAGTGTTGCCAGATATCTGAAATGAATTTATACTAAATCTCAAAAATCCCAAAAAGTATTTCCACCCAAAAATGTGAAAATGTAAAATTTTTGAAAATAATTTTTTATAAACTAAAGAATTAAACTTCTCATAAAAAAATATTTAGTTTTTTTATTGCAGCCTTTTTATTCATTCAGCTTCAGCTTAACACCAACTTAACAATTTAACACAAACAAAACATGTACAAAAATTAAATCGGTATAAAATTTGTATTTGTAAACTTCCAGAAATTATACTCTTTGAAGCATAGAATTTAATTGAATTAAATTAGACCCTTTAGCTTTCAATATTCAAGGCTTCAGTGCCACTAATGATGACAAATGTTTCATCATCAAAATCTCCTAAACTTTCTTCTAAACCATAGAAATTCTCCTTAAAGGCCAAGAATCACCTAAATCTAGAAGGAAATCTCCTGATTTGGCAACACTGCCACTTATTGATCACTTTTATGTCGACCTGCAACATTAAGGACTATTTTAGTGATTGGCCAGCTTTCGAATGTTTCAGGCTCTGTGACCCTGCTTTGACTCTAATGGAGAATGAGCTACTTGAACTCGAGCTGCTGGCCATTCTTCTTGACAGACCGGCTTAAAGAGATCCAGAGCCCTGAGAAACTGTTTCTTACTGCCTTCAGAGGTATCAACTGTTGAATCGGTCTTCATATGTGTTGCAGTTTTAGAACAAACTTGTTCCCTATTTCCATGTATTTAGGTGCATCCCATTCAATTTGATTGATGGATGATTGATTTCATTTTTACAACGAGGTGTCGAAGTTAATTTCCCAACAGATTCTAATTGGCTCCAAAAGAATCAACTGTGGAATCTGTCTTTATATGAGTTGCAGTTTTAGAACAAACTTGTCCCCTATTTCCACGTATTGAGATTCATTCCATTTAATTTGATGATTTCCTGACAATTTTTTCAACGAGGTTTCGAAGTGAAATCCCCTACTGCTTCTAAATGGCCCCAGAGGGCTCAATCTGTGGAATCTGTCTTTATATGTGTTGGAGTTTTAAAACAAAGTTATCGCCTACTTCTACGTACGGAAAGGCTCTCCTACTATTTGAACTTATTTAGGGGGCAATAGGTGGTGATTTTTTCTATCTTAAGCTTCCTTAAGTTATCCCCAGAGAGTCAGCGATAGGCTCGACCTCAATTTGTTAAATTTTGAATTTTTTTTTTAATTTTTTGAATATATTAACCAACCAATTATTCTCAAAATTCCAAAAAAAATTCTCTACACTTATTACTTTCACTTATTGTTTTAAAAAATCTGTTGAAATTCTTTTTACTCTAAATTTTTTGTGTTCATAAGAGTTGATCAAAAAATTGTTTAATTTTGAGTAAAACAGGCACAACAAACCTCGAGTTTGACTAGTTTGACGATCGCTGTTTGGAGCTGATTCGACAGAAGAATCAGCAGTTCCCAACATTGAGGCTAATAACATAGAACCTGCGCGCCGGTAGCAACAAAAACCAACCGAGCAGAGACTCACTGAAATATTCAAATTAAATCACTTCTTTTCATCCTTTCATCTATTTATCATCCGCACAATCTTACACAACATTCTACTTCTTATACGTATGAACTTTCAACTTTCTCAAGCCTTGTCTATTTACACCAATAAAAACCGTCGTTTAGTTGGTTTCCTGCATAACGCATGCGGCCGCCTCATTGCTCGTCAAGCACGAATCCGGCACAACTGCCGAGAGCCATTAAATGATATCTGAGCACGTCAAATGATGAAGTATTACGTGTCCGGTCGACGTACTCCGACCGCGCTAGACGCACTGCCTTCGATAAATAAACCAGTCCAAGTGTTTCGTTTTAATGGCATTTTCGTGCTGCAATTTTCCCAGCGCCAAACCGAATCGAACGAATATTAGATCGCTTGACTCGCATCATTTAATTGCGATTGATGGCAGCAATGTTGCCAAGTGGCCAATTAAAAATTTTGTTTTAATTAAAATTTAACACAGTCTACGAAAAGGACATTTGGCAATTCTTCCTTGGTTCGTCTATGACGGCGAAAATTTTGCCCTCTTGTCATTTTCATTGTCATTGTTTGTGTGTTTGCTTGTTCGATATGTAAATACAATTAACTTTTATGCTGCGGTTAACAACAGGCAACTTTAACAGCCACAACAACACAATCTACAACAATGTCAAGGTTGTCAGTTTCTGGCTTAATTAAAAGAGCTGCAGTCAGCCGACAAAAAGGACACGTCGAGTCGACAGTCAGTAAACATGAAGCGATTGCAACCTACGCAATGTATGTGGGTTTATATTCTATGAAAGTGTGTGTGTGTGTGTGTGTGTGTGTGTGCAAGGATATGTTTATGTTTGTAATTATGTATGTATGTGTGAATGAATGTGGGTATTAAATATATAAGTAAATTTATGTTTATTAACGTTTACGGCACTGCTTTGGTCTTTGGTTTAAAGCTCTCAGCCATGTGGCCTCAACTATGCTCTGAGTGCCCAAACAGCCCAGATGAAAAGTTGCAACTGAATCAGCTTAAAGTGAGCAATGAATTTGAGATAATTTGTTGATGTTTAAAATGGACTTTTATGGAACTGAAGCTGGAATTGGATTAAACAATTCGAGGCTCGAAGTTCTGGACTACAATGGGACAACCTTGAAACACTATGAAAGGCGAACTGAATAACTAATTGACCTTGAAGCTCGATTTGAAGGTCTGAGAATCCTTCAATAGAGGAAAAGACAAAGGGCAGATCTTTGTTCGATTTGAAGGCCTAAGAATCAATGAATAGAGAGAGAGAGAGAGAGCGAAGGAAGATCTTTGTTTACAAAACAAAGTTAAAAAAGTTGTATCAAACATTTATTCAAAACTGATCTCAACTAACCTTCTGCTGGGTTTATTTAATACTAAATTTACAACAACAAAATAAAATAAAATTTAGACATTTTCTGCCAAAGAATATCGAATAAGGGAAGAGAAAAGATACCAAATAGCGACGAACAGTTGACTGGACTACACCATGCAACGCCTTTCGAGCTCCTTCGAGCGTCAGGCTGCCAGTGTGGAATTGCGATTGTTTTATTTGGTATTCATGTGTGTGTAATTTTACACACACAACCTTAGAATCTTTCCTTATGTGCAGTTAAAGCAACAACAATAACCATAAAGCAATGCAAAAAAAACAACCTGTGGTCGTCGCCAACGCATAGCAAACATGGCAAACATTGTGGTTGGTTGGCACATTTATTTCACCCTCTTCACCCTCGCTGCTTTCTGCGCAGCTTTCACTTTGCCGACATTAAAATCTCTCATAGATGGCAGCCAAATGCTTAAGAAGTAACCACAAAACCATTCATTCCATGGCAAAAGAGCAAAAATTCCAACATTTGTTTGACATGAAAATAAAAAAAAAATTGCACATAATAATAATGAGAATAACAACAAAAAAACAAAAACAACAACTACAATAGTAATAAGAAATATAAGCATAGCTTACACGCAGTAAGTACAGCAATGACATGAGCCGAAAAATTGGCCATAACAGCTACCAACACTACCGCAGCGAAATCTAAGGGGATAAATGGGGATAAGCGCAGCGCGGTTTGTTGCGGCACATTTGGGCTTATGTGTACCTGTGTGTGTGTGTGTGTGTGTGTGAATTACATTCGTAGCAAATAAATGCGCAATATTTTGCAGTTGCCGCACTCTGCTATCTCTACAGCCAAGCAATTGTTGCGCCCATATGTATGCAACATTTTACATCGAGATTTGTCTGAAGACCACAAACAGCCGGAGGTTTGTAGAGATTTGTGTGTGTATGTGTGTGTGTGTGAGCGTTTAAGTGTTAGTGCTGACCAACAATGCGGAAGGCAATTTATCATAATTTTTGGCAATAAAAATAAAAAACGCCAATTTCAGTTGCTTAGTTAAATATTCCTGCATCCGGTAGACAATTTAACAGCATTTTTTCAAATTGGGATTTCGGTTAGTATTTGTGGTACAAATTGCACTTAAGTGGAGCTGTATACACTGCACTACTTTCCAGATTTTTGTTTTTATTTGACTTAGTGTTTTTTGTTTGATTCAGCACACTTGTTTGATCAAGCACGTTGCTTGAATTCATCGATGGTTTGATGCAAATCGAATGTGACAGAGTTATTTTCCTCTTGAATTTTTTGAAAAAATTTTTTTGATGGATTTAATAATGGAAAAAATAAATTTTTTGAGTAGATTTTTGAGTTATGTTGAAGCATAATGGAAAAAATAAATTTTTTGAGCAGAGGTTATGTTGACCATTATGTTAGGCGATATTGGGTTAAGTAAGGTGATTGAAAATAATAAATAATAAATTTTTTGAGTAGAGGTTATGTTGAAGCATAATGGAAAAAAGAAATTTTTTGAGTAGAGGTTATGTTGACCATTATGTTAGGCGCTATTGGGTTAAGTAAGGTGATTGAAAATGAATTAACACTCACTGACGAATATGAATATGTGTTGTGTATCACAATGGACTCCATCTTAGGTCAGCCACTCCTACCTGCCTACCCACATCACTGATGTCTTTCTGTGTCTCTGCTCAGACAGCCGCAAAAAACTGCATAAATATCCGGTTTAGTTTTGGTTCTATTGGCCATAGGTCTGTCATCTGTTTCCGTTCTGTGATATTATTAATTTCCAAACATATTTCGACTCGTTTTTTAATCAGTTCAGAACTTTGCGTTTGAGCTTACAACGTCTCCAAGACTCATGCCTTGTTTTTTGCAGATGAAAGCTGTGCTTAATCTGTTTTGAGTTAGCGTTTCTTTACCGACTGCAAAGCTTTACAAATTTGAGTACTTTTGAATCCATGATTGAATCCATTATTAACTTATTTTTTACAAGAATCCACCACAATATTGAAGAAACATTTTTAATTTAAAGTACTTTTTCTGGGAAAAAAGCAGTCAATTTTTGACACTTTTTTTCAAAAAGCTCCTATACTTTTATTTTTAGCGTTTTTTTATTTTTCTGGTGAATTCCTATGTCCGAAAGCTTAATAATTACACTGTGCGTGAAATTTGCCCTCAAAAATTTAGACATGGGGGGGACCTACTGGGTGAGTTTTCTATAGGTATACTGAGTTGAGATCCACCAGCCGTTTGGTAAGATTGGCTCTAGTTTACGAGAAATCCGACTTTGAAGTTTGTCGAGTTCGTCGCTTAAGTCTTCGAACGTTTAAATTCTAATAGGTCCTAAATCATTCCGAATATCGCTATACTGTCTTCGGCAAGTTTGTAGATATTTTAACGACCAACAAATTTGCTTAAGACACCAATCCAAAAAAAGTACATTTAAACTGTGTAATTGCGATATGTGCATTTTTGAGCGCAGTGGGGGTCGTCTAGTGTGACGGGTCAAAAAAATGGTTTTTTTTTTTTCATAAATCACTTCTAAAACATGTTTAGAAGACGTGTATAAATGGATTTTTGTAAATTCGAAGCCGTTATCAAGTTGCACTTGTAAACCGGAGTAGGTATGCGGAGCGCATACCTACTCCGACCAACTTAAAAACGCGTTTTTCTCAAAACACGTTTTTTCAAAACTGCTGCCACGATATCTCAAAAACTATTTCACTATTAATGCTCAACTTTTTACACCATCTTGAGTACATGTCCAACTACAAATTAAGCTAAAAGAATTAAGATTGCTTCGTTACTTTTTTTTTCTTCAATTATATGCACGTGAAAAATAGTCGAAAAACTCATATTTTTTTTATGTTTAGGCAAAAAAATACTTTTTTTTGGAATTCGAACTTTCTTTTAGCTCAATTTGCAGTTTGAAGTCTCAGGAATGAAATGGCGTTTGGTTTTTTGATTTCAGATAATTACAACGCCCGGAATCATGGCAGCAGTGGAGCAACTTTTTTTTTTTACGTCTTCCTGTTGAGTGGTGTAACTCCGATACTAATCAATAGATTGGCTTCAAATAATTATAAAACTTTGTCGAAATGTACTCAAAGAAGAAATAAAATTCAAAAGTTATTTTACTTGAACGGTTTTTTTAATAATGACTGTCAAAAAAAGGCATACAAATACGGCCTTCACACTAGACGACCCCCTTAAGCAAATGTGTTGGTCGTTAAAATATCTACAAACTTGCCGAAGACAGTAAAGCGATATTCGGAACGATTTAGGACCTACTTAAGCGACAAACTTGACGACAATTACCAAACTTCAAAGTCGGATTTCTCATAAACTAGAGCCAATCTTACCAAACGGCTGGTGGATCTCAACTCAGTATACCTATAGAAAACTCACCCAGTAGGTCCCCCCCATGTCTAAATTTTGGACTTGCACAGTGTTATGAATCTTTTTTGTTTTTTTGTTTCAGATTAGCCAATCCGGAGATTAAGTGTCCGTAATGGAGGATGTGTTTTTTTCTACGCGACTTCAGCTCCACCTATATAAGAGACAATAGATATGCTAAAAAAAAATTTTGTTTGTGTTCCTTAAACCTTCAATATATAAGATTGATAATAAAGGAGCTGAAAAATAAATAATTTGTAAATCATTAAAAATTCCCCTTTCTAACGTGCCATGATACCTTAACAGTTTTCCCAGATTGATTGACTTTTTTGGAATTGATTCAAATTTTCAAGATTGATTCCACTTTCTTGGAATTGATTTAATTTTTTTCAAGATTTGATATCTTATGTAACGTAAGAAAAAAAACCTGAAAACCAAAAATGGTCAGATTTTCAAAATTTTATAGACTTCAATACTTTCAAAAGTATTTAGAAGCCAGCAAAGTTGCAACAAGAACGTTTTTAAACGACACGAGCAACTTTTAAGAAGTGAGAGAAAGAAGAAGAAACGGTCCTGCATTTTTTGTGCCTATGACCTTCCCTGGTCAGGAGAAGGCCAGGTCAATTCGAAGACTTCTCTTCCTTTTTTGTGTAAGTTTGAAACCCAAATATCTTAAGTCGTCTTTTCATCTGGAAGCGATATCAGAAACTTTTGAGTAGAAGTGAGAGAAAGAAAAAAACGGTACTGCACTTTATGTGTCAATGATCCTTCCTGGTCCAGAGAAGACCAAAATTCGAGGGCTTTTCTTTTTTTTTGTGCAATTTTGAAACCCAAATGTCTTTTATTGTCTTTCGATCTGGAAGAAAAACGAGCAACTTTTGAGTAGAATTGAAAGAAATAAGAAGAAACGGTGCTGCACTTTTTGTGCCAGTGACCTTCCCTGGTCAGGAGAAGACCAAAATTCGAAAACTTCTCTTCCTTTTCTGTGCAAGTTTGATACCCAAATGTCTTAAGTCGTCTTTTCATCTGGAAGCGAAATGAAGAACATTTGAGTAGAAAGAAAAAGAAACGGTACTGCACTTTTTGTGCCTAGGACCTCTCCTGGTCAGAAGAAGACCAAAATTCGAAGACTTCTCTTCCTTTTCTGTGCAAGTTTGATACCCAAATGTCTTAAGTCGTGTTTTCATCTGGAAGCGAAATGAGCAACTTTTGAGTAAAAGTGATAAAAAGAATAAGAAACGGTCCTGCACTTTCGGTACCAATAACCTTCTCTGGTCAGGAAAAGACCAAAACTAGAAAGCTTCTCCTTCTTAGCTTCTTCTTCTTCTTCTAGCCTAACCGAGCTGTCAATTTTGGATATTAGGGAGATAACGAGGTTTCTATTGAAATCCTTGGGTTCTCAGCGCCATAAAAGGAGAGTTGCGTCATTTCAATTCTGAATCACAACAAATCATTCCTTGGAGCTTAAGTGAACTCTTTCAGAAGAAGACTTCCACCTAAACCTAACTCAACTTTAGAAAATGTATTTCATCAAGATTAGATAAGAATCAAAATACATTATCAAAGATTTTGAAACGAATTCTTTAATGTGTGGAATTAAACTTTAATAACACAAATAACTCAGTTCGATTCACCTACTTATTCTATATCTTAGTATACCTGTATATTTTTTCTCGAAAACTTAACTACAAAGAAAATGTTATTATTTATTTCGAAAACTATTGAAAAAATTCGACCAATTTCGATTTGGCACTGTAAAACAGTTTTAGTGCTTTTCGTATTGAAAGTTTTATTTAATGTTGATATGATTATTTTATTAGAAGGAGTCTCCAAAGACGTTACTGTCCATTGACCTCGGCTTTTGCCTCTATTTTTGACTAGAAAGTGTTCAGACTTGTGATTATCTTAAATACATGTGGCGAGTCTCACTACTGGATGATCTTGCGGGCTTCAATTAGCCGGATCTTGTCATCAAGTTTCTCAAAGGCTCTGAATCTCTTTTAGCCGATTCGTTGCTCTTATAAAGAGAAATATGTCCGATAGTTCGAGTTCCAGTGACCTCTGTGACAGTGATTTTGCCAAGGCACATGTGTCTGGGATTTTCAAAAGCTGAACACTCACTGATATAATAAAATCGATATAATATATTTTATAGACACATTTTTTGATGTGTCAACTATATGTAGATATAGTGATAAATATATCTAGATATATAAAATATATGAAGATAGAGTTGCGACATAAAAAAAATTGGTGTTCAATCAATTCCATTGGTGTTTACTCATTTCGAGCCGAGACCCAGTTTATTGATACAAATTTTCTCCAATTTTTGATAGATTTAAAGATTTAAAGATCGTCTGATGCAAAATTAAATCAACTTTAAATTAAACTCCCACTTCCATTAATTGCCAAAAATAAATGTAATTTTTGAACTTCTTTGTGTTTGTTCTCTCATTTGTTAATCACTTTTCAAACACTTTTCAAATCACTTCTAATGTTCAGTTCGTGCGACTACCAAACTTTCGATTACCAAATTTTCCTACTGGGTACATTCACACACATACACACACACATACAGACAGTGCGTTGTGTTTCAAGTGCATAAGTAAATTTGCCAGCCTAATTGTTGTCATTATTATCGCTCGATATCATGGCGGACTTCCGCGTTGGTTGATGGGCCAACAGTGGCTGTGGTTTGGGGGAATCAAGTGGCGACGGTGGAGAGATTACAACATGCCGCTGTTGTTGTTGGCATTGGTCATTGGGTGTGGCGGCGGTACTACTCGTAATTTAGTACTTTATGATAGCATAAATTTCATTTAGGTCAACATTGGCATTGAGTAGAGTTGAGCGCTTAAACCCACTTGGAAGACTGATTTGAAGGTCATTAATGGCTAATTGAATCTATATGAGATATGGAATTGAATGTGAGGAATTCATGAAGAGAAAAATTACGATAGTAGGATATGTTTTAATAAAATTATTGTGAATTTGATTTCAAGGTCATTTAGATTGAATTAAATGTGTTTTAAGACTTTCAAAACTAGAAGTTACTTCTCTGTATTTTTTGTTGAAATTTCTTTCTAAAACTTTATAATTTTCTACTTAATCTGTAACCAAAATTTCGTTGGTAAGTTTGTGTTTTAGTAAAAATATTATGAATTCAATTTCAAGGTCATTTGCATTGATTTGAATGTGTCTTCAAACTTTCAAAACTATAAATGAGTTCTCTATAGTTTTTGGTAAAATGTCTTTCTAAAGCTTTCTAATTTTCTATTAAATCTGTAACCAAAATTTCTGTTTGTCTTTTGCATAAATATTATGAATTCAACTTTCTACTGAATCTATAACCAATATTTCTGTGTTTAGTTTATCTTTTTAGCAAAAATATTTTGAATTCAATTTCAAGGTCCTTTGCATTGAATTGAATGTGTTTTAAGACCTTTAAAACTAGAAGTGAGTTCTTTGTATTTTTTTAAAATGGCTTTTTAAAACTTTATAATTTCCTACTTAGTCTGTACCAAAATTCCGTGGGTAAGTTTGTTTTTTAGTAAAAAATATTATGAATTCAATTTCTAGGTCATTTGCATTGAATTGCACGTGTTTTAAGACCTTCAAAGCTAGAAGTGAGTTTTCTGTAGTTTCTAGTAAAATGTCTTTCTAACACTTTATAATTTTCTACTTGTCTGTAACCTAAATTTCAATGGCAAGTTTGTGGTTTAGTGACAAATATTATGAATTCAATTTCTAGGTCATTTGCATTGAATTGCACGTGTTTTAAGACCTTCAAAGCTAGAGGTGAGTTCTCTGTAGTTTTTAGTAAAATGTCTTTCTAAAACTTTATAATTTTCTACTTAATCTGTAACCGAAATTTCATTGGAAAGTTTGTGTTTTAGTGACAAATATTATGAATTCAATTTTAAGGTGCTTTGCATTGAATTGAATGTGTTGTAAGACCTTTAAAACTAGAAGTGAGTTCTCTGTATTTTTTGGCAAAATGTCTTTCTAAAACTTTATTATTTTCTACTTAGTCTGTAACCAAAATTTAGTTGGTAAGTTTGTCTCTTTAGCAAAAATATTTTAGATTCTATTTCAAGGTCATTCACATCGAATTGAATGTTTATAAGCCAACTCTTTCTTTCTTTTCTACTGAACCTATAACAAAATTTTCTGTGGTTAGTTTGCTTTCTTTTAGCAAAAATATTTTGAATTCTATTTCAAGGTCATTTGCATGGAATTGAATGTCTTTAGCTCTTTCTTTCTTTAAACTCTTTCTTTCAATTTAGGTCTTTCAAAATATGAGTGAAATTTTCTTTTATCTGTGGGAAAAGGCTGAGGTGGATGTTGTCTTCATTCCCAAAGCTGGCAAGACCTCGCACGCCAGGGCCAAGGACTTCAGGCCAATAAGTCTGACATCTTTTCTCCTAAAGACCCTCGAGAGGATACTCGACGTCCATATTAGGAGCCTCATTGACCCAGATCTTCTCTCGGATTCGCAACATGCCTACACAAGGGGCAGGTCGGTCGAATCCGCGCTGCACTCTCTGGTCGACTACATAGACAAGTCGCTGGCATTCAAGGAGTACACCTTAGTGTCTTTTATAGACATTGAGGGCGCATTTAACAATGGCTGCCCTCGAGCGATAGGGGTGGCTCTCTCTGAACTTGGCGTTGGTCGTAATCTGACAGATTTCATCAGCGCCCTTCTTAGCAGCCGTTTCATAAACTCCACGTTAGGGACGGCATGTATTCGCAGGTCAGTCACTAGGGGTACCCCTCAGGGGGGCGTTTTGTCGCCGCTCCTGTGGAATCTAACCCTGAACAGACTGCTTGTCAAGTTAGAGGCTGTTGGCTGCAGGGTCGTCGCCTATGCCGACGATGTTGCAATGGCCATAGCTGGAAAATTTCCAAGTGTACTCTCCGAGCGGATGAATCACTTCTTGGACATCCTCTCCTCATGGAGCAATTCCTGTGGCCTTACGGCCAACCCGGAAAAGACGGATCTTGTTCTCTTCACAAGGAAGTACAAGGTTCCGCCTTTCAGACTCCCCGCCCTGAATGGAACCCAGCTCAATTTGAGTAAGGAGGTTAAATACCTGGGGCTGATATTAGACTCCAAGCTAACCTGGAGCGCAAACATCGCTGAGAGGGCAACAAGAGCCTCCAGGGCCATCTACTGCTGTAGGCGGTCGGTGGGTGCCAGATGGGGGCTCCAGCCGCGCGTCGTTTCCTGGCTATATGAGGCAGTGGTTGAGCCTATCCTTCTCTATGGGGCTGTTGTCTGGTGGCCCGCGGCAGCCAGCCGAGTCAACCTGAAGCAGCTCGATAGAGTCAGGAGACTTGCTGCCACCCTCATAATTGGAGCCATTCGTTCTACGCCTACTAAGGCGCTTTTCGCTATCCTTAATTGGATCCCCTCGAGTCTTCTAGTTAGACAGTCCGCCAAGATTGCCGCTGTACGGCTAAATGCCATACGCAGTTGGGCACGAACGGACCTGGGCCACACTAGAATACTAGGGTTGGATCTTCCAACCTCGACGAATATCGACTATATAGTCCTTCCCCCTAGCTTTGAGCGTAAGTTCACTATAGGGATCCCCAGCAGGTGCGACTGGACGGAAGGCCGTCGCCCGCTGCTAAACGCTATCGAAATCTTCACGGACGGCTCTAAACTTGATAACAGGGTCGGATGTGGGGTTTTCTGTGATCAATTAGGGGCCAATATTACTGCTCGTCTCCCTGACCACTGTAGCGTCTTCCAAGCGGAGACCATGGCTATACTGCTAGCAGTGGGTCGGTTGCAATCACAACCCTCTCTTCCCTCGGCTATTTGTATTTTCTCAGATAGCCAGGCAGCAATAAAATCTTTGATAGGTACATATACCTCCTCTAAACTGGTTGCAGAGTGCAGAGCAGCTCTGAATGACATAGCGGAGCATGCCAGGGTTCACCTGAGTTGGGTCCCGGGGCATAGCGGAATCGCTGGCAATTGTGCGGCTGACGAGTTAGCTAGAAAAGGCACTCTGCTTCCAGCTCCTACTACGTTGTGTAGCACCCCCCTTGCGACCGTCAAATTGATGGTCAAGCAGGCCTATTCCCGCCTGGCTAACCGACTCTGGGCGGAGGAGAACCTATGTAGGATCTCCAAAGAAACCTGGCCGTCGCTTAACCAAGGCAGAACACGAGAATTGCTCCGACTGAATCGGAATTCCATTTATTCCACAGTTTCTGTGCTAACGGGACACTGGACGATCGGCGCACACGCCAGGAGACTCGGTCTTCCGTTCAATGACTTCTGCCGCAGCTGTGACGATGCGAGCGAGGAGGAGAGCGTCGAGCACCTGATGTGCCACTGCCCAGCACTAGCGAGGAGACGTCTCCGGGTGCTGGGTGCGCCGTTCTTCAGCAGCTTGGCCGACCTAACAGGACCCAGCATCGGCCGCATCGCCCGATTCATTGTAGAATCGGGATGGCTCCTGCCTAACACCCGGGGGGGTGTGCAAGACTGAAGGGCGGCCACGTCCTTCACGTGGTACCACAACGGGCCGCAACGTGGCCTATGTGAGCTCTTCAAGCTGCCACCCTAACCTAACCTAACCTAACTCAAGAAATTTTTTTGGAACTAAGAAAAAGTCTAAAAAGTGTTTGACACTAATTAAACAGAATTTTCAGGTACTGTGCAGTTTCTTGCGAATTTCTTTAAAAGCAAATACACAAAAACCCAATGGTAACTTTTAACTAGTTCCAAAGAAACGCATCAATGTTTGACTTGTGCAGAATGCACACATTTCTCCAGGATAATTGGACTCAATTACGACTTTTTGTGTCGTTTTCGCACAGCGACAATGCACATTAAAATCGAAAATCATTGCCTGCAATGTGTTAGTATTGTTTGTTGAAATATGTAAACCTGCAAATACCACTCGAACTTAATAAAAAAGAGTCACTACTCAAAAATTTTAAATTTTCAGTAGAATAAAAAATTGATTGATGCTGCAGAATTAACGCAACTAAGGATAGGATAGCATAGGATGCGATACGATAGGATAGGATACGATACGATACGATACGATGCGATGCGTTGCGATGCGATACGGTACGATGCGATGCGATGCGATACGATACGATACGATACGATAGGATACGATACGGTACGATGCGATGCGATGCGATGCGATGCGTTGCGTTGCGTTGCGTTGCGATGCGATGCGATACGATAGGATACGATACGATACGATAGGATACGATACGATACGATGCGATGCGATGCGTTGCGTTGCGATGCGATGCGATGCGATGCGATACGATACAATACGATACGATACGATAAGATACGATACGGTACGATACCATACGATTCGATACGATACGATAGGATAGGATACAATACGGTATGATACCATACGATACGATACGATAGGATAAGATGCGATGCGATGCGTTGCGATGCGATGCGATACGGTACGATACGATAGGATAGAGTGACCTTTTACGAACACAGATCCTCTGACAAAGTGTCCTGTTAGGACTCTAATGAGCCGACTGATGAAATTTCGATTCGACAACATAAATCTTGACCTCTTTGTGAATAATCTTGGCCACAAGGATCTCCGCAACTCCACAAACATCACAGATGCGGGGTGCCTTTTTATGAGCCTAGATTCTATATTCCCCTTATCTCATAGTGGATAATCTTGGGAATTGAGCATCTTGAGTGGATTATAAGGCATGCACTACAATCGACCCTATTGCTCCAGGAAGAGCACTGTCCTTCCTTAACAATGACTAGATACAAGGCAGAGATCGGAGCATGCACAGAGATGTCTATTTTACTGTTAGTAACAATAAGCCTCCAACTTTTCTTGTATCTTTTCCATTTGAGTATCTATAAACGACTCCTAGGACCACAATCAATCCAATTCTTCAATTCGTATCACATTCTTCAACATCGCAAATGTATACAAAGCCTAAGTGACTCCTAATCCTTATTGTAAACAAATCCTTTCTGTAAACAAATTCCAATATATATCGCAACAAAACAAGCTTTCATTGTGTAAGTACTCTGCAATATTCACTCTTAAGCTGGAAGTTAATCAAGAACATTCTTAAGAATTCCTCCTTTTAATTAGAACGAGAGAATCAAAGATTGATTCCATACCTTGTGAGGCAGCTTCACTGACTACATAACTCGTCTGTGAGCTCAATTCCGTGCCCATACATTCTTCTTTTCAGAATCAAAAATACATTTATACAATTGTATCATTAAAAAAAGTTGGCCGTGTCTTACGTTGCGGTCGACAGTTGTCAGTGCTACCAGTTATCCGGCGTATTTTATGCGATTCGACCCCCACCACTACGGGCCGTTAAAACCCCGCAGGTATTTGAGGCAGCAATGTGGCAGCGAGAAGTTGCTTACATTTTAGTGCATTCCCTTTTGGCGGTGTGTTGTGTTTAGATGATAATTAGCGTGACCTTTGCACCTTAAAAGTTGTTTGCTTACATTTCGGGCGCTTATTCCTGTTGTTGCTGGAGTTGTTGAAAGTCAGAGTTTGGTTATGAGCCACAACAATATTAAAACTTTGTTTGCTTGGGTCATTGTTGTACAATATGGTTTATGCCAAGCTGGCCAGATTAGCACTGCCAAACATTACACGAACTAGTTGAAATTCTGTGAATTTTCATATAGATTTTTGACGATTTTCGATTAGAGTTTAGTTCTCTTGAAATGTCAACAAACTAAATTTGGTGGAATAAAAAGAAAACCTATAAAATGCAATGCAATGCATAATTTATATGACTAAGTAGTTTGTCATGTTTAGTAATTTGACAAGAGAATAAGAAATTTGGCATTAATTGGCAACAGGTCTTCGTTACCCAGTCTTCTGATTGCTTATTGCTTTTGTTGACAAAAAATATTACCTGATTTTACTGACAGGCATTTTCTTTATGTGACAGAATGTCACATATACTTTGAATTTAGTGCCTTTGTTTTAGTTTGCTTGTAATGCCAAGACAAATATTGCAATTATTACAAACCAGAAAATATACTTGAGGCAATGAACTTTATTATTCCGACACAGGAAACAAATATTAAGTTCTTTGTGACAGATTATCACATCGAGGGATGCAATTTTTTGCGAAAGTTTTGGTTATACTGCAACATGGACTATTTATTTAATGCATTTGTATTTGTGACAAACTGATGAGAACTCTTTGTTGTATATTTTGGGAACTACATTTAAGCAATATTTGTGACAAGGTAACATAACAGCATAAATATTTTTGTTTTTATATAAATTAAAAATCCTAATGTTAATGGAGAATGATTAACATTAGGTAAGACTGGCTCTGTGTGACAATAAATGATGAAGGAACACATTTGATTAATTATATAATGTATCCCTGTGACATTTGTGACAATATGTTGGGTCGCAAATATAGTTTCAGGTGGTAAAAGGCTTAAAAGTTGTGTACGGACCCCATGAAAATGAAATCCAGTGTGCGCCACTGTATCTGAGTCTGTGACAACTTGTCACAAAAACTAAATGCATCCTTTTCACTGAGCAGCTACATTACAATGTTTATGATTTCTTGCTAGTATATGATTTTGTGACAATATGTCACACAGGAATAACTAGGACTCAATCTGAGCTATGCTCGAAAGTTTCTCACTCCACATTCTGCCAAACTTAACTTTTGAGATTTTTTTATTCATTTCCTGATTTAATCTCATATGATTTTGTGACAGTATGTCACACAGGAATAGCTAGGACTCAATCTGAGCTATGCTCGAAAGTTTCTCACTCTACATTCTGCCAAACTTAACTTTTGAGATTTTTTTATTCATTTCCTGATTTAATCTCATATGATTTTGTGACAGTATGTCACACAGGAATAACTAGGACTCAATCTGAGCTATGCTCGGAAGTTTTTCACTCCACATTCAGCCAAACTTATCTTTTTTAAATTTTTTTTTCATTTCCTGATTCAATCTCATATGATTTTGTGACAGTATGTCACACAGGAATAACTAAGACTCAATTTGAGCTATGCTCGAAAGTTTCTCACTCTACATTCTGCCAAACTTAACTTTTGAGATTTTTTTATTCATTTCCTGATTTATTCTCATATGATTTTGTGACAGTATGTCACACAGGAATAACTAGGACTCAATCTGAGCTATGCTCGAAAGTTTCTCACTCTACATTCTGCCAATCTTAACTTAACTTAACTTTTGAGATTTTTCTATTCATTTCCTGATTTAATCTCATATGATTTTGTGACAGTATGTCACACAGGAATAACTAGGACTCAATCTGAGCTGTGCTCGGAAGTTTTTCACTCCACATTCAGCCAAACTTATCTTTTGAGATTTATTATTCATTTCCTAATTCAATCTCAATTAATCACAAATTCAGAACTGACTTACTTTTATTCATTTTTAAAGTTTTACCAAAAGAAAAATAAAACATTTAAGGATTTTGTCAAGCGCATTAAAGCCATCAAAACAAGTTCAATAATTATGCAAAAACACAACGTAGGAGAGAAAAGCAACACAGAAACCAAAAAAGAGACAGCGGCAAGAAATTAATGCGATTTAATGCCGACAAGGAACAAAAAAAATATGCATAAGTAATAAAAACAACATCGAATTTGAAGTTAATATACTAACAATGCAAATGCAGAGACTGACTGGCGGGGCAGGAGGCAGCGGTGAAATTGAGCGAAGCGCGCGCCAGACAGAATTGAAGGCAGCTGGACAGGACCGACATAATGATAAGCAATAAGCACGACCATTAAATAAATTAAATTTGCCATAAAATGTGGCAGGTGCAAGCACCAGCTACGAATAGACGCCGACGGGGAAGCAGCGGCAGTTTGCGATGTTAATGGCTGACGGCGCAGTGCGCGACCCTGAAAGGGACAGCGGGGTGCTGGTGCTGCGCGGGGCTAGTGGGAAGTGAGCAACTAAAATTTATGTGCGGACAGAGAAAAAATTAATTTTAAATCTGAACAGTCTTCAAGACAACACTTGACCTTTTCGAGTGCAGATAGAACAAAGCGTGGGTGTTGAGAAGAAAACCGGAAAAGACATAATTGAAAATTTGCGAAAATGAAATTAAAAATTAAATCTGAGAAAAAGTTTTCCAATTCGAAGGTGGAAAGCGTTTGGGCGTTTGGCAGGTAAAGAATACAAATTAAAACAGCAAAATTAAAAATGTATGAATGAAAGGGAAAAGGAAAGTGGGAAGCGTTGAGCACGAGTGAATGGAAGCGACAGACAGGAAGCGCGATATTTGACGTGACCAGAAGAGATATTTTATTTATAAATTAATTTAATGGACAAAAACATAATGAAATATTAAAAAAATGATATAATATAAAAAAGAAATAAAATAATATGAAATAAAATAAAATAAAATGAAATAAAATAAAATAAAATAAAATAAAATAAAATAAAATGAAATAAAATAAAATAAAATAAAATGAAATAAAATAAAATAAAATAAAATAAAATAAAATAAAATGAAATAAATTAAAATAAAATAAATAAAAAAATTAAATTAATAAAATAAAATGAAATAAAATAAAATAAATTAAAATAAAATAAACTAAAATAAAATAAAATAAAAAGAAATAAAATAAAATAAAAATATGAAATAAATTAAATTTATTTTAAATTGAAATCCAATTTAAAAAAATAAAATTTTAAAATAAAAAGAAATAAAATGAAATACTTAAATTAAAAAAATGCAAATTTGTTAGGTTTAATTCGATTTGACTGGTTTTGATTTGGTTTGATTTGATTTGACTGGACTTGATTTGACTTGATATAATTTGATTTGAATTGATTTTACTCGACTTAATTTAGCGTGATTTGCCTCGAGTTGACTGATTTTATTTGATTTGGTTTGATTTCAGTTGACTCGATTTGAATTGATTTGATTTAGTCTGATTTAATTTGAATTGAATGGAATGGAATTGATGTGCTTTAAATCGATTTGAATTTATTTGATTAGATTTGATTCGTTTTGA
Organism: Melieria picta; assembly: GCA_964056695.1. Lineage (NCBI taxonomy): Eukaryota > Metazoa > Arthropoda > Insecta > Diptera > Ulidiidae > Melieria > Melieria picta. The sequence continues at coordinate 85,135,581 of OZ057398.1, read as the reverse complement.
GTTATGTTATTTGACCTGATTTAAATTGATTCTGATTAATTTGAATTGATCCGAATTGGTTTGAATTTACTTAAGTTGATTAGAATTCACTTGAATCGATTTGATTTTAATTTATTTGAATTGATTTGACTTGATTTAGCTTTGTTTGACTTGATTTGGAATGATTTTACTGATTTTATTTGCTTTGATGTGATTTCGGTAGAATTGGTTGGACTTGATTTAATTTAATTTGAATTGAATGGAATGGCATTAAATTGATTTAAATCGATTTGAATTTGTTTGATTAGATTTGATTCGTTTTGACTTAATTTAACCTGATTTGAATTGATTCGAATTGCTTTGAATTGACTGAAGTTGATTAGAATTGTCTTGAATAGATTTGATTTGACTTGATTTGAATTGATTTAATTGTTTCTATTTGATTTGGTTTGATTTGAGTTGACTTAGTTTGACTTGATTTGATTTAAATTGAATTAAATGCAATGGAATTGAATTGATTTAAATCGATTTGATTTTCTTTGATTTGGTTTGATTCGTTTTGACTTAATTTGAGCTGATTTAAATTGATTCGTATTAGTTTAAATTAATTCGAATTGCTTTGAAGTGACTTAAGTTGATTGAAATTGACAAGAATCGATTTGTTATGACTTGATTTGAATTGATTTTTCTTGATTTAGCTTGGTATAACTTGATTTAACTTAGTTCGACTGATTATATTAAAACTGATTTGACATGATTTGATTGCATTTGAATTGAATGGAACGAAATTAAATCGATTTGAATTCGTTTGATTAGATTTGATTCGTTTTGACTTAATTTGACTTGACTTGAATCAATTTGAAATGTATGTAAATATGTACTTTATCTTCATTAATTCATACAAAAGATAGATATAATTTAGAAATACAAATGTAAGAAAATACCAAAGAAAAACTAACAACATGAGATGATTTGAAGTGATTTCAGTTTAGTTGAGTTGGAGTTAAATGATTTGAATTGATTTTAATTTAATTGAATTAGATTGAACTGACCTTAAATGGTTTGAATTAATTTTTATTTAATTGAGTTAGAGTAAATTGACCTTAAATAATTTGAGACTTGAATTAAAATGAATTGAGTTGATTAGAATCGTCTTAAATTTAATTGACTGGATTTAAATTGCTTTAAATTGACTTGAATTAAATTTGATTGAATTGATTTGAATTAACTTCAATCACTTTGAGATGATTTCTATTGACTTGAATTGGTTTGAATTAATTTGAGTTTGATTGATGTGAAATGTTTTGAATTAACCCTTGTTCTCATACCCAAACTTACTAACGTCGTTTGGCACCCGGGGTACCCGGGTACCCATTTCATGAAATTTTTAAGTTTTCAATATAGAAAACAAAATTTTTTAAATATATGATTTGTTCGCTTTTCACCTAAATAACGAGGATCCGATACGAAAAGACATCGCAGTGGGCACCCGGGTACCCGGGTATGAGAATAAGGGTTAAGGTGATGAGATTTCGTGTGATTAAATTTGATTTAAAGAATTGAGTTTAATTTGTTTAAATTAAAATCAAACAAAAACGACATAGAATTTAATACAAATTAATAAAAATGAAACAAACTTCAAGTTGAAGATATTCACACAAGTAGCAGCAGCAATAACAGAGGCAACATCAGCAGCAGCAACAACAAAAACAACAACAGCAACAACAACAACAGCAACAACAACAGCGTCAGCAGCATTAGCTGAGCGGATGTGCACAGAACGAGACACCAAAGGGAGGAATTAAATTATAATCCTGCTTATGGATGCAAAAGCGATGTGCACCGCACACCGCACAGGATCAAAATACAGTCAACAGCCACAGCAGTAGCAACAACAACAACAACAACAACAACCAGATGCCATTTTAACTAGTCAGCGCATTGGCTCTTGGCATTTGCCAGCAATGTGCTGCACGAATAGCTGCAAAACCGACACAGGCTAACGGTAAAAAAGGGCAATAGTAACCACAACAGCAAAAACGATGCACACAGCTTAGCTAACAAGGCTAAGAAACTTAAAGTTAAAACGCTCACTGCGAAAGCGGCTTGCACCGGCTTGCAAGCAACGAAAACAAAAAAACAAAAAAACAGCGAGACAAGCTGGGGACCTGACATACAGACCGACAAACAGCCAGCCAGGCAACCATCGAGGCAGCAGTGTGTACGGTAAACAATTCTGCAATGAAGCGCAATGTAAATAACGGCAACTTCCGTGCAATGGTGCAGTCGTGGTCGGTTGGGACGGGAGGGACGGGGGCTGAGAGGGAAGCGGCCATATTTGTTGCTGCTTGAGGTGTTGCAGCTGCAATTGAATTTCGCAGCGCAAATTGCACAAATGCGGATATAAATTTAAAGCACTTTTTGCCGTCGTTGTGGTAATTGAAGTTTTTAAAAGCATAATTAAGCGCTGGCTGCCACTTGGCAGCGTTGGTGGTGCGACAGCGATGCCGGTGTAACTGGTTTATGTTTTTTTGGTTGCTTTTGCTCCGAGTTTTTAAGTTCTAATGAAAATTGGCAGTAAATAAGAAATGAGAAGGAAATATAATCAAAGTAATAAAGTGCAAAGTTTTGTGCCGCATGTGTGTGCGTGTGTGTGTTGAAGTTTTTAGATATTTTTAGATATACTTTAAGTGAATAAAAAATTTTATTAAATAAATTGAAATAAGTATGAGATATATTTGAATTAAAAAATATATAGAATATGTTAAAAAATAAATAATTTAAATATTACATAAATAAAATAAAATACAATAAACTAAAATAAAATAAAATAAAATAAAATAAAGTAAAATAAATTAAAATAAAATAAAATAAAATAAAATAAAATAAAATAAAATAAAATAAAATAAAATAAAATACAAAAAAATAAAATAAAATACAAAAAAATAAAATAAAATAAAATAAAATAAAAAAATAAAATAAAATAAAATACAAAAAAATAAAATAAAATAAAATAAAATAACATAAAATACAATAAAATAAAATAAAAAAAAATAAAATAAAATAAAAGAAATATAATGTAATAATACATATAATAACTACAAAATATATTTAAATTAAAAATAATATAAAATACGTCAAAAGTAAATAAATTAAATACTACATAAATAAAATAAAATAAAATTAAAAAATAAATAAACAAAATATTAAATAAATAAATACAAAATTATTTACAATACCTTTGCGTATTAAAATAAATAAGAGAACAGCTTGACTACAGTGACTTTTTTGGTGTAATTTTTAATAAAAGATATTTTTTTTCGGCCTGTAATACCTAAAAAAATAACAGGAAAACTCGTTTTCTCTTTCGGTGGCTGTCCTCTCAGCTGGAAATGGCAAACCTCTGAGAGTAAAAATTGCTTATGAAAAAGCTCCCAACCTGCCGTTCGGAACCGGCATAAAAACTGTAGGTCCCTTCCACCCGCGTACAAATTCACACGCACAACACGGGTGGTTGTGGGAAGCTAGGCCTTAGTCTCGCGTAAGCGGGCTGTCGTGCCAGTCAATTATTAAAAATTAAAATTAATTTTTTTCGGCAAAAAAACGTTTTGTTTTTCAACATAGTTGCCTTTTTCTTGATAAATTGAGTCCAGCGTTTTACCAATTTTGTAATCTTTTCCCATTAAAATGTTTTTAAAGGCCTTGTCTTCAGTATAATCTTTAGTGTACGACCGAATATTCGGTTTCGGTTCGGCCCAAAAAAGTGGTTTCGGTTTCGGTTTCAGTTTCGGCCAAAAAATGCCCGAACGGCTGAAACCGTAAATGCCATCAATGTAAATAAACTTCGTTTTTAGAATAAAATATGAAATTATTTTTTTTTTAATATTAACGAGTAAGGTACGAAAGGATTATTTTTTATGTTTATGTTTTTAAAATATGAATGATTGTTTTTATTAATAAGTATTTATTTATTTCTGTTATGTTTGTTCTTTATTTATCTAAAGTAAAATTCGTTTGTTGAAAAATAGTGATTCTGATGGTTGATATGGTGATTTTTGTTTCAACTAGAAAGGTTCGGTTTCGGTTTCGGCCGAATATTAAAAAAAAACCCGAAATTCGGTTTCGGTTTCGGCCCAAAACAGTTGTTTCGGTCGGACACTAATAATCTCTTCATTCGACCCAAATTACTTACAGCCAAGTCATTTTGTCGGGTTTAGAAACAGAAAATAGCTGCAGAAAAGCAGTGGTGTACACAGGATTTCATTTGAAGAGGTTGTTGTTTCCGTATACAACTTTTGCGTCAAATACCATTTGAAACCATTTTCATGCCGACCAAAATGTTTCTAACAAAAAGTTATTTGGTTTTGAATCTCCAAAACTCTTCTTTGCGCGCGCCACTGCAGGGAACTAAAACTGAAGCATGTGTTGAATGGATTAGTAGATCGTAGCCCAATTTAGGGATCTTCGCCATGGCAACTACTTTCACACATGAGACCTGTAAATTTTCAGGCTGTAAGAGCACTTTGCAAATTATTGTCGAATCTGTCTAAAGCCTTAATCTGCCTTTTTAAAGTATTCGATGTGAATGACACCGCGTGTTATCACCAACAACTTTGAGATTATCTCATTGACCAACAGACCCACTGTTTTGACTGTTCCCTGGTCTCTGGTGTATGGTGATGGATACATGTCTTGTCTCCGGTTTCAAAACGGTGCAAACATTGGATTTGTGACATTGCTAAACAATCTTTTGAAGTGGTCACTGGTGGTTGTGTTTATAGTCGAGTGTCGGCCATCGCTTTTTCAAGTCCAAATGTTCATGTAAAGTTTGTTGTACTCATTCACTTGAAATGTAATGTAACATCAATCATCCCGTGAACTTTCATTCTCTGATCATTCAATATTACTCTATGAATTTAATTGACGATTTCCGGTGGGACAACTTCTTTTGGGCTACCTAAACGTTTGGCATCACTTGTGCTGGTTCAACCACAACGAAATTCAGTAAACTAATTCATAAACTTGAAACTTCGACGAATTGAATGCATTTAATAAAGTTTCTATACAAAATGGATAAACAATCAATCAACAAGTTCCTGTGCAGTTACCGATGTTGAAAGCTGTGCTGAACTTAATGCTCGAACCCAAATCGATATCACAAATTTTAATTGGGCACAATTTGCGTGCCACCGCTTGAAGGTTAACCATTGAAAGTGATGATGTCGAGTCCCAATAATATTTATCAAGTCTTTGGCTTGGTTTCGGGAGTGTTTTTTTAATGCAAAAAATAAAAATAATAATATAATCACTTTTTTTTTATTTTTGTCTGCTTTCAATGGCTTTCAAACACAAACTTAATAACACAGCTTGCTCAAAATTTGACAGTCGTTTACCCATAGTTGGTAGTTAACAGATGCTATATTGCATTAAAGATACTACGAAGAAAATTCAAAAAGTTCCTGACTTATGAAACTGTCCTCGTACTTTAAAGCCACCATGGCGTATGAGTGACAAACAGTATTGCAATGCACTTTTAAATTGCTTACATTTGTCTTCGGCTTAGACAGTGCTTGCTTATTTACTTAATTGGCGCTATAACTGTTTATGGGTCTTGGCCAAATACAAAAAAGGCTGTTCTTGCTGTTCTTGTCTTGTTTTGGAAAGGACAAGGTTGCTCCAAGCGAGCAGACTGCGACATCTAAATATTACAGCTGTCATGCGGAGAAACGCAAATTTGGCTGCGGATTTGTGGTCAGCAAGAGACTTTGCCATGACGTCTCTCGGTTAATTCCGATAAACAAACGGCTGGCCTCGATCTGCAGTCTAAATCAATGTGCTTCTTCGATATATTTTAATTTAAACATCATCAACAACAACCCAACAGTGCACACAACATAACCAGAGTCTGTAGACTCGAAACTGCTCCAGCTATCTTCATGCTGTTGTTGCCCATTTAGGAATGACCGACAAAATATTTTCGCTTATAGGGCCACTTTCGTCCTTTCTTTCTGGTGGCAGGTCACACATTACAGTTTTGCAAGTTTTGAGCTAAGAATATTTTCGGAATGCTTTAAAATGCTATCTATATAAAAATTTTGAATTTTAAATTTCATATTCTTATAGTTTGTAAGATTCTTTCATAGACTCAATAAATATGTAAATAAATAAATAAAAAAAAATAAATGCGAGACAGTTTTGTGGCCTCTCATTCGGCCAAAAGGTTTGGGTGGAATAGGGCTCAACAAAACATTAATTGTCGAGAATAAACACTACATGTAATAAATAAATAACAACCAACTTACGTTAATAGACTAATGTCAACAATTCGTGCAGACACCGAAAATTCTATGACTGTGTGGCGATAACTTTTATAATTTGCCTTTTTTGGGCCTTTTGGCAGGTAGCCAAATACAAACCAACGGCAACCAATAGCCAACGGTAGCCAATTTTAGTTAGCATGTTGTGGTTGTTGTTGCTGATGGTTTTCTTGTTGTTGTTGTAGTACTAATGAATAGCCACTGCAGCGACTGTCTGGTCTGCACTTGAGCAGGGTACGACCGCAGTAAACTCGTTATAATAAAATTTAACCCCAACGAAAAATAACATTGAAGAAGAGACCAAAACTGCCCATGAGCGCAAAGAGTGAAATTATGTAAAACAAAAAAAAAATATATACCTACAAAATAAAAAAATAAAAAAATAAAAAAACAAATAAAAAAAGCAACATGAATTTGCTGTAGTCAGCAGCGAACGGAAAGGACATAAAAATGGTGGTGGTGTTTTTGTTGGGGTTATAAGCGAAGCCGCACGGACAGCAAATGCGGGTCGCATGGACAGACGTAAAGGAAAAGCGAAACAACAAAATCAACACACAGTGAATGCCGTTGGCTATTGAAGCCAGCGGCTGTTGAGCCACAGGGCCGAGAAGAAGCTGTTGAGCCGCTGAGCCTGTCAAGGTATGTTAGTGTGTTAGTGGGTGGTTGCTGTTGTGTTGCCACTGGGTTTGGCTGCTGGCTGTGTAAGTTGCATTCGATTTTTTTTAATACTTATACGTTTTTTGTTTTTGCTAGACAAGCAAATAAAAGGCAATAAACCATATGTAACATAAACATATACTTATACATACATAACATACATATGCACTATATATGTATCTTTTTTGTTCTACTGCCACAAGGTTGCCACTTTTATGTATACATGAAGTGAAATTCTTAATGCAAACACAACTCTTCAATATTTGCTAAGTGTGTGTGATTGTTGTTGTTGCAAAAAAAAAATGATGTTGCAAGACAAAAAAATAAAATAAAAAAGGAACAACCGCATTGGCATAAAAAGTATGCTCTAGCCGAAGCCAAGAGAAGCAAATATTTGCAGCAACAATTGATTGCAGACGCGATTACGAATTTTCCACGTTTCTCAGCGCTCAACACAGCTGCGTTGTCGTTTGCTTTCTGCACTTTACTGACACACAATGGCAGCGATGACGTAGCCCACCTGTTATGTCAAGCAACAGGAGGCCATTGAAGCGTAAAGGACACGCAAACTCATTACGAGAGCCTAAAACTCAGAGGACGAGAGAGAGAGAGAGAGCGATAGATAGAGAGCAGGGAGTGTGGGAAAAGCTTGCATATGAAAAGAAGAGAAAAAGTGGTTAGTGAATGACTGAGAGAGGAAATGAAAAACATCGCAAATGTGCGTGCACATTTGTTGAATGAAATATTTCATGTACCGTTAAAGGTGTTCCCACACTATTGTCAATGGCAAATTTTCAAATCCAGAGAAATTAATTAGCGCAAAATTTTTTCATATTTTTATAACACCTTTTTTTATAATATAATATTTGTTTTTAATTAATTATAATATTTTAATTACATATTTAAATATTATTAATATTGAATTTTGTAATCAAATATTTTTTAAAATTATTAAAACTTTATTTGAAAAATATAATTAATTTTTAATTAAAATTAATTTATTAAAATAAATAAATTAATTAATTAAATTAATTAAATTAATTAAATTAATTAAATTAATTAAATTAATTAAATTAATTAAATTAAATTAATTAAATTAATTAAATTAATTAAATTAATTAAATTAATTAATTAATTAATTAATTAATTAAAGTGAATTAAAATTAATTAATTAATTTATTAAATTTTTTTTAAAATTAATTAATAATTAAAATAAAAAATATATTGAATAATTTTTTTAATTTGGCTAAATGAGTGGCTCTAATGGCTCTAATGATCTGTCGATCCCACCTCTAATCCCTTCCTTTCCTTGTCCTTTTGTACTCATTTTCCCCCTATTTTTTGCCCCCCGGTTTCGGCCGTTTGTATCATTTAATGTTTATTGTTTATATTTTTCATTCGTTATTCGTAAGTCTCACAATAAAGTCTTTTCTTTCCCCGCGCCGCGACGAATCGTACACAATAAATAAAAAAACTATTTTTTAATTAACTAAAAATTAATTTAAAAAAAATTTAATTAAAAAAAGTGAAATAATATTTTTTTAACTAATTATAATATTTTAATTATAATATTTTTTTTTAAATTAATTTAATGTTAAATTTTGAAAAAAATGGAATTCGTCCCAAAATTTTGGTTATACATTAAAATATAAAAAATAGTTTAAAACATAAATTTGTATTTATATCAAAGGTTTAGTTACCTATCAAAATATAAAAAAGAAATCCATTATCAGATATTGAGCTTCTTTTGGATCCACTATTCAAGTGGTTCGAAATGGTTTTTTGTTAAATTTTTAGATCTTGGACAATCGAAACAGTATTTTCATGACACTCGGACTCGACGATTTCCATGATTTTATTGACATTTTCGACAGTTGGTCTTCCAGAGCTTTGTTCATTTTTGACATCACAATTACCAGAACCGAATCGACGAAATAAAAATTGTGTATGATTGGCTATTACAGTATCGGGACCATAAACACTTTTCACATTTTCAGCCTCTTTTATAGAAGAAAAACGGTTAAATATGGCATATTTTATCTCTGCAGGTGTCCATATTTGATGCGCGTTCAAATAAAACTGAGTGAAGCAACGGCAAAACTTTCTGAGAACATTTTTAGTACGAAATTATATTTTTCTAACATCATCATAAATTCTTTACATTTTCAGGCTATATTTTCTTCATCGTCACAAAACTGTCTGAGAAGTTTTTTTTAAATAAAAATTCGTATCTTTCTAACGCCATCTAGCGTAATCCATTTGCACTTATGCAATACGTGATAAAGTTTACTAAAGTCATCTTTTGGGAAAAAAATGGATTCGTTTTTACTTCAACCTTACTTTTACTTTCATACAAAAATTTTGAACCCAAAACCAAATAAAGTATTTTTAACAAGCAGCTACATATGTATGTATGGGGAGTTTGCATCCCCCAAAACCCCCTTGCGTGCGCCATTGATAACATAATTCTTTCAAAGGTTTAGGATGCTACTGCAAAAACGTTCGTTGGCCGATTTTTTTGAAATTGTACATGTCCAACAAAAAACAATAATTCGTATAAGTATGTAAACTTTTTACAGAAATCTGGAAAATGTTAAAAGAAAAGTTTTTCATAAAAATTTTTTTTGGTGTTAGTAACAGTTTTAGTTCATATATAGTAGTCTTTTTTAAACTATTTTCAAACGCTACTATAACAACTTCTACTGAACTGGATTTCCTAAAAATGATGGAAAAAATTTTCTACAAATAAAATTTTCTATAAAAATCTAAAAAAAATTAAATATAAACACACATTGATCTAAACAAATCTATTTTGAATAAATATTTCGAACACTTTCATTCGATGGAGTCTTTTCTGAAAAAAATATTTTGGAACGGAAGGACAGAATTTCAAGGACAGAATTTCTAAAAAATTGTACATTTAAATATGCAACAAGAAAAACTGTTGTAAACATTAAAAAGTTATTTATGAATCCTTTTTACTGACTGCATTAAAAATTTTTGGGAATTGCCTTACGCATACACACACATGCGCATGCAGGCACTCATAAGCACACACATACATGCATAAATACACACATACATACACATAAGTGTAAGAATTGCCACATGATTTCGCTGCCATATGTGCAAAATTGTTTATGCGCCTACAACAACTACAATAACAATAACAACCAAATGTGAATTGTAAAAATCTGCAGAAAATTTCACGCCATAAAAAATTCCATTTACATTGTTGCAATGCAGTAAAAACAATTTACGCTGTCAGTGTTTACACTTTGCCATGAAATGGAAACAAAAAACAACAAATGCAAAAAATAAAAAATTTTAAAGTGTAACAAGTAAGAACAGAAATAAGGCAAAGCCGCTGCAAGTGAAATGACGCTAAAGCAGCGTAAACAACGCCGACTTCACGTCGCGACGCTTTGCGTTCGACATTAAAAAGGATTGCAACAAGGCATTCATAAATAAGGTTTTGCCTGTGTGCGAGTGCGTGTGTGTGAATGCGTGCAAGTGTGTTTGTGGCACGAGACGAGCCGCAGCTGCCACATGGCGTACCTACGCAGCGCCACTTTAAAGCCACACATCATGCAACCGATTTTCGAAACTGCGCAAAATATTGCTGCACACTGTGCTTGTTGCCAGCGGCAATTTCGTTGTTATTGCACTGGCGTTGCTGTTGTTGGTTGTTCGTTTTCTGTGTGAGAGCACGAGAGCAGCAGAACGGGTAACAACGATTTATCGTTGTCGATAGGCCAGAGTGACTTGGCATTATTTACACCTCATAATTTACATATTCTTCCATACATACAAATTTAAACGCCTTCATACAAATTCAACGCCTACAATGTTGTGCAATTTTGATTTGATGGGGTTGTGATGGGGTGAACAAATTACATTGGAATGCGACAATAAAAGCACAAATAAATAAATTGAATTATCGACTTAAAGAAGAAAGTAAAACGTTTTCTGGCCAGTTTTGTTTTAGTTTCCAACACTGTCGCCTTTTGTCTCGATACTCTTGGTCCAACAATGCTCCAAATTTTTAATAGTTACTTTCAAAAAATATTGTAGGTTGTGTCAAGGTCTCCGAAATACGCAATAGTGCTTAACTTTTTTATTTGATAACAACTTCTTGCAATGGAACTATTTATTCAATAAAAAATATAAAAAATAAAAATAAAAATATAGAACATTTTCTTTTTCTTGTTTATGGAGTAAAATTTGATGAATACGGTGTAAAAATTAGTCTTAACAATAATAAATAAATAATAAATAAGTTTGTGACGCCATTTTACTAAATGAAATTTGTCTTAGCGTGAGTTTGAATATTTTACTTGTGTCACAAAATGTTGTAAGTGCATAAAAGTGTCATATTTGTAATACAAATCGTACTCCCGACAAAAATGTTACGATTGTGACAAAGTGTGACATATGTCACAAAGTGTCACACTTCTCACAAATAGTCATGTTTGTTACAAATTGACAGACATTTCTTAGAATTGCGCTAATATTGGTCCAAACACTGCTTTGAAGCGTTAAGATGTCTGCGTTTTCGGTCAATTGGTTCAGAACAAACTCAGTACCCATCTTGCAAAACTTCTTTGTACCCACATCTATGAGGTCATCAATTATTAAAAGATGTCTGCCTTGTCGGTTGATATTAACAAAATTTTGAAAAATTAATTATGAAATTAAAAATTAATAAATTTTAATAATTAATTCCTTGCATTAGCGTGAATTGAAACATTTCACTTTTATCACAAAACGGTTTATGTGCATAAAACTGTCATATTTGTGATACAAATTGTACTTCTGACAAAGTGTGACATTTGTCACAAAGTGTCACACTTGCCCAAATAGTCATTATTACTACAAACTGGCAAAATTGGAATTGCGGTAAAATTGGTCCAAACACTCCTTTGAAATGTTAGGTTGTCTGGGTTTTTGGTCCATTGGTCCAAAGCAAACTCAGTACCCATCTTGCGAAGTTTTGTGCACCCAATTTGTTGTGTAATACGTTGCTCTACAATTTTGTTGAGATGTTTACCTTGTCTGGTTTATTATGGAATTTAATCTTCTCTATTTAATTTCAATCTTTTAAAACATTACGTCAATTTTTTCAATTCTTTCTACGGCCTGTTTCTTTCTAGCGCCTGTTTTGTTCATTCACTGTGATGTGAAGAGCAAATCTAGACTACATCATCCTTAACAGTGATTTTGGATCTTGTAACAGACTAGTCAATCTTCAAATTAAATCAAGCCTAACTCAAATAATTAAATTAAATAATATGATAGAATCATACAAACAGATTTGAATTGACTAAAGAAACCTTACTAATTAACTATCTTACTAACTAACTAACTAACTATGGAACTGAATTTTTAGTCATTATTAACAGCATTTTGAAAAATTAATTATTAAAAAAATATTATAACGTAACATCGTACGTTCAATTTAAAACTGCAAGTCATCAGTCAATCGTTCAGTCTATTATCCACCATGAAAATTTAATATCAGTGTTTTTTACTAATCTTTCTTCAGTCTTTCCAACGAAAACGTTCACTTGTCTGGATCTATTTCGGTGCTACCGTTGCTTGTACCGTCGCTGTAGCAATCTTCAGTCTCATCCTTTGCACTCTCATACTTTAAAATTTCCTACAGTAAATCATCATGAAATGACAAATCTGGTAGTGGCATCACTTATGCATGTTTCAAGAGCGCCTAAAAATATGCCCCACAAATTAAAACCTACACAAGTATTACAGAAACGTTACCAAAGCTGCCTACATTGTCGTTTATTAATAGCATACTTTTAGGATACATATCTTCTTTATTATAAAGTCAACCAAAACGAGTGTGTCTGTGATTCAATATTAAATATTTAAATCTCAGTATTAAATATCTAAACGCCTATCAAATGGCTTCATAGACGTACTAAGCATTGAGTGGGTCATTTCATGTTCCTTTACCACCACTCATCCTCTTGCTTTATTCTTTTATTTTGACTGCTTTTCGGGGTCGCATCAAACTTGCACTTAACATACATTGCGATAACGATTTTATAAATCAACTTGTTGTGCCGCCAACACTTCAACTGACACTTGGCAAACTATTTTAAGGCGAAGGTTATGTTGGCTGAAAACTACCCAACAACAAAACAAGAGCAAATCAAATACATTACGGACATTTTTGGCATTGGTTCGTTGGGCAGATGGGTCAAGCACGTCTGGCTGAGAATCAGACTGAGAGTGTTCGATTAATGGAAAAAAAATGAAAAAGGCGGATGTGCAGAGAAGTTGAAAAATCATTCATTCATTTCGAAGCATGACCGAAAATGCTGCCCGAGCGACGTCACAGCGAAAAAGGCTAAGGACGGAAATCCTGTTTCAACCGAGGCTGAAGTAAAGTAGTTAATCGAAACTAAAGGCAATGAATGACTGGCACGTGAGCCGCCGTAATGAGTCCAATTTGGTGGAGTTTTTTTTTTGAGGTGCCCAACAGTTGAGATTCGAAAATATTCGGTCGCACTTTAAGGTCAAAATATCACATGCGGCAAATTCTCGATGGCGACCTTTTCGCATTTGATGTGCTCACACACACACACACACACACATTGGCATTCCAATTGATTTTGTGGCGCCAGTTGCTGTTGTTGTTGTTGAGCAGGAAAAAAATTCTATACAGATTTTTACACGTAATTAAGTCAACGAATTGCAGCCGTACGTGCTGAGATGTGGTATTGGCGAACGTTTTCAAGGTGAGCGCTTAACGGATTTCGCTTTTCAAGAGTTGGGCAATTAAGACTTAAGGTGCTGCTAGCGTTAGCGTTAGTGTGGATATTTTTATTCACTGAACCAGCACAAATTAGCTTCAAGGACTATAAGAAAAAATGTCACCCAAGTGGTGGTTTCCACTCTTAAACGTTTAGCTTCCCCAAATAAAGGCTGTTAGACATCTTAGACAAAAACAAATGCAAGAAGTGCAGGATATTGGTTTATGTGAACATTAATTTTATAAAAATAACAACAAGGTGTAAGAACCTCGGAACTAAACTGCCGCAGCTTCTGGCGAGTCACTATCGAAACGCCGTAAACTCAAAATTTTCCAGGACATCTCTTTTCCATCATTAGTTGTCTTTCGAAATGCGTCAAGCAATCACAAAACTGGCTGAGAAGTGTTTATAGTACGAAATGGTAGATATATTTCTAACGCCATCTAGCATTAGAATACTAAAGCCATCTATTGGAAACATAAAGGGTTTATTTTTATTACTGGTTAAGTTATATTTTTTCAAACAAACATTGCATCCATTGTTCCAGTAACCGTTTACAAATAGAATTTTGCAACTTAAGTTTTTTTATTTACTTTTCTTGGATCAACGTTGCTTCTACATCTCAAAACAATTCGTTCATTAGTTTTTTTCTTAAATGGAATATAAATTTGGCAACTAAAGGGTTAAGGCACGTCGTAAAAAGGCAGCCACCTTTAACTTGGCAACGTTCATTTCGACGCTGTCATCCAGGTTTATCGAATCCAGGTCCTCAGTGTGTGAGTAGTCTGCAAATAAATAAAAGACAATTAAACCAGTTAGCGCTAACTGAAACTAACCACCACAGTAGCGACATCAAAAATAAAATAAAATAAAATAAAATAAAATAAAATAAAATAAAATAAAATAAAATAAAATAAAATAAAATAAAATAAAATAAAATAAAATAAAATAAAATAAAATAAAATGAAATGAAATGAAATGAAATGAAATGAAATGAAATAAAATTAAATAAAATAAAATAAAATAAATTAAAATAAAATATAAAATAAAATAAAATAATTAAATTGAAATGGAATAAAATAAAATAAAATAAAATGAAATGAAATAAATTAAAATAAAATAAAATAAAATAAAATAAATCAAATCAAATCAAATCAAATCAAATCAAATCAAATCAAATCAAATCAAATCAAATCAAATCAAATCAAATCAAATCAAATCAAATCAAATCAAATCAAATCAAATCAAATCAAATCAAATCAAATCAAATCAAATCAAATCAAATCAAATCAAATCAAATCAAATCAAATCAAATCAAATCAAATCAAATCAAATCAAATCAAATCAAATCAAATCAAATCAAATCAAATCAAATCAAATCAAATCAAATCAAATCAAATCAAATCAAATCAAATCAAATCAAATCAAATCAAATCAAATCAAATCAAATCAAATCAAATCAAATCAAATCAAATCAAATCAAATCAAATCAAATCAAATCAAATCAAATCAAATCAAATCAAATCAAATCAAATCAAATCAAATCAAATCAAATCAAATCAAATCAAATCAAATCAAATCAAATCAAATCAAATCAAATCAAATAAACTAAAATAAAATAAAATAAAATAAAATAAAATAAAATAAAATAAAATAAAATAAAATAAAATAAAATAAAATAAAATAAAATAAAATAAAATAAAATCAAATCAAATCAAATCAAATCAAATCAAATCAAATCAAATCAAATCAAATCAAATCAAATCAAATCAAATCAAATCAAATCAAATCAAATCAAATCAAATCAAATCAAATCAAATCAAATCAAATCAAATCAAATCAAATCAAATCAAATCAAATCAAATCAAATCAAATCAAATCAAATCAAATCAAATAAATAAAATAAAATATAAAATAAAATAAAATGGAATAAAATGAAATGAAATGAAATAAAATAAACTATATAAAATGTAACATACAATAAAATAAAATAAAATATAATAAATTAAAATTAAAATAAAATAAAATAAAATAAAATAAAATAAAATATAATAAACTAAAATTAAAATAAAATAAAATAAAATAAAATAAAATAAAGTAAATTAAAATATTAAATAAAGTAAAATAAAATAAAATAACAAAATAAAAATAACGAAATCAAAAGTAAAGCAACCAATTTAAGTTTACAAAAATTTGAACCAAAGCTCCAAGTAACTAAAGTCCAAGTCCTGTCGGTAATGCGATGCATAAATAAAATTTTAAATTGCAAACCCCAAACGGTGCCGCTCAAGTTGAGTTGCGTCAGTTAGTCAGTTGGCCACTCACCAGGTATGACAATAACATTGTGGCCGCTTTGCAGGCCAACCGCACGCCAGGGATCCAGCTGGCCGTGGGTGAAGACAATGTGCGGCGAGACGTTGGCGAGCGCGCCAAAGTGGTGATTTGTCTGCCGCATTCGCTGCGCCATGCTGTGGGCGCTGAAAGTGCGCGTAAAGACATCGCGGCACAGTTGCTCGAAGTAGCGCAGCGGCACCTGCTGCGGAAAGAAGATGTTGTCCTGTGGTTGCTGCTCGCTGGCGGTGGCAAACCAGCCGAATTCGTTGCAGCTCTGATAGAGCCACTGGCGCGCTGAGCGGTGAAGAGAGAAGATTATATAAAATTACAAGCATTGCTAGCAACTTGGGTGCAGTTTGCTGCTGCACGCACCTCCGGTCACTTTATCATCGACATTCATAAAGTGTGATTTCATGCTTTCGTAGCTCAGGTCAATGCACCAGTTGGCTTGGCGCGCCTGCACTGGCGGCCAGAATATGCGTTCGACATACAGCAGAAAGGCCTCCATATTGTTCGCATGTAGGGACAGCAAAGTGTTGCACACAACTGCAATTTTCGAGCTGTAGCTTTGCACAATGGATGCAAAATAATTGGCAATGCCGCTGTAGAGCGCCGTTCGATCCATTTCGTTGCTGTGTTTGAAGTTGTTGCAGATGTGCAGTCGCTGTTGTAGTTGACTGGCGCCAGAATGGGTGCGCAACATGTCCATTAGGCCTTTGGTGCCATGCTGCAGTCGCCTGTGGCATGCGGCGCCACCTTTCAGCTTTATGGCTGCGCTCACATGTTGCATGTACTCTGAAGAAAATAAAAACGAAATATAATAAAATAAAATAAAATAAAATAAAATAAAATAAAATTGAATAAAATAAAATAAAAAAAAATAAAAGAAAAGAAAATAAAATAAAATAAAATAAAATAAAATAAAATAAAATAAAATAAAACAAAATAAAATAAAATAAAATAAAATAAAATAAAATAAAATAAAATAAAATAAAAAAAATCAAATCAAATCAAATAAAATAGAATAGAATAGAATAAAATAAAATAAAATAAAAAACAAAATAAAATAAAATAAAATTGAATAAAATAAAATAAAATAAAATAAAATAAAATAAAATAAAATAACATAAAATAAAAACAAAATAAAATAAAATAAATAGAAATAAATTAAAATAAAATAAAATTATTTAAAAAAAATAATAAAATAAAATAAATAGAAATAAATTAAAATAAAATAAAATAAAAAAATAAAATAAAATAAAAAACACAAAATAAAATAAAATAAAATAAAAAACACAAAATAAAATAAATAGAAATAAATTAAAATAAAATAAAAAATAATAAAATAAAATAAAATATAACAATAAAATAAAATAAAAGAAAATACAAAAAATAAAATACAATAAAATAAATAAAAATAAAATAAAATAAAATAAAATAAAATAAAATAAAATAAAATAAAATAAAATAAAATAAAATAAAATAAAATAAAATAAAACAAAATAAAATAAGATAAAATAAAATAAATTAAAATAAAATAAAATAAAATAAAATAAAATAAAATAAAATAAAATAAAATAAAATAAAATAAAATAAAATAAAATAAAATAAAATAAAACAAAATAAAATAAAATAAAATAAAATAAAATAAAATAAAATAAAATAAAATAAAATAAAATAAAATAAGTGAAACAAAATAAAAAAAATAAAATAAAATAAAATAAAATAGAAATAATGAAATGTTTAGCCAAACTTACCATAAAAATCCATTTTAGCCAACAAGGGCGCACTCGAGGCCCAGCCAACGTTCATCAAATGCGAATACAATTTGCCAAACCAGGCAACCAAACTGGCCGAATACGAGCCGCCCGTTAACACCACTTTGGAGGCGAACAACTTTGGATTGTTGAGGCGTTGTTCGGCTATGAAGTGCGCCAAATCAGCCAACGATTGTTGAGCATTTAAATATTGCAAATTTGCCAGCGAAGTGTTGCTGCAATGCAAAAACCAGTGAGACAAAGAAATGACAATAAATTTGTTGCAATTAGAAGCTCACTCGACGGGCCAACTCTGTCCATAGTAACGATGCTCCACATAGTACAACATGCCACCGTGTTGACGCGCCACATCGTACATCAGACCCGACTGCAGGTAGGCGCTCGAAATCTCCCATTCGCCGCCCACAAATATAAACATGGGACCGCCAGCTTCAAAGTGCGCAGCATTGCAATAATATCGCTGAAAATTTTAATAGTTAAAAAAAAGTTTTTAAATGAAATACTTTTACTTGAAATATTGCAGTACAAACCATTAACCAAGTTGTATTACTTTCGTCACTCTCAAAGTGATCCACTTTCTGTTGCATCCAGAGTTCTTCAATGGTTTCCGAGTCCCGGTTTGTAAGCGATTTGGTGCGTTTTAACGGTGGTTCCTGACGCAATAGTTGCAGATCTCTTCCATATGGATAAATGCGCAGCTGTGTAATCTCGCTTTTGGCCTGACAGGTTATAGATATTAACAACAACAACAACAATAGCACAAGCAACATGTCTACGGCTCGCAGTTCACTGACATTTGTGCCAGTTTCAGCCATTTCCATGGGTATTTATTGACTTTGCAGTGCCGCTCGCGTTCGTTGTCGACCGTCAATGCTTGCTGAAGTCTATAATCAAATAATTTGCACAATAATGCTGCACTTGAGTGCAATAACCACGCGCCCCCATAAACATTTAAATTATAATTGGTTGAAGGATTTTATATTTTCATGACAAGAGGTGTTTTTGTTGGCCCTGACATAAAAACTGCTTATGCAAATGAAATATAATTAAAATATTATAAATATAAATTGTATGCTTAATATTTTTCCCATACACACTAATACTCTGAAATCAAGTTTTATAGCACAAATTAACATTTAAACACATCTTCAGTTTGATTTATTTCTGGCGTTGAAATTAAATTTTGAGCTTTGGTATATTCAGAGACTTGTAGTAGATTTTTATGGCAAATATTTTTTTTGTATATTTCATCCTTAAAAAGTCCTGTTTCAAATGACATTTTTGGCATTTTAGAAAAACAGGGTCAAATTGACCCATAAACATAGGAGCTAAAGAGTTAAAGTGTTCCACAAAAATGTTCCCCATAGTATTTTACATAAAATTGCTGAACGATCCTATACCAAAAGTGTAAATTTACACGATTTTCGTATGCCGATTGGGTATAAGAAAACTTTGACCACCCCTAAAAAAAATTCAGGGGTAAACTTTCAAAATGCCGATACACGTACATTTTTTTTGGCCCACTCTACCAGAATCCGTTGTCAGCATTTTTTTTATTTAAAAAAAATTTGATTTTGTTTTTCAGTGTAATTAGTTGGAGGCCTCCATGTGGCCGCATCACGAGCGTTGTTCTTGGACGTTTTGAGTAAACATTGAGTAATTGAAGTCATTTTTATCATTATTGAATGCATTACAAAAATTTATATATAAATAACTTTATATATAGATTTGAAGCACATAGACTTTATTGAATTGAGTCACAATGGATTCCAGATCTCATGGGAGCTAGTCAAGGATTGTCAAATGAAGTGTAAAGTAAAAGAAGTAGCAGAACATAGGATCCAAGATCACATAGAAAACGAAACCAAAAAAATTGTATTGAAATGTGATCTATTGTGGAACTTTATTTTGGAATGGTTTAGGTGATGAAAGCCACAAATATATTGGAACTTTAAGTATAACGCATCTAACAAAAGAATACATAACTCTAAATTAATGGCTCCTGTGCGATTTGTGGTCCACTCTGGTCAATATTTCGGAATGGCTTAGGAATTGGCTGGACTCAAATTTCACAGGGTAACAGTTCAGAACAATGCCAGCCAAAAAACTTTCTTAATGGTTTGGTATTTTGTTGCCATATGACAAAACGCAACCTTGTAGAAGCTTGCACGTCCATGGTTCTAGGAATGATTTTTTTGGTCTTGAAAATAGTTTGAATTTGTTCTAAACCAGTTGACGAAACATCTTCGCAGAAACTGGTGACGACGTACAAACTAAAAACTAAAGATTTGCTGTATTGGATCACATAGTGAGTTCCTTTTTGTCGTATTTTGTATGTGATCCTATTTCTGCGTTCTAGCCAGAACTCCGACGACGTGAAACGGCCATAGAAATATGTTTTGAATTAGTTATAAAAAACGTATGACTTCTTATAAGCGTATTCTCCCCCAATCTTCATTGTTCGATTTAAGCTGTTGTCCTGTTTTTAAACTCCTTAAATTATGCTTTGAAAAATCACATATTTGCCTCACTGTGCGTCGGATGCAATTGTCCAACTACGCAGACTTGTGAGTTGTAAGAGCAACTGTTGCAACTGTTGTCGTTCGGTTTAGTTTGCACTGAAATATTCGGATTTTTTTTACAATTCTAAACATGAAATGTAATAAAAATTGAAAACCAAAAAGTTAGATACAAAAAGTTAGACCAGTTGAGGACCATGATTGCCCACTTTTCGAAAGACACCCACGCAAAAAGGTTGGGACTGTTTTCAACTAATTTCCGCAGGAAATGGAGGAGGAGGAGGAAGGTGAAGAAAAGATACTTTATGTTCTATACACTTGAACTGCGCTGTCTAGGAGCAAAAGGACTCACTTGGGAAACTTTTTCTTCGACTATCTAGGAGAACTAGCTGGTTAGGCTACTTACAGTCTACTTAGCTTCGTTAGGAGTTTAAACTGGTGAATCGCATCTCAGATCAAAGAGACCTAACTTTAAGGACTACTTACGAGTACAGTCTACTTAGATTCGTTAGGAGCTTAAACTGGTTCTATTGGTGAACCGCATCACAGATCTAAGATATCTAACTGGTGGAATTATTTATAGTGTACTGAGCTTCGTTGGGAACTCAAATTGGTTCTTTGAGAAATTGGTGATACCACATCGCTGTCCTAGGAGATCTAATTGGTAGGACTACTTTCAGTCTACTTAACTGTGTTAGCAGCTTAAACTGGTTGTATGAGTAAGTGGGTCTGAGTGTAAATCAATTGGTGATACTACATGATTCATCTAGGAGATCTAACTAGTAGAATCTCTTACAATCTACTTAGCTTCGTTAGGAGTTTAAACTGGTGAATCGCATCTCAGATCTAAGACATCTAACTAGTAGAATCACTTACATTCTACTTAGTTTCGTTAGGAGCTTAAACTGGTTCTTTGAGTAAGTAGGTCTGAGTGCAAATCAATTAGTGATACCACATAGCTGATATATGAGATCTAACTGGCAGGACTACATAGAGTCTAATTAGCTTTGTTTGGTTATATATTTAAGAAATCTGTGTGCTAGAGTTGATTTTACTGCTTAAAAATATAATCAATTACGTTTAAAACTATCGATTATTTACTAAATAATCAATCAATAATCAAATATATTGATTTGTCAATTATATAAAAAACCATTCACTATACGATTCGAGAGTAGATCTCACTGTTTATAAACTAGAATCAATTCTATTTTAAACAATCACAACTACAAAAATGTCTTATAATAAAATAGAGTAATCTTCATTGATTATGGACGAGAATTCATTGCATATGAAATTATGGATTATGTATTGATCAATTGATTATGTATTATAAGTTGCTCTATTTGATTATTTCATGAAATGTACTCTGTGAATATTAGAATTATTTCCAGGTAAGACTTTCGATTCCAATTTCAATTCTGATGTGTATTATAATTGATTTCACTATTTACATACTGAAATCAATTATATATCAATTAATCGATAGTTGATACAAAATCGATTTTCAATTTGGGTCTTGAAATTTTGTTTTCAAATAATCGTTTATAAATCAAAAAAATCTTTTCTAAAACACAATCGATTTTACTTCTAAGTTGTTGCCACTTATTGTTGTAGTCATAATTGATTATTGTATTCTTTCAATTAAAATTAATTAATTATTTATTCCATTCAATTGTTCAGTTTGAACTAATCGACCACACCCTTATAGTTCTGGAATCAAATGTTAAAGAATCAATCAAAGAATCAAGTTTAATTAAATTAACATTAACTAAATTAATCAACTATTTTTGTAACTGAAAGAATCAATGCCAATATACGAGTTTAATTAAATTAATATTGACTACATTAACCAACTTTTCTTGCTGCTTAACTTTAAAGCTGTGATTCTGTCAATAATCGACTACTTGTCCTCCTCCTTTCGACAATCTAAAGTAAATTTTGCGCGCTCGGACTATGAGACACACTTTCACACATACACACATAAGTATGTCGCTATATGTGTACAAATATTTATGCAGAGTCTGCATGTGAACTGTGCAGAAGCGCAGAGCGAATCAGCGCTGCCAGTGGCGGCAACGTGTGTGGGCGACGTCGAAGGGGAGGTGCTAAAATTTCAACGAACATCGCATCGGCACCGATTGCAATAGCGACGTATGCGACTCGTTCACGTCATAAGAACAGTTGTGTGTGTGTGTGTGTGAAATTGTTCTGTGAAATCATTTATTTGGTTCTCTGTATGTGTGTGTGGGTGGGTAGGTTTGTGTGCGTATGTAATTCTGCATATTGAACACTGCGCGTGGGTGCAGTTTGTTGGACAGTTGATATGTAAATAAATGTTGTTGTTGTTGTTTTCAGATAGCATTGTAGTTGTTGTTGTTGTTGTTTTTCTTGTTAATGTTGTTGCTGTCCACACAACTAATTAGCGATGATTGCCTTTGTGTTTATCATTAAAACAAATTCACTACTGTCTTTCATTGTTGTGGTACATAAATTATTATTGTTATTTGTTGTTTTTGTTGTTGTAGCTATTAATGGTTTAACTGTAAGCGATATTTAAGAATTTCTTGGTTTTCTTTTTATTTTATACCTGAGTGAGTTGGCGTGTTGTTGTCTACGATAATTTTGTCTTTTAATCAAAAGCTTTGTTTATAAAATTTTGGGTTTCAGTTTAGTTTGGATTACATTAGATTAGATTAGATTAGATTAGATTAGATTAGATTAGATTAGATTTGATTAGATTAGATTAGATTCGATTCGATTCGATTCGATTCGATTCGATTCGATTCGATTCGATTCGATTAGATTAGATTAGATTAGATTAGATTAGATTAGATTAGATTAGATTAGATTAGATTAGATTAGATTAGATTAGATTAGATTAGATTAGATTAGATTAGATTAGATTAGATTAGATTAGATTAGATTAGATTAGATTAGATTAGATTAGATTAGATTAGATTATTAGAATTAATTTTATTAATTTTTTTTATTATTATGTATTATTGTTTCTTTTCTCTCAAAAAACTTCCTTGTACTAACATTTTTCGTTTAGCTTCAATTACTATCGTCGTGGGAGTATCACATTTTTCCTAATTGTCCAGAATGCAGGCGATGTTTTCTGCAGTTTACTGTCTCTCACACATTCAACTCTCTCTCTCTCTCTCACTTACCTCTGCGTGAGATCCAGTATTACAAACGAAGCGGAAACTGCACGGCCCCGTTGTCGATGCCCCCGTAGACGTCACCTTTGCACTTCGTGCGGCCGTCGTGTGGCTGCTGGCTTCTGGCGCCACAGCGGCCAACATAGCGCTCGGGTATATTAAGGTTGGCCAAAAGCTTCAGACGATTCAGTCGAGTTTTAAACTTACACTCAAGTGGAGTTGCGATTGCGAGTTGTTGGCTCGTACTCAAACGTACAGTATACAAAAAATAATCTAAAAAAAAATATCTAATAAATTATTAAGAAGCAAAAGACAGACGATCAAGTTTTTTTAGTTTAAGTAGCAGTAGTTGTTGTTGTTATTGTTGTTGACAAATTCAATAACAAATAATGAATGATTTGCAAAAAATTTGTGGTGATAAACGCGCAACGCTTCGCAAGCGAATGCGAACCAAAGTGTTGTTGGTGGCAAGAAGCAGACACAGCGGCAGCAGCAACAGTGACAGCAACGTGCCAACAACGCCAAAGATAAATGAGGAATATTTTTATGTTTTTGTTGCTTTGGGCATAATTTGCTAAAAGGCACATAAATAAAGCGAAAAATAGCGCAACACACATATATAAACACACATACACACACACACATGTATAATACACTTAGCGGTTCGAAAGGAGTAAGGAGCTGTGGCCAAACGATCACAAAAACAAAAGTACATTTTTGTGTTTGTGTCATTCAAGAAAAGTTGAGCACGAGAGCAAAAGCGAGCCTGAAATTTGGGTGTTGTTTGCTTAAAGGCGGCCGTGACAGTTGACTGTATTTTTAGGGTACATGAAGGACCGACACACGTGCACACACAGTCGCAAAAATGTGTCTGCAACAATTTCTCTGTTAATAAACACACACAAAAATGTCAAAAAATATACTCGTCAAGTGTCAGCGCGCTGATGTGGCTTGGGACATTTCGTTTGCCGCACAGCGACGGCCCATTGTGTGCGCGCCTAAAATTATGCATGCATAAATTTTGCCGAAACCGCAGCTTATATGTAAACAATTTTGCATGCTTATTTATGGAGTAAAATGTTTATTTCCAACATGGTTAACTGTGTCAGCGCGACAAGTAAGGAATTTCCATGAATGTAACGAAATATTGGAAGAAGTGCGAAATTCCAAATTCCAACGGAATCGTTGAGTTCAAGTAAGGGCATTTTTGTTGGGAATTATTTGAAGTATTTTTAGTGTTTTTATTTTGTTGGGATAGTCAGTTAGGAGAAGGAGAATTGCATTGAGATAGGAGCACTGCGGCAGAAGCATTGAGACGGCGATTGGCGCCTCGAATTATTTAGTCTCTTAGTTATACTTAGAAGTAAAATGGAGCAAATTTCCTGGAAAAGTGTTCTGATTTGCCATTACATATTTCTGGCTTGATTTTATTTCATTGCATGTTTACAATGTTTTATGAAATTTTTCAACATTTCGTCTCAAAACTCAAAAAACTCAGTTTTTCCATTTTCATTCACATTTGATAATTCAATAATTTGATCCAGAAGTAGTAAAAAATTCCGGCATATTTGTGAAGATATCTTTATGATTCTGTCAGTTAAATTTTTTCTTTAAAAACATTGTAATAATAATCATTTACGGTCTGTCTTTTGTAGAAAAATATCATTTTTTTGGTTCATAAAAAAACATAACACCTTCTTTGAAAATTTTTATGGAAATTTGATTGCAAATTTTAAAAATTAAAACAAACTTGTCTAACAAATTTTGGCGCTTGGACACATTTTTATAATTTTGATACAAAAATATTAAATATTTCTAATTATTAATTAAATTATGTTTTTTGTTAGTTATAAAAAAATCCTTTTCTTTGAAAATTTTTTTTTAATTTTAATGTAAATTTCAAAAGTTCAAAAAATTCTGCTTATTTTTTATATTAAAATATTGACTGAAAACTTCTATTTCAATTAAAAAGAACATGTTTTTTTAGTTAGAAAAATATAAAATTTTCTTTGCAAATTTTTATAAAAACTTTATTGAAAATATCAAAAGCTCTGACAGTTTTGCTTGATTTTGATATAAAAATATTGAATCAAAAATCAATTTAAATAAAAGTATAATTTTTTTTGTAAGTTAAATAAACGTAACCTTTTCAATATGAATTTTTATGAACCTTTCAATACAATGTTCAAAAGTTCAGGCAATTTCGCTTAACTATTTTACCGTTTGAACCAATTTTTATACTTTCAGTACGAAAATATTGAGTGAAATAATATCTTAAATGAAAAAGTCATATTTTTGTTAAATAAATAATCTTTTTCAACGTGAATTTTTATGACAATTTGATTGAAAATTTCAAAAGTTCAGACAATTTTGCCTAAAAAATTTAGCACTTGAATAATTTTTAAGATTTCGATATATGTATGTAAAAGTATTGAACGAAAACTTACTTTCAATGAAAACTAAAAAAATGTTTTTTGTTAGTAAAATTAACATAACATTTTCTTTAAAAATTTCTTAAAAAATTTGATTAAAAATTTCTAAAGTTCAAAAAGTTTTGCCTAAAAAATTTAGCGTTTAATCTTAAGGGCTTAGAATCTTAGAATCTCATTACAAAAATATTTTTAATTATTTTTTATAAATTTTTCATTGCACATTTCAGAAGTTCGAACAATTTTATGAAATAATTTTAGAGCTTAAATTAAATAGATCTTTATGATTTTAAGAAAAAAAGATTTAATTAAAAATTATTTTCATTGACAAAAATTCATGTTTTTTAAGAAATAACCTTTCTAATGTAAATTTTGAAAATTGAATGTGAATAAAAATTTTATTGCAAATTTGAAATGTTCAGGCAATTTCGCATAACAATTTTACCGCTTGAATGAATCTTTATGATTTCAGTACAAAAATATTGAATGATCAAATGTTTTCAATGAAGAAAATTATATATTTTTTTTAATATATAAACATTTTTTCTTAAATGTGCATTTGTATGACTCTTTGATTGCAAATTTCAAAAGTTCAGACAATTTTATGTACAGAACAATTTTAGCTGAATTTTCTAATATTCGATTTTGTATCCGAAAAAGTTGCTGAAAAAAGTCTTTAAAAACAGGTGCTGACAGAATTAAAATTTCCAAATAACTCAAAATGTTCAATTTAACTAATGATTTCTTAGGCGTTAGAGCTCAACATTTAAAAGACAAAGTTAGGTCCTAGGTCCCATAGGTCCTAGGTTCGATTCCTGGGGTCGAATGAGCAATGTAAATCGAGTAAAGTTAAAAAATTGTTGCAAAAATATTTCAAATTTATAGTCCTTAAAAGGTTCAATATTTTGCAATATTTTTTTAATTTTTAAAATATTCTCACAAAAATTTACAATGACTTTAATCTAAAATTATGATTCTGATCTGAACACTGATTCTTACAGTTGGATTTTTTAATATTAAGAATAAAACAGAGTCCAGTGAAATTGTCAGCACATCAAACAATCAACAATCACGCAATAATTTCTTTGGATTTAGAATTTTTTTCAGCCCATGTTTTTTCATTATTTACTAACATAAGGTCACTCATTAACACATGAAAGATGTCTTTGAATTGAAAATATGTAAATATTTTTCAATAGAAAA
This sequence comes from Melieria picta, assembly GCA_964056695.1. Classification (NCBI taxonomy): domain Eukaryota; kingdom Metazoa; phylum Arthropoda; class Insecta; order Diptera; family Ulidiidae; genus Melieria; species Melieria picta. The sequence goes on along the minus strand of OZ057398.1, from coordinate 85,108,425 downwards.
GAAAATTTTCTTAGAAAAATCAGCTACAACTTTTAGCTGCTCAAAGAGACAATCTGTTGAAATTCTTTATGGACAGTGGTTTAAGAATTTTAATTCATCCAATTAATTTTAATTTTAATTGATCCAAGTTTAGGTGTAGAATGCGTTAAAGATAGAAAAATTTATTATTCAAATGCTGTGAAAAGCTATTATTTTATTACACTACTCGACACAAACAATGCACCTAAAAATTAAAGTGTTTTCTGACTCTGGGAGATTTGGGGAAGTTACTGACGTTGAAATTAAAAAACAGTGATTTATTTTTAACAATTTTCAAAAATTAGAAATTATCGAATGATTGTTTTATATATCTTTATTTTGATAAATTGATACAATGCATTAATTTCAAAGTATCATCCATTGTTAGCTACGACTTTTGCTATCTTTGTCTGGTTTTTCGAGGCAGTCCAAGAATTTATAAAATTTTCTCTTTCTTCGTAAGAAGTGAAGTATTTCTCGGTCAAGCCCTGAGTCATCCACTGGAACAAGTGGCAGTCGAAACACGGTGGCGGGGTTGGGCCCTTTGAAGCGCTTTCAAAGTTTCCTTGACGACTTTTGCAATATTGCACAGTGATTCGTTCCATAGACAAAATTCAAAACATTTATAGTCTCAGAATTTAACGATTTTTATGTCATTTGAAAGAAAAATCTCCAACTAAGAAAACTCCAAACAAATCTGTGCGAAAAATTAATTAATGTGTGTGCAAGAGCTGCTCAAAGTCCAAAGTTTTTTACAAAAAAATTTAAACACATGTTTTCTGTTTTTTAGTCTATTGAGTAAAAAAATTATGTTAATTAAATTATGTTAAAATTATATTAATTAATTTAAAAAATTGTTATTAAAAATGTTTCACAAGAAGTTACTAAAACTTTCAATATAAGATTAAGAAATGATGTGGGCATTTTTGCTTTTAATGTTTTCTCAAAATTTGCAAAGCTGAGGCTACTACTTTACTTCTAACTTAAAATATTTTTCATATTTTCATATTCGTTCATATTTTTCACTAAAAAGTATGTGAAAGTATGTTCCTGGTTTTTTTTATTTTCAGAAGAATTTTTTCTTTGTCGAAAAATGTAAACACATCCTTCGATATCTTCTGATCTCAGAAAATAATTCATTTTGAAAAGTGGTCTAAAAACCAATTTTTTGACAAAATATATTTCATTTATCCCTTAAAGTATGCAATCAGCATAAAAAATGAAACAAAACTGCAAAAATGGAGATTTCAATTCAGCGGACCAGGATTGACTAGCATGCCTAATTTTATTAAGAACAGACCACTGTTTTTAATTTTGTCCCGCGGTTGTATGAAGTTGAATCACTGTGCATTGGGCCGAGTGTTTTATATTTTAAAGATTTTTTATGCCCATTAATCTATTGAAAATTATAAGCTCCCAGGATAACGATCAAGAATCAAGAACTTTGCTCAGATCTAAAACACATTTTTTTTATTCTGTTTTTAAATTTCCTTACAGTTAAAAAACAAGCCGTTCTCGAAATAAAACTTCGTTGCGGGGTTAAAAGGGTTAAAGCAACACTCGAACGCGGCATCGATTTTTCATTGCTGATACTAAAATATAGAAAAGAAATGGAAACAAAAAAAGCACATTTCGCATTTCTAATTGCCTGGACTTGACTTTATTTTGAGCTTTTTGAAAATTTTGAATAAAAATACTAAAAAATACTAAAGTATTCGAGACACAGAGTTTCTAGTAAACGCTGCAAAACTTTGTCTTGAATACATTTAAAATTTTTAGTTAATTTAGCAAGTTTGTTTACACAACATTTGATTGATTTGTTCAAATGAAATTTTGATTATTAAAAATTTCCAAAATAATAACAAAATAAATCTGAACTAATTTTTAGACTATCAGAAACGAGGCTGAGAGAATTGTACCACAAAAACGTGGTTGATGTCTCTTTTTTTATTGGTTTACTTGTTTGCACACAGCCATTCGCCTACTCGTCTTACTTTCATTTGGTCCTATGCGGCTTTCGGGCTGCTTGTGTGCCTAAAAGTATGCAAATATTTATGTGATATTTTACGATGCTATTACCAGACACACAAAAACTTGTGTACACAGCAATGTCGGTAAACATTTGAATACTTCAAAGCAACTGAGACACACACACATACATACACACACACACACACCCCACACTACATTTTTAATACTTTGTCAGTATCAACTTTGTCAGCGCTAGTCAACGTTACCGCCAAGTTTGCTTGCAAGCAAACATTTTTTTTTAATTTTTCGTTTTCCTTGCAACTTGGCACTTTCAACATTTGTTTTTGAATTCTGTCCTTGTGTACACTTTGATTTGTGCCTCAAAGCGAAATATGCAAGCGTTGCGTTGTCTTCTTCGCAGCTCAACCACTGCTGCGCCGCTTTATCATAATTTTTTTTTTATTTTGTTTGCATACGAAATCGTTTGCATTTCAAATGTGCTGTGCTCGTTGTTGTTTGTAGTTGTTGGTGTTGGCGTTGGCATAAATTTAACTGTTGCTGTGGCTGCCGCAATTATTATTGCGCTGCTTTATTGCTGTTTTTGGCGGCCACTTGTGTGTGTGTATGGCTGTGTCCGTGTGTGTTCTGTTTTTTGTTGTTGTTGTTGTGCTGCGTTATTAAGTGCGAATTTATTACGCGGTGTCCTTGATTTGCCAACAGCGTCAATATACCAGCCGCAAAAAATACAACAGCCGCAGCGGACGATAGCGACGCGTGCGTCAGTTTGCGCGTTCGTTGTTGATTTATCGCCAACTGGCGCCATCGTTCGGTGCTATTATTTGCCCCTTTCAACCCCACTTTCAGTTGGTTCAACTCTCACTCACCTGCAAGCCGACCCTTGCACTCACTTTGTGTGTGTATGTGTGTGTGTGTGTGTAAATGTTGCTTTCCTTTCGCGCGCGCCACATTTTGCATTCCACAATGCGTCCAATACGAACGCGGCCGGCCGCTCTATGAAACGTCTTCGTTCGCAGCTCATTTGGCATGCAAACAACTTGTGCGCTTTTCTAGGCTGTGATTTGTATTTCAATTTGGCTTTTGTTTTCCACACGCAGCCAATGCCTTGCGGCATTATTTTCTCATTAATTCTGAAATTATCGGCGCAATTATGGAATTGCTCGTTGCACAGAATTGATTGGCAGAACTGTGCTTTAATTCGGTTGAACAATTTTATGAAATAAGAAATAAAAAAGTATTCGAGTGAAAGTTGTTTAGTTATGCTGTGCATTGATTGATTGGCAGAGCTTGGCATACGATTTTTTTTAACAATTTAATGAACGAAGAAAGAAAGTTTCCTAATTATTTGATTGATTCGTTGATTGTTTGGCAGAATTTCGTATTTAATTTATTTTGAATACTACAAAAAAAATGGTTCAAGTGAACATTGCTTCGTTATTAAATGCGGTGATTGCCAGGACTCAGCTAAATGTTTTCTTTTTTAACAAATTTATGAACGAAGAAATTATTCGGTTGAAAACTTTTATTATTTGTTGCGTTGATTGTTTGGCAGAAGTTCGTATTTAATTGATTTCGAATGCTATTAAACAAACAAATTAAAATTTATTCAATTGCTTCGTTATTAATTGGGCTGATTGCCTGGACTCAGCTTAACAATTTTATAAACGAAGAAATTATTCGGTTGGAAACTTTTATTTGTTGCATTGATTGTTTGGCAGAAATTTGTCTATAATTTAGTTTAAATGCTTTTAAATTTAAAACTATAAATTATTCAAGCGACCGTTGCTTCGTTATTAATTGCGCTGATTGCCAGGACTCAACTTAAAATTTTTTTTGAAACAATTTTATGAACGAAGAAATGATTCGGTTGTTCGATTGTTTGGCAGAAGTTCGTATTTAATTTATTTTGAATGTTCTTAATCTGAAAAAATTATAAATTATTCAAGCGACCGTTGCTTCGTTATAAGTTGCGCTGATTGCCAGGACTTAGCTTACATTTTTTTTAAAAAATTTTATGAACGAAGAAATTATTCGGTTGGAAACTTTTAGTTATTTGTTGCGTTGATTGTTTGGCAGAAATTTTCTTTAATGTATTTTGAATGCTATTAACAAAAAAAATTATAAATTATTTAAGTTAGCTTAAATTTTTTTTTTAATTTTATGAACGAAGAAATTCGTTGTTCGTTGCGTTGACTGATTGCCACAGATGTGTCTTTAATTTATTTTGAATGCTATTAAACTTAAAAATCATAAATTATTCAAGTGACCGTTGCTTCGTTAAACATTCCTTGCGTTGAATTGGTTTTGTAGGGGTTTGCTTTAATTTTATTAAACCATAAGAAATAAAGTATTCGAGTCAGCGTTTTCTTATTGATTCCTGCGAAACTTTGACTTGAATAATTTAATATTTGTCAGTTTTCTTTTTGTTGTATTTCTCATTTTATATAATTAATTTTGAAAGGACGAAAGATTTTTGAAAGGACGAAAGATTTCAGTGTTGACACAATTGAAGACCCAAAACATTGTTTTAAGTGCACTTCGTGTTTGTAGTCTAAAGATTAGGAAGCCTATTGCATGAAATCATAAAGTTGCATACAGTTGTTCCATTAATTTTATATATTTTAGTGTACGATTTTGGAAGCTAAAAGCCTTCAGCTTGTGAGGATTTGTTAAAAAATTAATGAGCTAAAATATTAGGTTAGGTGTACAAATGATTAAGTGTTGTATGCAGATTCTTAAAATGAATTTTCAATAATCAAAATCCCTCATTTTATGAACATTGATAAAAAAATGCAAGAGTTAAGAAATTAGGGCAATCGAGTTGGGAGTAAATGGCATCGGTGTCAAGAAATTTGACTAATTACTCCATATCTGCTCAGAAGTTGCTCTTAGAGAATTGAAATCTCTACTAATTTTTCCTTTTAAATATTTCTTCTGAACATGTCTACCCTATATTTTCAACCCTCAAAAAAGCTCCCTTACAAAATGGTATTTTTTTTTAAATTGGCTCACACTGCTTCCATCATGTTCCCAGACAAGTCAAATGTAAGAGTGACCCATATTTATTTTGCTTTCTAAATATTTTTTCGTAACATACTTACACTCTATCTTCAACCCTTAGAAAAGCTTCCATACAAAACTATATTTTTCTTTAAAAATTAGGGTTCCACTGCTTCCAGGTTGTTCTAAAATGAGTTAAATGTAAGGCTCACCCACATTTACTGTTACTTCTTAATATATCTTCGGAACAAAGCTACTCTCCATTTCCAACCCTTAAGAGTTTTTCATACAAAACGGTCGTTTTTTGATAAAATGGGCTCACACTGCGTTCAGGCTGCCCCTAGATCTATGAAATGTAAGCCCAACGCAGATTTTTTTTCTTTCTAAACATTTTATCTAAACATATCCACCCTCTATCTTCAACCCTTAATGAAACTTTCATAGAAAATGGTTAGTTTTTCTAAAATAGGCTTCCACTGCTTCAGATTGCTTCCAAATGAGTCAAGAGTACAACCGACCCACATTTATTTTTTTTTTCTAAACATTTTCTCTAAACATATTCACCCTCTATATTCAACCGTTAACGAAATTTTCATACAAAATGGTAGGTAGGTAAGTAAAATAGGCTTCCACTGCCTTCAGGGTGCTTTCAGACGTGTCACATATAAGACCGATCCACATTTATTTTGCTCTCTTAATACTCCCTATATCTACCTATATCTTCACCCTATATCTACCCTATATCTTCAACCCTTAACGAAGCTCTCATACAAAATGGTATGTTTTTCTGAAATAGGTTTCCATTGCTTCAGATTGCTTCCAAATGAGTCAAGTATACAACCGACCCACATTTATTTTTCTTTCTAAACATTTTCTCTAAATAAATTCACCCTCTATATACGAAATGTTCATACAAAATGGTAGGTAGGTAAGTAAAATAGGTTTTCACTGCTTTGAAGTTACGTCCAGACATGTCAAATGTAAGACCAATCCACATTTATTTTCTTTCTAAACATTTTCTCTAAACATATTAACCCTCTATCTTCAACCCTTAACGAAGCTCTCATACAAAATGGTATGATCTTCTGAAATAGGCTTCCACTGCTTCAGATTGCTTCCAGATGAGTCAAGTATAAAACCGACCCACTTTTGTTTCTTCAAATTTTCTCCAAACATTCTCACCCTCTATCTTCAACCCTTAACGAACTTTTCATACAAAATGGTAGCTTGGTAGGTAAAATAGGCTTTCACTGCTTCCAGATTACTTCCAAAAATGTCAAATGTAAGACCGACTCTCATTTATTTTTCTTTCCAAATAATTTCTCTAAACATATTCACCCTCTATCTTCAACCCTTAACAAAGCTCTCATACAAAATGGTAGATTTATCTAAAATCGACTTCCACTCCATTTAGGTTACTTCCAGACCTGTCAAATGTAAGATCGACCCACATTTTCTCTCACTTTTAAATATATTTTCAGAACATACCTACCTTCCATTTTCAACCCTTAAGGGTACAAAAATTGTCGTTTTCCATAAACTAGGCTCCCAATGCATTAGGGTTGCCTTTAGATGTGTAAAATGTAAGATCAAAGAACATCTAATTTCCCTTCTGAATATTTCTTCCGAACATACTTACCCCCTAACTTCGACTCTTAACACTAGGAGTACCGGGTTTTGCTCATACCTACTAGTACCACGAGCGGTCAAATGACGGTATTCAGAGCTTTTAACGAAATCGGTTGAATCTGCAGAAGTTTTTCATTATAAGCATTAAAACAACATTCATTTATGTTCTTGAATGTAAAAAAGTATAGTTTTGGCAAATATTTTAAAAGTAAAGCCACTACTCATGACCAAAGTAAATTTCGTCTCGCCGCTTTCTGCTCATGCTTTCAAACACAACACGTAAAATAATGCATTTTTGTTTTTACATTGAAATTCATAAATATATAAAAGTCGGTTGTAAATTTAATATACAACAGAAGGCAAGACATAGGTTCGTGTAAAATTTGTACCATCTTTGACTTTTTTGTGAATGTTATAATTTTATTTCCATGGCTACGTAGTTAACCGTCATTTGACCGCTCGTGGTACTAGTAGGTAAAATCGATGATATAAAGAGAACAGATCGGCGCAGTGATTGCAAAATTTCAGAATATCGAGCTTAGTGTAAAATATTAAAAGTCAAGGAGAACCAGATTCGTAACTTAAACCGTTTTCGAGCTACGGTTAATCAAAAACTGAAAACCGTCAAATGACCGCTCCCGGTACTTCTAGTGTTAACCCATTCGAGACGACGATTTTTTTCGAACACGGTCTCCAGGAGCGAAATGTTTTTTCTTTGTATTGTTCATGTAAGAAAGGCTTCAGATAATTTTTAGATTTTTTGGTACACAGTAAAACCAATGCCAAATTTTGTTTTCCTGTACTTTACAGATTTTATTAGTTCCAGAAAAATCTTATTTCGACGACTAGTTTACTCAGAATAACTGATAACTGAATTGCGCATTACTGTTATTGCACACACGGTGTGCAGGCTGTCTTATAGCCTCGGAAATCCATTGCACACACGTTTTGCAATCGGTCTCGAATGGGTTAAGGGTGCTGCCATACGAATTGTACCATTTTCTGTGAAATTGATTTCCACCCATCGCAACCAAAGGTCACTTAATTTAGCCTTCACTGCAGTGGCGCACACAGGATTTCATTTTGAGGGGACGGGGGTTTGTGTAAAACTTTTGAGCCGAATACCATTGAAAACCATATTTTGTGCCAGCAATTTTTCTGTTTGGGAGATTTGAACCCACAAAACCTCCTTCTGTGTGCGTAATTTATTCACTGTATAAATATTTTTGTCCACACTTTAATAATTTCTTTCTTTCGATTTCCTCAATCGCTCAACAGTTGGATTCGTATTCAACTCGCAGCCTTTCATTCGCGCCAAACATTTGATTTATCCCTTTCGATTTCGTTGTCATTGTTGTGTATTACTAATGGTTCAATAATATTTGCTGGCAAATTGACAATGAGGATTTTTATTAAAGTTGCCAAAAAGTCACTAAAAGCAATAAATCACGAACAGAAAACTTTTCGACTGTGAGAAAGTAACAAATGTGATGGCTCTGATGGGTTCGTAGTATTTGTGTGCTGTGCATGTTTGTGTTGGTAGTGGTGTCCAATAAAGTTGCGCTGCTCTTGTGGTTTATCAAATACTTGATCCTTTATAGCCATGGCTCAAAATGTGGTTATTTTAACTGACACAGCGAGGCACGAGCACAGAAAGCAGTCACATTCAGTGGTCAGTCAACATTCGCATGCAGTTAGTTACTTACTTAGACGAGACGTAAAGCGAGTTAAACAAAACAACACAACAACAACAACAATTATAGTGGCATAATTGTTGCGTTCAACACCCAACTAAAGACTTTGTTCAACTTATTTAAGTGAGTTTGCTGTCAAGTTACACATCAAACAGACAGCGAACGCGCCAAATACGCGTCTAAGCGCAGGCTTCAAGTAACGGTGCGCTGTTAATGTGTGTGTGTGTATGTATGTGTGTGTATGGCATAATGAGTGGCTGTTAGTGTTGAGTTGGCGAGTACTTTGCCAACCTCAAAAGTAGGTGTGTGCATGTGTTTGTATGTGTGTGTGTGTGTGTATGTGTTGAAAATGAAAAAGTTGTTAAACAAAAGTTTTACTTTTCGCTTAATTCCCTGGAGTGCGCGGCCACTCAATACACTCACACAACCATTAAAATATTTCGGTCTGTCGCGTCGCGTCTAGTAAAATGTGAAAACTGTTGGCTGCCGTTGTAGAATGTACCAAATGTATAAAAATAAATACAAAATAAAAGCAGACATAATTAAATGGTTTACTTTGTTGGTGTTTTTTGTTTCGAAAACTCGACCACGCAGCAATCAGACTGGGCCAACTACCCCATTAACACACACACACACACACATAGTACAAAAATATATATACATACTATGTGGAGTTGTGTGCGAGTGGGTTAACAGCACAGGAGAGTCATTTGACTTGGTCAACCGGGAAAATGTTTTGCCTTTCGAATTAAACGAATTGAAAAGCACAAAAGTGAAAGTAAAAGCATTTGAGTTATGGTGCCAAAGGTTTAAGCCACACAGCAACTTTTGTGGGTCAAATTGTACTGGAGTGAATTATTGTAGTTGATAAGGAAAGGAAAGGTTTTTTCCAAGAGTTTAAATTAGGAATTTGTGCGGCAATATTTGGGTAGAAGAAAAATTTGTCAAATTAAAATAATTCTGCATAATTAAGGATAATAAAGGGTGACCAGATAAGAACGATGAGAAAAAAATATATAAATAAAAATACAACGATGTCAGATATAAAAGTGATTCGTGTCTTATTTTGAAGCTTCACAAATGTCATAAGTGTTCATAAGTGTCATTAAGTATGGGAGAGCATATCATTCAAGTGGCCGTCTTGGATTTGCTAGTAGTTTTCAAGCGGTCGGTACAATTTTTGATGACTCGGTCCAATATGTGCGGTGTTATTGCAGCAATGGTGTCCGGAATGTGGGCCTCGAGCTCGTCCAAAATGTTTGGCTTGTTTTTATATGTAATCGAGGGGTGTCAAGTCGCAAATCCAACAGAAACGAAACGAAACTCACGTTGCGTTGTTTACAGAATTTCCATAACATTTTGTAATAATTTCCTCACGTTCAGCAATCGTAAAACAATTTATGATAAAATAAAAATTTTGATATCTAAAAGCCATTGGGATCTTTGACAGTTGCTAAGATATCCCCATTAAAAAAACTCTCACTGTTAACTGGTCACCCTTTATTTGGTATATGAGGTTTGTTAAAGAAGGTGAAAGGTTGAAGTAGGTCCTTCCAATATGCGCTTTTTGCTGTGTCCTCGAGCTCTTCCTCAACCATTAAAAATTTTCAGTGATATTCAAGGATCAATATTTACATAATAGAACATTTTCAATACCTTTCCTTGCAAACCAAAAAAAATAAATTTTTTTCAATTCAAGAAAATTTTCTCTTCCTCATTTATTTGATATCCATACTGATATTTCTCATTGACCTAAATTTTTTTAAATATTTCTTTTAAATATTCATATATTTAAAAATTCAAAGCCCTTCAAAAAAGTCTTGACTTCGGAGAGAAAAACGCAGGTTTACTTTATTTTAATATTAGATGAATTTCAGAAATGCTTTACAATGCAAAATTAATAACATTTTGTACCAACAAATGTGCAGCAACCCTTGGAGCCATTTTAATTAAATGACAGCCTGAAAGTATGCCAGGCAGAAAGTGTTTTAAAAGCAATTAATGTGGCTGTAATATTTGTGCTGTTGACACAATTTACCACATGAATAGGCGCAGCATATTTTTAGGAGATTTTAAAATGTGGCTTTTCATGCAGATTACTGCATCGACGAAATCTAATTACAGCATTGACATTAAAAAAGAATTTATAATTAATTAAGTATTCAATTAAGGAATATTTTTTATAAGGATTTCATTTTAATTTATTGGTGTTAAACGATTTTTAATAATAATACAAATAATTGTTTATAACAATAAATAAATAAATAAATACAGTAATAAATAAAAAAATGAATAAATAATTAACTAAATAAATAAATAAATAAATTAAAAATAAATAAATAAATAATTAAATAAATAAATAAATAAATAAATAAATAAATAAATAATTAAATAAATAAATAAGTAAATTAATAAATAAATAATAAATAAATAAATAATTAAATAAATAAATAAATAAATAAATAAATAAAATGAATAAGTAAATAACTAAATAAAGAAATGAATAAATTAATAAATGAATAAATAATAAAATTTTACTATCAATCCATGACCATCAATTTGGCTTGACCACTGTTGGCGCCGATTTACCGCGTTTCCCCCACCACTGTTTTCGCTGGACGTCGTCAGTAATCACCAGTTACTATTGGCTTCAGAAAAGTGTAGATTTTGTTGCAATGGAAATTCGATCAATGATGCCTTTTTGCGTCAACTCATATTTCACTCATACATCGAGCTTCTTTTTGTGTCCAGCCTTATTCAAATGGCACTTAACGGTCCAAACAGTGGTTCCAAATGGTGGGCAATCGAAACAGTGCTTATATACCTTCGGATTCGACAATTTCCATGATTTGTAGGAACATTTTCGACAAAGGGCCTTCCAGAGCGTGGTGCTTCTTTGACATCAAAATTACTGCAATGGAATCGACAAAACGACAGTATCGGAACTATATAAACATTTTAAGTCACCTTTATCGAAGAAAAACAAATATGGTGTCCATCTTCTCTTTGCTGGTGTTCACCTTTGATGCTCGTTCGAACCAAACTGATTGAAGCAATCATTAAATTGTCTGATAATTTGTCTGATAAGTTTTTATAGTACGAAATCTTATCATTCTGATGCCACCTTTATCGAAGAAAAATATGGTGTCCATCTTCTCTTTGCTGGTGTTCATCTTTGACGCGCGTTCAAACCAAACTGATTGAAGCAATCGTAAAGTTGTCTGATAAGTTTTGTTAGCACGAAATCTTAACTTTCTGACAAATACGAGGTCCATCTTCTCTTTGCTGGTGTTCATCTTTGACGCGCGTTCGAACCAAACTGATTGAAGCAATCGTAAAGTTGTCTGATAAGTTTTTTTTAGCACGAAATCTTAACTTTCTGAAAAATACGAGGTCCATCTTCTCTTTGCTGGTGTTCATCTTTGACGCGCGTTCGAACCAAACTGATTGAAGCAATTATAAAGTTGTCTGATAAGTTTTTTTAGCACGAAATCTTAACTTTCTGAAAAATACGAGGTCCATCTTCTCTTTGCTGGTGTTCATCTTTGACGCGCGTTCGAACTAAACTGATTGAAGCAGTCATAAAGTCGTCTGATAAGTTTTTTTAGCACGAAATCTTAACTTTCTGACAAATATAATGTCTTTCTTCTCTTTGATGGTGTTCATCTTTGATGCTCGTTCGAACCAACATGATTGAAGCAATCATTAAATTGTCTGATAAGTTTTTATAGAATGAAATTTTAACTTTCTGACGCCATCTGTCGTAACTTGATGGCACTAATAAAACGCAAGACACAGATTACTGAAGCCATCTATTCTAAGAAAAATTAAATCCTTTTTACTACTCGTAATATTAGTTTAAAAAAAATCTATGTTAAGTAATATTTAAATTTGTTATATTTCATTCAATTAATCACTAAATTTATTCAATTTTTTTTCAGTGTAGAAACATGTAAAAACTCTACGTAACGCATATTATTTGCCCAAAACCAAAAACAAAACACCGAAACGTAAAATTCTTTTGATTTTCAACTCTTCGGTCGCTAAACGCGTTGTAAGAAAAAGCAACAGTTGTAACTATTCTAAGCAAAATACAAAAAGAAAACACAAAAATTACAAAAAAAAAACTGTAAAAGCAAGAAAACTAAAGCAAGAACTTGGTTCGAATAACTCCATTAATTTACGAGTTGACGAGGAACAAGCAAACGAAAGCAAGTTTTCGATTGCAGTTCGAGTGCAAAAGGTGAACAAATAAATAAGCCAAACGGGAAACGGCTTGAAGTGAAGCAACGCCTCGATCTACACACTCACACACATACACACACGCATACATGCGCACAGTTAGTCGTTACGATAATAAGTGAAAACGGATGCGGCTTGAATTACGCGCTGTGGAGACTAACAAGGAAGCAGCAGCGAACGAAGCGTGGAAAATTTTCCATTTTCGCTTTCGCACACACACACACCCACACATAGTTAATGCGCCATAATCAAACTTGAGGAGCAGCGTACGGCACGTAACTAAGTGGCTAAGAGTTAATGTGCTGTTGCAACAACAACAACAACACACGCACACATTCACACTTGTAATACTGGCGAAGAAATAAATTACAGCAACGCGTGTGAAAAGTTAGCAAAACAATAAACGATAACAACAAGATCGGGCAGAAGAAGAAGCTGAATTGCAACAACAAAACACTCAACAACAAGAAAAAACCAAACACGGTGCATTGCTGATTTTAGTCTTCATGGGATTTTGTAAAACAAAAAAATAATATATATAAAAAGTATATAAAAATAAATTACAACAACTAAGACATCAATGATTTATTGTTGTTGTTCAGTGTGTGCAAAAATTCGGTTTATTTTAATGAAAATCCGAAAATAAAATTCGCAAAATCAGAAGCAAAAAACGAAACGTGCGCTTACGCAAACCGAAAAAAGTGTGCAAGAGAAACGTGCAAAAACAAAAACCTGTAAAGCAGAAATTAAGCACGACAACCATATCCTGTTGACAACATTAATAGAAATAATAATAACAACAACAACATCAGCAAATTAAGCAGCCACATAACACTGACAACAATAATAACAACAACAATAGCCACAAAGGACACAACATCGCCATCGCTCAACATGTCGCTGGCCATGTGGCAAGCACGCGCCCCGGTGCCGCTGCATCGGCGCCGTCTACTGCTTTGGCCCTTCGCCGTTTGGCTGCTGCTGCTGCTCGCCGCCGATGTGAGCGCCATCGACCTGAGTCGTCTCTACGGCCACATGCCGAACACCATACAGAAACGCAGCGGTAAGTTATACATTTTAAGTTATTACGTCGATCCCCCACCACACCCCCTTACCACTTCTCTCATTGTCTGGTCGCCGATATTTCGCCAACTGGCATCAACATTGGTCGCACAAATGCGGCTTTTCAAATTGCAACCATTTATTTATTGTTTCTCTCGTCTCAACCATGCGACAGTTGTTGTTGTTGTTTTTCTTACAAATGTATTTTTTTTCTTCTAAACTTTAATAAAGCATCGCCGAGTGAAATTTTACTGTATTTTGCAATTGAAAGCCAAAGTTTTTGATCACAGACGTAGCATACTTTACGGCTGTCGCAGTGGGAACAGCTATAAAAGTGTGTGTCTGTGTGTCTGTGTGTGTGTTTATACGTGCGGACGTGCCGTTCTAATGGCTCGTTCAACTAGTGCAATGCCGTCTTAACGCTTTCCTAATATTTTATTCATTTTGCTTATTTCAGTTTTCCTTTGAAAATTTTATGCCGACCTTAATGGAAAATTCATTACGACATTTTCTCTTTCATTGGTTGATTATTTCAGACAGCCGAAAAGTCAGGCAAGCTTAAATGGCGCTACTGTGTGTGTGTACATCTAAGGAATTGTTTATAATTTCAAGGTTGCTTTTTATGGCATACTTTTAGGCTGAACTCAACCCTGTCACATCTGAGACTTAATGGTTTTGTGGAGGTTTTTTTGGTTTTTGACAGAGTCAGAGTTTGTACTTGGTTAGTCATTGTAACTAAGTAAACTTTGGCTATAAGAACTACAAATAATTGGAAATAAGAAATAAACCAATTCAATTCCTAATTTAAGACTAAGTCACCAAAATGTGTTGAGCGTTGAGAGGTCTGTGAATAATGAGTACACAGATTTTTTTAGGACATGAAGTCATCAATAAAAAATGCAAGACGTCAGAGTTTCTTCAGACATGAAATCATCAATGAAAAATGCAAGACGTCAGAGTTTATTCAGACATGAAGTGACCAGTCCAAAGTTTAAAACGTTCTTCTCCTCTATGTACATAAAATTGTTTGTCTTTACTGACTGACAGACTCATTGACTGGCTGATTGACTGACTGATAAACTGACTGGTTGATTGACTAATTAACTGACTGATTGACTAACTGATTGACTGACTGAATGACTAATTGAGTGACTGACTGATTGACTGTCTAACTGATTGATTGACTGATTAACTGACTGATTGACTAACTGGTTGACTGATTGATTGACTGACTGATAAACTGACTGGTTGATTGACTAATTAACTGACTGATTGACTAACTGATTGACTAACTGATTGACTGACTGAATGACTAACTGAGTGTCTGACTGATTGACTGTCTAACTGATTGATTGACTGATTGATTGACTGATTTATCACCGCCCAGCGGAAACCGCAAGAGCTACAAACATAAAATTTGAACTATACGAATAGGTCCACTTTAGAAAACAAAGCTCCGCTAAGACAGGATTGTTTGAAATTCGGGGTCTAAAAAGGCAAAACATGGGTTAAGGAGCTCAGTGAAAATACAATAAATCGAAAATAGATCGACACGTATTTTGCAATTTTTTGAAAATCAATATTTAACGGCGTAAAAAATGGGTTAAGATTCGTATAAGGGATGACTATGAAAAAAAGGTCCTATTGACTTTAAAATTGGTGAAAAGACTTATTTATTTTTATTTATTATTTTTTAATTGATTAATTAATTTTTAATTTCATTATTATTATTAATTTTTTAAAATAATTTGTTTGAAAGTCAAAATCTGACTGGATCAACAATGGGTTAAAATTTTGTATGTAGAAACATGATTTAATGGGTTTTTTGACTTCAAACTTAGTAAAACCACTTCAAATTACAATCAATTCGACATATGTTTTTAAATTTTTTCGAAAATCAAATTCTGACAAAGTCAGCAATGGGTTACAAATTTGTATGAGGAAACATAATTTAATTGCATTTTGGTGAGTCACCAAAAGTACTCTTAGGCAGAAATAATTCGACACGTGTTTTAAATTTTTTCAAAAATCAAAATCTGACTGGGTCAGCAATGGGTTAAACGTTTGTATGGAGATAAAACATCAATTAACTGGCCTATTGACTTCAAACTGAAAGTGCTTCAAATACGAAATCATTCGATACGTTTTTTCCCCTGTTGTGAAAATCAGATTCTGACAGCTCAATAAGGGGTTAACACTTTGTATGGGGAATCATGATTTAATGGGTTTTTTGACTTCAAATATGGAGAAAACATTTCGAATGAGAAATAATTAGACAAGTAGTTTTGATCAAAATCTCACAGGGTCAATAAAGGGTTAAGAGAAATTTGATATATTGGGTCTATTCATTTCAGACTTGAAAAAAAAATACACAAAATTAGAAATAATTCAAATTTTGTCAAATTTTTTCAGTGTTTCAAAATTTAAATTAGACGAGGTAAACAATTTTTTAGAAGCCTATGAAGAAAAATAACTATAAATAAAATTCTAAACTGATAAAAGATAATTTTAATGAAATCATAAAAATTATAGCTTCAATGAAACACTAAAACAAGCAATGGATTTTCTTAAAAAAGGATTAAAGTGCTTTTGCTGTAAAGTCTGAGAACATTTGCAGTACTTTTTTTTAAAGACTACTTGTATACATTTGTACTGCTTTATCTAGAAGAAGAAAAACTCATCTGGGCAATTATTTCTTCGACAATTTAGGGGATCTAGTAAATGAGATTATTTACGGTCTACTAAGACTTGTGAGATTCTCAAACTAGTTCAATGAGTGAGTGGTCCTATGTGGGTCAAGTAGACTCCGCTTTAGGACAGCCACTCCTACCAGTCTACTTTTCACTACAAACCAGCACTCAGGGCATTCTTTATTAATGCAAAGAGGCTAATTATTTCTGTAAGAACCTCACATTCAACTTCACTGAAGACGAATAATTGAAGCCTAAAAGTTACGAAACAAATTCAAACTTTATTTACTTGTTCACTTCAAAGTCTATCGTGTTTGGGTAACAAACCACATACCACACTTTAACAACTAAGTTTGTACATCTTATTATAGACAAGCTAAGTGTACATTGACAAGCTTCCTTCCTTGTTTCGTAAATTATAATGTGCCATCAGCTGTGTGCAATTTTCTTCACGAATACAGAGCGCCCCTTAAATTTCAATAATTCAGTATCGCTTTAACTCAACCGATGTGCGCCAGTGGGAATTACGTCGTGGGCCAAAGGACAATATTGATTTTATAAGCAACTGAAGAGCAAAGACGGTGACATACACACACTGGAATTTGCATTTGCCAGAGTAAGAGTCGTTGTATGTAGTGGCGTCGCAACTGAAAATACCACATACGCTTTAATTGAATTGAAATTTATTGATTTTCGCGTGCACGCTACAAGCGGTTAGAACAAAGGAAAATGAGAGAACGAATAGAGTATAAAAATAGCCAAAAGAACTGCACACAAACGCGACTAATTGCTTAGAAAAAATTTCAAGTTTTGCGCTGAATTTGGATAAAAAAAGAAGAAAAATGAATGAAAGGGTTTCAGGTATGGTTTGTGCATTGAATAACTTGTCTGGTGTGTGTGGGTTCAAAAACTGGCTTAACTAATGTTAAATGAGTCTAGTCTAGTCTAGTCTAGTCTAGTCTAGTCTAGTCTAGTCTAGTCTAGTCTAGTCTAGTCTAGTCTAGTCTAGTCTAGTCTAGTCTAGTCTAGTCTAGTCTAGTCTAGTCTAGTCTAGTCTAGTCTAGTCTAGTCTAGTCTAGTCTAGTCTAGTCTAGTCTAGTCTAGTCTAGTCTAGTCTAGTCTATCTTTTGTCTATCTGCTTTGTCCTTCTGTTCTGTGTGTGTGTTCTGTTCTTGCTATCGGTTCTGTCGGTCTATTTTGTCTCTTCTAGTTATTCCGTTTATTCTGTCTATTAAGTTTAATTGTCTTCAGTCTTTTCTGTCTATTCCGCTTTTCTGTCAGTTTTCTCTTTTCAGTCAATTCTGTCTTTTCTGTTAGTTCTATCTGTTTGTCTGTTCTGTCTTTTTTATTTGTTTGTCTTTTCGGTCTGTCCTGTCTGTTCAGCCTTTTTTTGTCTGTTCAATCATTTCTGAATCTTCTGTTAGTTTGTCTATTCTGTCTTTTCTGACAATTCTGTCTGTTCGGTCTTTTTTGTCAGCTCCGTCTATTCTGTCAGTTTATTCTATTCTGACTATTTGTTTGTTAAATCTTTTCTGTCTATTCTGCCAGTTCTTCCTATTTCAGTTTAATCTATTCTGTCTATTCTGCCTGTTTGTTTGTTCAATCTTTTCTGACTCTCCTATCTTTTTGTCTGTTCTGTCTTTTCTATCAGTTCTGTCTTTTCTGTCAGTTCGGTCTGTCCTGTCTTCTCTGTCCGTTCTGCCTTGTTCTGTCAGTTCGGTTAGTTCCGCACATAGTGAAATTAATAAAGTGTGCCAGATAGGAGGAACTCTCTCTTCATCGTACACTTATTTTCTGACAGTTAATGTAATTTTGCTGACAAATGTCAGAGTTCATAACCCGTCTGTGCTGTATGAAAAAATTTCAAAATAAATTGTTGTTTGAAAATACGTTCTGCACCAAAACCGACACTAAGAACGCAATTACATGCCAGGAAAAACGTGCTGTCTCTGCAAAAAAACGCACGGCAATGCAGTTTCTATGTTTTTCTAACATAAAATACATTAAGAAAATATCGGCTTTTCCCTCTGTTATGTCTGCTTAGTAATTTCTGTCTGTACTACTCTCTTAGTTCTGCTCACTTGTTTGTCCGTCTATTTGCCTAAGCGTCTATATGTTCATTAGTATATTCGTCTACATGTCTATCCAACCGTTGTCTGCCTATTCATCTAAGCCTGTTCATCTATTCATCTGACCATCTTTTTATGGTTCCATCTGCTCATCTGTCAAACTTCGATCTATCTATCAGCCAACTTTTCATCTGTTTATTTGTCTATTTGCGGATCTGTCCATCTTTAGCCTGCCAATCTGCTCATCTCTTCAGTTATCTGTCTGTCTAACTGTCTATCTGTCTATGGGTCTATCATATGGTTTTCGACCCATCCGATAATCTGTTTATTCACCTATCTGTCCTTTCAATCGGTCATCTCTTCAGTTGCCTATCTGTCTGACTTTTTATCTGTCCATTAGTCTACCTGCTTATGAGCCCATCCATCCATCTTCCTATCGATCCACCCGTTCATTTGTTCATTTGCCTATCTGTCCGTTTTTCAATCGGTCCATCTCTTCATCTCTTCAGTTGTCTATCTGTCTGATTGTCTATCTGTCCATTAATCAACCTGTGTATCGGTCCAACAGTTCCTTTGTCAATTTTTTCTATTTGCCTCTACTTATCTTTTCATTTGTCTATTTGCTTATCTCTCTATATTTTAATCGGCCTTTCTGCTTATCTTTTCAGTTATCTATCTGTGTATTGGTTCATCTCTTTATTGACCCATTTCAATATACATCCATCGGCTAATTCTCTATCGGTACATCTGTCTATCGGGCCCTCTATTCATCTGTCTATATGTTTATTTGGCTCTATGTCTATCTTTCGATTAGTCTATCTGTCTACCTTTTCATCTGTCCATCTTTTCGACTGACAATCTATTAACTACCCATTTGTCTATTCACATTTCGGTCCGTCTGGTCATCTGTTTATTTAACTATTTTTTATGTATCCATCTTTCAGTCATCTTTTCGTACCATCTGTCTATCACTTCCGTTGTTTTTCTGTCTAACTGCGATTTGTCTATCCGAAATTCGGTTAATCTGCTTATTTATCGATTTGCTTATCTCTCCATCTTTCAATCATCTTTTGGTACCATCTGTCCATCACTTCAGTTGTCTAACTATTTATCTGTCCATCTGTTTATCGTTCCATTTAGTCATGGCCTTACTTGTCTATTTAAGTATCTATCTGTCTGTCCGTCAGTCTATCTGTTCGTCTTATTTTTAATCAAGTGAAATTCATTACGTATTTTACTGACAGTCTCATTAAGTTCTGGTCTGGATCTGAATTTGATCTCGAAATGGAAGCCATCTGCCTGAAACGGCTATTCCGCTTTGATGGTCAGTCAAACTTCCCTATAGTGAACTTCTATATAATGAAGTTCTCCGTATAATGAATTAATTTCAAAGACACAGCTTTATCGTTCTATTCTAAGTGCATTTTGATCTCCTTATAATGAATTTCCATATAGTGAATTTTTCTCTACATTGAATAAAGTTTTTAGTTAAAAACTTCGCTTTCATTACTTTTTTGTCTCCATATAATGAATTTTTCCATGCTATTTTCTGGCACGCATATTAACAACACTGAATACCGAAAAAAAGTAAAACATATTTAGGGGAACCCCAGAAGAAATGGCCAGTGAAGAAGAATTGGCGGATGCGGTGTTACCTACATTAGGACGAATTTCTGCTTCTCTTAATGTACTTCGAACCTTTGTGGAGATGAAGAGCAACCTACCGAATAATGTTTTTAAGTCTCTAAATGTATTAGAAGGCTTTGTTGAGGAAGAAAAATGGAAGGGTGTAATCCAAACTAAAATACCTCATTTTTTTAAATAAAAGATGAAAAAAAATCATAATTTCTATGTAATGAAGTTTCTATTTAATAAAGCTTTTTTCTGGTCCCGTGCGAATTCATTATAGGGAAATTCGACTGTATTATAAAAACGTTAACAGATTGTCACGATTTTTACCATACTATATCTTCAAGTTTAGTTAATCTCTGATCAGCTTAAATAAATAATAAATAAATTTTTAATGACATGGCTAAATTTGTATGACAAAAGAGACCATAACAAGAACCATTATGGTTTGCATAAGAACCCGCATTAGTCGGATTTTTTGCACAAAAATTGTTAACCATATCAAAGATCTGCCATCAATGGGTTAATTAGTTCGAAAAGCGTTCTATAAAAAATAAATATTAATATATTTGAACAAAAGTACACAGAGAGAAATGCTTTGTACCTTTACTTTTAGGGTTGCCACCTTTCCAAAAATTGGCAAATGCTAACATTTACCGGATTTTACCTTCAAAAATTTAATGTACTTGTTTGTTGCTTTGCCCGCATTGTACAATTTAGCGCTCAATAAATTTCGACTTGTTTCGGCCATAAATTGCTTCCCTTGCCGGCCACCGTCGACGTGGTACCTCTGTCATTGTTGTTGTAGTAATTTTCTTTGCGCCGCGTTGCGATGTCATCTAAATTGTCGGCTAATACAACCGTTTGAATTTATGAGCCGACGAATGGTTTTAGTTCGACCAGTGCAGTCGACCCCAGCCGACGCTGGCAATAAGGCCGTCGCGTACGACTGGACGCTTACGCAAACATATTGTCACATAAGCCAAAGTGGACGCCGCCGCCGCTCAAATGGCACGTCCTTGCCATTTGCTGCCGTCCGCCCGAACTCTCCACTTATTTGTCACCACATTTTTCATTTTGCTGTTGCTTTGCCATCATTTCTGTTTGCTTTCGGTTGGTGTTTTTCTATTTTGTTTTTGTTTTGTTTGTGTCTGACTCGTTCATTTTGATTAGCCGAGCTATACATGTAATTTGTTAAATTTATGAAGTAAATATTAATTTTTCGTTTGTTAGAGGGTGTGTGTGTGTGTGTGAGTGAGTGAGTGAGTGTACAACTTTATTGCAGGCATTTCTGCTTGTCATTGTTGATTTTTTGTCGTTGTATATTCAACGTTTAATTATTTTTATATGCATGAGTGTTCTGCTTTTTTTTCAAGTGTCGCCATACAAATTCACAAAGCTTACAAGTTTTTTCAATTAAGCTACTTGTGTGGCATATTTACTTAGGCCATTCACTATGGCCGTCTGTCAAAGTGTTCCACTTGAGTTTGGCTCGGGATCAGATTGAAGGTTGCGGGCCCACGTTCATGTCGTTTCAGTTGATTATGTTGACTCATTCGTTCGAAAAGTGTTGGCGTGTGGCTTTCAGTTAATTTTGGATTGGTTCATTTGTTTGTTTGCTAGTTGTTGTTGTTGTTTGCTGCTTGTGCAATCGGTTTTTGCATAATGCATTTTTTCAATTAGTTTTCTATATTTGTATAGACTGAGTTTTAATTGGGTTAAGCCCACTTTTTGACCCAAGTAGAAGAAGAACTTATAACGAAACAGCCGAAGCTGATTCAGGCGATAAACATTATTCAGTCGAAGTTTGAAGGCCTCGTAATAAAATTGATTTAGACTGGGATTTATTTAAATTCGAAAGATACCTGATTTATGCGGATTTCTAATAGTGTTCGGCCAATAAAGAGTTTTCTATCGAAATTCGAAGAAGAGCTCTTGGCCTCACAATTAAATGCCCAAAATTGACATAGGCTGGGATTAAGTACAGTTTGAAAGGTTTCCAAAATCAAAAGGGGACCATTGGTCTCATAACGAAACAGCCGAACCTGGTTTAGCATGGTCGTTATTAAAGTTCGGCCAATGATCTGGTTTCGGTCTAAGACAAAGGGTATTCATTGGCCTCATAATCTCATTGTTAAACGATCAAAACTTTCTTGACTAATTTTTCAAGTCAATTCTAATTTAACGTCAAAACTTCAAAGGAGATCCGTTGGCCGCACAACGAAGCCGCGTAATAATACGATCGGGCCGATGCTGCTTTTGGCTAAAGTGAACTGTTGGCCTCATAACTGATTTAGACTGGTTTTAGTAGCGTCCGGCCGATGTCCAGCTTTTAGCCGAAGGCAAAAGGGAACCGTCAAAACTGATTTAGACTGGTTCCAACTAGACGGGCTGGGACTGAGAGGGGCTAGCATTGGACTAGACTAGACTAGACTAGACTAGACTAGACTAGACTAGACTAGACTAGACTAGACTAGACTAGACTAGACTAGACTAGACTAGACTAGACTAGACTAGACTAGACTAGACTAGACTAGACTAGACTAGACTAGACTAGACTAGACTAGACTAGACTAGACTAGACTAGACTAGACTAGACTAGACTAGACTAGACTAGACTAGACTAGACTAGACTAGACTAGACTAGACTAGACTAGACTAGACTAGACTAGACTAGACTAGACTAGACTAGACTAGACTAGACTAGACTAGACTAGACTAGACTAGACTAGACTAGACTAGACTAGACTAGACTAGACTAGACTAGACTAGACTAGACTAGACTAGACTAGACTAGACTAGACTAGACTAGACTAGACTAGACTAGACTAGACTAGACTAGACTAGACTAGACTAGACTGGACTGGACTTATTCTAACTAGACTGATAAGGATCGTGGTGGTGCCCAGGTTTTCGCTTGAGTCGGAGGGATCCATGGGCCTCAAACTCTCATAACAAAACCTTCAAAACACAATAAGACTGGTTTTTAAAAGGGTCCGCCTATAGAAAGTTTTCACCGAAATTCGGAAGGGAAATTCCATCAGACAAAACGTTCCAAGCTGATTTGGGCTAATTTTTTATAGGATGGGATCGATGCCAAGGTTTTCGCGTGAGTCGAAGGGGATCCGTTGACCTCCAAAATACCTAAACAATCAAAAGTGATTAAGATTGGTTTAAGTTTTGGCCGAAATTCGAAAGGTGATCCATGGGCCTCTTAACAAAATGTTCAAAACTGATTTAGACTTGGTTCAATAGAGTTTGAAATATGCTCAGTTTTTGGTCAAAGTGATAATGGAACCATTGGAAGCTGCTAATTTAGATTCGTTTTTAATGGAACTGGGAAAATGCCACTTTTTCGCCGAAGTGGATTTTTTGGCCTTATCAATGATTTAAACTGGTTTTAAGTAGGTTTTGGCTAAGTGGAACTGAAACACATTTTTGACCGAAATTCAAAGGATATCTATTGACATGGTTTTCTGAATTTATTGCGTGGTGTGGCTACGAAATTTTTATATTGCACCATCCTACGATTTTGACGTAATCAAAACAAATGGGTTTTTTAATCTTTAGGGTCTTTTGGTATATTTTTCTTATTTCTGCTGTTAAGAGACGTGGCCAGTGCCATTGACTGAAACACTTCCACTATTTACCATATTTTTATTTTATTTCTGATCAAATGTTTCCAAATTTGAATTTTCCCCATCACACAGTCTTCCTACAGCCAAACTATTTCACATATCCTCTTCACATTTTCCATTCACGCTCTTAGTTGTGCATTCATTTGTCGTTGAATTAAATTGCATCTAGCGCGATGTCTTTGCCCCTTCCTCCCTCTTTCTCTGTCTCTCTTTTTCTCTCCCCATGCTCCACAATTGATTTATAATGTCTTCATCTGCTTGGCATTTCATTTATGATATTTGTAAGTGTGTGTGTGTGTGTCTGTGTTTTTTGTTCAAGTTGAATAATGTCCTTTGGCGCACTTGATGAATGCTGCCAGCACATTGCATTGCAACAATATTTACTGTCTGTTGCAGTTCCTTTGCGTTTGCTGTCCGAGCACTTTTTAGTCGAATTGTGAAAACGGGGGACGACGAGCTGGTTGCAGTAGTCGAAGCGTGAGCTAAGCTTGATAATCGCTTCAATTGTGGCTGAGTGATTGCGCGCAATTTTGAGGGCGTTACGTATGCAATGACAAGGGGTCGATTTCAATTTGTTATCGATTGGAAAGCAATTTTAATGCATTTACTTGTCAGTTGGGTTAGGAAAGCATTGGAAACAACTTGAATGGTTTTAACTTTAACATTTGGCATTGGGTTAGATGGCAGTGGATCAACCCTCAAATGTATAGGTTCGCCTCATGGCGAGGTAATACATATGAAGAGCATAAAGAAGTTTTGGGTGTATCGAAAAATTCCAACTAGATCTGGAAATTTGTCACTCGTCTTCTCTTCTATTTTTGCTTTTGCACAAAGAATAGATTTCTTTAAAAAACTACGAAATTTAGAAAGAGTAAAGAAGCCTAATATTATGCATATTTTCCTACTTTTATTCGATTCCCCCTTTTTCTTATGGCAACGATTTCTTAAGAAAAGAAACAACTTCGGAAGGATTAAAGAATTTGAAATTCATCTCTAAATTCTCGGCTGCATTTTCTTCTTTGTGACGTTTTCTTTTCATACAGAGTACTTATTTCTTGAAGAAAGTAGGAAATTTAGAAAGAGTAAAGAATTCTTATTCAATCAAGAGTAAAGAATTCTTTTTTAGTACACAATTTTTCGAATTTTATTACTTTCCCTCGTTTTTTTAATGCGCAGAGTACAGATTTTTTTTAATGGAAGAAAGCTTTGGAGAAACTTAAGAATCCTAATTACATTTTCCAACTGTTCACTCTTATTTCATTCTGATTCTGATTCTCCTTTTCTTTTCGTTCAAAATACAAATTTCTTAAGTGAAGAAAAACTTTGCGAGGATTATTTCCTTCTGATTTTTCTTTTCCTTTCGTTTAGAATAAAATTTCTTAAGGGAAGAAATAACTTTGAAGAGATTACAGAATTTTAACTCTATTCTGCCACTCCCACCTCTTTTTCTTTCGACTTTCGAACAGAATACCGTTTCGTTTAGTCAGAAAGGAGATTACAAAAGATTGAAGAAAGTAAATAATCCGAATTATATTCTAATATATGATCCTAATATATAATCCTGATATATAATAATCCTAATTCCTAATTCTGGTTCCAAAATTTTTTCTGATGAAGAATCCATATTCTTCCTCGGATTTTCCATAGAGTACAAAAAAGTTTTCCTTAGTAAGATGGAAGAGTGGCAAGATTGAAGAAGAAGAAACTTAACTCCATCTAAAAATTCCCTCCAATTCTCAGATTCTTGCCTTCTTTGTCGAATGAAGGATCCATATTCTTCCTTAGGTTTGTGTATAGAATACAGATTCCATATTCTTCTACAAGTTTTCACACAGAATACAGAATTCCTTAGTAAGAAGGAAGTTTGGGAAGTTTGAAGAAGAAGAAACTCAACTCTATTCCCAAATTCCCTCCAATTCTCACTTCGACTCGTATTTTCTCTTCTTCTTCGAATGAAGAATTCATATTCGTCCTTACGTTTGTGTACAGAATACAGATTTCATATTAGTAAGAAGGAAGAAGGAACTCTTTCTCCAAATTCCTCCAGTTCTCACTCAGATTTCCTTAGTAAGAAGAAAGATTGAAGAAGCGGAAACTCAACTCTATCTCCAAATTCTACCAATTCTCACTTCTTCTTGTATTTAAGAATCCATATTCCTTCTTAGGTTTTCGTGCCAAATGCAGATTTCTTTTAGTAAGAAAGAAGTTTAGTAAGATTGATGAAAGCAAATAATTTCATCTTCGAATTCCCTTCAATTCTTATTTCTACACGAATTTATTTCATCTTTTTTTTCATATAAAGAATTTTAAGAATCCCAACTCTATCCCAAAATTCCTTTCAATTCTCCCTCTTACTTTTATTTTATCTTTCTCTTTGAATGAAGAATCCATATCCTTTCCTAGGTTTTCGCACAGAATGTGGATTTCGTTCAGTAGGAAAGAAGTTTGGGAAGATTACAACAAGTTGAAGAATCCTCAGTCCATCTCAAAGCCGATTTCCATTGTTGCTCATATTTCTGTTTCTATATAAAATGAAGTAAACTGCTTGCATCCATAATTTTCTCCATATTTATGCCCTTCCAGCCTTTTTTTATGGCCAGAATATTGGTTTCTTTGGGATTCAAAGAACTGTGCAAAGTTTGCAGAATTCCTACTACATCTTCACGTTTTCCACTCTCGTTGCCTCCTTTGTTTTCTCTCCTTTTCATAAAGAGTAAAAATTTCTCAAAGCACAAAGAAGTTTGAAGAGAATAAAAAATTCGTAAATCATTCAAAAACTACTAAAAGCGCAACTAAGTTTGAAATAATAAGTTGATGAGTTTGAAAAAAATAAAGAGCCAATATTTCAAGGTTTTCGAAGTACAAAGAAATTTGAATTTTGCGAAAAATAAAGAATTCATATCTCATTTACAAATTACTTAAAGCACAAAGCGGTTTGAATCCGTATCACAATTTGTGCATTTATATTCCCGCCCCTCTCTTTTTCACATCGATTACAGATTCCTTAAGAAATCAAATCAAATTAAGAAGCAAAATGAATCTTTATTCCATCAAAAATTCCCTCACTCCATTACAATTCCATTCTTTTATGTTTCGCTTTCATTTCACTGCAACCATTTTTCTGAGTATTTTGAAAGACATTTCAGCTCTCTTGACACTTATACATCCATGTTTTCTTATATCCACACAACTGTGACCTCCTTGCAGTTTATTCCTAAAAATTCAGCACACCTTTTTGTATATCACTTCATAAAAGTGGACACAATTCTAAACGTTTATAACCACCAAAAATAAATTTCTACAACATGAAAGCCGTAAACATGAAATTTCATACTTCCACTCGGAGTCAATTTTGTTTATTGCGATCAACGCTAAACTTTTTCGACATAATACAACTTTTTATATATTTAATGACATAAATTGTTCCATGACTGGCAGAGCGATGCTAATTTCTTTTGGTTTCTGACTTGATTTCTTTGAAGCATTTACAGTTCTTTGTATTGTTTGATCGATATTTGATGGATACGAATTACAAATTTCACCGAATAACGCATGAACACTTTATTTTAATGACATTTAAAAGCAACAAACAAATTACATACATAAACAAATTGCATGCGAGAAATTGGTAAGAAATAAAATATGAAATGTCCAAAGTAGGAACGAAATTCAATTTGTATAAAAAATTCACGTTTAATGCAAAATGTGCCTTATATGTCCAGTTGAATACGTTTTGCTGCAGCGAAGCAGCAAACAAAAATAAATACACATAAAATTCAAAAAGCAATGAAAGTGGTTTTTCTTTCATGGCTAAACCACTAAAATGAATCGAAACACACACACACACACACACACACACACACCAGCAAAACACAGTAATATATGAAGTCACGTGAGCACAAAAGTGCCGTCTGCTCTCGTCACGTATTCAAATCGCATTTTAGCTGCACACCAACATTTTTACACACACATACACACACACAACACACACTCAACTCGCTCGTCACGCCCACACATGCGTGCCGCCATGCACGAACGCATCCGGACAGCCACGGCAAAACCACTTTTGACTTTTGTCCAACTTGCAAAATGCAGCCAAGTTTGCTTCGGGGGCTCCGAATTGGTGCCGGCCGCGTTCCTGCTGCGAACTGTGTCCTTCATTGCATTTTATGCAACGTTGCAGCCAGTTTCTTAGGTTTTGTGCTGTTTTTTAAGGAGCGTCGCAATGTCTCTGTGTGTGTGTGTTTGTGTGTGTGAGTGTGCGATTGCGTTTCCATTTTGAATTTCCCATTTGAGGTTTGAATAGAAAGCAACAAAGCCAAGTAATATATATAAATTTTTTTTCGAATTTTTTTCCTTTAAAAATTATAAAGGTTGCACGTACGTTGGTCTTAAAGTGCACAGGTGGCAACACTGCAATCAGCAATGTGCAGCAAAAGTTGCCAAGGAGGTAAGAAAAGACTATAACATCAGTGAGGGTGTGGGGAGTGGGTTGAGGGTTTAAGAAAAGTGAAAGAAGTTGTGTTGAATGGCAACGAAGAAAAGTGAAACGCTTGAAAAATTGCACTGCCAGCGGTGTAGAAAAGTAAAATAAAAAATAAAAATATCCATAAAGGTGAGCGTAACTTTTGCATTTTCAATTTAATATAAATTTTAAATGTAATTTTACCCAGTCTTTGACATATTTTCAGTGCACAATTTGTTTGCAGTGTGTTGAGTGTTGAACGGCTACGAATAGGAAATAGAAAATTGAAGGAGAAAAATTTCAATTGAATACTTGAAAAGTGGCATTGGGTGTTTAAGTTAGCCCTTAAATGCATAAATTACTATTTGTTTAATAAACATGGTTTTTCCCTCCAACGGAAATTGCTAGCAGAAATCCATTTTGATAAAAATTTATCTTAAATTAATACAAAGAATTTATAAGTTAGCCCCAACAAAAAGAGTCAACTTCAATTCTAGCGAGATTCTTATAATCTCACAAATTAGATTAAAAAAAATATCACAATGAAACATTATGAGTATCAATAATTTTTATAAAAACGTCAGTTTCAAAAACTCAAAATTGAGTTTAAAAAGTTAGCCTCAAAAACAAATCTACAAACTAAAAATCGGTTTTAGAAATTAGCCTTAAAAATGAGTATGCACAGTCTTAAACATTTATATCAAAGATCATCTTAAATCAAGCAAGATCTTCAATTTGATCAGTTAAATTTGAGTCCAATGTGTGCCTCATAAAAAGTTTTTATAAGTTGTCCAAAAAATGTCTCAAAAAACTTCAAAAATGAATCTCAAAAACTAATAAAAATTGGGATTAAAATATAATAACATAATAAAACATCACAAGTCTTAAAAATATTGTAAAAAATCAGTTTTAAAAACTCAAAACTGAGTTAAAAGAACAGCCTCAAAAATAAGTCCATAAATAAAAAATCTTTTTAAAAAACTAGTATTAAAAATTAGTAAGAACAGTGTTAAATTTTTTTGTCAAAGATCAGCTCAAACCATTTAAGTCAAACATGAGTTTCACAAATAAGTTTTTAAAATTTGTCCAATAAATTTGTCTAAGTGTCAAAAAAGTCTCCAAAACAAATCTCAAAAACCAGTTGAAAAAAAGTCTCCCAAATTAGACTCACAAATTAGTCGCACAATCAGATTTAAAAATTAGCCTAAAAAATTTGAATCAAAAAGTTTTACAAATTAGTCTGAAAAACAGTTTCAAAAAATAGTCACAAATATTAGTCTTAACAATTAATCTCAAAAATTACTCACTAAAAACCTCAAAACCTCAAAAAGCAGCCTCAAAAATTTTTATCAAAACGTCTCAAGAATTAGCCAAAAAAATTTCAGTCTCGAAAATCTAAAAATTGTACAAAACAAACAATCTCAAAAATTGTTATCAAAAAGTTTAAAAAATTAGTTTCTAAAAGTTTAAAAATTTGATAAATCGGACACAAAAATCAGTCTGAAAACTTTCGGTCAAGAACTTTAAGAAATTAGTTACAAATACCAGTTTCAAAAATCTCCAAACTCGGACACAAAAATCGGTCCCAAAAATCTTTAAAAATTAGTCTGAAAATCTTAAAAATTCTCAAAATTGGACACAAAAATTGGTCTTACCAAAAATCTGTCCCAAAATTTTTATTATCTCTATTAGCTTTATAATCTCTTTGAAATTCCCAAAATCAAACACAAAAATCAGTCTCAAAATTTTCTATCAAAAATTTTCAAAACCTTGTTTAAAATTCTTAAAAATCTCCAAAAATCCGACACAAAAATCAATCTCAAAAATGTCCGTCTCAAAATCTCAAAAATTAGTTTGTGACTCATTTTCTTAAAAATCTCAAAAATTGGACACAAAAATCAGTCTCGAAAATTTTTGTTAAAAAGTTTTGAAAATTTGCCTCAAAAATTTTAAAAATCTCAAAAATCGGACGCAAAAATCAGTCTAACAATTTTGTGTCAAATTCTTAAATATTAATTATAAACATCTGTTTCAAAAATCTGAAAAATCTCAAAAAGCGGACATAAAAAACAGTTTCGTAAATCCTAAAATTATTCACTAAAATTTTAAAACTCACAAAAAATCACGGTCTTAAAATTTTTAAAAATCTCAAAAATGACTCAAAAAATCCTAATACCTCAAAAATTAATTTCAAAAATTTTTATCAAAGAGTTTTAAAAGTTTTGGTCACAAGCATCGATCTTAAAAAACTTAAAAATTTCAAAAATCTGATACAAAACTCAGTCTCAAATATTTCTATCAAAAAGCTTTAGAAATTAGTCTCAAAAATTTCTGTCAAAAAGTTTAAAAAAATTGTCTCAAAAATCTTAAAATTCCCAACAAATGGACACATAAATCAGTTTCAAAAAATTCTGTCAAAAAGTTCAAACATTAGTCACAAACAACAATTTAAAAAAACTAAAAAATCGGATAAAAAATTCAGTTTCAAAAATGCCTATCAAGAAGTCTTCAAAATTACTCACTAAAATTTAGAAAATCTCACAAATATCAGTCGAAAAAATTTTAAAAAATCTTAAAACCCTCAACAATTTTTCTCGAACATATTTAGCAAAAAGTTTTAAAGGTTTTGGTCACAAACATCGGTCTCAAAAATCTTAAAAATCACAAAAATTTGCCACAAAGATCAGTGTTAAAATTTTCTGTAAAAAATCTGACACAAAAATCAGTGTAAAAAATTTCTATAAAAAAGTTATAAACAACAGTTTTAAAATTCTTTAAAATTCCAAAAACGATCAAAAAAATCAGTATTAGAATTTTTTGTGCAAAAGTTAACAATTAACAATTTATTTTAAAAATTAGACTCACAAGTGACTTACCACAAATGAGTTTCGAAGTCAGCTCCAAAAATTAATGTCACATTTTAAGTAGTCTACAAAATTTGATTCAAAAATATCTCACAAATTATTTTTAAAAATGTGTTGCAAAAATTAACCTCAAAAATCATTCTAAAAAATCAGCTTCATAAACGGGTCTCACGATGAAACCGGATTGGGTTAGGTTGCAAGGGATATGTGCAACATAAGCCGGCTGGAAACCGGCTCATTGTGAGTTCTTTAGGAGCAACGAATGTGCTGCAAGGTTTCCTGTTTTCCTTTAATTCCTTTAATTTCCTTGTCATTTTGTCTCTAATGAAATATCCAAGCATTTTCCAACTGTAGCAACTTTTTATAACAAGTTTTGTCCTAAATTAATTTCAATAAAAATCCTCAGGCATTTTCTGCGTGAGTTGTACGTTTTGTAAAAGAATTGCAATCGTTTAACTGCAGTTTTTGTACAAAAAAAATATAAAAAAATAAAGAGCAAAAACCATCAATTCAACGCTTTTATATCCGTTTTTCACTTGACGTTGTTCGTTTACCAATTTTTGTGTGTATTTGTTGTTAGTTTTTTTTGCACGCCAGAAAAGTTCAGTGATTTATTTTTTTGCGCGCTGCAATTTTTCGCTTCGCTAATCAAAGCGCAAACTTTGCTGCTTGTCGGTTTTGCTGCTGCTGCGTGTTGCCCGACGTTGCGTGTGCTTAAGCAAAGATCTTTAATTACGGCACACGCACAGACGCTCACACGCACACACACACACACACATACGCACACATAGCAACACACAACACATGCAAGCAAAAATAAAATGCTGGCATTATTTATTATAAAATAACGAAATTTGTGCTCAAATTGAGCGAAAAATTGTTTTCGTTTGTCATTTTGATGCTTTGGTTGATGCAACATTGTTGTTGCTTTTATATATTTTTGCCAGATTTTGCTGCTTTCGAGTGCTTTTGTTTGGGTCTTTTGTTTGAAAAAAATTTTACACTTTAGCACCACAGTGTTTTTGTTGTTTTTGGTTTTGTCTGTAGAATTTTTGAAAGTTTTTGATTGTTGGTTGAGGGTTGTGATTAGCCAAGAGTTTAAAAATTAAATGTTTAAGAAAAATTTTTCATAAAATTTTTCTAAGAAAGTTTTGGGCAATAATTTTGTGTGTACAAAGAAATGTAAATATTGAAAAAAAAATAATGAACGTCTTTATCTAAATATTTTTTTTCCTAATATTTTATTTTTAATGAAAAAGAGTTGGAGCTTAGAATTTTTTAAATAAAAACTTGAATGATAATAACACCGTGCGACAGCATTTTTTACACCGGAAACCAAACTTAGTAATACTGCGTACTCAGTTTTTCATTTCTACATCCTTTGTCCTTTTAGAAGGAATCCAAAATTTTGAAGGGGATACCACATAAAAAACATATAAAAAAATACTTAACTCAGAAGATAGCAATATGTATATCAAATAAAAGAGGAAAGGCTCAAGAATTTAAATAAAACTGATTTTTTATCTATTTGTAAAAAAGGGATATGAAAAAGGTCCTTTGAAAATGTTAATCCTTTATATCCTTGAAAATTTACATCGACACGAGATCAAGAAGATTTACTTTTCAAGAAAATTCGATGTAAATTTTCAAGGATATAAAGGATTAAAATTTTCAAAGGACCTTTTTCATATCCTTTTTTTACAAATAGATAAAAAATTAATTTTATTTAAATTCTTAAGCCTTTCCTCTTTCATTTGATAAACTTATCGCTATATTTTAACAAGGTTAAGTGTTTTTTTTATTTTTTATCTCCTTCGAAATTTTGAAGTCCTTTTAGAAGGACAAAGGATGTAGAAATGAAAAACTGAGTACGCAGTATTACTATGTTTGGTCTCTAGTTTCTCGCCCATATCGATTTTTTCCGGTGTGAAAAATTTTTTAAATTTTTGTCGCACGGTGTAATAAGACTTGCAATAAATAAGGTTGTACAAGTTCAGTTATATATAGTTGAAAGAAATATCAGCCTAAATGTAGGCAAGCAATATTTGCTCTAAGATTACTTTCGCCTAATAGAAGTGACAACTTTCGTGTTTTCACTGAAGAAAAAATTTAATATAAGTTTATTTATTTTTTAATTTATTTAAAAACTGAAGTAACATGGCCCTGGCCCGTACAGCGCGATTGTGGAATGGTCTCCCTGCAGATATTTTCCCCAGCAATTATGATCTTGATGGCAAGGCAAGAGCCCATAAATTCTTCACCCAACATCCTTTCTCCCAACCTATATATCCTTCCTGAACCAGTGCAATATCCCCTGCGCGTTGGCTCGTTTAATACAAAAAAAAAACAAAACATTCACTTGGCTGACGTTGAGTGACAAATACAATGGATGACTTTATTTAAAAAATTATTACTTGAATCTTATATATTTGCTGAAAGTCAGTTCTAGCCTAAAACTTTTAAAATTAAAACTTGAAAACGGCACAAACTGACAAAAATATGTGAAGTTGTAAAAGTTCAGTTCAATAT
This sequence comes from Melieria picta, assembly GCA_964056695.1. NCBI lineage: Eukaryota > Metazoa > Arthropoda > Insecta > Diptera > Ulidiidae > Melieria > Melieria picta. The sequence continues at coordinate 85,074,907 of OZ057398.1, read as the reverse complement.
TGTAAATAAAAATTAATATCAGCCTAAATGTAGGCAAGGAATATTTGCTCTAAGATTACTTTAGCCTAATAGAAGTGGCAACTTTCGTGTTTCCACAGAAGAAACAATTTAAGGTGTTCGTATATATTTACCTATTTTTTGTTTATTTATTTACAAACTCGAGTATAAATACATTGAGATATGAAAAGCCGAAAGCTAAAAGTTTGTCGTTTAAGTTGCATAACTTTCTAAGCTAACATAGATTAATAGGACCAACTGAAAAGAGGCTTCTTTGTCCTTTCAAACTGGTCACATGAGTGCAAAACCAACATGAAAAATATCAGTAAATGGATGCTTGAAGCCTCTTGGCTATCGAACGCTAAAAAATATGCCAACAAAAGCAACAAACAACGATTTACGTGACCATAGGTAAATTGCTTACAATAACAATAACTCAAATTTTCAAAGCACAGCTGGGTCCATTGCTTTGTGTTGTGGGTCGTAAGGATGCGAACTGCCCAGCGGATGGCAGCATTTGGTCGCCTTAGCAAATGGCACACATACACGAAAGCGCACTGACAAACCACACACACACTCACACTTGCATTCGAAAGAACGCACTGAAGCACACACGCACACACACACACACACACAGACACACACTCAATTGTAGAGGGGAAAGTTGAAGTTCATTTGAAATTCATGGAAAAGATTCTTTCGCTCGTATGGCTCGTGACCGAAACGTGATTTCGTTTCAAATTACAACACACGTTCTGGACTGTCGAATGGTGAATGTTGTTTTTGTTGTTGCTGTTGTCAATGCTGCTGATGGCAGCGGCACCTGCACCGCCACATTTGCCACACGCCATTTCCTTTGCAAGGATTTTTTTCTCGTTTATTTCCTTCCACTTCTTCCTCAGAATTCATGCCTCGTGTTTGTTGTTCCTTTTCTTTTTGTGCACTTTTGTTTCTGTTGCTATATGTAGTTGTTGTTTTTGTGCTTTCATGCGCACTCGCTTGCTGTATGGAAATTTTTCCACAAAATTTAACTACGACTTTTTCCCATAGCACATTTTCTCGTTTGCCCACTTTGGCTGCCAGCCGTCAGATGTTTAGGAATTTGGCGCCATTCGCTGGTTTTCGTTTGTATGCACTAAACTCTCAATTGGCTTTGCCGGTAATACTATAGTTTCGTATTTTCCCCAAAAGTTTACGACCTAACTTAAACGTTGTGTGTGTGTGTGTGCGTAAAGCATTGCCCACGGCAGCGCCAAATTGCACCACTTTTGTTTTTGTTGTTGTTGTTTTTATTGTTGTTGTTGAAGTTTGTAATAGGCTCGGTGCGCCAACAGTTCATTAAAAAGTTACCGGTGTGCGCGTGTCTGGTGGGCTTCATCGGGCCTACGCTGCGTATACGTAACTAATGATTGTGGCCGCACTTGTGTACGTGCTTCGGCGCCCACCCGTTGGCCAGTTCCATTTTAGTCGCTTTGCAGTCGAATTTTTGCAATTTCATTTAATGCTTTACATTAAAATTAATTATTTGCCAAAATGGCAAAAACAATTTCCGTTACTTTGCTGTGCCCGGTGCGGCTCATGTTACGGCTGCAGATTTGTTTTTATGACTTTTCATTGAAACTTGTGTAATATAAATTTTTATGTACGCTTCATATTTAGTTGTGGGCGTTTAATTGCCGCTGGCAGCCTTGAAAAAGTTGTTGGAACATTGTAAAGTCTCAAAACAGAAATTAAGCGCATCATTTATTAAATTAGTTGGGATCAGAGTTGGGGCTCTGGTTGGTGTAACAAAAGCAGTTAAGTCAGTTAATATTAAAAAACTGTATGAATTCGGGATGAAATCTGTGCGCAGAGACTGTTCTTATATTGAAAATTTGTGTATAAAATAAAATGAGAAGCTTTTAAGAGGTCAAAGTTTGTTCTAGTAAATTAACTAAATTCGTGTAGCTATATATATTTAGTATATATGCACAAACGGGATATTTTTTGGAGAGTTAAATCTGTCAATAGGTTTGTAACACTGTGCCATAAAAACCAAAAATTTTGAAAACTCACGAAGAAATCGATACAGTCGCAAAACTAGTGGCCAAATATAGTAAAACTGCGTTTTTAATTGTTCTATGTGACGTTAGAAATTTTTTTAAAAGAACTTTTGAATTGCAAGGTCATGAATATTTCAACAAATTATGTACAAATTTGAGCGCAATGTAGAAAATTTATATAAATATCAGATGAAAGAGAAAATTCTCTAGACATTAACAAAATTTAATTTTCTGTGCACAAGACTTGAATATCCTTAAAAATTTCCAATAGTTTTTTTTTTGAAAAAAATGACTTAGGGACTAATTTTTACACAACCTCATCCTTGAATTTCGTCCTTCCAACTTCATTAGTGCAGGATACAAAAATGCAATATTTCTCTTTACAAAATAAAATAAAAAATAAAGTAAAATAAAATAAAATAAAATAAAAAAAACTAAAATAAAATAAAATAAAATAAAATAAAATAAAATAAAATAAAATAAAATAAAATAAAACAAAATAAAATAAAATAAAATAAAATAAATAAAATAAAATAAAATAAAATAAAATAAAATAAAATAAAATAAAATAAAATAAAATAAAATAAAACAAAACAAAATAAAATAAAATAAAATAAAATAAAATAAAATAAAATAAAATAAAATAAAATAAAATAAATAAAATAAAATAAAATAAAATAAAATAAAATAAAATAAAATAAAATAAAATAAAATAAAATAAAATAAAATAAAATAAAATAAAATAAAATAAAATAAAATAAAATAAAATAAAATAAAATAAATAAAATAAAATAAAATAAAATAATAAAATAAAATAAAATAAAATAAAATAAAATAAAATAAAATAAAATAAAATAAAATAAAATAAAATAAATAAAATAAAATAAAATAAAAAAAAATAAAATAAAATAAATAAAATAAAATAAAATAATAAAATAAAATAAAATAAAATAAAATAAAATAAAATAAAATAATAAAATAAAATAAAATAATAAAATAAAATAAAATAATAAAATAAAATAAATAAAATAAAATATCAGGTGTACAACTTTGCTTCCGCCGTTTTCCGATAGGTGGCTGTACCGGCTGAGGCTGGTTGAAATACATAGATGGTAATGCCTTTAAAGTGAGTGTGGACAGTGCCTAACGAATTGTCATCGCCGTTTCAGTGACAGTTGTTCTTGTTTTCGTATTATTCACGCTCGAAAATGTCCGTTTATGTGCCCAATTCTCGCCATTTGCGGGAAGTTTTACTTTTCTGTTACAATTCGCAAAAAAATGCAGCTGAAGCGCATCGAATGCTCTCAGAAACTTACGGTGATGCTGCTCTGAGTGAAAGAACGTGTCGGGAGTGGTTTCAACGTTTTAAAAATGGTGATTTCGATGTCGAAGACAAACATGGTGGTGGAAGAGAAAAAACCTTCAAAGATGAACAACTAGAAGCATTGCTTGATGAAGATTCGTGCCAAACCCAAGAAGAGATTGCCGAATCGTTGGGAGTGAGTCAGCAAGCCATTTCAAAACGTCTCAAGGCCCTGGGCATGATTCAGAAAGAATCCAAGTCATCCTCCAACACGACAATGCTCGGCCTCACGTCGCAAAAGTGGTCAAAAAGTACCTGGAAACGCTGAAATGGGAAGTCTTGCCCCACCCGCCGTATTCCCCAGATGTCGCCCCTTCTGACTTCCACCTATTCCGTTCGATGGCACACGGCCTGGCAGATCAACATTTTCAATCCTTCGAAGAATTGGAAAAATGGATTGCTTCATGGATAGCGTCAAAAGAGGACTCCTTTTTTCGAGCCGGGATCCGAAAATTGCCGGAAAGATGGGAGAAAGTTGTCGCTAGCGACGGACAATACTTTGAATAATACATCTGTAAGCACTTTTTCGCAATAAAGCTTTTAATTTTGGAAAAAAAACGGCGGAAGCAAAGTTGTACACCTGATAATAAAATAAAATAAAATAAAATAAAATAAAATAAAATAAAATAAAATAAAATAAAATAAAATAAAATAAAATAAAATAAAATAAAATAAAATAAAATAAAATAAAATAAAATAAAATAAAATAAAATAAAATAAAATAATAAAATAAAATAAAATAAAATAATAAAATAAAATAAAATAAAATAAAATAAAATAAAATAAAATAAAATAAAATAAAATAAAATAAAATAAAATAAAATAAAATAAAATAAAATAAAATAAAATAAAATAAAATAAAATAAAATAAAATAAAATAAAATAAAATAAAATAATAAAATAAAATAAAATAAAATAAAATAAATAAAATAAAATAAAATATGATAATAAAATAAAAAAAAATAAAATAAAAAAAAAATAAAATAAAATAAAATAAAATAAAATAAAATAAAATAAAATAAAATAAAATAAAATAAAATAAAATAAAATAAAACAAAATAAAATAAAATAAAATAAAATAAAATAAAATAAAATAAAATAAAATAAAATAAAATAAAATAAATAATAAAATAAAATAAAATAAAATAAAATAAAATAAAATAAAATAAAATATTTAATTTACACAGGAATATGGTTAGGTAGGCATTTTAAGTAGTTATAGTTTACCATTTCCACTGAGCAAGTTATTACCAACACTGAGCAAGTTATTAGCAAAGATGCAGTAAAATATGTTTGAAAAAGTTGTGAAAAATTGCAAAACAGCAACTACAACATTCTGTCAGGAACAGTTAATGCGGTCATGTGTCAAAAATAATACTTCAATTTTAATGCCACAGAAACAGCCAACTTTTAGCTGACTTAGTTGTCGCTGTATGCGAAGTGCACTAAGTGCACTCTTTGTTATATCTCTCACGTCTCAAAGACGAGTCAAGCAAATGGCTGTCAATTGTGCTGACTTTCAATGCCGCCAAGCGATTTCTTGTCGTTATTGAGAACAACAACAAATGCGCCAACAATAAACAGCAAAACTACAAAGGAAGAACGAACTGCAAACAGCAAACAGCCAACTGGAAATTGACAGCATGAAAACTGGTGCAGCACACATAACGCGCAGATATTAGCGAAAATCTGCGTGCACTCACTCAGCAGCTGCAAAATCGTCTTGAAGCCAAATGTGAGCTCTCGCTTTGCTGCCAGAAGTGTCTTAACACAAAATTGACTACAATATACAATTTATAACACTTGTGCATTGTGGCATTTGGCAAAGTTTTGCTAAGGCTTCATGCTTCTGCTGGTCGGTCACGTTCTTTGAATTTTTCTTAAGAAATGTGTTGCTTCAAAATTTTCTGTTGATTTTTATGCTTCTTGCAAGCATTTCTGCTTCTTCGATGCATACTCTGAAAATTTTTATTTTTTATTACAGCTCGATGCAAAATTAGCAAATCATTTTGGCCCCAATAAAGTGACAGCAAATTCGCAGACTTGTTGAACAGAGGACGTGTCGATGATTTTTTTTTGTTTGTCGGAACAGCCTAGCTACCCAAACACTCAGACAAAGATACTTACGTCCATTGTACTGTGACTTGAGGTTTCCTATTAATTTTCTTTAAATCAACATGACTTCCAAAGAAACCTGAGTAGATTCTGTGGTGCCAAGGAGCCAAGGTGGTCGCTTCTCAATACATCAATGAGAAATGTCTCAATTCAGATACATTTCGCACTATCTGGCAAGGATAACTGTGGTATTACGTTTCACTGGGGAACACACAGTTAAAAGGGCATCTGGGACTAGAACAAAACCATCTTCCATATCCTCTATGAAAATGAAGATGAAAGAACGTTGGCAAGATCATTTTTAACCGATTTCGAAGGTACTGGATTCGCTTCTTGCCTTCATTAACATCAGAGTGACTATAAGGTACAGATCACGGAGAGGGTTAACCACCTAGAAGAATATTAACCCGTAATTTGTTTGGAACCAATCAACCTACCAGCTCGTTTCTTTATGTTAAATGTTTACATATTGTTCTGTAAATTTATTTATGCTGACCAACGCAGGCGTAGTTCGTATCACTGAATTGTGCCAAAATAAAACACTTTGAAATCCCTTAAATGCATTTCACCACTGATATCCTTTTGAGCACAGATCGTTCAGTCTTAAGCAGTGTTGCCATACAGATGTAATTGACAAAAAATAAACTTTGATTCTAACTAAACTAAAAGCGTAATTTATGAATGTTTATGACTGGAAACGGGTGTGATACGCTTCCTCAACTCATTAAACAACACAATTAACCCATAGGAATACAATTCGATGTAGAAGTTGTTAGTGTTTTTTTTCAGAATTTGATATCCTAGTGAGAAAAGTTGTCTCACTTTTAAGCAGTGTTACCATACAGGCGTAATTTAAGGACTGTATCGAAAATTATAAATACACTTTAAAAATCATATAAAGTGGGCTATGCAATACTGGCTGCTTAGCAATATCATTTTTTAGATGCCAGAGGATGAAATTGACATTTTCGTGAAAAATTTTGTGTAGTTTATCGACGCGCTTAAAAATGAGAGGACTTTCCGCAAAACTTCGTCAAGAAATTTTGTCCAAATGGGCATCAACCAAGGGAATGTCGTATAGAAAACTAGCAAAAGACGCTAATGTTAGCCTGTTCGCTGTGCAAAACACAATTCGCCTGTATACTACACATTGCACACTTGAAGATTTGCCTGGACGAGGTCGTAAAAAGGGTGCGTCCCAACCATCGCTATATACTAAGATATGTGCCTTATTTAAAAGAAATAAGGACTTATCCGTACGCGATTGCGCAAAAAAAACCGGATCGAGTGCAGCAATGGTCCAATGTGCCAAGAAGAGAAACCAGTTGGGAAAATATAGAAAGCAAAAGCAGCCAAAACGAAGCACTCAGCAAGGCGCGCAGGTGAAAACCAGATCCCGAAAATTGTACGACTATATTTGTAGGCAAAAATTTGATTGCATCATACTGGACGACGAAACATACGTCAAATTGGACTACAAAACACTGCCAGGACCCCAATTCTACACAGTTCCGAGAGGCAGTGAAGTTTCAAAAGCTGAAAAATCAATTTTTTGCGAAAAATTTGGCAAAAAGATTCTTGTTTGGCAAGCAATATGCAAGTGTAGAAAAATGTCGACTCCATTCTTCACGGACAAGCCCCTGAACGCTGAAATGTACCTTAATGAGTGCCTCAAGAAGAGATTGCTGCCGTTGGTGAAAAAACACACTGGCAAGACTTTGTTTTGGGCCGACTTAGCTTCTTGCCACTATGCTAAGCCAGTACTCACGTGGTATGAGGAGAAGAACATAAATTTCGTTAAGAAAAACATGAATCCTCCAAATTGTCCAGAGATACGCCCCATCGAGAAATTCTGGGCGTTGATGAAGAGGGACCTTAAAAAAAGACCTAAACCGGCTAACTCTGTTCAAAAATTTAAAAGAGATTGGAATAGGGTTGCCAAAAAATTAGGTTCTGGGTGTGTCCAGAATTTAATGAAGGACCTCCACAAAAAGATTTAAAATGTGGGTAAGCCTCCCACTAAATAATTTTTTTGCTGTTTACAAGAAAACACAATATGAAATGTCATTTATAAAAAAAAATAAAGTTTTGCTATGCACTAGTATGAAACATGTTTTGGTGTATTTATAATTTTCGATACAGTCCTTAGAAAAGAAAAGATTTTCATAGTAATAGAAGTGATTCGATAATTTATCCTTAAGTTATTCTACAACAGCTTAACCCATTTCCTGCTTTATTTGTTGGTTACAATTTGTCTTATTTCGAAGTTTTATTTTGGAAAGGAAATTTTATTAAAATACATAAATATTGCTAAAGAAAATTCTATGAAGATATTTTTTGTAGTCTTTTATGTTTAAATGGAACAAATAGAAAGTAGTAAGAAAGGCGGCTACCAAAATGGGTGTGGTTAGTCTAGCACTGTGTGTCACTGTTTCCTCTATTAAGGTTAGTTTGGATTTTGAGTGCTCAAACTCCTCTAACTAAACATTTGTTTTTTATAAACATTTTAGAAGCAAATAAGCTTCCAAATAGTATTCGGTTCGAAAGTTGTGTACGGAGTTCATCAAAATGAAATCTTCATTCTTGAAACCGACTGCAAAATTTTTACTTGTTATTAGAAAAATCCAGTCAGAAAATTTATAGCAATTTTGACTTTACTTTAACTGGTTTAGTTAGACTGAAAAAACCCAGAAAAATACTAAAAAATTGTTTTTGTAAATTATAGTAAATTTTTAAGGTTCATTTTTAGATGCTTTCAAAGTTTTTTAAGTTCTTTTTATGTTATTTTTTGATAAATTTTTTTATATCCTGCAAATATTCACTCGAAGTAGTTCCAATTAATTATTCAAACTATAAAAGCTAATATTAATTTGCCATCATACAATGGCCAACTACAAACTGACAGCATTGGGCTGTCAATTAAGTGCACTCATTCTGCAATTTTGCGTCATTTTCAATGGCAACACGCCATAACATGTCAATGCCGCAATTCATTATTGGTTACCGGTTACAAGTGTGGAAATTACTGTCAGCAGCGCAATGGTGTTACGAGACGGACACGCCACCACACACAGCGTCGTGTATAGTTAATTCCAATCACACACACACACATACGTATGCCGCGCTGTATTGGCCTCGTCCACACCCACACAAGTGAATTAATTTTATTTGACATTGTTGGATTATGGCATTTGTGCTACTCCCACATGCCCTGCAGCCGAAGTGTTGTAGGTTGCAATTCAATTCCCAATATGGAAAAGGTCAGTCAATGCATACAATGCACAACAACAGCAACAACTGCACTACTTGACATTAATCAAATTTTCCTCTCCAGCCGAATTCATTCAGTCATTACACCGTGCGACAGCATTTTTCACACTGGGAAAAATCCATATGTGCGTGAAACTAGAGACCAAATATAGTAATACTGCGTACTCAGTTTTTCATTTCTACATCCTTTGTCCTATTAAAAGGACTTCAAAATTTTGAAGGGGATAAAAACAAAAAATATAAAAAATACTTAACCTAGTTAGAATATGGCGATATGTATATCAAATGAAAGAGGAAAGGCTCAATTTGTAAAAAAAGGATATAAAAGGGTTCTTTGAAAATTGTAATCCTTTATATCCTTGAAAATTTATGTAGAATTTTCTTGAAAAGTAAGTATGTTAAAACCCAAAATCTTCTTGATAACGTGTCAAAATGTCATTATTCTAACTTTATTGGTTCGAAAGTTATTGAAAAAAGGCGGAAGCTGCATTTCTAATGAAGTACAAAAATTCTAATTTATTTGAGTATCAGTATTTTAAATAATAAAAAGATACAAACAATGAAGCGAGAATAATGAAATTTTGACACGTGATCAAGGAGATTTGGGGTTCTAACATACTTACTTTTCAAGAAAATTCTACATAAATTTTCAAGGATATAAAGGATTAAAATTTTCAAAGGACCTTTTTCATATCCTTTTTTTACAAATAGATAAAAAATTAATTTTATTTAAATTCTTGAGCCTTTCCTCTTTCATTTGATATACATATCGCTATCTTCTGACTAGGTTAAGTATTTTTTTATATTTTTTTTATTTTTTATCCCCTTCAAAATTTTGAAGTCCTTTTAAAAGGACAAAGGATGTAGAAATGAAAAACTCAGTACGCAGTATTACTATGCTTGGTCTCTAGTTTCACGCCCATATGGATTTTTTCCGGTGTGAAACATTTTTAAATTTTTGTTGCACGGTGTTATTGGCAAAAATCATTTACTGCAGATTTTTAATTGCAATGCACGTTTGTTAAGCGCGTTTGACAACATTACATTTCAATATTTCAATGCTAGCAAAGAGCATAAATAAAATAATTGTTTTATGCATGCAAATAATTGTATTATTGCATTGGATTGCCAGGATAATCGGAACTTTGACAAGTTCATGTCAATGTTTTTAACGCACAAAGGTGGATAATTTTATCACGCAAATCATTGCTGTCATATCGGTTTGTCAATTTGTTCATCTATCAACTGGCTGAAGAATTTCGTAGGAATTGAGTTAACAGCAACACGTGTGTATTTTCATTATTCTGCAATACAATTTCGTAGTTACAAAATGATTATTTGAATTATTCATTACTAGAGTTCAATCTTGAATTATGTGATATTTGCATTTTATGGCTTATTTTACTAATGAAAATTATTGCTATAGTCACTGCAGTCCTACTTAGTCGGACCTGGTCTTACATGGCCAAACTGCACTCCCAATGCAATCAATAAATTCTTGTTTTGAACTTAGCATGAACAAACTTTCGTAAACATTCGGCCAAATAATCGTTAATTTTTAACCGATGCCAAGCCCAAAACTATTGGCCGATACATTCTATTGCTGAAAATGTTTAAATGAATATCCAAGCAAAAAATCAGCTATTTTTACCCTTGTCAAGCCAAAGTTTACCCTGAAGTTTCTGTACGACACAGCCTGAAATGCGGAAAATCTTTTTTAAATTACTAACTTTTCGATCTTCTAATGAATATTCGGCCAGACAATGGCTCATATTTGGCCGAAGCCAACCTAAGAACTCTTTGTCGACACATTCTGATGCCCAAAAATATTGAAATTACTAACTTTTTAGTCTTTAAAAATAAATATTCGGCCAAATAGTCGGCTTTTTTAGCCACTATCAAGCCAAACATTATTTTGAAACTTTAGTCCGACCCCATAAATGTTTAAATTTACTAAATTATCAATTTTTATAAGAATATTCGGCCAAATAATCGGCTATTTTTGGATGCTCTCAAGCCGAATATTACTATGAAGCTTCAGTCTGATGCCATAAATGTTTAAATTGAACTACCTTTTTAATTTTTATAAGAATATTCGGCCAAATAATCGGCTATTTTGAATGCTCTCAAGCCGAACATTATTATGAAACTTCAGTCTGATGCCAAAAATGTTTTAGTTTAGTAAGTTTTTAATATTAAAAAAATATTCGGTAAAATAATCGGCTCTTTTTTGGCCACTATCAAAACGAACTTTATTATGAAGCTTATATACGTAGCAGTCTGATGAAAAAAATATTGAAAGTGACTAAATTTTTGGACTATACAAAATTATTCGGCCCAATAATTAGCTATTTGTGGCCATTGTTAAAAAAACTGATTGCAAAATGTCTGTCTAATGTCGAAATCTAATGTCGAAAATGTTGAATAACTAACTTTCATATTCGGCCACCGCTAAGACTTTATTTGTAAAACTTTATACCAAAAATGTTAAAATTATTAAGTTTTTGAACTTAAAAATATATGCATTCATATATATATATAAATATATTTATATTTTTATATATTATATATATTTTTCAATGCCGAATATAATTAAAAATATGTCGGATTTTTTATATATCGAACGTTTTATGAACTTTCGTTTAACTAATCGGCTGTTTTTGGCCGAAGCTAAACCAGAGCTGACAACCAAGACTGGCTAAAAGTTTAGCAGAATAATCGGTCATATGTGGCCAATATCTAACTTCAGCACATTGGTCAATATAGTCGGATGCTGAAAATGTTCCAAAATATGACAGATTCTGTATAAGAATCTTATATCTTCTTATATCGAACTGATTATGAACATTCGGCCAAATAATCAACCGTTTTTGGCCGAAGCCAAACCAGCTTCGACTGCTTATCTTTTGCCTGATCTCTCAAACATTAAATTATACATGTCACTTCAGCGTTAGCTGTCAAAATAATCATTTTGAATAAGCTTGCATACTTTTGGGCGCATATTATAATTTTAGCTCATCATTTACCGTTTTTATACTTACCAACCTTTTTACATTAGATTCAGGTGCCTTTTTTCTTGCTTTTATTTTTGTTTGTAGTTTGAGCATGAATAAATTCTTTCGTATCAAATCATGTCATCAACAAGTGCGCACCTAAAAATATGCTATAAAACAAGCGTTACTCACTTTTACTGTCTGCACACAGGGTTTTAAATGCACGTAAACCCTGTGTGTAGGCGGTGTGTGTGACATAAGTGAGATATGAAAGAAGCATACAATTATTTTCATTACTGTCTCACTTAAATGTTGAAACATTTTTGCAGCCGTGTCAGACGGGAACGGGCCGACTGTCAGCCTCTGTGCTGAACTCTAATTTAAGTTCACTTTTCCGTTGTCGACGCAGCTCATTTATCTCTGCTTCTGTTTTTGCCTCCTGCGAGCGTTTACAGCTGAACGTTGGCTGAACGGCTGTCAGGTTGGTTGCTTGTTTTATTGCAACTGTCTGACAGGATTTGGGTTAGCAACACAGGATATCATTTTTGGGGCGTTTTGTAAACAACTTTATCGTACAAAATGCTTGCGAGTTGCAGATGTTTGAGTGGGCTTTGAACCCCCAAAACACTCTTCTTGTGTGCGCCACTGACGGCCACATTGCCTCTGCACTTTCCACTCACCGGTAAAAACGCTCATTCAATATTCAACAAGCTACGACGCGCCCAACACACCCGAAAAAAGCTCTAACTAAATGACTGACTGTCCGAAACTGACTAACTGTCCGAAACTGACTGCTCGACAGACATGAGTTGGCTTGGGGGAAATGCACGAAAGTGTATTCGTGGCTGGCGCACATCTGCCTTGGTGTCGAATGTGACGCCAGACATTTTGCCAGCGTCATTTCTGTCGCGCCATCATGACAGCAGCATGGAAATTCACCGGAAAAATCGTCAACCGGAAACACATTTTGACGCATATCCGTTGTGCTGTTTGACGCCATGACTAGTTGTTTCCTTGTTTTTTTTGTAGCCGGCACTAAAGTGAAAGTAATCAATAAAACATTTTTTATAAATCCTAAAAATATGCCATGACTGTTGGGCACCTTTTTTGCACCTTTTCCATCACACCTTACTTATGGTTTTCATTGTGGAAATGGCGAATGCTTTTAGGTTTTGTTTTATGTTGTTTTTCTTATTTTTTTTTTTTAGGGGGATGGCTTGAACCGGTTGAAAGTAGGTTTAGGTGGTCATAAACAAAATGTTTGTGCGACACACACGCCCACATACATATATGAAGCGCCTAAAACTAGACTTAAGAAGTGTAAGGAAATGTTTTACCATATTTTATAGGAAACTTGCTATGACAGGGTTTTTAATAGTTTTTTAATGGCTTACTTTGGAACGCAGTTGGTAGATATTTCCTGTGGGTAGATTCTATTTATTCTTGGAGACGAATTTATAGCAAAAAGTGGGTATTTAAAGATAAGTGTGAACTCTATTACTTCTTTACCTTCACTGCTTGATTCTCAATCTTCACTCCTATTGCTGCGATTCCTGAACAAGCAAAATAATTTAAATTGTTTCATTATTCCTGGAACAATATATTTATTTGTATAGGTAGAAGGTTTTCAACTGTCCAACTAGCAGGAAAGGCAAACCACTGACAGAAAAATTATTGCATACGAAAAGCTTTAGATCTTTTAGTTAGAATCGGCTTATTAACTATGACCTACAGTTTAGATATGCGAATCTCGCAAATGGTTAAAAGCAGAGAGACTCTGGTCTCGTTATTGGGCTGTTGTGTCCCTTATTTACAACGAAAAAGATCGAGAAAAGAAAGAGAGATGGTGATCTAAAAAGTTTCAGACCTCAACAGGAAGATGACAGCACTCATTAACAAAAGGCAGGGAATCTGTTGACGTCTTCTTTGAAAGATACTAATAAAAATTTTGAGGCATTTTGAATGCACATTTTTTGGTTTGAGAATGGTTTGATTCAGTTGTTGTGTGTGTTTTTGTAAAAATGGAAAAATTGAGTATAGCAGCAGCAGTTTTGAGGTGACCAATGCTACACAAAATGTTTTTAAAAGATATTTGGGAGGTTCGAAACCCAAAAATAACCCTTGTGTGCGCTGCAAGGACTCTTTTTTTTGTTCACTCATCTCGGGAGCATATGGCCTCCACAAGACATTACCTTGTGTTGGTTACGTTAATCGGTTGTGGTTTTCTGCTAGTGTAGGTGATTGGTCAGTCGTTCCATCATTTAACACCTTGAAATTTTGTGGCAGTTGAATTTATATGTACCGGTACCAGCTTGGGAGACGATGAACGTTTGGGATGTCCAAAAACTTCAACCATTGACAATAACATTGCTAAAGTTAATCAAATGGTGCTAGAAAATCGTCGAATCAAAGTGAGAGTTATAGCAAAAGCTGTGAATATGTCTTTGGAAAGCTCTCTATCCTATGTGGGCCTATGTTTGCTCATGTTGTACCAAAAATGAGGAAACATTTCCAACGCTCTGTTCGGACGGGTTAAAGAGACGGGGGAAGTGTAAGGCTTACAAGGAGATTATGTAGAAAATAGAAAAAAAAAATTTATGAAAAAATGTTTTATGTGTTTCTTAGGTTGGAATTTGTTCAGACCACCTTTGTACAATTTTATGAATTCTTGTGGAAAGCTGGAAATTGACCTCATTGGGTAGGGAGAAGTGGTTGCCCCAAGGTGGAGCTCACTTGGGCCACGGAGGCCCATTGTGTTAACACAAACAGTTGATCATATAACTGCTCACTCACTGAATCAGTTTGAGCTTCTCATGAAGCCTGGTTGATTGTAAATAGTCTTATCTAGATTGTTGAAGAAAAAGTTGTCTAGGTCAGTCTTCTTTTTCTGCATAATGTAGAACAAGTGCATAGAAGATGATTGATCAACCGAACTCAAGTTCTCTCCTGTTTGAGCTTCTCACGAAGCTTAGAAGATTGTCAATAATCTTACCGGAGAGATCTAGACTGCTGAAGAAGAAGTTCCCCGGTCAGCCTTCTTTCTTCTAGATGGAGCACAACAAGCTCATGGAAGATGATTGATAAATCAAACTCAAGTTCGCTCACTCATTGAACCAATTTGAGCTTCTCATGAATCTTAGTAGACTGTGAATAGTCTTATCTACTAGACTCCTGGACTGCAGAAGAAGAAGTTGATTAGGTCAGTCTTCTTCTTCTAGATAATGTAGAACAAGATGATTGATCAACCGAACTCAAGTTCTCTCACTCAATGATTCAGTTTGAACTTCTCACAAAGCCTAGTAGACTGTAAATAGTCTTATTGGCTAGATACCTTAGACTGTTGGAGAAGAGGTTGTGCCTGTGATTCTTCCATCTTCTATATAAAGCATCTGTATGTACATATGTATGCACCCAGTGTTCTTTGGCTCTAATTTGTTTGAGTGAATGAATGATTGAATGAATGAATAAATGAATAAATTAATAAATGAATGAATGAATGAATGAATAAATGAATGAATGAATGAATGATTGAATAAATGAATGAACTAATGAATGAATGAGTGAATGAATGAATAAACGAATAAACGAATGAATAAATGAATGCATGAATAAATGAGTGAATGAATGAATGAATGAATGAATGAATAAATGAACAACTGAATGAATAAGTGAATGAATGAATGAATAAATGAATGAATGAATATATGAATGAATGAATAAATGAATGAATGAATAAATAAATTAATGAATGAATGATTGAGTGAATGAATGAATAAATGAATGAGTGAGTGAATGAATGAATAAATGAATGAATAAATGAATGAATAAATGAGTGAATGAATAAATGAATGAATAAATGAATGAATGACTGAGTGAATGAATGAATGAATAAACGAATAAATGAATGAATTAATTAATTAATTAATGAATGAATGAGTGAATGAGTGAATCATTAAATGAATAAATGAATGAATGAATAAATGAATGAATAAATGAATGAATGACTGAGTGAATAAATGAATGAATTAATGAATGAATGAGTGAATGAATGAATAAATGAATGAATGAATGAATAAATGAATGAATAAATGATTTAATGAATGAATAAATGAATGAATGAATCAATGATTGAATGAATAAATAAATAAATCAATGAATGAATCAATAAATGAATAAATGAATCAATGAATGAATGAATGTCGAAGCAAAATTTACTTTTGCCGTCCTTTACAAAAGTTATAGCATCTGCCGATCAGGTGATGACTTTTGCGCCACCCTGTATAAGACTTGGCCTTGTATATCCGTTTACATGCCACCAAAATAAAAATTATGTAGTAGGTACAAATTTTCATAGACACTTACAAACTTGTGTCCTTTGTATTCTTACCTAACGAACCATCTGCTGGCAGTCAATTATTCACAACGATTCGTCAATTAAATTTTTATTTTTTTTAAATTCACTTAGAATTTATTATTGTGCTTTCGTATTTCAGCTCTGTGTAAATTTCTCTAATTAGCAAAAATATCATTGATTTTACATTCTGGTATTCCTTCGAAATTACAATAGTGGAGTTTACTCTTCATAGAATTTTCGGTGCTAAGTTGCTATCGTAGCAATCTGTCGCTACAACTGCTTTCGAAAAAATTGCGAAAATTCAAAAATTGCTACGTAAGCAACTTTACACCTAAAATGCTGTGAAGAGTGAGCTCCACTAATATAACATTCGAGTGCTTTATAAACTAAAAGTCAACTCTGCGTGATGTCAATTATGAGCAAAAAAATTAGTAAATTTCATAGCTTGATTGGATTCACTACAACAACTTATACCTACTACATGGAATACCGTCCGTGCATCAGCTGAACATTTATACCATTTAATCGATAGACATGCGCTGAAAAGTATGCTTTTCCAAGTGAATAAATCATAAATCGTACGTGCTTCAAAATGCCAACTGCCTACTAGCATCTAGCACCTAACAACTCTCAATCCTTTGCTCCACCTTCTGTTCCATCTATCTACAACCAATGCATTGAGCATTGCTTAGCTACCCAACACAGTGGCCAGGCGTCACTAAAAGGTCAAGGTAGCTCGCCTTAAAATATTCATGTAATTATTAACTTTTAACAGACGCAACGGCAAGTTAAAGAAAGAACCAACACTTGTGCGCAGCATTGTTGTAATTAGCTTGGCGTGCAGTGGCGCCGAAAAGTATGCTTTCTCAAGTTCAACCAAAGCTCATGTTACGCTCAACGCTCAGGCACACACGTTATAACTTTAATTACAAATTAGTCAAGTTGACTAAAAGTTGTTCAAGATTTTCATCTGCTGCCGATGGCGTTCAACAAACTTGTTTGTTACTGCATTTTAAAGTGAAAATAACTTAAACTGCTCTATAAATATTGGATGAGTTGCTCGATTTTGTGTTGCTTATTGATTCTTATAGCAGACCATTTCACTTTTTTTATTATTATTTTTTTTGTATTTCATTATTATTATTATTTTTATTTTTTGATATCTGTTGCGTTTTCTTGTCATATTTTCCACTTTCTACTTATTTTGTCTGCTTCCTTTGCTGCCTTTGGCAAATTATAATCATTTTATAGCTCGGTTTTCTGTGTGCTGTCGATGTTTGTGTGGTCGTTTGGTGTCTGGTTGTAGGCAGCTTATGCGCCTGGCAAGCTCAACGTCCGGCGGGAATTGTAAAATGTGAAATTGTGCAAAACATAAAACTACGGTTTTATGTGTTCTTGGGTTGGGCGTTTATTGCGTTTCGCTTTCACATTTATTCAAGATTCAGTTTTGGTGAGCGTAGAGTGTGTCATGCCAAGTTGATTTTTATGAATTTAAGAGTTTTAAAATTACTTCAGAAATGAACTCAAGTAAGTTTAAAAAAAATTTAGAGTTGTTAGATTTGGTTGTTGTTTTTTTATTTATTAAAAATTTCAAAACCAGTTCAGCACTGAAATAAGTAAACTGAAGAGTTTATAGACAACAACAAAATAGACAAAACTATAGCATGCTTGTAGGCGCCTTCTGAATTTCTTTTCAGAATTGTTGAAAGCGTTTGCAAATGAAATTTTTGTAGTTGAATGTCGTTAGGTAATGGAGAAATGGATTTCATTGCAATAGATACAGAAACTTGACATCATGTTCTATGTTGCTGTGTGTGTTTATTTATTTATTTTAGATTTTAATTTTCCTAACAAAAAAGTATAAAAGAAATTCAAGAGTTGATAGACAACTTTTACTGCTGTCAAAGCATTCCAAAAGAGTTTTATTACAAAAGCGAAGGATACTTGTTGGGCGGTATTTTCATTTAAAATTACAAAAATTGTTTTTATATTTAGGTTTTAATATGAAAGCTAAGCATACTTTTAGGGGTTCGTTGGTATTTGGGGTTAGAATTACAAACATGATTTTAAAATTAAGTGTTATCACGAAATCTAAGCATACTTTTAGGCGTTTGTTGTTATTTAATGTCAGAATTATACAAATGATCTGATATTTTGGTTTTATTACGAAAGCATAGCACATTTCCAGGCATTTGTTTGCATTTTCATTCGGAATTGACGAAATAATTTAACATTGACGTTGTATTAAGAAAGCTAAAGATAATTTTAGGCGTTTGATGTTATTTTTACTTAGAATTCTAAAAATGGTTTTTGATTTAGGCTTTATTACGAAAGCTAAGCATACTTTTAGGCGTTTGTTATTTGTTGTCAGAACTATATAAATGATATTATATTTTGGTTTTAATAAGAAAGCTAAACTCATTTTTAGGCATTTGGTGGTATTTGTGGTTGGAATTATAAAAATGATGTAATTTTTTGGTTTTACTAAAAGAGTTGAGCATACTTTTAGGCGTGGGCTGCTCTGAATTATAACAATGATTTGAGAAGAGGTAGGTTAAGAAAGGTAAGAATACTTTTAAGCTGTTTTTTGTATTTTCGCTCAGAATTACAATATTGAAATGATTTGAGATTTAGGTTTTAGTAAGAAAGCTGGTATTTGTGTTCAGAATTCTTAAAATTATAAACATACTTTTATGCTTTTGTTTGCATTTTCGTTCAAAATTATTAAAATTATTTTAGTTTTAGGTTTTATTAAAAAAGTTAAGTTTTATTAAGAAATCTTAGAGTACTTCTAGGCATTTGGTTGTATTTTCACTCAGATTGAATGAAATGATTTGAGATTTAGGTTTCATTAAGAGAGCTAAGCATACTTTTAGACATGTATTGATACTTGCGCTTATAACTATTAAAATTAGAGTCACTTAATCGTCGAAGTTTGATCATTTACGCACGAAAATTGAGGTTTTCTAAATTTGCATTCCAACAAAATATGCCATAAAATTACCAACTCTCAAAAGGTAACATACTTTTAGGCGTACGATAAAACCATTTGACTTATTCTGCAACTGTTGTTGTTCGGTAGCTTCTTTAGGGTTTATGTTATCAAATATTTGTAGGCAAGGCATAGAAATAGACGATAAAGAAACTTCAGATCGCATTCTATTTCATTCATTCATGCTTCTGTGCTTCTGGTTTGAATCAAAATGATGGCATACTTTTTAACATAGAAATATATCAAAATTAAATTAAATTATTTCATTGTTGTAATTTGTAAAATAAGTACCAATTAAATGTAATAAAATACTGCAGTCAAGTTGTCAATGAAGCAATCGCCTAAAATTATGCAGCATAAATTATAATGTGTTGACAACGCAATTAAAAGCAAAAATACCTAAACTTTATTTAGGCGCACTGCACACAAAAATTACACACAAATCACGTAAAACATACGCCAACAACAATTTACATATACACTGACATTTACAATACTTATATACGCAATGAATAATTTCTGCGTATTGCAGCTGATTTGAATGTAAATTTTCGCTGCTCATTATGAAGCAGGAGCTGTGTAGGTTTGTGGGAAGGGGGCCAGAGGCGCACTTGACAACCAATAACTCTACTAAATCACCTGTTTAAATTAGCAATAAATTTGTACAATATTGCGATATTTACACTAAATACTGGTTGGCTTAATAAGTTCGCTCACGCATAGTTAACCTTTAGATGCATAGCAGGGATATACATTTTATATACATATATGTATATATATAGACATTTGAAGAAAGTTTAGAGAAATTATTAAAGCAAATTTAAGAAAGTTTTATAAAATAATTTCAACAATTATTTTATTTAAATTTTTTTAAATACAAAACAAAAAAATTTATAAATATGTTAAAGGTGCTAAAATAAAAAATTCAAAAAATTGTATATTAAAAAAACTAAAATATATATTTTACAAAATATTGACATAAATGAAAAAATATTCAAACAAATATTTTAAAAAGAATTTTAATACACTTCTAAAAAAAAAAATACAATACAAATTCAAAAATTGAAATAAACTTAAATTGTTAAAATAAATATTTAAGAAACCCAAAAAAAACTATTAAACAAATTTTAATTATTGATTTAAAAAAACATTAAAATAAACATTAAAAAAATACTAAAACAAATATAATAGAACAATATATTATTGTATATTAAAAAGTATTAAAACAAATGTTAAGCAATATTAAAGTAATAATAAAAAATATAAAGAAATATTTAAAATGGATATTAAAAGAAACACTTAAAAGAATAGTAAAATAAATACAGGTGTCCCTCGTATAACGCGGTGGTTACGTTCCAGGAAAATTCCGCGTTATGTGATTCGCATTGTAGAAGACTTAACTTTAATATAAATTTTAGGGTGTTCCAATAAGCTTTTTCCAAATAAAATAGGTACTAAATTAAAGATGTATGTACATTCCAACTCAAAATCAAAATTCATACTTTATTTGAAAAATTAAAAAACATAATGAAAAAAAACTGTTTTTTTTAAATCGCGTTATATCGAAAACGCGTTGTAGAAGTACCGCGTTATACGAGGGATACCTGTATAAAGAAATAATAAAATAACTTAAAACAAAATTATGCAATAAACATAAGAAATAAATAAATATTACAAAATGTTCTTTTATACACAAAAAAACAATTAAGTGAATATAATATATAAAAAACTATTCAAGAAAACATAAAAAAGTTATTAAGTTAAGTACATAAAAAGTTATTAGTTATAAAATAAAAATTATTAAATATTAAATTAAATATTAAATTAACTTCTAGTTGTTTATTAATTAAACAAATACATATTAAAAAATATCAAAATTAAAATTAAATAAATAAATAATAAATAAATAAAACATAAATAATAAATAAAGTAATTAATTTAAAAAAGAAATATTAAAAAAAATAATTAATAAACATTTAAAAAAATATTAAAATAAATATTGAGAAATATTCATAATAACTATCAAAAATATCAAAATAAATATAAATTCTGTTAAAATAAATAACATAAGTAAATCAAATTTGAAATAAAAATTAAAAGTAATGGTTAAATATAATAAAATAAATATAACAAAATATTAAAATACCCATACAGAATACAGAAATATATATTTGACAAAACACTAAAATAAATATTAAAAAATTATTAAATTAACTACTAAAAAATAGTATTTTAAATAAAAAAAATAATTAAATTATCAAAAACAATTAAATATTACAAATACATTTTTAAATATAATATTGAAAAATATAAATGAATAAAAATTAAAAAAAATTATTAAATAAAATGTTAAAAATAGTAATAAAAACACAAAATAATTATTTAAATATAAAAATAAGAAATGTTAAAAACTTACAATAAATTTTATGACAAACATAAATGTATTTTAATCTAAAGAACAAAAATATTAAAATTAAAATTAAAAATTAAAAAAATAAATTAAAAAAGTAATATTAAGTTAAAACAAAATAAAAATAATAAAATAATATTAAAGAACAAATACAAAAATATGCAAAATATTACAAAAATTATATTAATAAATATTTCAAGATTTTATTAAAATACCGTTTTATAGAAAGCACTAAATATTAAAAAAAATATGAATACGTTTTCACATACATTTCACAAAATATAAAAAAAATATTTTAAACTTTTTTAATTCCAGTCATTTAAGGGTTAACACATCGCTTCGCCCCACTCGCCTGTTTAAGTTTGTTCGATTTTGCATACTGCACAGAGTTTACCAGTAATTAGCGGCCGTGTTGCAAAAACGATTCGCAATTCTACCTGAATTGTCGATTGCAATTTCGCTGCGTTTTATTTGTTGCATTAGCTGCTGTAGCGGCGGCAACGCAAAAGTTTTGTGGACGCTTCACTTTTGCTCCCATCACCCATGTGAGGCAAAATTGATGCGCCAATTATTTGCCAAAATGTTGGCAATTGGATTTTGTGGCAACGCTGTCATTGCAAATGGAAAATTAATGACACTGGTGGAATTTTATGGGTGGGAGAGAGATTGTGTGACATTAAATGTATAAAAGTTGATAAAATTTCATAAGGAGATTTATAATTTTGGTGGATGGGAATAATTTTTTAATTTCCTAGAAAAATTTTGTTTTTAAGTTTCAGTAAGTTAAAAGTGCTACATAAGTCTTAGTAGTCTGTAGGGGGTCCTAAATAAATTTCAGTTTCTTCCCTGAGAAAAACGTAAAATTCTAAGTAAAATTTAAAATTTGTGGCTGAGTTCCTGAAAAGCAATATAAATTGTAACCTTCTTGATCGAGTTTTATGAGACAATGGATACAAGTTAGTTCAAATTATTTGCCTGAAATCCAGGAAGACAAGTTACAAGTATGTTTCAAACTTTTCTATCTAAGTTCCAGTAAGGCAAAAGTTCTAAATATGTAAGTCTCAGTATTTTGTCTGAGCTGTACGACAAAACTCCTAAATAGTACGAAAAAATTCCTAATAGCAGTTGGCCTGAGTTTTCATAAGGCAAATGTTCCAGTTTCAATTTTTGTGCTCAAGTTTTTATGAGACAATAGTCCGAAATCTAAGCAAATTTGTCCGAGTTCCTGTATGACAAAAGTCCTTAATAGGTCTTAGTAGTTGGTCTGTGTTTTCATATGACAAATGTTCTAGGAAAGTTTCAGTTTTTGTGCCCAAGTTTTTATGAGACAATAGTCCGAAATCTAAGCAAATTTGTCCGACTTCCTGTATGACAAAAGTCCTTAGTAGGTCTTAGTAGTTGGTCTGAGTTTTCATAAGACAATTGTTCCTTGAATGTTTCAGTTTTTGTGCCCAAGTTTTTATGAGACAATAGTCCGAAATTTAAGCAAATTTGTCCGACTTCCTGTAAGACCGAAGTCCTTAATAGGTCTTAGTAGTTGGTCTGAGTTTTCATAAGACAATTGTTCCATGAATGCTTCAGTTTTTGAATGCCCATGTTTTTATGTGACAATAGTCCAAGATCTCAACCTATTTGTCTGAGTTTCCGAATGATAAAAACTCAAAACAAATCTCATAATCTCAGATTCGTTGAGGTCAATTGAATCTCAGTTTCTTCATGAGTGCCTATGAAGAAAGAATTTCACATTGGTATCAGTATTTTTTTCTGTGTTTCTATAAATCAATAGTATGAGTTACTCTGCATTCACATTTCATTTCACTCAACCAAAATGCTGATCCTTACATAAAACATTATACGGACCGACAGTTTAATTGCAAAAATGTCATAAAGAGAACGAAGCTGAGTATCGTGTTTAAGTGATGCAACAGAAGATTAACTTTCTGAGATAAGGCAACAATAAAATAAACAAATATGCAGCAGGCAAAAAGTCGCAATTAGTATGCGCACAGGGTAGAGGAGATTGTGAAAGCGACATTCTCATGTTTCCTGCACATGCAGACAATTGTGCAGCCCGGAGATGAAACTTTCCATCGGAGAAAACGCTTTAGTCGCCAAAGCACGCACTTTTTGCAGCTGGAAAGTGTGTGGGTGTTGGCACATGGCGGAAATCAAGACAAATGCAAACTTGCGCAGCAGAAAAAGGTCACATTTACATATCAGCCATGGCCACACAACGCTACGGCGAAAACCGCATGAAAGGCAAACAACAGCAACAACACAAACTTTGTACAACATGCAAAAACTTGGTTGGTTTTTTTCCCATTAAGTAGCCGGAGTGGCGTAACAAAAAAATAAAAAAAAAATTACAAAAATTGTTGAAATATAAAGTTGAACAACCCTTTTTGAATGCTCTCAAAATACAACTCTGTACATCAAGTTAACAAGTGTCAAAATAAAACTCCTTTCCGTTTTCCGTTCCAAAGGACTGGTCGTTTTTTATTAACCACGCTGCGCAATAAACTCAAACTTTAACAGGTTATGGGCCTTTATGTCGCGAAATAAAATCGACATCGTATAAAAGAACGCGATAAGGAAGTGGTGAAATAAGTTCTAAACGCGGATTGATTGTTACTAATCGAATAATCGAGGATTTGCGAAAATGGCGGCAAGCGCGTTAACTTTTCCATTTGAGAAATTAAAAGGTCGCGAAAACTTTGACGTATGGCAGCGACACGCGAAATCGTATTTAGTAATTAAAAATTGCTGGAAAATAGTCGAAAATGGGGTACCGCCGGAACCCAAAGACAAGGATAAAGAAAGTGATGAACGCGCATTAGCCGAAATTACGCTTATGATTGAGCCGACCAATTTCTCGCACATTGCCACCGCTACGACGGCGAGTGCGGCATGGAGGGCGCTGCTTGCGGCGTATGAAGACACTGGTCTTACGCGTAAAGTTGAATTGCTGAAGCAACTAGTGCAGTGTAAATTAACAGATTACGTAACTATGCAAGAATATGTAAATTCGGTAGTGATGACGTCGCTAAAAGTCCAAAACGCAGGGCTGAACATTGACGAGGAGCTCACTGCATCGCTAATGCTAGCAGGGCTACCAGACGATTTTCGTGCTCTTGTACTCGCTGTGGAAAATTCCAAGGAAAAGCTGACAATCGACAGTGTTAAAACGCTTTTGCTACAAGACGTGAAATTTGATAACAGATGTTCGGAAAATGCACTTTATTCAAAAGAAAAGAAGGCGAAGCAATTTCGGTGCCACTCATGCAAGCAAATCGGGCATTTTGCAAAGCAATGTCCGAACAAAGGCAAAAAAGATGGCAACACTTTCAACAAGAACAAAAAAGTACTTTTCGCATCTCTTCTTTCACATGACATTCGCAAAGATGACTGGTTTATCGATTCAGGCGCAACATCGCACATGACTAAGAACAAGGAAATAATTGTCAAAGAAGTGCCGGTGCAAAATAAAAACATTCTAATTGCGAATAATAAAACAATTCCTGTGAAATCCAAAGGTGATGTGAATATTGAGTTATCGGACGGAACATCGAAAGTCGATGCTGTTGTGAAAAACGTTGAATACGTGCCGGATCTTTGTGCAAATTTGTTATCGGTTCGCCAAATGACGAAAAACGGCAATAAAATTGTGTTTGAAAACGAAGGCTGCAAGATTTACGATGCGCAGAAAAATCTAATTGGAAGCGCAAGTGTTGTAAACGATCTGTACCGACTAAATTGTGAAATTCCATTTAATCACGAAGCCAACTGCAAGAAGGCGCTAGTGGTGCGCGATGACTATAACCTATGGCACAGAAGAATGGGACATATTTGCGACGAACATCTGAAAAAAGTAAAAAATGCATCTCATGGCGTTGAATTCGGTAAAACTAACACCGAAAAATGCATTGTATGTGTCAAAGGAAAGCAAACACGGGCTTCGTTTAAAGAAAGTGGTACACGCGCAGAAGGACTGCTTGACTTAGTGCATTCAGATGTGATGGGGCCATTCCCCGTGAAATCGTTTTCTGGAGCGCGTTTCGTGGTGACATTTATCGACGATTTTTCGCACAAGGTTTTCTTGGTGCCAATTAAGAACAAGTCCGAAGTCTTCGAAGAATTTGTGAAGTTTAAAAATCTCGTAGAGAATCAGTGCGGGCGAAAAATAAAAGTTTTTCGTTCTGATAATGGAACGGAGTATACTAACGCGAAATTTCAAAACTTTTTGTCGAACGCCGGTATAGTGCATCAAACCACGTCGCCGTACACGCCTGAACAGAACGGTGTGGCAGAAAGGCTGAACCGCACGATAGTTGAGAAAATGCGCTGTATGCTGATAGATTCGGGTGTGAATAACAAATTGTGGGCTGAAGCCGCAAACACCGCAGCGTATTTACTGAATCATGTACCATTCGGGTCAAACAAGCAGAGTCCCGAAGAAAAGTGGACAAATAAAAAACCAAATTTAAAACATTTTAAAGTATTTGGCAGTAAAGCCATGGTTCACGTACCGCAAGAAAAGCGCAGAAAATTAGACACGAAATCGGTTGAGTGCATTATGCTCGGATATTGCACGGCTTCGAAAGCATATCGCTTGTTTAATCAAAAGACGCAGAAAATTATAATAAGCCGTCATGTGGTTTTTGTCGAAACACAAAATACTACTGCTGATCAAAAAGACTGTATGTTCGAAATACCCATGGTGTGTGGAGTAAACAACGTCCTCAATTCAGAAGAGAAGCAATGTGAAGAATTATCGCACGTTGAGAAAGAGCATTTGATTCCTGAGCAGCAGCTCGAAAGTGAGCGTAACGATTCATCAAACATCGAAAAGACAGATGCAGATTTTGCTGAGAAACAGAACGAGAACAGCGATTCCTCTGACAACGAAAAGCCGGCTATAACGTCCACCGATTTCGAAAGTGCGGATGACTCCGACGAACTTGAAGCGGAAGGTGAGAACGTGTTGAGGCGCTCAAAGAGAATCGCAGGTAAAAGGGAGGGTTACAATTTTTGCGTAACAGACTTCGTTTCCGACGACCCTCAAACCCTCGAAGAAGCAATGAGCAATGAAAATGCAGACGATTGGAGACATGCAGTTTACGAAGAAATGAACTCTCTTTGCGTAAATAAAACATGGCGTCTGACAAATTTACCGCCTGGTCAAAAAGCCATTAGGTCTAAATGGGTATTTAAGACAAAAGTTGATGCAAATGGTCAACTCATCCGCCGAAAAGCTAGATTGGTGGTTAAAGGTTTTTGTCAGAAAAAAGGAGTTAACTACGAAGAAACTTTCGCTCCTGTGGTCAGATACACGTCTCTCCGTTTCTTGCTTGCATTAGCAGCCAAATATGATTTAATCATACATCAAATGGATGCTGTTACCGCATTTCTTAATGCTGAGCTGAAAGACGAAATATATATGACGCAGCCAGACGGATTCGATGATGGTTCAGGCCGTGTATGCAAACTGCTAAAATCGTTGTACGGATTGAAGCAATCCAGCCGATTGTGGAATGAAAGTTTTAACAATGTCCTCCTAAGCATCGGTTTGACACGCAGTGAGGTCGATCAGTGCGTATATTATCGCATATTAGGCGCCGATATACTATTTGTGGCCGTCTATGTCGACGATGTACTCCTGTTTTCAAACAACATAGACAGCTTGAACGAATTAAAAGCAGAGTTATCATCCCGATTTAGAATGAAAGACATTGGCGAAGTTTCATCTGTGCTTGGCATGCGTGTAACTAGAGATAAGGTGAAAGGCACGATTGAGATCGATCAATCGCAATATATCGACGATATGCTGAAACGCTTTGGCATGACTGACTGTAATCCAGTGGCGACACCAATTGACCTAAATCAAAATTTGAGCTCAGATATGTGTCCCGTCAACGAAGCCGAAAAACGTGAAATGGCGAACGTTCCCTACATGCAGGCTGTTGGGTGCTTATTATTCGCATCGCAAATTACGCGCCCGGACATAAGTTTCGCCGTAAATTTATTAAGCCGATTTTCTTCCAATCCTGGCAGAGCGCACTGGACTGCAATAAAACGTGTAATGCGCTACTTAAAAGGAACAATGCATTGTGGGCTTGTGTTCAACAAAGAAGCAACTGATATCACTGGCTTTTGTGATGCAGACTGGGGTAGCGACTTAGACGAAAGACGTTCTACGACAGGCTACGTATTCCAGCTCCAAGGAAGTCCTATTTCTTGGTGCACCCGCCGCCAGCGAACTGTGGCGCTCTCATCAACTGAAGCCGAGTTCATGGCTATGACAGCAGCTATTCAAGAAGCGACGTGGCTACAACGATTGCAGGATGAGCTGACACCGAATGCCACTAAGACAATTGTACTTTATTGCGACAACAAAAGCGCCATTCAAGTCGCAGTAAATAATTCATACTCGCCTCGTACTAAACACGTAGACATTAAGGGTAAATTTATTCGTCAAAACCTCGAGAGCGGAAAGATCAAATTATCCTATGTACCAACGAACAACATGCTGGCTGATATATTAACGAAAGGTGTTCCTAAAGTTAAGCACAACTATCTCTCTAAGGCACTTGGTCTGTCAAGCATTAACTAACGTTTTCGTCTATTGAATTTAAATTTAATTATATTTGTTTTAAACTAAAGTGTTGTTCAGAAAGAGTGTTGAAATATAAAGTTGAACAACCCTTTTTGAATGCTCTCAAAATACAACTCTGTACATCAAGTTAACAAGTGTCAAAATAAAGCTTCTTTCCGTTTTCCGTTCCAAAGGACTGGTCGTTTTTTATTAACCACGCTGCGCAATAAACTCAAACTTTAACAAAAATAAATAGAAGGAACCACCGAAAAAGTTAATGAGTGCAAGGCAAAGTGAGGAAGCGGAAGAAAGGTGCGGGGGTAATGAGGCCAACTGTGACTCGCACGCAACTCATAGCGAACCATAAAAACCCATTCAAGCAATTAGCAAAGGCAAATACCAACAACAGGCAGCCAGTCGGCAGTCGGTAGTCGGCGCTGGCGTACGGGGCGTATGAGTACGGCCGCGTTGAATAATGTGTGGGTGTGCGCTGAAGTGGCGGCTGGTAGGTGTGTGGGTGTTGCGTGGGTGTTGTGGAGAGAAGCAGGTGGTGGTGGCTGGCTGGCTGTGGGGCTGTCTGGGTTTTGATGGGCGTGGGTGATGTGATGTGGGTGACTAACAGTAGGCAGCGCTTATTTACTGCTGCTTACTGTAGCCGCTACTGCTGTTGCTGAAGCAGTGCATACGTACACGCAGCCATATGCATTTTAATGTATGACTGCATACGTGTGGAAGTGTGGGGCGATCATTAATATGCAACGCGAGCAGCCACTCAACGCCTAAGTGAGTGTTTAAGTGCGTGTGCCCTCTGCGCAGCTGCAAGTGTGTGGATGTGTGTGTTTGTTTGTTTGTTTGTGTGCAGCGCTCAACGTAATGGCAGTATTTATGCACTCCACAGCTCGAGCGTTGCTTATGTACATGTAGGCGTTGATGTTTTCTTTTGAATGTCACAGCGGCAGCATTTTTAATTTTCGTTTCATTCAGTGCATTCACATTTTTGTGGGTTTTTCATCTTTTTGATTTTTGTTTTTGTATGCTTTTTATTTTTCCAGACTTTCAATATAATGTGTGTTGATTTTGTTACACATATTCCACATCCACTTCAAGTTTTCATTAAATGTTCTAAAGGTCAGCAATGAAAAATATTTCCGTTCTTTTGTTCTAAAGATAGTTTACAACGTGCATTGTTGTTATTGTTGGATTTGCTTTGTTTGTTGCTTGCTTATAATGCGGAAACCAATGCTGAATTGTGTATAGATACAATTATAATCTAATTAACTCTCGAATGTAAAGCATACTTCAAGGCGCATGGACGTGTAACTTTGAATTGATTTCCATGAAAAATGTTTGATCATTCTAAGGGTTTCTGGTTTTATTTGTCATTATTAATTAATTAATTAATTATCAATTGATTGATTAATCAATTATTTTTATTAATAACAAATATTTAATTATGAATGATTAATAATTAATTGTTTAATATTATATTATAATTATAATATTATTCTTAATAATTAAATATTTTATTATATTTAACAATTAAATATTATATTATATTTAATTATTCTTATAAATTAAATATTATAATTAATTATTGACAACTGTTATTACTTAAATATAACTAATAATTAATGATTAAAAATTGGTTATTAAACATAAATTATTTATTAATAATTATTGGTAATTAAGTAATTCTTATTAACAACTTATTATTTATTAAATTAGTTAGAAAATAAGTTACTTAATTGAAATAAATAATTAAAATAATTAATTATTAGTTATTTATTCTAAGTTTTTGATTGTTAAATATTGATTTATTATTAATTATTTATAGTTATTAATTGATTACTTATCTCTTCATCATGATTTATAAGTTATAAGTTGTTTATTTTTTATTCTTAATAATCAAGTGTTAATTATAAATATCGATAAATATCGATGATTTATTATTAATTATTTATAGTTAATAATATATTACTTATCTCTTCATCATTATTTATTTATTATAAGTTATTATACTCATTATTTATTATAAGTTGTTTATTTTTTATTCTTAATTATCAAGTGTTAATTATTAGTTGTCAATTATTAATTTTTAACTATTCGTTATTTATTATTTATTATAAATTAAATAATGATTAGTTACTAGTTTTTAATTACAAATTATGATTTTGTTAGTTATAATTTAATTATTGATTATTATCGATGATTTATTTTTAATTATTTATAGTTAATTACTTATTACTTATCTCTTATTATTAATTAAAGGTTACTAAATTAAAGTTAAGAATTATTATTTAAAAATTATTTGTTAATTTTTTATTATTAATTATTAGTTGTCAATTATTCATTTTAATTATTAGATATTTATTATTTAATTAATTAATAATTATTAGTTATTCGTTTTCAATTAGAAATTATGATTTATTATTTATAAACTATTATTTGTTTATTTCTTATTCTTAATTTTTAGTTAATTGTTCGATGTCAATTATTAATTTTTAATTATTAGTTATTTATTATTTATTATAAACTACACATTTTTAGTTGCTAGTTTTAAATTGCAAATTATGATTTTCTAATTAGTAACTATTAAATATTAATTATTAGATATTATTTATTTATAATTTGTTATTAATTTTTAGTTCTTAATTAAGGTTTATTTATTTTGTTATGAGTTATTAGCAATAGTTATTTATGAGTTATTAAATATTAATTGTTAAGTTTAAATTATTAAATTACTAATTAGTTAATTATCAAATTATTAACTAGAAATTATAGAATATAAATTATTATCTATAAATTATTATAAATTATAATTTATAAATTATAAATTATGAATGATTATTTGTAAAATACTAATTTGTAATTATTAATTCCTCATTATACGTTTTTTTTTAAATAATTGGTGGTTACTCGTTTGTAATTATAAAATATAAATTATTAATCATTAATTTCTAATTATTAACTATTAATGACTAGGTGTTGGTTTTTGTTATTTATTATTATTATTATTAGTATTTATTATTATGCTATTAATTTTAAATTAAAAATTATTAGTTATCAATCATTAATTATTTATTATTAATTGTGAAGTATTAGTTAATAATTATTAATTATAGATTAAAAACTATTATTTATAAGTTAGTAATTATATTTAAATTATAAATTTACTAATTAATAATTGTTTATTATTAATTGTTAATTCTTAGTGAGAAATTATTAGTTTTAAGTTATTAATTACTAATTATTAAAAATTTTTAATCACGAATTAATAATTATTTATTATTAATTCGTCATTTATTTTCATATATTCATTATTATTTACAGGTTATTAATTATTTCTTTGTAATTATCTATTACTAATAATAAAAAATTAATTGTTAGTTAAGAACCACGCGCTCTCAATATTGCGATTGGCTCACTTAGTTGCTCCTCCCTGATTGATCTGTACTTAATATTAAGGACATCCATCTGATCCCGTTAAGGACTCTGTTGAACGAAATTAAGTCCAGGGCTT
Organism: Melieria picta; assembly: GCA_964056695.1. Classification (NCBI taxonomy): domain Eukaryota; kingdom Metazoa; phylum Arthropoda; class Insecta; order Diptera; family Ulidiidae; genus Melieria; species Melieria picta. Next base: position 85,043,259 of record OZ057398.1, on the reverse strand, counting down.
AGGGCCAGTCAGTTCAACATAACTTTTTTAAAGCAATTTCCCTTCAACAAAATATTTAAAAATTCATGCTTTCGAGCGTAAAGCGTTAGTCTCAGCATGGATTAAATGTCATTCATTAATAATTAAGCGCTGCGCCGTAATTTGACATTTTGTGATAAATTAGGTTCAGCCGCCTCAGCACTCATTACACTCTTTTTAATTAATTTGATACTCATTAATGTGGCAATGTTAATGCGTTATCGGTGGCAGGTGTGGAGGGTAGTAATAATGTTTACTAAAATGTATATTTTTAATTTAATATGTGGACATAGTAGAAATAGTAGAAATTTTGAAGCATGTTTAGCAAACCAGTTTTTTAATTCAGTATCTACTGTGGCCTCTCTGGCATATTTCATTTTTCATTAGGAAATTTGGCATATTTGGGTCATTGGTGATTTTTACGAAACAAGTACAAGGACTGCTTTTAAGTGATCTGTATGGGGAAAATCCGGAGGGTCTGTCCTTCTTTTTCTAAAGATTCTGTTGAAAATGCATTTGAAGGGTTGAACTAAGCCTTTCTAGTTATTCTTATTTACTTTAATCTAATGAATTGAAGAGGATATAAGAGAAGGCAAGCGGTTCACTATGGGCTCTTTGATTTTCGGGTTTCAAGCATCTTTTCATGTTGTTTCTGTTAAGATATGATTTAAATCAACTCTGAGTGTTTGTGGGCCCTCAGCCAGCGAGAGAGTGCAGACAAAAAAGTCTGCTATAGATGAAAGTCTGCGACAGAAGCACTGAGGCTCTGGCAGTCGATGGTGTTTGATGGACCAAACTGGCTGAGCAAACATGATTTCAGATCCTTTGTGGTGCTCGTCACGGCATTTATACTGCTTAACAAGTACGTCTACCGAATTGGAGGACGTCCTTCAGCCACTTGGAACTTGTGTCTAGACCAGTGGTCGGCAAAGCTTACTCCTATGAGCAGTACGCTCAGCACACGTACACATTACGCTCTCTCAATCAGTCGCTGTTCAGGTATAATTTTATACAGTGGAGAGAAATTTTACTGCGCTCACTAACACCATCTTATTGTAAATTTTGCCGACCACTGGTCTAGACTCTAAAGAACGTTAAGACCGCTGCTCAATATATTAGTGAATGCCCAGCCACGTGTGCTTTGGTATAGTGACTCTAGTGGAGGCTGAGCTACTGCAATACGACCAGCTAAAACGGTCTATGGGAGACTTGATTTTAAGGGCTGCCTACTGAAGGCTGCAGAATCATCCAACGGTGGAGCTGGCCAGATCTACTTCAGGAGCTCTACGACCAGGAGGGAGTAAATTTAAATCTGCTTCAATTGAACCTACACGGTCAACCAGCAACGACTGTACAGAAAAGCGGGCATTAGCGAAAAAAACGCCTCGAACCAATCTTAGCGAAGTTCCCAACCATCCTGCTGTCCATCCTCCTTTACACAACAGATGGCGCTATGGGCGGTAGCTATTAACATGGAAGGCGTCGTTTCTAAGCGGCGATAGATGGCAGCCTACCTTGGCAGGAAAAAACAAACGATTAACGTAACTTTGAAATAATAAATTAATTGAGATTTAATTGAATACTTTTTTAACGAGTCCTTGAATGGGTTTTTGGAATAAATCATAGCTAATGACTTTATAATTTAACAATTCGAAAATATTTATTTTAAAGCTTAGCTGGCACAATAGTTTACCTCAAATTAACTTTATTTTTTACAACAACAAAAAATATTTTTATAAAATCCGAAACAATCCGAAAGGTATTTGCTTTCGTTGCCCTCACACAAGAGACACAATTTCGCAATCCTTTGCAGCATTCAGCAAAGCAGATATCAGTTTACATTTGAGCCGTTCTGGTCTGTGCTCCGCTTGCCATATCCGCTTATCCCCTTCTCACTAGTCTTGCAATTGATTTTATGTATTTTTATCTGTGTGTCCTTTGGCAGTGTGCGCCGGTAAAGCGATACGCTTTCAGTCATATTGGATTCGCACAAATCACAACTGCGTCGGTTTCCCTTCGCAATGGTGCAATATTACATTTGTTGTTGTTGCTGCTGCAGCCATGTTTGTGGTGCATAAATTCCGGCTTATTGCAGGATTAAAATAGCATTTCGTGGCATTTTGCCACGACCCACTTGTGGCCGTTGGTGCACGAGCGACAGCGTCATATTAACACTGCACAGTTTTGACACTTTTTCCACACTTTACCTGCCACAGCGCTGCGCTGGTTTTTGATTTATTTTCATATTTTTTGCGCCAAATTAAAATGCAAAAATATGCTACGTTGTCACATTGTGTAAATTTATTTATGTTTTCTTCACGGTGTGCGTGTTTATTTTACTGTGTTGATTTTGTTTGCAATGTTTTAAATGTAAGCAATTTTAATGAAATTTTGCAAGCAGAAAAAATAAATACATGTCAAGTTGCAGCAAGTAGGAGGGACAAATTTTTTGGAATGGAATGGAATTCAGTTTGCTGATTTTTAAAGTATGCTACAATTTATTGTGAAAAGTACTTCTTGGCATTTTTAAGTCAGATTATTTGTTGTTTGTGAGTTGTAAATTGTTTTCAGGTTTAAAATACATTTCGCATTAATTTTAATAGTAATCTGAAGTTACTTCAAGGCATAGGCATTACGCCTTGCAGTATGCAGAATATTTTGCAATAAAAGTTAAAGTGGAACTTCTTCCACAATTTTTTACACAATTAAATATTTTGAGATCACTAAGCAGTCAGCATGAATGCATTTTCTTTGATGTTCAATTAATAGCTAGTTTGTCTTATACCAATAGTCACTTCGATACTAAAAAAATTCCTGGAAATAACATTTAAATTATTGAGAAACTATATTCAATTAAACTTCAATTAATTTATTACTTCGACGCTCAGTTTGTAATCACTTACTGAAAATTATTAAACATTTTGTTTAAGTTCGTGAAAAAATATATTGAATTAAGCTTTAATTAAAATATTATTTCGACGTTCAGTTAGTAATAACTCACTGAAAATTATTAAATGTTATGTTCAAGTTCATGAAAAAATATATTTAATTAAACTTCAATTAATATATTACTTCAACGTTCAGCTAGTAATCACTTAATGAAAATTATTATCATTTCTAAATACATAAAAAATATATTTGAGTGAACTTCAATTAATATATTATTTTGACGTTCAGTTAGTAATCAGTTTAATAAAACATAAAAACTCACAAAAATACCTCAATTGGTTAATTATTTCGATTTTGATTTAATAATTAATTCGTTAACATGAAAAACATCACCGAAAAATACTCTCAATTAAACCATAATCAAAACATTCACATAAAGTTAATAATTAGTTTGTAAGCACCTCACAACTAATGCTAAATCTTTAATCAATAAATTACTTTCATGTTTAGTTAATAGTTCGCTAACATCTCAAAATTCATTAAAAACGACTTAAAAAGACTTTGCTTGAACATTCATTAGTTATTTCGAAGTTCAGTTATTTTCCCCTTTGATGATATATAAATACTCACAAAAACATCTCAATTAATTTATTATTTGCACGTTCACTTAAAAATTAAGTCATTAACATAAAAAAGTCACTGCAAAATACTTTCAATTAAACTGTAATTATTTTATAATGTCGGCATTTAGTCAATAGTTAGATTTAATAAGTCAATTAATTTAGAACTTTTAGATTCAGTTAGTTCTAAGTTTGTAAACATAAAAAATTCAGTTAGAAATAATGCTCAATTAAATCTCAATTGATTAGTAACCTCAACTGAAAAATTAATTAATTAATTAATTAATAATCTCGAAGTCAATTAATACTTTAATTAGTTTGTTAACACATTAGTACTCATAGAAAAACCTCAATTGATTAATTACTTTTAATTTGCAATTAACTGTTACTTTGTTAACATACTAATTCATTGAAAGATATACTTAATTAAATCTCAATTATTAAATGATCTTAACTTAATTAAATCTCAATTATTAAATGATTTCGATGTCAGTTGATGGTTTTTTAACATTTAATAACTCACAGAAAACTTAAATTTATCAATTTCTTTGAAATGTAATATGCTTAATTAAATCTCATTTAATTAATATTTAATTATATCACCACTATATCCTTAATGTAGAGAGTGAAATAAGGGCAAATAGTAAGCGTTTTTGGCAGTTTATAAACAGCAAAAAGAAAGACACTGGAATCCCAGACATGATGCATTATTTGGGAGAATCATCGTCGGATATTGATAAAATTTGTAATTTTTTTGCATGTTTCTTTCGATCAGTTTATGTTCCTCAATCTGGAATCGAAACTGACAATAACATAGATAGCAGCGCACTTGTCTTTAAGGGTTTACAACTCTCAGTTGATGAAGTTCTAGATGGCCTTGCGATCTTGCCAAATGACCCAACTTCAGGAGAAGATGGTTTTCCACCTATTTTATTAAAAAATTGTGCACCAGCGTTAGCCCTCCCATTGTCAATAATCTTTAATAAATCCCTGCGGTGTGGGGAGTTTTTACAGGACTGGAAAAAATCCTTTATTATGCCTATCCATAAATCTGGGAGCAAGTCAGATATTTCAAATTATCGTCCGATCTGCAAAATCTCAAGTATACCCAAACTTTTCGAGAAACTTGTTTATGATAGGATTTTCTTCCATATTTCAGAGATCATATCGCCTTATCAGCACGGCTTTATAAAGGGTAAATCCACTTCTACAAACTTGGCCTTATTCTCTAATTTTGTCTTAAAACAATTTGAAACAGGTCAACAATGCGACGTCATATTCACTGACTTTTCGAAAGCTTTCGACAGGGTTAGTCACAAAATCCTTCTTGCAAAGTTGGAATCAATTGGATTTCATTCAAGTATGCTTAAGTGGTTTGCATCGTACCTAACCGATAGGACCCAATTCGTTCGTATAAACAATACAAAATCGGATATCATTAACGTCACCTCAGGTGTGCCTCAAGGCAGCCATCTTGGGCCGTTACTTTTCCTGATCTTTATCAATGATATTCCGGACGTCTTTTTGACGTCGCGTTGTCTGATGTACGCAGATGACTTGAAAATATATAGTCGCATAGAGAACGTATCTGACTGCATTAACCTTCAAGAGGACTTATCAAAACTGCATTCTTGGTGTGATGCTAACTCTTTGCCACTTAATGTTGGTAAATGCCAGTGTCTGTCTTTCAGTAGACGTAAAGTCGCGATTAATTTCCATTACAAGATAGGCAATGTTATCCTCACAAAAATTTACGAAAAGAAGGATTTGGGAGTCATCTTCTCCTCGAAAATGTCCTTTTCTAAACATATAGACTTTATGATTACCAAATCTAGGTCCATGCTCGGCTTTGTAATGAGAAATTCAAATGAGTTCCAGGATGTTTTTACTCTCAAGAGTTTGTATTTTGCATTCGTAAGATCGAACTTAGAATATTGCAGCATCATTTGGGATCCATTCTATTCGGGTTATTCGTTAAGGATCGAGAAGATTCAGAAACGCTTCACTAGATATGCCATTCACTCTCTCCGTTGGAAAATTATTATGCCTGAATATAAAAGTAGATGCCTTTTGCTAGCTTTGCCGACATTAGAAATGCGAAGAAAAATTTCCTCGGTAATGTTTATTAGAGACATAGTCACTAGCCATATCAAATGCCACTTCTTGCTTGAGTTAATACTTTTCAATTGTCCCGCACGTGGCCTCAGATTTAACAACATGTTCTACCTACCTTGTCATAAGACTAACTTTAGTCTTAACGAACCGCTTACACGCTGCCTAAGGCAGACAAACCAATTTTGTAAAAATTTAGATATATTTTGTAATTCTAGAGAGAGTTTTAAGTCTAAACTAATTCTGCTGTCACACTTTTTGAGTTGCGATTAATTGTAATTAACATATCATATTTATGTACATAATATATATACCCTAGCTTTTAGTAATCTATTTGAGTTGTACTCTAATTGATGAATTTAAATAAATAAATAAATTAATTATTTTGATGCTCACTTAACGCTTATTTTGAAAAATAATAAAAATTCAGTAACAAATATATTCCATTAAATCATAATAAATTATTGATTTTAACGCTCATTTTTGGGGCTTAGTTATAATTTTTTTCAAAGATTCTTTTTCAAAGTTGTCGTTTAATTATTCCTACTAAATTAATTGAATGTAATTATTATGATTATAATGCAAATCAAGTGAATAATAACTTATCAATCATTAATAACTTATCAGATTTTGAAGCCAAGATAAAATTTCTGCCTGAAGTAAAGTTTTAATTTATCGACTTAATAAATGAATTGTGTGAAATTAGTTCCAATTCAAGTGCAAATTAAATGATTAAATGATTTTTTACAATCAGATAAGCTGAAAAAGATTTTGTAGCTAATAAAAAGTTGTTGATCAAAGTTTGGTTCAAATTTGTCATTTATATAGAAGTAGTTATATAGAAGTAGTTTCGATGTTTGTGGAAATCAAGTGATTAAATGTTCTTTGACAAACAATTCGAGAATTTTCTACTAGCTGAATTAGATTTTGAATTCAAGGAATAATTGCTGGTCAAAGTTTAGTAACAAATTATCAATAAACTTATTTTAGCAAATCAATTGTAAGCAATTATTTCTAATTCAAATGCAAATCGAGTAATTAAATTATCTTCGACATTGAATAAAATAATTTCCTACTATGCTGATATAGATTTGAATTGATTTGAAGCAAATGAAAATCTTCTGATCAAAGTTTTCATTAATTAATTGGGAAATCTTAGTATATCAATTGAGTGAAATAAGTTTCAATTCTAGTATAAGTCATTGATCAACTTAAGTAAGTTAATATTTTTCCACTAGGCTAAAATAGATTTTGAGTTTAATGAAACGTTTCTAACCGAAGTTTAGTGTTAATTTATCGATTTAATCTTAATCAATTATTAATTAATGATTAATTAATCTTAATCAATCATGTGTAAAATTAGTTACAGTTAAATTGAAGTCATTGATAACATATTATTTTATAATCAATTAAACCATTTTCAACTGAGCTGAAATTGATTTTGAAGCTAATATAACGTTTCTGGTGACAGTTTAGTGCCAATTCATTGGTTGATTGATTAATTTTATGAAATCAATTGCAAGAAAGTATTATTAATTAATTAATTATGTGATTAAGTGTGCTTTGACAAGCAATTAAAGAATTTTCTACTTGGCTAAAATAGATTTCAAAGCTAATGAAATATTTCTGGTCAATGTTTAGTGCCAATAAATCAATTAAGTAAGATTAATAAATCAATTGTATGAACTAAGTTCCAATTCAAGTGCAAATAAAGAGATTAAATGTTTTTGGGAATCATTTAAACAATTTTTTACTGAGCTGAAATAGATTTGGAGCTAAAGTAAAGTTTCTGGTAAAAGTTTAGTGCCAATTAATTGATTAGTTAATTATATGAAATCAATTGCATGAAACTAGTTTAAATTCTAGCGCAAATTAAATTATTACATAATTTTTGACAAGCAAAAGAATTTTCTAATAGGCTAAAATAGATTTTAAAGTTTCTAAAAGATTTCTGGTCAATCTTTAGTGTCAATTAACCGATTAAGTAATATTAATAAATCAATTGTGCAATCAATCAATTCCAATTCAATTGAAAATCACGTGATTAAATGTCTTGTGACAATCAGTAACACAATTTTCTACTGAACTGAAGTAGATTTTGAAGCTAATGTAACGTTTCTGGAGAAAGTTTAGTGCCAATTAATCGATTAATAATTTTAATAAATCAATTGCATGAAAGCAGTTCAAAGTTTAGTGCAAATTAAGTGATTAAATGTTCTTTGATCAGCGATTAAATAATATTCTACTGGCCTAAAATAGATTTTGATGCAAATGAAAAATTTCTGGTGAATGTTTAGTTAAATTGGCTGAAACATTACTTCACCACAACTCCAATTAATGCCGTAAGGGCGAAGAATCTGGGCCCAAAATTTAAACAGTGGCATCACAACGATCCTTATAACTCTAACCGCACCTTGATGGCCGAACCTAACCTCACCATACATAAAAATTCACATAGAGAGCTGCATCAGTCAGTCCTAAGGATCAAATAAAATCTGTCCTGCTTGGTCTCTCAACAACATATATCCTTCTTTCTTCTTTTATTGACATTTCATAGTACTTCAAAAGTACTCTTCCCTCTCTCTGGCTTACCTCGTTGTTCTACCATTTCTTCTATTTATTTATCTTTCGCTAAATTTTTATATCATTTTGGAAGCCTTTTTTTTGAAGCAATGTGTTAGGTTGCCATAAGAAAAATCACTTCGTGTGATGTGTATTTTGTATGCTTTCTTGACATTTTTCCTTCTCACTTTTCATACATTCGGCTTGAAGTGCTGCCACTCATTCGCAAAATAACTTCAACTTCATCCTTTTTTCTTCAACCTTTAATTTCGTTCCCACAGTGACAGGTCGGTATATGTTTGTTATTGAATTTTAATTGATGATTTTGTTTACATAATCGAAAAAGGGGAAAACGGAAAGAAAATATTGATATGCGCAGCCGAAATGTTGCATGCGGCAATGCAGGTGAAATCTATTCGGTATCCATTGCACTGTGCAGTTCCGTTACTTTTGCGCTTCATCCCGACCAATGCCGACTCGACTGCGTTGCCACGCCCTGGCCGGCAGTTGGGACACTACACGGCAGCAGCGGGCTGTGCACCTTCGCCCACATCATCGCCTTCTTCTTCTTCCTCTTCCTCGTCAGGCGGCTCGTCCGAGTCGCATTCCGGCTTGGGCGGCGGAATCGGCTCGCAGCTGCCGTCGAATCGCTTCGGCTCGACAATCTGCTCGTTGTAGTAGAGATTGAAGTCGGGCCGCTCCCAGATGCTCTTCACCCAGTCGAGCGAGAACTGGTACTTCTCGCACGTGCAGAAGCGTCGCGACCGATGGCACTTGGGACACTTGCCCAGCACGCGGCTCGGATGGATCATCTTCTTCTTGCGCTTCATGCAGCAGTGCGGGCAGCGGTGCACCTCCTTCATCTTGCCGCTGCTGGGCGGCACCTTGCCGTAGATGAGGTGGCCGCGCTTCTTGGCGCAGAAGCAGCAGTTGCACTCGTCGCCGGCGGGCTGGTTCTTGCGCGTCTGCATGCGATCGAAGAACTTCTTGTAGGCGACCTTCATCTTGGCCTCGAAGCCGCGCTGCTCCTCGCACGACAGGCCGTCGAAGTGGGCGTAGCTCTCGGCCGTCTTCTTGGCGGCGTGCACGTAGACGCACTCCTCGGCGTAGGTGGGGCGGCCGTCGTCGGGCGGCTTGTAGTAGAAGGCCTTGAAGCCGCGCTTGATGATGGTGTAGGCGAGATGGGCCTCGACGCGGTTCATCAGGCACTTCTTGCCCAGCTCGTGGAAGAGGTCCTCCTTGCGGATGCGCTTCTTGGGCGTCGTGTCGATGCAGTAGCAGACCTGATCGTAGTGCAGGAACGCGTACGTGGAGATGTCCACCGTCGCCTTGGCCTTGCACTCGTGTATGCCGCAGATGATCATGATCTGCGCCAGCGTGTTTGCCAGATCGAGCACGTTCTCGAGGAAGATGGACGAGGCGTTCACCTCGCCGAGGCACTTGCACTGTTCATGCTGGTCCACGATGCCCAGGTTGGCGTGGCGCTGACATTCCTTGTGGTTGCAGGTGCTGCGGCACCTGAAACTGGGCATGGCATGGTGGGCCTGCATTATCGGCGTTTCCGACGATTGCTGTTGCTGCTGCTGTTGTTGTTGTAGTTGTGCTCTTTGCTATCGATGATGGACACGAATGAATGTTAATGTTGCAGCTGGTGGTTTCCGCGCTGCGTTCTTTTGTTTTTTCTTTGAAGTATTTAAATTTTTTTGTGTTTTTTTTATGAAAATATTTATACAAAGTTATAAAAATTTCAATACACTTTTTTTCTTTTTTATTTTTAACTACAAATTTGGAAAACGATTTTCGACATTGAAGAAGCTCAACTGAAATTCACTGACGACATTTGACTCGATGCATTGGAAAGTAATGAAGCAAAGTGGAAAGTGGGCAATTTCCCAGCATAAAAAATTCCCAATATTTAATGGATGCCGAAATGTTTACTGAGTCAGGGAAACTGTTGGACGGGTGTGTGGCAAGACAGGGGTGTAAATGTAGTGAACTAAAGTAAATAATAATCGTAAATATACAAATAAATAATAAATAAGGGATTATAAGTAAGAAATAACAAATATAAAATAATAAAAAATAAATAAAAAATATTAAATATTAAATATTAAATATTGAATAATAAAAAAGTATTACTTTATATAGATGTTATAATAAATAAATATATTATATATTGTAATAAATAAATAAATGTGGAATAAAAAATAATAAATAAAAAATAAAATATATAAATTAAAAAAAAATAATATTGCATTTTTGTTATTAATTATTCTTATTTTATTTATTCTTTAATATGAAATATTTTGTATTTATTATTTAATATTAAATATTTAGTTTTATTATTATTTAATATTTTTAATATTAAATAAATTATAGGTATATAATACAAAAATAAATAATGAGTAGTATGAAATAATTTTTTTTAATATTTAATAAATAAATAACAAATAATAAAATTATATAATAAATAACAATAAAAAACAAATATTTATTAATAAATAAAAAATAATGAATAATAAATGCTAAATAACATATAATAATAATAAATATTACAAAAGAAATAATAAATAGTGAATAATAAAAATGAAATAATAAATAATAATAAATAATACAAAAGAAATAATAAATAGTGAATAATAAAAATAAAATAATAAATAATAATAAGTGATATTAAGTAATAATAAATAGTAAATTTTGGATCATAAATAGTGAATAATTAATAACAAATAATAAAAAACAAAGTTTTAAATAATAAATAATAAATATTTAATATGTAATTATTATTATTAATGATTGTTAATCTATTTATTATTTGATATTAAAAAAATAATAGTTATTATCTAATGTTAAATAAATTTTATGTAATAAATAAATAAACAAAAAAAATAATATTTTTAATACTAAATAATAAAAACAATAAATATTAATAATTAATAAAAATAAAAATAGTACCAAATATTTTACAATTTCAAATATGAAATAAATGATTAAAAATTTTATTATATTATATTATTATTATTAATGATTGCTATTCTATTTATTATTTGATATAAAATATTTAATATTTATTATTTAATGTTAAATAAATTATATGTAATAAATAAATAAACAAACAATAATATTTTTAATATTAAATAATAAACAACAATAAAAAATGAATAATTAATAAAAAAAAAAATAGTACTAAATATTTTATAATGTCAAATATATAATAAATGATAATAAATAAAAAATAAAAAACTAAAAATGATAATTTTTAAATAATAAATAAATATAAAATAAGAAATAAAAAGATATAGTAATAAATAATAAATATTAAATAATATGAATAATAAATAGTAAATAATAAAAAATAGATAAAAGATAATAAATAATAAATAATGAACAATAGACAATAGACAAGAAACAATTAATAATAATTCATAAATAAGAAATTATTAATAATAAACAATAAACAATAAATATTGAATAATAGATAACAAATATATATAAAAAAATAATAAAAACTATTTAATAAGAACAAATAATAACTATAAAATAAAAAAATTCTAAAAAAGAAGTGATAAATAGTTAATAATAATTAACAAATAATAAATAACTAATAAGAAATAACAAATAATTAAAAATAAAAATAAAACAATTAATACTAAATATGAAATAATGTTTAATAAATAAAACATAACAAATAATAAATATTAAATAATAATTAAATAATAAGTAATTGATAATAAACCATGAATAATCACAAAGAATAAATAAATAAATTTTAAATAATAAATAATAATAAACAATTAAAATAAATATTGGATAGTAAAAAGTAAATGTTTAATAATAAATAGTAAGTAAACAATAATTTAATTTTTTCGTACACAAATGTATAAATTTGAAATAGAAAAATTTATATAAAATTTCTACATTTCAGTCCTTTCAGTTCCTTTAAAATCCCAGCTTAACCTCGAACTTCGCACTGCCTCTGAACTGCCGTTCGTTGACTTTTGACTTAACCGAACTTTTTTGTTGAATATTCTTTCAATTGCTGCAATTTGTGACTTAAGTATTTAGCACAAACCGCTGAACCCATAACTAATGCGATTTATAGTCTCGCATTTAGCTCATTAAGCTTGTGGCATGAAAAGCGCCACTTTAAATTCTTTAACATTACAAAAATATGAATGAGACAAAGCGACAAAAGGCAAGAAAGCGAAAAAAAATTATACCTCTTCCAGCACTAAGAAAGTGTACGTAATGCATCCATCAAATTAAGCTGATTACGCTAAAAGCGCTGCAAAATGCCAGCTGACTGTCAAACAGCGGCGAAGTGACGGTGTGGTGCGCGCACAGCTATCGGTGGCAACACATCCACAGACATTGTGCCACTTTACTTTGCTGGCGTTTTCAATACTGAAAAGTAACAAGTGAGAAAATTCCAACTAAAAGCATTAAAAATATAAAAAGACACACACACACATATATACACCCACGTAAAAAATATGCACACACACAGAGAAATCCACACACCCATCCACAGTAGAGAAATTTTATAGCAGCGTCGAAAAGTTGAAAACTGTTTGTTGTTCTTCAGGATTGTCGTAATAAAATAAAATAAAATAAAATAAAATAAAAGAAAATAAAATAAAATAAAATACAAAATAAAATAAAATAAAATAAAATAAAATAAAATAAAATAAAATAAATAAAATAAAAAAATAAAATAAAATAAAATAAAATAAAATAAAATAAAATAAAATAAAATAAAATAAAATAAAATAAAACAAAATAAAATGAAATATAATAAAACAAAATAAAATAAAATAAAATAAAATAAAATAAAATAAAATAAAATAAAATAAAATAAAATAAAATAAAATAAAATAAAATAAAATAAAATAAAATAAAATAAAATAAAATAAAATAAAACAAAATAGAATAAAATAAAATAAAATAAAATAAAATAAAATAAAATAAAATAAAATCAAATAAAATAAAATAAAAAAAAATAAATAAAATAAAATAAAATAAAATAAAATAAAACAAAATAAAATAAAATAAAATAAAATAAAATAAAAAAATAAAATAAAATAAAATAAAATTAAATAAAATAAAATAAAATAAAATTAAATAAAATTAAATTAAATAAAATAAAATGAAATATAATAAAACAAAATAAAATAAAATAAAATAAAATAAAATAAAATAAAATAAAATAAAATAAAATAAAATAAAATGAAATAAAATGAAATGAAATGAAATGAAATAAAATAAAATAAAATAAAATAAATTAAAAATAAGTTTAAGTAATATAGAATTCCTATTGGATACTGCTTAATGTCTTTCTATTGTGAAAATCCATGCATTATTTGTTTCCTATAAAATCATAAAACAGACAGTCGCCTAAGCAGAAACAACAACCAAACCAAACCCACAAACTAATCTCGATTTGGACATAAAAGTTACGACAGCAAAGGGCAAACAGTTTGCGCAATGCACAAAGCACGAAATGGAATGAAATAAATTGAAATGAAATGCAGTAGTGGACAATGCAAACAGTGGACACAAACAGAGAAAACCGCAGCACGAAAATTAAGAACGCACATAGTGATCATTATTCACCTACGCGCTGCCTTAAATCATACATAAAAAAATTAAAAAAAAATTGTGCGTTCACAGTCACAGCGGACACTGGTCGGGACTGGACTGGCAGACAGCGCTCAAGGTCAAGTTGACCATGAGATGTGCATAAAGTCGCATATATGTTATGTAAACTTGGTTGTGTGCGCATTATATATGAACGTGTCTCGCTTGAGGCTTCTCGACAATTTAGTGCCAACGCTGGTAAATATTGACAATTGCTTTTTGCTAAATTACTTATGTAGCTTCGGACAAAGATCAACAAGTAAACAGAGCAACTAAAACGGAATGAAATAAAGGACTGAGCAGCAGTGAACTGAATGACGCAGTGCTAGAATGACTAACAAACTTATTGAAGACTGCGTGAATGACAAATTTAGTAGTTGATTGACCAACTGACTGACTAACTGATTGGCTAACAAAATGACCTGCTAATTGAGTATCTATTTAAGTAACTTAATTGCTAACTATTTGACCAACTAATTGAGTAACTAATTGCGTAACTCATTCACTTAATGACTGATTAAATAATTCACAAACTAAGTGATCGACTAATTAAATGTTTGTTGTGCTATGTGAGACTCATTTCATGACATTAATCACATATGTCTTCAATATTTAAAGGTTTATTTGCGTACAGATATCACAGTGCTTTGCCTTATTTGTGTGCGTATTATATGCAACTGTATGTGTGTGTCATGTTGTGTGTAAACGTAAAGTGATGGGAAACAAACCAAAGGCAAGTCAGCAACATGTTGGCAAGTCAAATCTCTGGATAATTTGCAAATGGTTTTATCATTGAGTTGTGCTGTGTGTGGTTGTCTGAACTGATGTAAAGGAATACAAACACAATACAAACACATCTGCGAGTGCAGTGAAAGCAAGTTGCGTTTGAGTTCAAAGAAAACAATTCCACTTCTTTGTTGCCACTATTCATTTAAGGTACTCTGAGTGCATTTCACTATCCTTTCAAAATCGGTGAGCAATGACATTCCCAACGTCTTGCATTTTCTCCTCCATAGAGTCAAACCGACACAGAGGAAGTGGAAATTGACTCATTGATGAGTTGAGATTGATGACATCAAGTTGACTGATTGATGAGTTGAGATTGATGATAGATAACTCATGAAGTTGACTGATTGATGAGTTAAGATTGATGACATCAAGTTGACTGATTGATGAGGTAGGATGGATGACATCAAGTTGACTGATTGATGAGTTGAGATTTATGGCAGATAACTCATGAAGTTGACTGATTGATGAATTGAGATTGATGACATCAACTTGACTGATTGAAGAGTTGAGATTGATAACATAAAGTTGACTGATTGATGAATTGAGATTGATGACATCAACTTGACTGATTGAAGAGTTGAGATTGACAACATCAAGTTGACAGATTGATGAGTTGAGATTGATGACATGAAGTTGACTAATTGATGAGTTAAGATTAATGGCAGATAACTCATCAAGTTGACTGATTGATGAGTTGAGATTGATAAAATCAAGTTGACTGATAGATGAATTGAGATAGATGAGATCAAGTTGACTCATTCATGTGTTGAGATTGATTACAGATAACTAATCAAGCTGATTGATTGATGAGTTGATATTGATGACATCAAGTTGACTGATTGATGAGTTGAGATTGATGATAAATAACTCATAAAATTGACTGATAGGTGAGTTGAGATTGATGACAGATAACTAATCAAGCTGATTGATTGATGAGTTGATATTGATGACATCAAGTTGACTGTTGTTGACTCAGTAGGACAAAGAGATCTTTGTAGTTTACTATAATTGGTGCCATTGTACTTCTTATCAAAGTTTTTGCATCAAACTAAAGCTTCGTTTATGCTTTGAATGAGGAGTCGATTTCTTTCCTTCCTTCTTTTGAACTTTTGAGTAAAGTGCCAAGCTTGCCTCGTTTAACCTTTGCTCAGTATTTTGTTTTCAGTTTAGCTACGATGAAAAAAATTTGGAAACAAATTTGTTCCCAAAAAGTGATGTAACCACTTCAGTTTTATTGTTCTGTGGTTATTTAAGTACTCAAAGTAATTGAAGTAAATTTTTTACAAGTAAGTTTTATGCCATTAAATGCGCACTGGTCTCCATTTGCTTGAAGGGGATTGGCTTAAAAAATATATAAAACAAACAAATACCAAAATATCAAAATACATTCACATAAACACTGACTCACACACACACACACACGCACACAACAACTCATATGAATACACACGACAGCAGACAGCGCCAGTTGTAAAGTTTCTCAGTTGTCATACAAATCCAACTTTTATTGTCTGACTGAGTGTTAGTCAGTTTTGCATTTGTGGCAATTGAAGCCGAACAAAAGTCAAATGCGACTAAAGAAAATCTCGCATAAACCGAAAGCGTGACAACTGTACCAAACAATAAAAGCAATGCGCTGGTGACTGAAGGACTGCGAATAAATGTGAAGATAATAAAAACACAAACACAAAAACAAATAAGAATGTAGCTAAAGACAAATTTTTTCATAATGTGGACTTTACTTGTTTTTTGTTGAAAAAAGCTTCCACATTGACTTGGAGCTCATCTGGCTGACAGACGCTGTGATTGTGGTAAAGTGTTGAATTGACTTTTTTTCCATTAAATATTTATGCGTCAAAAATTGTCACCCAGGACAACAAAACGTTGAGTGACGTTTGGCATTTTCATCAGTTCGACAATCGGCCTACGACTACAACGACGACAACAACAAAGAATTAAAGACGAGAAGCACAGAATTTAAAAATTTTGTTTTTGGTTTGGTTCGTTTGTTTTCGGTTTCATGCTTCCTTTTGTATAATTTTATTTGGCTTTTGTGCTGTTTAAGCTGAAAAAGTTTTTCGATTATATGATTTAGTCATTTGGGATACAGGCAATAAAAACATGTTGCACTCGAACAGCAACAACTCGGATGCGGCACAACACAAGCAATAAAAGACAAGCAGCAGAGTTTGTAAATATTTTTTTAAATTTTTTTTCAGCTACATTAAAAGGAATGGCAATTATCTATCGCGCAAAATTATCTTTTATCTTTTAAAATTAATGTTTGTATTGTTACATCAATTGGATTTTCTGGCCAATGGAGGCGTACTTCGTATCGCTGAATTGTGCCAAAATAATACACAATAGAGTTCTTTAAGTTTATTTAAAATTTTCCAGATTAATTCTACATTTACTTGACTGTTTCACTAGTCTCTTTACTCTAACTTTTCTTTTCCATGTTACATTGTTGCTTGTCAAAACCAAAACTGACTCACTGCGCTATGCCCGGCTGCCCTTAATACTTGTCTGCTCGGAGTTTAACTCGTTCTGGAACATTACAGCATCGCCTCAAACCATCTTTGCGATAATTTCCTCAAAGTTACAATGCCTCCCTAAAAGTATGCAATGCTGCTGCTGCTGTCAGCAAATGCCCGTTAGGTGTTGTCATGTTGCCTATGCTAGGGTGCCCGCAGTTTTACCGTTTCTTATTCGGCTATGGCTTTTGGAACTATAAATCGTACAATAATGACACTCGGTGCGAACTTTTTGATTAGTAGTGTCTTTTGGTGCTCTGTGAGGCAAAATGCTGCGGACATTGAACAAGAGGACATGGGACCGACCATACAACTAACATTTGTATGTTCCTTCTACTTCAACTAACATTTGTATGTTCCTTGTATGAAATAACTTCGAAATTCCAACCTGTAAAGCATAGAAATTTCATATAGAGCTACAGTAAAATTTCCAGAGCTTCGGACAAGGGGTGTGACACCTATTTATCAAAATTGGTAAAAGCTTTCAGTATAAAAAAGATTTTTTAATTCGTTAAAAATTCATAAAAAATGTTCAAGTTAACAACAACACAATTCAATCGTCAACAGCATTAAATGACGATTTGGTTGACTTTGGTTGGTTAATGAAGAATGACAAATGTTATTTGAAGCTGGTATTAATTTTAGTTTTTTTTGTCATTATATCTCTTTGTTGTTGTTGCTATTGTTGTAACAATAAAATCACCAAATTCGCTGAAAGTTGCGCGATTCTGTTGTGTGACTTTTTCCTGTCGCCGTTCTAACTTTGTGTCTATTTTGGACACAAATTAAAAACTTCTACTGTGCCGTTTGTAACTTTGGTGCGACCTTCAAAGTTGTACATGTGTTGTTAAAATATTATCTCGCCCAAAATAAGCTCGAAGCGTTTGCCTTTGTTTCTCATGTTTCATTTTTTAGTTGTCTGTTTTATTTTTCTGTTTTCGTTTTCTATTTCTCTTCCATTGCTTTCGGACGCCGGTTTGCTGTTGGGGATTTCCTAAGTGTTGCATTGAATAAATTAACCCAACTTTTCGGCGCCAAAGTTTGTTTTATTCATATTAAGTATTGTGAATAATTTCGTTTGGGGCAATGAGAAAAGGGACAGAGTTGCAATTCCCTTTTGCTTGTGTTTTTAATTTGAAACATTTCGCTGTTCGGTATCCGTTTTTCATTCGTTGATTTAATGTTTTGTTATTGCTTCAACAGTTGTTTGGTAGTCCGTTCACTGCATTTGCTTGACACACTAACTTACAAAGTACTCGAAATATAATTGAATTACTTACATTTGCGTCTGGCCGCACTGGCACACGTCATGCACGAGCAGTAGACAAGTCGAGTAGCTGAGTTCGGCAGCAAAAAGCTTTTAAAATGCAAATGTCTTTTCATAATAATTTATTACCATATTTTACACATTTTTTTTTCATTGCGTTGGCGCTGTGTGCCGCAACGAATAAAGGTAGCATTTCATTTCATTCTTTTTGTAAAATTTTGCATATTTCATATAATTTTTTTATTTTTTGCTGTTAATATGAAAAATTGTACATTTTTGTACCCTACACTGAGGTGTTGATGCTTATTTGCTGCGCAAAATATGCGTAACTCGTTCTAGAACATTACAGCATCGCCTCAAACCATCTGTTTACCATTACCATGCACCCTAAAAGTATGCAATGCTGCTACTGTCAACAAATGCTATGCTAAGGGGCTCGCAGTTGAGCAAATCATTATTGTCGCAATATGGTTTTGTTACATTATAAATCGGTGAATAATTTCATAAATTAGATCAGACGAGCTGCATATTGCTTTGAAGTGTTGCTGAAGGAAACTTGTTCTCAGCGCTGGAAAATTGGGAAACTCGGAAGATCCATACTTGACACTCCTTTACCTGAGAGAGAGGGAACCATTGAGGCCCAATGCATTGAACTTATGCATTGCTGTAGGTATTCGACTATCTTTCCAGATTGATCAGAGTGAACGAAACACTGCTGGAGGAGCTTTAAGCTTCACTCGACAATTGTGTACATCAATGGGTCAACGATGGACGCCGGCTCTGACGCTGGAATCTTTTCGGATACTGAATAGACAGTCACACTGCCGTCTTTCAAGCGAAAGTGTTTGCCATATCATAGGAGGGAAGGTCTGGTGTGAGAGATATATTTGGTATATATTCCAACAACATAAGGTCACTATCGAGTGATCTTGTCTCTGGCACTTCAAGCAGTAGAGACGCAGTTGAGTGTTCCGTAGAAGCAACAATCTTTTGCTTTGGAAACAGTAATTTGAGAAAGTAAGTTCCATTACTTTCTATTGTAGGAAGGAAGCACAAGTTAGGGTACAAGGCGAAAAAATTAGCATTTCTAGATGCCTTAATAATAATAATAATTGCACTGTACAACACACAAAAAAATAAGAATGTTCTAACAGCGAATTCTGGTAGAGAAAGTATCAACATTTAACGATTTAAATACAACTTTAGTTTTGAGTTATTTTTTGGCGTTCAAGTTAAATTTTGAACCTTGGTGTATTCAGAGATCTATAGAAGAAATTTCTGGAAAATATTTTCTTGCTACATTTCTTCCCTGAAAGTCCTGTTTCAAAGGACATTTATTGGCATTTTGGGAAAAAACAATTAAATTGACCCATAAAAATGGGAGCGAGAGGGTTAAAATGTTTCACATAAATGTTCCTCGTTCCTGTTTAAAAATACATGTTTGGCATTTTGGAACGTTCTGACTACGAATTCTGGTCGAGGGGGCAAACACAATTAACGATTCAATCCCTAAACACATTTTCAGTTTTGGCTTATTTCTGGCCTTCAAGTTAAATTTTGAGCTTCGGTCTATTCAGAGATCTATAGCAGAAATTGATGGCGAATATTTTCGTAGCACATTTCTTCCTTAAAACCTTTTTCAAAGGACATTTTTGGGCATTTTAAGAAAAAAGGGTAAAATTGGCCCATAAAAATAGGAGCTTGAGGGTTAAAATGTCCCATTAAAATCTTCCTCATTCTTGTTTCAAGGATATTTTTGACATTTTATAACGTTCTGACAACAGATTCTGCTAGAGGAAGCAACAACATTTAACGATTTAACCCTTAAACACAACTTTAGTTTTGACTTATTTCTGGCCTTCAAGTTAAATATTGAGCTTTGTTCTATTCAGAGACCTATAGTAGAATTTTATGGCAAATATTTTTCTAGCATATTTTGTCCTTAAAAAGTCCTGTTTCAAAGGACATTTTTGGCGTTTTCGGAAAAACCAGTCAAATTGACACATAAAAATGGGAGCTAGAGGGTTAAAATGTTGCACAAAAATGTTCTCCGTAATATTTTACATGAAATTGCTAAATGCACCATATACCTAAAATGTAAAATTACATGGTTTTCATATGCCGATTCGCAATGAGAATGTGCAATATTGGGAAACTTTAACTTAAAAAAATATAATAATTCAGATGTAAACTTGCAAAATGCCAATACACGTACAGTTTTTTTGCCCCCTTCCCTCTACCAGAATCAGTTGTAGGCACCTTGTTTTTTCGTTTTTTGTTGTACAGTGTAATAAGCAATTTTAAGAAAGTTGATAAAAACAATTCCAAGTCGGCCAAGACCGACTGAAACTCATTGCTGTGCTTTGCTTCTTTTTTTTATAGGCAACGCGAAAAGCATAGAAAAGCACAGCGATAATAAACATAAACATAAAAATAAATACATGCACAACAACAACAAGAACAACGAAAGAGTATGTTTTTGCGCTGTTGTAGATTGCTAATGTTGATGCGGATTTTTGTAACATTAGCATATGGGAAGGACATGCACACAGTCACACAAACACACACACACACAAATACACCTAATGTGTATGTGTGTGTGTGTGCCGCTCTGTCCTGTCATGTGTTCTAGCTGGAGTCGAGTGAAGCGCGACAGACATGAATTATTGAGTACCTGACAGCAGCCGCAACAACAATAACAACAACAACAACGATGGCAACATTAACGGCAAAACAAATGATATGCCATCTTGGTGCAACAATTGTTTTGCTGTTTGCCATTTTATTTATTGCCGCCAGCCGTTTTGACACACACACACATACATACAAAACAAATGCCTTGAAATTCATTTTCATTTTCATAAACCGGGCATACCGACGTATGTTGAGTGTTTGTGTATGTGTGTGTGCATATTATTGCTCAACTGTCATGTGTGCCTTAAGCTATTCTAATCTTAGGGCAGCGATCAAATTGCGCTTCGAAGTAGATTTTTCAGAATTTAATGCTTTCAGAAACATGGCCAACGTGCTCCTAAAAATTCCCTTTTCTTTTTACTTATATACTGAGAACTGCATACATAGACAAATTGTTTGATTGTAAGGAATTTACTATGGTATCCTTTACGAATTCCGAAAGGACCTTTAACAATATCAGATCGAACACACTTATAGATCGATTAAATATTGCCAAAGGAATTTTACATCTAGTCTGGAATTCCAAATGGGTACTTAAGGAAGTTTATTCATTCATCGTTCCTTTTAAATTTACTTATCTGCCATTCAACTCAATTGACATAAATTTCAAATGCCCAGTTTACCTACTTGAACCCTCATCATTCTCATTCACTCTTTCCTAATATGAACTCATACTCACTCTCACCTTTTCTCTTTTCCTCTCATTTCAGGTAAGCAATTCTAATTTGGCTTATAAGCTTACAAGTCGTAAGTAAATAAATACGCAAATATATCGGAATATCTGTGTAACTTCTAGCTTGGCTCATTGCAAATCGTCTTCGTGCCACATAACCCAGTATTGGTTATGGCATCGTTGCGTTGCTTTTAAGTGCTATTTGACGTTTAATGTTGCCATGGTCGCATGCCTGCAAATGTTTCTCAATTGCTTCACGCACTCGTAAAAGAAAAAAAAAATCGTCTTCATGTGGGCATTTTTTTTCAACGCCATTACATGCGGCACTTGTATGGAAATTGCAAGGATATTTCTGTTCTTTCTCCTTAAACAAAATTACATATAAAAATTTATCACTGTTTTACAACTCTTAAGACAACAGTTGATGTGTCTCTTTCCATCACTGCAACATTATTTACATTCTTCCAGATTAAGATGACAGATTTTCTACCTCCAAGCGTTTTTAAATTCAAATGTAAGCAATGTGGCATGAAAGGATATGGGGACACAGAAAAAGTTGAGAGAACATGCAACAAACTTAAGAAAGTCTTTTGAAACCTTTTTAATTTAAATAATTGGATTTTTTTTGGAAAATATTTTGAGACAAACTAAGAGAATGACTGAATTTCCGTACGACTGAAGGCCTTCAGAGGCACAACATGTACTAAGGCAGTCAAATCTGATCTCTCTTCCCATCATATCTGACAGAACGTCTGAATTTCTGTTGTCAAGAGACCAAAAGGAGAGTTGGGGGACTTCAAAGGCGCTACTTGTACTTGTTGGATAACAAAAACACTATACAAATATACTGACTGTATAAACTGTATGAATCCTTAGGATCCTTGTTCTGAAATTCAATGTTTGAAATTTGTATGGAAATAATTTTCATTCCTGAAATAAACTTTGTATTGAGAGGATCTCGAATCTTTAGTTTTTCTTCCGATTCCACAATAAACTTCCAATAGGTTATGGGCACGCACAGGAGCGAGGAGTTCAAGGCCGTTGTGGCGAAATTAAACCGGGAAAATTATGCAGTTTGGGCGCTGAAAATGGAATTGCTCCTTATAAAAGAAGACATCTGGGACCTGGTTCAGGAATCGATACCGCCTAATGGTTTCAATATTGATGCAAATAGATTATTAGAATCAAACAATGCTGACATTCTTGTGGACGATTCAAACAGGTTAGAATCAGAGCAGCCAAGAAGATCAGAGCGAATACGAAATCAAGCCAATGTTAAATACGCTTGTTTTATATCGGAATCTGAGGAGCCAAAGAGTTTTAAAGATGTTTTGTCTCGCACAGACAAGTTAGAATGGTTATCAGCAATGGAGGATGAAATCAAATCAATACATAAGAACAAGACTTGGGACATAGTACCACTCCCAACAGAAAGGAAGGCAATCGGATGTAAATGGCTATATAAAATAAAAAGAGATGTGAATGGTGAAATATCAAAATACAAAGCAAGGTTAGTTGCTCAAGGTTTTACGCAAAAGTATGGTGTCGATTATGATGAAGTTTTTGCTCCAGTAGTTAGGCAAACTACTTTACGAATGTTTCTCACCATCGCGGGTAGTCATAATTATAGAGTTAAGCATTATGATATAAAAACAGCATTTCTAAACGGAGACTTAAACGAAATAATTTACATGCGGCAACCGCAAGGATACGAAGTCACATCAAATAATGGAGAAACTTTGGTATGTAAGCTTAATAAGAGCTTATACGGTTTAAAACAATCGGCAAGATGTTGGAACATGAAACTCTTTGATGTTTTAAGAAAAGAAAACTTTGAACAAGGAAAAGCAGACCCTTGCTTATTGAAGAAACGAGTTGGAGATAAATATATATATATGTTGGTCTATGTAGACGACATACTTATAGCCGCGAACACAGTCGAAGACTTCTCTTATGTCGAAGGAATTCTTGATAGCAATTTTGAGAACTCTAAATTAGGAGATATACAATTCTATCTTGGTATCAAAATTGAGAGGGGGAATAATGGAATATACTCTTTAAGCCAAGAAAATTATATAAATAAAATTATTGACAAAGCCAAATTGCAAGACGCTAAAACATCAAAGATACCTATGGATGTTGGATATCTCAAGATGGATAGAGATAAAAGCAATTTATTAGAAGACAATAAGTTATACCACGAATTAGTTGGATGTCTTTTATACTTAAGTGTTAACAGTCGTCCAGACATCGCAGCTACGATTTCAATTCTAAGTCGTCATGTGAGCAAACCAACAGAAGGGGATTGGACAGAATTGAAGAGACTAGTAAAATATTTAAAAGGAACAAAGGAATTGCGACTAATTCTTGGAACAGGTGACGGAATTAACACACTCATAGGTTTTGCAGATGCAGAATAGGACAAAACATGTCGACACAAAGTTACATTTTGTTCGAGACCTAAAGCAGAAAGGCATTGTAAATATTAAATATTGTCCAACAGAAAGTATGCAAGCAGACATATTTACAAAACCTTTAAATTGTATTAAACTTAAGAAATTCAGAGAAGGGTTATTACTTATATAATTCAATTGTATTTTTGAGGAGGAGTGTTGGATAACAAAAACACTATACAAATATACTGACTGTATAAACTGTATGAATCCTTAGGATCCTTGTTCTGAAATTCAATGTTTGAAATTTGTATGGAAATAATTTTCATTCCTGAAATAAACTTTGTATTGAGAGGATCTCGAATCTTTAGTTTTTCTTCCGATTCCACAATAAACTTCCAATAGTACTAAGGCAGCCATATTTGATCTTTTTTCCATCATGCCTGACTGAACGTTTGGATTTTTGTTGTCAGTAGACCCAAAGGAGAGTTGGAGGTCCTCAGAAGCATAACATGTACTAAGATAACCAAATCCGATCTTTCTTTCCATCATATCTGACAGATAGCTGTCATTACACCGAAGAGAGAGTTGAAGGCAGCCATGTTTGACCTTTTTTCCTTTCATATAATGTCTGGATTTCTGTTGTCATTAGACCGAAGGGATTGCAGAACCACATCATTAATCGTCACTTTCTATGGGCGCATACAAATTATGGACTTTGGAAATATTGTAGTGGAAACTGCTGTTCGATGGGAAAATTTTGAGACAGCTGACCATTTTTATTAGGATTAGCCACGCGTTCTATAGAAGCTGGTACCATGTTTTTGGCACTGTTAACATTGCACAACACAAAAAAAACTTGGTTATGGCAACGGATTCTGATAGAGGGATTAAAAAAAATATACGTGTATCGGCGTTTTGAAAGTTTACGTGTGCACTTTTTTTTAGGGAGGTGAAAATTTCTTTTGGTGAATTGGCATACGAAAACCATGTAATTTTAACTTTAGGTATTTGATGTGTTCAGCAGTTTGATGTAAAATACTACCAGTAAAATTTTTGTGGAACATTTTAACCCTCAAGCTACTATTTTTATGGGTCAATTTGACCCTATTTTCCTAAAGTGCCGAAAATGTCCTTTGAAACAGGACTTTTAAGGAAGAAATGTACCACAAAAATATTTGCCATAAATTTGTGCTATAGATCACTGAATAGACTGAAGCTCAAAATTTAACTTGAAGGCCAGAAATAAGTAAAAACTAAAAAATGTGTTTAGGGGTAAAAACGTTAAATGTTATTACCTCCCCTAGCAGAATCTGTTGTCAGAATGTTCTAAAATGTCATTGGAAACAGGAACAACAAGAACGTGAAAAATTTGTGTGTAATATTTTAACACTCTAGCTCCTATTGTTATGGGTCAATTTGACCCTTTTTTCTTAAAATGCCCAAAAATGTGCTTTGAAACAGGACTTTCAAAGAAGAAATGTACCACAAAAATATTGGCCATCAAGTTCTACTATAGGTCTCTGAATACAACAAAGATCTAAATTTAACTTGAAGGCCAGAAATATGTAAGTCAAAACTAAAAAATTTGTTTAGGGGTAAAATCGTTAAATGTTACTTCCCCTAGCAGAATCTGTTGTCAGAATAATCTAAAATGTCATTGAAAACAGGAACAACAAGAACGAGAAAAATTTTTATGGAACATTTTAACCCTCTAGCTCCTACTTTTATGGGTCAATTTGAGCTTATTTTCCTAAAATGCCTAAAAATGTCCTTTGAAACAGGACTTTCAAGGAAGAAATGTACCACAAAAATGTTGGCCATCAAATTCTACAACAGGTCTCTGAATACAACAAAGATCTAAATTTAACTTAAAGGCCAGAAATATGTAAGTCAAAACTAAAAAATGTGTTTAGGGGTTAAATTGTTAAATGTTCTTACCTCCCCTAGCAGAATCTGTTGTCAGAATGTTCTAAAATTTCATTGGAAAGAGGAACAACAAGAACGAGAAAAATTCTTATGGAACATTTTAACCCTCTAGCTCCTATTTTTATGGGTCAATTTGACACTTTTTTCTTAAAATGCCCAAAAATGTCCTTTGAAACAAAACTTTTAAGGAAGAAATGTAGCACGGAAATATTTTCCATAAATTTCTACTATAGGTCTCTGAATAGACCGAAGCTCAAAATTTTACTTGAAGGCCAGAAATAAGTCAAAACTGAAAATAGAGAAATGGGAAGAGGAAGAAGCAGAACAAGAATAAGTGTAAGGAGAAGGTTGTGAAGAAGATGAAGCAGAAAAAGAAAAAAAATAAAGAAAACAAAGAAAGAAGACGATGAAAAAGAAGTGGAAAAAGCGAATAAAAAAGAAGAACAAGAAGAAGTGGAAACAAGGGGAATGAAGAATAAATTCTTATTAACCACAAACTGTCTGGGGACTCGAGCATCTCTGAAGTCAAGTTTTCAAAGAAAGTTTTCATAACTGGCGACTACGAATCAAACCTAAGCTAATCGAAGTATTTTTATTTATTTTACCATGAATCGTCTGCTTTGTAAATTGCAACTCCAGGCGCATAATTCAAAGCATTTTGCTTCGCTGAACCTTCACCCACTTCACTTTGTGCTTTTCCCCGAACATTTTTATTCTTAATTTTCTGCTTTCTGAAACTCGTATTTGTCCTTTTCTGCACTGCATTGACAAGCTTATTCCACTGTGTTCTTTTGTGCCGTTATAGCAAATTGCCTCGTTTTAAAATGAAAATTGTTGGCGTCGCTTTCAGTGCGCTTTAACTTTGTTTGCGTGTCGGCATATAACAGTCGCTGTCGCTGGCAGAAATCAAAAACCAAGAAAATATAATAACATAAGAAAATATTGCAACGCATAAAAACTCAAACACGCACACACACACACACACACATACCTTTTATACGCAACACAAATGGCCTGCACGCGCTTATTGACAGCGTAATTACTTTTTACAACTTGCTACAACACATTGTTCGGTTGCATATTTTACGGCGCTGGGCCTGTACTGGCAGTGGGCCAGTATGACTGTGTGTGTGTTTGTATGTGCTTTTGGCAACAACGAACATGAAAATTTGTGCGCTTCGTGTGATGACACGCACAACAAAACTTTAACATTCACTTTAACCCTTTGTTGTTGGTTGTTTAATTCGTGCGCCAAAGTTATTGCTACAATACAATATAGTTGTATTTGTTGTTGTTATTGTTATGGTTGTGGTAAACCGTAAAAGAACATAAAAGCGAACCGCCATTCGCATGTCGTCGTCGTTTTTGACAATTATTAATGCCATTCTGACAGCGTTTATGACGCTGACAATTTGACAACGCCGACCGCGACCGCCGCACTGACTACGACGAGCTGATGTAAATTATTGATGCTTCACAGGAGTGGTCATTACTCATGGCGACGATGAGAGGGACAAGTGGTGTGAGCGGGAATGCAATTTGTCATGTTGCCGCCGCATGGAAAGTGGCAAATTTTCGACAACTGGCAGCAGCACTGGATACATGTTTCGTTAAGAATTTTGCTGATATTAATTGCCGACATTTTGTTGTTGCTGTTGTTCATTTAGTGCAAGGTGCGAGTTGTAGTTCATTTGGCGTTGCTGTCGCGCCGCTCTTCACGCCTTTAAGCTGCGTGTCGGTGCGTCATTTTTCGTTGGCGGTTGACGCATTTTCGTGGTGCGTCGGTGGAAATGGAAATGGTGGAAAATGTAAATATTTGAAAATAGGCGCAACGCATCCAGGGGGCGTATTAATGCTTGTGTTTATTTTATGACACATAGCTGCGTTGGTTTCTGCTTCTTCTTGATGATTTTTTTCCTGTTTGTGTTCATTGCTGATTTGCATATTTTGTACTGATTTGATTATTGTTGATTGGGGAGCACTTTACAGGCCAATAGGGTGGCAATGCTTAACCGTCTTAGACCAAATGTGCATAATTATTGTATGTTTAATTTTTTCCAAAAAAATTTCAAGAATGTTTAAAAATTTGTATAACCAATAGTATTTAACGAAATATGTATAATATTGTTTTAAATAATTTTTTTTTATTTTATAATATTTTTTATTAATTTTTACAATTTTGCATTAAAAGAATTGAAATTTAAAAATTAAAAAAATTACTATAAAATTGAAAACACTTGAGAAATCTGTAAACAAGATTTGTAACTAACGAAATATGTATAATATTTTTTGAAATAATATGTTTTATTTTATAATATTTTTATACATTTTTAAAACTTAAAAAAAAAAATTAAAATTTTAACCCTCCGATTAGTGAGTCGCCCGTTGGCCTTAGCGTCGTGAAAAGGTCCCCAGGGACCTATAACGCATTGTATAGCATTTTGCTTCATAGGGTGTGTTTTGATGGTTTTGGCTGTTAATTTTAGGTTATACTTATACATATAGTAGTAAAAGGGCACAATAATGATTGATTGATGACTAAATTTTTGTTAAATATAATTTTTTCTTATGTAGAAGAAAAATACAGTGTGTTCCACAAAAGAAATTCGCCTAAACTTTTTACCGTGTATGATAATGGTAGCAATCAAACGGTAAATTTTAAAATACATATACATATTTACTGCGCGGTGTAATAAGCATTTTATTTTTGTGCTTAATTTCGAAATAGGAGCACTTTACAAACCGCTATTGACTGACACTCATATCCACAAATGACTAGTTTGGGAAAAGGAAAACTTGGTTCGGGATTGGAGTAAAATTATATTCACGGATGAGTCCACTTTCGTTGTTTCGAATATCTGGAGGAAAGCTTGGATCGCTAAAGGCCAAAAATTTGTTCAGCGGACTGTTAAGCCCCTACAAAAGTACATGCTTTTTAAAAAAAGGATTTGGCACTTTGACTATCTTTACACAAAATCTAGACGCCAAATTTATGATTAAACTTTATGAAAAATTTTTGCTAAAGTCTGCTGTAAAACTTTAGGGGCCGGATACAAGTCGTTGGATTCTACAAGAAGATAATGATCCAAAACACCGTAGTCACCTATGCACATTTTGGAAAACGAAAGAAGGTATACAACAGCTAGATTGGCCTGCCCAAAGTCCCGATGCAAATCCAATTGAAAATGTATGGATTTTTATGAAGGCTAAGATTCGTGGAAAACAAATATCCACAACCAAGCCAACCAAACCAAACCAATTTGCCTCCTGATTATGCCAAAAAATTAAGCGGAAGTTGTGTAAGACGATGTCAAGCAATTATAGAAAGCTATGGGGAATGGACTGCATATTAACTATATCGCGCACTAGGTATTTAGGTGTGTAACAGTAAACAAGTACTACAATTTTGAAACACTCTTTCTTTAAAATTATACAGATAAATCTGTTTTGTGAAATACACTGTATATGACATAATTTACTTTTACACAAATTTCAAATTTCCGCACTCGATTCACTGTTCAATATCGAAACTTTATATGGTTGGGCTTATAAAACTTTAGAAACTTCTATATAAAACGTAACAAATCGAAACAATTTGCAAGCGCGTTTATGAATTATTTTTGTCTCCGCCAGACGAAAAATTGTTGAATATTAAAAAATGGAAAATTAAGTAAAGTTAAGTAAAATTTTCAAAAACTAAGTATGCATAAAACAAGCCTTTATTTTTTTAAATATTCATTGCATCCTTGGTCAATTCGTATATTCATAAGAATTTAGGCCTGCAAGCACCGCAAAACTGGATTTCGGTGCCAGCAATGTGATGACCACGTTTGCCTTTCACGCAAATGCAATAGATGCATTGCATGAAAAAAGTTTAACAAAATATGCATATTACATATTATATAAATAGATACAGATAACTACAAAAAATAAAATATAAGTAGTGGCTAAAAACGTTAAAATTAGAAAAAAAAGTAAAAAAATCATATAATCATATCCTTCTTTTTACAGTGTATTTGTAGATAACAATGTATAAATAACATCGTTTGTGTATATATATACTTATATACATACCCTAGCCCCATGCTATTTTCATCTGGCCAGACGAATTAGGGCAAATTTTAGCTATTTCTGAAAATAGTAGTACAAGGTCCCTAGGGACCTTTTCACTAATCCACGTACTAAATGTTGTTAAACCTAAATAAAAATTAAACTATTCCTAGAATCACTTCGAAACCAATTTTAATAGCTTTAGCACAATTTTCTCTTGGAATACATGTCCGGTTCGAATATTCGATCCTACAACAATAAAAAGTTATGAGAGTTTGAAAATCGAAAAGGTCCCCAGGGACCTTCTCACGAACAGAAGGGTTAAAAATAAAAAAACTTGAAAATTGAAAAGAATTTCAAAATTTGTATAACAAAATTTTTATTTAAAGAAATAGGTATGTAATATATTTTTTTAAATAATTTTGTCTTAAATTTTATATTATTTTTGTTAATTTTTAGAATTTTTAATAAAAAAATAAAATTGAAAACAATTGAAATATTTGTATAACAAAATTTTGTATTTAATAAATACCTATATTTGTTTTAAATGATTTTTGAAATTTTATATTAATTTTATTAGTTTTCAAAATTTTTTAATTAAAAAAATAAATTTATAATAATAAAAAAATTACAATCAATTTGAAAACAACTGAACAATATGTATAACAAAATTTCTATTTAGCGAAATACATATATTGTTTTAAATATTTTGTTATTTTATAATAATTTTATTAATTTTTACAATTTTTAATTATAAAAAAATTAAAAAATGTTATAAGACTGAAAAAAGTATTGCAATTTGATTTTTTTTAATGTTCTAAAATTTGTTGTTTTAATTTTTACAATAATTGTATTCGTTATTATTATAATTTTGTGTTTTATGATAAATTTTTAAAATATCTTTTTTCTAAAAATTATTAAAATGTTTTATGAAAAACTGTTTTATATAAAATAGGTGAACAATTTTTAAAGTATTTTTTTAATAATTAGATTACTTTTTAAATAAATTTTTTAATTTAATTGTTTTCTAAAAATTCTGAAATGTTTCATGGAGAAACTTTTTTAACGAAATATGAATATAACGAAGAATATTTACTTTTTTCGCAATAAATGGTTTTTTGTTGTTTTTATAATATTTCCAATATTTATACTTATCAAAATTTTAATTTTGTTTTTTTTAATTTATAAAATAAAATTTTAATAATTGTTGTTTTTTTAGTATTAGATAATTTGTTGAAACACAGTTTTGTAAAAAACTGTTGAATGAAATTTGTTTTATATTTTTTTTAAAAAACTTTATTGTAATTTATTTTTAGGAAAAATTTCTTGTCAGCAATTCATATTAATAAATTGTATAAAAAAAAATTTAAAAAATGTGAAAAGTAACAATGAATTATTTTAGACTCTAACAATTTGATCAAATTATTTTAGTTTTTTAATGTTAAGACATTTGAAATGGGAAAAAATATTAGGAAAATTTAAAAAGAAAACGTTTTATAAAAAATTTTTTAAGTCTATATTATTATGGTTTCGTTTAAATATTGGTATAAGAAAATGTTTATGAAAAAATTATTTTTAAAATGTTTTATGACAACTTTTTATAAAAATGTCATCAAACAAAAATTTAAAAAACAAAGTGTATAAAAAAATATTAACAATGTTGTTTGTATAATTTTTTATGCAAGAAAGATGGAAAATTAATTGTTAAAAATTTGCATAAATTGTTTTTTTTGTTTTAATTGCCATTAGAAAAAAACTATAAACCAATATTTAAGGGATATATTAAAAATTACTTTTCTTATAATTTCTTATAAATTTGTATAAAAAAAATATTTTAAATTGTTATTGAACATTTTTATAAGATTTAATTTTTTTAAATTTCCTTAAAAACATTTTTGATTTTTTAAAATAATTTTACAAACATATTTTTTGAGGATATATTTATGTTTTTTTAAAAGACGTTTTTATAAGTAAAAGTTTATGAAAAAAATATTAAAAATTTAAAAAAGATTTTTATATCTATTAAAAAATATAAAAAAAATTTTAGGAGTATATGAATAATGTTTTGTTTTTATAAAATTGTGTAGTAAAATTGTTATAAAAAAGTTTTATTAACATATTTTATGAATTTGTTTTTCCATTAATTTAATTCAAAAAATTATCTGCTCTAAAACGATGATTTAAATGAATCGCAAAGGGAATTAATCATTATTTTAGAATTATAAAAAAAAAAATTCGTCAATAACCTGACGCTCAGTTCTGAAAGGATTAAAAGTTGTTTGTTGGGAAATGTTGACCGCAGTGAGTGCGGCTCACAAATATTTCTTGCTGGCATTTGATTCGCAACGTCATCGAAGCCGCTGTGCACACATTAAAGTAAATAATAGATGAATTTCTTGATGACAACTAAAATCAATTCACGCGTACAACGAGGCCATAAACGAGTGAACGAACGTGCAAAAGGACGGACGGAAAGACCGAATTAAGTCATTAACTGGGTTCACATACAGAAACACACTTACACACACGCACACAGTTTTAATGTGTCTGTGGTTGGGTTTTCTTTATTGTTGCTTATTATTAGTATGTTGTTGTTGTTGTAGTTGCTATTTTATGCTTGAATGCCTACTCACGCAAACCGCATTACAAATGCTAATGATGTCGTTTGATAAGGCAATAACTGTTGAAGACAACAACACTAACTAACCAACATAAAACCATAACAATACAACTATGAGCAATTGTTCACTATAACAACAGTAACAAACAATAAAAACGTTTAACTAACAAATTGCCTGCAAAAGCCGCTGCCACCACTACCAAAATCTATGCAATCTACTAAATACAACAACGACCACTTGAATTAGCTATACCACAATAAAAAAAACAACAAAAAAACACAAAAGAAATCAAAATCACACAAAAAGTGTTGGCAAACCGGAAATCATAAAAAATGTCTGCCAATTTTTCATTGCTCGAAGCAACACTCAACACGTTGCAGAGTCGGCTACTTTGGGCCGCCTTGCTTCTCCACAATATTGACTGCCGCTAACACTTTTACTTGCGCCGCTCCGCCCCTTTTCTACTCTCTCTCTCTCTCACTCTTTTACTTTGTACCAAGGCCATTTATGTTAATAAAATAAATGCCGGCAAGACGCGCGCATTTTGCTGTTCGACAACAGTGCCGACCTCAAGACCCGCACTGCCACTGCCACTGACACCGGATATGAGATATGCCTAATGGCGCACTCGCCCCACCTTTTTCAGTCGTCCTTTCACACTTTAGTGATTTTGCTTATGCTCCATTTCCCCTCACGCTGTGCGCTGGCCTTGTTGACTTTAGCTACTTTTAAACATTTTTCCCTATTAGCGTTGTCGGTAGTTGGCAGCAGGAAAATAACAACTACAACAAATTCTAACAACAACAACAACAACATAATAAAAGCAAGTTTTAGCCCTGGCACAGCTCTAATTGAAAAATGTGCATACATTAATTTTGATAACGAAAATGTTCCATTCGCGGCGTACTTCTTGTATGTTACTTGGAGTGTGGCAATGAATATCTATACTTAGATATGAATACACACACACACACATACACATATGTAATATGTTTGTCTATGTATCTGTTGATAAAGTTAAACATATTTTGAATGCAAAACATATGAGGCGGGCACCGCCAAGTGTCATTAAACTGCTTGAACTTGACTTATGTGCGTGAGACGGGGCGTATGAGTGATATTTGAAATGGAATGAACTGCGGTTTGGCTCATTTACCGCTACATGTGTTTAATTAATAATTGTGTGGGTATAGAAAGTTGTTGTTGTTGTTGTGAGTAAGTGATTACGGTAATAAGAAGATTCTTTGCAATTTTGTGGCAACTTAACCCTTTCCGGAAATTTGTACGATATATCGTACAATTGTTTCTAGGATTTTTATTTGACAGCAAACGCATTTTTTATGGAACGGCTTTTTAATTCTTATTAAGTAGGCTGTGGTGTATCATTCTGTTTAAAAATATAAATCATTATAGCCGTGGCTACACAGTATGAGTGCGTTTTGAAAGCAGCTTTTTGCAAGAATTTGAAAAACCAACAAATGACGATGTTTCTGCGGAGGAGTTTTTAAATATGTAATAGTTTTTGGTAGCAAAAAGCTAAAAAATTTCAAAGTTTGAATCTCAGTTGATTTATAAAACTTATTAAATTTAACATTATTTGCGTCTAAATATTTTTCGAGTCTTTAAAAAAATTGTACGATATATCGTACAAATGACCACAAAGGTTGCAAAGCTTTGTACGATATATCGTACAAATGGAAAGCAAAGGTTGCAAGTTATGTTTGCATTTTTTAAAAGTTATAGGTTTGGTAACAAATTTTTTGCATTTGTATGCCTGCCATGCCCATCTGTAAACCACGTGGCTAATAAAATTCGACTATTCCGCAATTTTCGATTAAAAATAAGAATTACTAGAAGATTTTAAAAGACGATAAAAGGAATCGGCTATATTCAGTATCTCTCTGTAAAACTGCACGAATTTTAATTGATTTTGTGTTTTATTGAGAGGAAAAGAGCTTTGCAACAAAAACAACGGTTATATAAGGCCGAATAAATGTGAATCAATTGTTTATATATATAATTTATAAAAGTTTCGATCAAAATAAAATCACGTTTTGATTTGTTGTTGTAATAATTTATGTTTTCTATCAAAAAAATCAATGAGTTGTTCATAAAACCTAAAAAAACGAAACCAAAATTTCATGCGTTTTTACTCCTTTGCGAACCATTGTACGATATATCGTACAAAATTGATTGAGGTGTAATTCCCAACATACATGGTTTTTCTGATATTTCGTTGTATTTTATTGCTAAAATGTTCAATGAGAGCCAATATTTTGAAAGAAAAATTTGTATCTCAAGAAATGCGGAAATTGACCGGAAAGGGTTAAAGCACGTTCCAAAAGTAGATATGAAATTCGTTCAACACTAACAGATATATTTGGATTAACCATCACTTAAGACATAGTAGCATCCTTCCGAAGTTTTTTTCAGCTTTCATTGGTATATTAGTTTATCCAAATTTAGTGTTCTGGGGTTTGGACACGCTGCACACATTAGTTCACTATTCAGCGGGTGCCAAATCATTGTCCATAAGGAGGTTGTGCATCAAAATTAGACATGATTTAGAGCACGATTTTTCGATTTCGGTGATGAAGATCCTCTCATTTTATGCAGTTGGATGAAAAAGTACATGAGCCAAAAAAATTTGTTGTTAAAGTGGAGCTAAATGGCGTCGCATAGAGGTCAAAGGCTCGCTTAGGAGATTTTTAAATATGTAAATTGTTCTTCCTTTCAATTCACTGTTTGTTGGCCTGCTATGGCTTGTGAATAATTTCAAAATCTGCGCTATTCTTCAAGCTCTATTCTTACACAAAATCAACTGCAATGTTAACTCAACTAATTTTCTAAAAATTTCTGATTTTCAAATTACAAGCATCATTGAGCTATAATCACAAAGCGCACTAAATACGTGGTTCAAGCTCAAAGCCAAAGCATTGCGCCAAACACTCATGAACTCAAAAGATCTGCAAAATAAACAGCAGCAACAAATTCTGCATATAAATGGCAACCATAGCACAAGGCAACCGACTCCATTCCGCCCTTAGTTCAGTTTTTAATTCAAAAGCTCTGCCATGCAGGCAAAAAGTGCACAGTCAACGTGCAATGCAAAGTGCGAATGAAAAATCCAACAAATACCTGAACATGTTTTTAAGAAAACACAAAACTTATATTTATGTATACATACATACCTACATACTTAAGTGTATGTATAAAAATGCGTAAATGTATTTTCTGCTACATACACAAAGTTCAGTTTTCTACTTCCGTTTCCGCTTTCGTGCAACATTATGAATGCAGCTCGAGTAAGTGCGAATTTTTCGCCTTGAATTTTGTGAATTTATGAATTTTTTCTTATTATTTGTATTTTTCTTTGTGTATTTTCCAGTTCAATTACGGCATTACGTGTGCACGTATTGCGCAGTTTGTCGCCGCTGCCGCTTCTTTTCTGCGTGCAATGTTTTATATCTTTTATTGTTGTATTGTTATTGCAGTTTTTGTTCGTGCGGTCGGTTGGCGTGTCTTAAATTAAATTTCGACATTTATTTTATTTTTTTCGCTTTCATTGTGTACAAATGTTATTGTTGTTTTTTTTGTGCGTTTCAAGGCTGTAACAAAGTTGTTTAGTCGACTTTTGACATTTTTAAATTTGATTTGATTTTAACGATTTGCAGCGGTTTTTTGTAATTTTTATATTAAATGATGCGTTTAATTTTGGTCGGTGGCAACGAGATTTTTTAGTTGCACTAATGTTATGAAATTGTAAAAATATTTACGCTATATTTTTGTTGAAAATTTAATATGGATTTAAACGGAAGCTTCAGAAAATTTCTAGAACCCGTTTGATGCTTTCTAATCACCCTAAGGCTTTCTGATCATTTGTTATTGAACTTCTACTTCCTCAACTTCATTTTATTTGTTATAAGTTCCTTCCTTCCCTCCTTCCCTTCTTCCTTCCTTCCCTCCCTTGTCTCCTCTTTGTCTCTTAGTCCTTCAAATTCTTTTCCCTCATCTTTCTTCTATTCGTTGTTCAACTACTTCCTTCCCTTGTTCTTTCTTATTCGTCCTTTCTTTTTATAGTTATTTTTTATTCAACCTCTTCCTCCTCTTGTCCTTTCTTTGTCTACTCTTTATTCAAATTGTTCTCCCTCATCTTCGTTCTATTGATTATTCAACTTCTTCCCCTTATCTTCGTTCTATTCGTTGTTCAACTCATTCCTCCTCTTATCATTTCTTTGTCTATTTGTTATTCAACTTCTTCTTCCTCTTATCCTTTCTTTTATTGAACTTCTTCCATATCTTTGTTCTATCAGTTAAGCAACTTCTTCCTCCTCTTATCCCTTATCATCATCTTCTTCTTCTATTCATTTTTCAACATCTTCTTACTATTGCCCGTTCTTTTTATGTTATTTGTTATTCAACTTCTTCTTTCTCATCTTTGTTCTATCAATTATTTTACTTCTTCCTTCTCTTATCCTTTCTTTGTCTATTTGTTAATCAACTTCTTCTGTTATTCAACTTCATTTTCTTTCTATTCGTTTTTCAACTCATTCCTCCTCTTGTCCTTTTTCTGCTTATTTTTTACTCACCTTCTTCTCCTTCAACTTGGTTCTATCAGATATTCAACTTCTTCCTTCTCTTATCCTTTATTTGTCTGTTGGTTATTCAGCTTCTTCTTCCTCATCTCCGTTATTCAACACATTCCTCCTCTTATTCTTTCTTTGTGTATTTGTTATTCAACTTCTTCGTCCATATCTTTGTTCTATCAGTTTTTCAACTTCTTCCTCCTCTTATCCCTCATCATCTTCTTCTTCTATTCGTTTTTCAATATCTTTTTACTATTGTCCTTTCTTTTTATTGTTTTTTGTTATTCAGCTTCTTCTTTCTCATCTTTGTTCTATCAGTTATTCTAGTTCTCTCTGCTCTTGTCGTTCCTTTGTCTTTTCTTCTATTTGTTTTTCAACATCTTTTTACGATTGTCCTTTCTTTTTATAGTTATTTGTTACTCAAATTCTTCTGTCTTATCTTTGTTCTATCAGTTATTCAACTTCTTTTGCCTCATCTTCGTTCTATTTGTTATTCAAATTCTTCTCCTTTATCCTTACTCTATTCCCTATTCAACTTCTTCCTTCTCCTGTCCTTTCTTGGAATATTTTTTATTCAACCTCTTCTTTCTCATCTTTGTTCTATTTGTTATTTAACTTATTTCTCTTCTTGTCTTTTATTTGTCTATTGTAATTTGTTTTTCTACTTCATAATCTTCGTTTTATTTGTTCTTCAACTCCTTCTTATTTTCCTTTCCTTGTCTGCTCTTTCTCTCTTTGTCCTTCAAATTCCTCTCCTTCATCTTCGTTCTATTCGTTGTTCAACGTCTTCCTTCTCTTGTGCTCTCTTTGTGTATTTATTATAAAATTTCTTCTCTCTCATCTTCGTTCCATTTGTTATTAAACTTCTTTCTCCTCTTATTCTTTCTTTGTCTATTTGTTATTCAAATTCTCCTCCTTCATTGTCGTTTTATTCATTGTTCAACCTCTTCCTTCTCTTGTCCTCTCTTTGTGTATTTATTATAAAATTTCTTCTCTCTCATCTTCGTTGCATTTGTTATTCAACTTCTTTTTCCTCTTATTCTTTCTTTTTCGATTTGTTATTCAAATTCTCCTCCTTCGTCTTCATTCTATTCGTTGTTCAACTTCTTCCTTCTCAAGTCCTTTTTTTCAATTTTTTATTCAAAAGTTCCCTTAAAAGAAAAGAGTGACTAGAAAAATAGCCTTTCACTGGCAACAAATTGAATTCCAGCTAAAAACAGCAACAATATGAAAAGCAACTGCAATAAAATTAACACTTACCCACACTTACAATAACAACTATACTCTAATAAAAAGCAAAGAGCTAACGAGAATATAACAAAAACTTTCCATTTTTCATATTTATGGGCGACGCTTGAAAGTTTACTCGGCGAAAGCGTCAGACAAACAACCAATGCCGCTGCAACAACAACGGCAACAGTTGCTGCATGTCAACATGTGGCAGCTGCGTTGACTCCTCGCTCCGCATAGTCCATGTGTATGTGTGTGTGTGTGTGTGTGAGTGTGAATTTGTCGAGCACTTTCGTTTGATGCCAGCATTTGTTGGCTTTTTATTGTTAGTATTATCGATGTGACATGTGTCAACGCCAACACCAACAACAACACCAGCACCAGCACCAGCACCAACCAAGCAGCTGCAGCCGCTTTGCACTATTGACTGAGCAGCATAACAACAAAAAAAAAACATACACAACGACGAGCACAACCGAAGCTAAATGGCATCGCACTTCTTGCTAACAGCAACAAAATCACAATTGCACCATTGCAATCGCAGCGACAATGACAGTCAACAGTGTCGCACAATATGCAACTGTCAGCACACACACACATCCAATCACATGTGTGTGTGTGTGTGTGTGTGGGTGTAGGGGACATGTTGCATAAGTGGGCGCACAGTGACGCCGAGCAGAGCTCACGACTCGTGCACACAGCGTCGTTGCAGTTTTGTGGCGCTGCCAAATGAGCTTTTAACTTTATTGACATTTCGCCAGCGAGCATCAGCTATTTTTATTTAATTTTCAATTTTTTTTTCAATCATTTGCGAATCAGTTTTGTGTTCACATGTGTGCTTGAGTGTCAAATGGTTTGATGGTATTTTTGCGAGTTTTTATATTAGCAACAAAAAAGATAAAAAAGTCTGAAAAGGAGACAATGAAGCGATGATAAGTTGTTATAGTAATTAAATTATGAGAAAAAGTGTGATAACCAGATCTTCGTTTTTCATTCTTTTGAGAATGGCAGACAATGGCGCACAGTGTTGTGTGAAATGACAAAAATGGTATGATAAAAAAAATCTTAGTATGGGATTTTGTTGGAAATACTTTAATTAAAATAAATCCCAAGTTCTAAGAAAAAATATTGGACAATATAGAAGTTCTGAGCTCATAAAGTAAGCTCCTGAAGCATTGAAAAAAAATTTCTACAAATAGCAAAGTTTTGCTTTCACTTTGGGTTTCAATATATCAAAATTAATTAAGAGCAAGTCCCTGAAACTTGCTGTTGTTGTAAGCTTCATATAATTTAGGTCTGGCAAAACCAAAATTTTCCTGACTCTTTTCAACTCTGAGCAGTAGTTTTATAAAAAAAATTTAACAAAAAAAATAAGTAAACGAAAACTGAGTTCAAACTTTAAAGGTGAATAAAAGAAACACACAGTTTATTACTTTCGAATTAAAAAAAAAATGTTATATATATATTTTATATATTATATGTGTATATATATTTGATATAAAATTTTCAGCTGTGCATAACTATTTGCACGAATGGAAGTTATCGGTATTTTTCAGTGAAGCCTAAATATGCAAATTTGCAATATTTTCAACGTTTGCTTGATTGGAAATCGCAATCGGACAACTAATGCTTTGTTGTTGGTGGAAGAATTTGATGAAGATAGTTTGGGAATATACATAAATTCTGATTACAATTATAATATATCCAAGGCTATTGGGGGTTTTGATTTTTGCTTTGTAGAAAACCAAAAGTTCACAATCTCACATATTCGTTTATATGGAAGGTGCCCTCTGGCGGTATTTGGAATTTTCGAACTTTTATGAATTTTGTATTTTTTGCACTTAAGAATGCTGCCGATTGTTAAATAAATCATTCAAATCGGTTTCCTAGTTCCTGAGATACAATGTTTCTTTGTAGTAAATATTTACAAGTGGCGAGTCAATTCCATTGAAAATTACTAGTTTTGTATGGCAGCCCCGTTAAGAGTTGTAGTTAGCGGGTAGGTATGTATGAAAGAAACATTCAGAGGAGAAAATAAATGGGGGTCAGTCTTACATTTGATATGTCTGGGTTACAATGGAAAGTAGTGAGAGCTCATTTTATAAAAAGTTCAATTTTGTATGGGAGCCTCATTAAGGGTTGAAAATAGGGGGTAGGTATGTTGGAAAGAAATACTCAGAAGTAAAAAGTAGTAAGGGTCAGTGATAGACATTAACCCTCCAAGAGCAACTTCTGAGCAGCTATGGAGCAATTTGTCGAATTTCCAAGCACTTTTGTGAACTTTGACGCCATTTAATCCCTGCACCGCACTGACGACCAGCGAGCGTCGTCTAATAAAATTATTATGTGAATCAAACCGTACACGATGCGGCCAATAACTGTTATCGATCTTAATTTATTGGAGTTGAAAGGTTGATTAGGACTAATAATCGCCTATGATGAGTTACAATTAACTCAATTTTATTTCAACAACAACAACAACAACAAAGTTTACCGTATCATATAGTCACATTAATACCATTCACTTTGCCCCACACTCGTCGCCCCCTCAGACTTTGCATACTTTCTCTACACTCTTCGAGTTTATGTCAACAAAAAAGCTGCGAGACGTTAAACAGCGCCAAAAGTGCTTTGCCACTAAGCGGCGCCATTAATGTGTCGATTCATCGATTCATATTATTGATTGTTGTTGTTGTTGTTGGGGGCATATCCTTTTTCATGTATTTGTGTAGGATACAATAATTTCCTTTGTGGCAATGATAATCGCTTTGTGTGCGCCATCGACTGGTTGCCAGTTCGGTTCGGTTACGAGTTGAATTCAATTTCTCGTTGGCATTGAGCCACCGATGGCATTTAATCGTCAGCCGGTGCTTACAAGCAAAAAAAAATAGGAAATTGTTTGTTGTTGCGTATAAAGAAAACATTTTGCCTTTGTTCGCTACACGTCGAATTGTTCGGCGCGCCCAACAAAAGGTTGCGTTTCCCTTTTGAAATGCAAGTAAGGGTCGATCGTAATACGAGACTGTAACTGAAACTGTGGCTGCTTTAACCCGTAAAAGGTGTGTGTGTGTGTGCGTGTTTGTATGTTTGTATGTAGTAGTGGTGAGCACTTTGTTTCGTATGGAAATAAATCGCAACTTTTACTGATTTTATGTGCCACTGAGCTGCCTACTCATTGCTTTGGTATAAATTAATTGTGACAGCTGTGCAAATCTTTATATCTCTGCACAATTATTTGTATTATATTATATTATACTTTGAGTCACTTTAAGTGGCTGCCAGCTCAATCAATTTGCTTAATGCGAGCGTAGTTGAAAGCAAATACTTTTATTAGACTATTTAGAAATGTGACTAATCGCATAAGGCAGCAATGAACAGAAAGTAAAGAGACTTCTTTCTATCTAATTCATAATTAATGCTTATAATTTTGTCAAGTACGGACAGGATCTATTGTGCTTATTTTGAAAATAACTGTAAAGCAAATCAAGAAGCTTTGACTTCAACTTGAACAATTCGAAATCATTCACTCATTAATTTTGATCATTTACACACCAATAAACTTGCATTCCTTTCAATCTTCAGTCTGATTAAATTGACCTAATCTGATTTGAATTGTCAAATTTAGAAATAATCCATTAATAAGCTTGTTTTATAAAATTTAATATCAAAGTATTAAACCGTGCGACAAAAATTAAAAAATTTTGAAACTTCAAAATTTTGAAGGGGATAAAAAATAAATTTATATATTATATATAAATATAAAAAATACTTAACCTCGTTAGAATATGGTGATATGTATATAAATGAAAGAGAAAAGGCTCAAGGATTGACATAAAATTGATTTTTTATCTATTTGTAAAAAAAGGATATGAAAAAGGTCCTTTGAAAATTGTAATCCTTTATATCCTTGTGACCGCAAATGAAACACGTCCGTTCGGCTTGACATTCACAGTCGTAGTAAATTTTATTGAAACAAACAGATTGGAAGTGGAAACAATGGAAGTAGTGGTTTACAGTTTAAATTCCAATTGAACAGTGTTTCCGAATACAAATAAATTCTTTGTGTACAGGGTTTTTGAATACAAGTAAATTCCCTGTTGACAGGGTTTCCGAACATACCGCCCCCCCTGAACGACAGTTCAGGCAAAAGGGAGAGGGGCCACCTTGGTGATGGGCCGTTTATATTCTCCACGTGAAGTCTTTACTGTTACTACTCGAACTCGTTTGTCGTCGCCTCTGAAGACATCGACTACTCTCCCAAGTACCCATTTGGACGGTGGAAGATTCGGTTCCTTCAGAACGACCATGGTTCCCTTCTCGATATTAGTTGTTGATTGTTGCCATTTGTTACGTTGTTGTAGAGATGTGATGTATTCTGCGTGCCAGCGCTTCCAGAAACCTTGAACCATCGCCTGTAGATGCTGCCACTGCTGAAGACGATTTGGCTTAACATCCAAAATGGACGGTTCTGGCACACATGTGTAGGGTTCTCCAATGAGAAAGTGTGCAGGAGTGAGTGGGTCGAGGTCATCGTCGGACGTTGCGCATAACGGGCGGGAATTAAGGATGGACTCAATTTGTGCGAGCACAGTTGAGTACTCCTCAAATGTTAGAACGCTGCTACCCACCACTCGCCGGAGATGTAACTTCACAGAACGAACGCCAGCCTCCCACAAGCCACCAAAGTGTGGTGCTGAAGGAGGGATAAAGTGCCAGTGCACCCCATCGTTGGCCAAGGATGACGCCACCTCTGCTAGGTAGACGTGTGAAGCAACAAGTTGTTGTAGCTCGTCCAGGCTCCGCTTGGCACCATGAAAGGTGGTGCCGTTGTCGGAGTACAGGTCTGTAGGTTTGCCTCTGCGTGCAATGAACCTGCGGAATGCTGCCAGAAACGCGTCGGTAGTAAGGTCGCTTACCAGCTCGATGTGCAACGCCTTCGTCGAGAAGCAAACAAATATAGCAAACCAAGCCTTTCCAATTTTGGGGCTGCGTCCCTTTGACATCTTGATAGATACAGGGCCAGCGTAGTCAACACCGCAATGGAGAAAGCATCTGGTGGGTTGGACTCTGCAAGATGGCAAGTCTCCCATCAGCTGTACGCTTGTTGTTCGTCTCTGCATAAAACACCGCTTGCATGAGAACACCACTTTTCGTACCAAATTTCGGCACCCAAGGATCCAGTAGCGTTGACGGAGAATTGTGAAAGTTGCTTCTACACCAGTGTGAAGATACGCCTCGTGTATGTATCGGACTAAAAGGATTGCAACGAAAGAACATTTAGGCAACAAAATAGGATACTTAGTGTTGAAGTTAACGTCGGCGTGTTTTATTCGTCCACCAACACGCAAGAGCCCTTGTTGATCAATAAACGGAGTGTAACGAATTAACGAAGACTTTTAATGCAGCGGCTTCGACTCCTGCAGCAGCTTATATTCAACACCAAAGCTTGATTGTTGTACATGTCGCAATATGGTGGTTGCCGCGCGACGCAGTTCAGCGAAGCTCAATGATGCACCATGGATGGAGGCCGAACGACTGGTCGGTCCAAGACAAAAACAATATGCGACGATATGAAGCAGCCGCATCCATGAAGAGATTTTGTTAATTAGATTGTCAATAACATTGTCTTTGTTTGTGGCAACAAGCAGTTGTTGCTTCTTTGGCTTTTCTTCTGCGAGAACTAACGAATCACTGTCGGACACACCCTTATGCTTGGCCGATGGCCACTCGACTTCTGGTAATGGAAGCCAATGCGGACCAGTCCACCAAAGTTTGTGTTGTACGAGCTTGGATGGCAATAAACCACGCGATGCACAATCCGCGGGATTATGTT
The DNA here is from genome assembly GCA_964056695.1 of Melieria picta. Classification (NCBI taxonomy): domain Eukaryota; kingdom Metazoa; phylum Arthropoda; class Insecta; order Diptera; family Ulidiidae; genus Melieria; species Melieria picta. The sequence continues at coordinate 84,998,822 of OZ057398.1, read as the reverse complement.
AACAATAACTACGTGGGCACACTTCAAGGATTTCCGCCGTACGATTACACACATATGTCGTCCACCTACGCGGAGGTGACGAGAGCCAATGGAGCACTATTTCTGAATCACTATAGCAGTAAATTTTTTCAATATTTAGAGTCAACGAAGCTTTAATATGTTTAATTAATTTTGTCAACAATAGCGCTGCGTTCAGTTCAAGTCTCGGTATAGAAATAGGTTTTAACGGAGCTACTCGTGTTTTCGAAGCAATCAAATTGGTACAAAATTCACCATCAATGTTTACACGGCTGTAAACAACTGCAGCATATGCAACAGAGGACGCGTCCGCGAAACCGTGAAGCTCAATCGAACCACTTTCCGAAGCTATACGACGTGGAACAGTTATTGCTTGCAAGTAATGCAAATCGTTTGTATATTGCTGCCATCGAGCGCACAAATCGTCAGGAAGTTTGTCATCCCATTGTAAACCAAGCAGCCACAACTCTTGAAATAAAACTTTGAAGAGAATGACAGCCGGTGCCACAATCCCCAAAGGATCATAAATTTTAGATATTTCCGATAACACTATACGTTTTGTTGGCTTCGAAATGCACGGCGTAGCTTTAATTTTCAAAAAAAGGTCATCTGTACCAGGGTTCCACTGCAACCCGAGCACTTTTACGAACGAGTTTGTTGCATCCGATTTAAACTCAAGAGGGCTGTATTCGCGATGTTTTTCCGGAATGGAGTCTAGAAGTGGCCAACAGTTCGAACTCCACTTTCGCAACTCAAAGTTGCCCTTAGCTAATAATGCAGTTAGTTCGGATTTTAGAATTAATAAATCCGCCACTGAATTACACCCGGTCAGTATGTCATCGACATACGCATCGTTTGTTAACACACGCGACGCCACTACGAATTCACTTTTGTAGTCGTCGGCTAATTGCTTCAATACCCGCACTGCCAAAAAAGGTGACGGCGCAAGCCCGTACGTCACAGTCAATAAACGATAATGCTCAACAGGCATATTTTCACTCGCTCGCCATACTATTCGCTGGCAGTCAGCATGCTTACTCGCCACTTGTATACCGCGAAACATTTTCTCAATGTCTGCACAAAACACGAACCGATATTGTCTAAAACGTAAACACACCCCAAACAGATTTCTCTGTATGGGTGGCCCTACATATAAGCGTTCGTTAAGCGAAACGCCCGATGAGTCTTTGCACGAGCCATCAAACACGACGCGACACTTTGTAGTTGAACTGTCAGGCTTCAGAACGGCGTGGTGAGGCAGATAGAAACATTTTTGATCTGTTTCAACCTCTTGCTCAGACAGCTTCTCCATATGTCCCAATGCTGCATACTCACGCATGAATTCGTGATATTGCTGTTTCAACTCAGGAGCTTTGCAGAACCGCTTTTCCATGTATGCGAGTCGCATACACGCTTGCTGCAAGGTGTTTTGAATTGGCGGTGATTTCTCCTTAAAGGGGTATTCGACGACATACGTCCCGTCTTTGTTGCGCGTATGAGTAGCAGTGAAGTGTGCTTCTGCAGGATCAACAGGTGTGACAGAAGAGTATGTGTGTAAGTTGTCGACTTCCATGAATGAGCGAATAAGAGAGTCTAAATCAACGAGTGCATGATTTGTAATTGCTGGCGAAGGGGAAGGAACGATTGAATGGTATGGGCCTGCAATTACCCAGCCGAAAATGCTGTTCAGAGCAATGGGCATTGTTTTGTCAAATTGTATTCGCTCGCCTGTATAAATTGACCACAATTGGTCTGAACCGATAATGACGTCGATTGGGCCTATAACACTAAACGACGGATCTGCAAGCGGCAGATTTAGAAGTTCAGTCCACGCACTTGAAGAGCAATCTACCGTCTCGTTAGGAATGTCAGTTGTTAGCTTTGGTAAAATTAGAACACTGATTTCACAAGTCTTTTCCGATAGGCGCGACATTAAATTGATTTGAGCGCGACCACGAGTAACTCCTGCTGCGCACGCCGAAAGACCGACAACTGATATGCGCGCATTGCTACGCGGAAGTCCAATTTTCTGCACAAACGATTCGGTAACGAATGATGCTGTGGAACCCGTGTCCAGCAAAATTCGGCAATTGATCATATTTTCCCACTTATCTTTAACACTCGCGAGCACGGTTGGCAACAAACTGTGAGACACAAACGACGACGATGCACGCTTGCTCAACGTATGTGCAGACACGATAGGGGTATGAGAGTTAGAATCTGCACAGCTAGAATGTGCAGAAGGAGATGGAAGTTCACGCCTGGAACTGGATTCATGACGCGGTTGTTGCATGTTGCTATGCGTTGGCTTGTCCTTATGTAGGAATGTATGATGTTTTGCACGACAGTTTTTGCAGCGATATTCGGACGTACACTGACTTACGAGATGTGTTGAACTGAGACAATTGAAACACAAGTTATTTTCTTTTACATATGTACGACGCGCGACACTGTCCATCTGACGAAATGCTTGACACTGTGAGAGTGTATGTGTGTCTTTGCACATCACGCACTGTTTCTTTGTATTGTCATTGGAATGACCGAAATGAACTAAAGCTGCGCGACGATTCCCACCTGAGCGAGAGGGGTTACACGATTCCAGCGCGTCACAACGGTGAGAAAGAAACTTTAGAAATTCGTCAAAGGAACGCTCTGTATGAGAGTCCCCTATATTTGCCCATTCCTTTTTTGTTTCATCGTCCACTTAACTCAGCAAAATTGTCACTAGCCACGGATCTGTACCGTTAGAATTGAGAGCATTTAGTCCACGAATTGTTTCATCAGCTTTGTCCGTTAGCTTTCGAAGTGACGCTGTGTTGGTACAGTTACACGATGGTAAAGACAAAAACTGTTGCACAAGCGACTGTACAATTAGCGGTTTTTTGTCGTACCGCTCCACGAGCTTGTCCCAAGCGTTCTTGTAATTATGTTCGGTTAACGGAATATGTTTCACCAAATTGAGGGCTTCATCCTCCAAATATGATTGCAAATAATAAAACTTTTGAATGTTAGATAGGTTTGACTTGCTGTCAATAGCACTTTTAAACAAATCGCGAAATGAAGGCCAGTCCGAATATTTGCCGGAAAATGTTGGCAACGAAATTTTGGCAAGATGCACATTCGAACTGCCTGCTGCTGCACTGAAATTGTCGAGAAAGCTTGCTTGATGCGCGGCAAGCCTTTCGAGGGGGTCCTCCAACACACTGCTCGGCGAATGTGTTGAACCAGGAGACTCACTGATGGGCTTTGTAATAGCGGCATGGGCTATGAAGTACTTTTCCTCGTACTCTTCGGCATCCTCTGAAGGATCCACGAAATCTTCGATGTCAGCATACTCGTACAGAGATTTGCTGAGCTCCACGAATTCTGCGTAAGACGACTCCAACTTGCTTAGACGATTAGTGAGCTGGTCAACAGGTGTAAGCTCATTGAAACTTTTTGCTCTTGCACACGCGCGCGTGATCGCACCTTTGACCCAGCCACGCTGTTTTAACACTTTTTCCATTGTTTCTTTCTGACGAACCACTTAATGCGAAATCAACCAAAAAAATCCGGTAGCAAAGGACCAAAACTCGACTATGACCGCAAATGAAACACGTCCGTTCGGCTTGACATTCACAGTCGTAGTAAATTTTATTGAAACAAACAGATTGGAAGTGGAAACAATGGAAGTAGTGGTTTACAGTTTAAATTCCAATTGAACAGTGTTTCCGAATACAAATAAATTCTTTGTGAACAGGGTTTTTGAATACAAGTAAATTCCCTGTTGACAGGGTTTCCGAACACCTTGTAAATTTATGTAGAGTTTTCTTGAAAAGTAAGTATGTTAAAACCCAAAATCTCCTTGATCACGTGTCAAAATTTCATTATTCTCGCTTCATTGATTTTGTATCTTTTTATTATTTAAAATACTGATACTCAAATAAATTAGATTTTTTGTACTTCATTAGAATTGCAGCTTGTTTTTTTAAATAACTTTCGAACCAATAAATTTAGAGTAATGAAATTTTGACACCTGATCAAGAAGATTTCGGGTTTTAACATACTTAATTTTCAAGAAAATTTCACATAAATTTTCAAGGATATAAAGAACTAAAATTTTCAAAGGACTATTTTCATATCTTTTTTTTTATAAATAGATAAAAAGTCAATCTTATTTAAATTCTTGAGCCTTTCCTCTTTCATTTCATATACATATCGTATTCTAACGAGGTTAAGTATTTTTTATATTTTTTTTATTTTGTATCTCCTTCAAAATTTTCAAGTCCTTTTAAAAGGACAAAGGATGTAGAAATGAAAAAATGAGTACGCAGTATTACTATATTTGGTTTCTAGTTTCACGCACATATGGATTTTTTCCAGTGTGAAAAATGCTGTCGCACGGTGTTATCTATATTTATTATCTCTCCCCAATGTTTTTTTTTGAAGATTGTCCCTAAAAATATTCATTTACAATCACAAAACTTTATAAAGACAACAACAAACTGCGCCTGTTGGAATTTTCTCAGAAATCAAAAAACCTTCTAGAAATAAATTTATAAATTAAAATGCAAAAATACTCGTAAATCAAAATTTGTATTCATTAAGAATTTTTTATGTCTATTAAAAAAATACATGAATGCCTAATTTGGTGTGTTTGCTTTTTGGACGATGGCATGTTTAGTGGCCTTTGCCTTTGGTAATGAAAGCAAAACACCAAAACAGCAAAGCAGCAAAGCAGAAAGAAAAGCACCAACAGCCGGACGCACGAGCGCCTAAAATTATACCACACCAACGCAGCAGCTGTACGAGTAGCCCACAGCCGGCGGCGCCGGATAGTGCCGCATTGCGGACAACGTTGCAAACCCATTCGTTTTCCTGCACATTTCCATAAATTTATCACATCATTCACTCATCAGCGACGGTCAAGCGCTGCTAGGAGAGGGAAGGGCAAAGTGGAAGGAGCAATGGCTTCGTGTTGAATTCCCAATGAGGCGTTCAGTCTGGCTGTGTGCGTGTAGTAGTGTGTGTGTGTGTGTTAGTGTGAGGGAAACAAATTTAATGGCAGCGATAGGTGAGTGAGTATGGAAGCTTCACATTATGAACCCAATTTCTAATGAGGCAATTTATGTTGCCTTCTACCTTCTTCAGTTATCTATGCTTTTTGTTTGGTTAATAAATGTGAGTAATAATGACTAAAATAAATAATTTGAATGTTTTCCACTTGCGTGGAATACGAATTTTATAAATTTTTAGAAGGTTGTGTTGCGTTAATGTGAACCGCAGCCTCAAAGTAGGCTACGAAAGAAGAGCCTGAAGGCATTTGTGTTAAGTGTAAAGCAGAATGTTACCATTCCGGTTGCTATTTGGAGATATTTTTAAATTGAGTGTTAAATAATATATTTTTATACACAAAAATTTGTATACAAAAGCCATCTGTCGTTCCCTATGAGAGAATGTTTATTACTGGGTTGTGTAGAGCGCCTTGTGTGCATTCATTGTTGCTAGAGAGGAGGTGTTCTTAGAAAACGCAGTGGTTGGTGTCTTTGATTAACTTATTTTTTGGTTGATGTATGCACTGCCACCAATATTTCTGGTAGTCCGAACTGGCATTACTGGTTGTGTTATTGTTACGCCGCCACAATGTTGCGAGTTCATATTGCGGAGTGACAAAAATTGAAGCAGTAAATAGTTGTAATTTCAATATACAGTTTTTGTATGAGTAAAAAACTTACTGTGCAAAATTTCAATGAAATCGGAGCAAAATTACGGATACCTCCCATACAACTTAATGTAAAAAAAAACTTCATATTAACAATGAAAATTATCTCAGGTCACAAAAGTAGTTCGTCAAATTGGTCCACAGGTGCTCAGAAGTTGGTCTTAGAGGGTTAATATCTATGACTGACCCCCACTAATTTTTCTTTTTAAATATTTTTTTCGAACATACTTACCCTCTATCTCCGACTTTTAATGAGGCTCCCATACAAAATGATAATTTTTATAAAATAGGCTCCAACTGCTTCCAGGTTAAGCCGAGACGTGTCAGATGTAAGAATGACCCGCATTCATTTTCTCTTCTGAATGTTTCTTCCATACATACTTACCCGCTAACTACAATTCTTAAGGGGGCTGCCATACAAAACTATTAATTTTCAATGGAATTGACTACCCACTTGTAAATGTTTATTACAAAGAAACATTGTATCTCAGGAACTAGTGAACCGATTTGAATGATTTATATAACGATTGGCAAAATTGTTGAGTGCAGAAAATACAAAATTCATAAAAATTTCAAAAATTTACCACCAGGGCGCGCCTCCTTATACAAACGTAGTCATCTTTTGGGTTTCTACAAAGCAAAAATCGTTAAAGGTACCAATTGTCAGCGAAGACAGGAGACTTCCTGATCAACATTGGAGAGCTCTTTGAAGGCTTATATATTGCTGGAAGTACTGTTTTGATAGTTATTGTACCTACTTCTTTGATGATTACTCCATTAATAACACTGTGCAACAGTACTTTTGACCCATCTAAAAGATTATATGGGCGTGAAACTAGACTTTCTGACAGACATTTTTGAGACTCAATATTGTGTTCGATTTTTGAGATTTTTAATATTTTTAAAATTAATATTTTCAATTTTTAATAAAAATTTTTAAGACTAATTTTTGAGTCCGATTGTGAAACTAATTTGTGAGTTTAATTTTTAAGACTTATTTTCTGACTGGTTATTGAGGATAATTTTTGAGGCTTTTTTGAGACTCAGAAAAATTTGTTGCACAAATTTCAAAAATTTATTTATGAAACTCATAATCAAATTTTTTAAACAGATCTTTGAGATAAATATTTAAGATCTTATACTCGTATTTAAGATTAGTTTTTGAGACCAGTTTCTTATTTGTAGATTTATTTTTGAGGCCAATTTTTTGAACCAGTTCTTTTTCTAGGTTTTGAGACCAATTCTTTATTTGTAGATTTATTTTTTAGGCCAATTTTTTAGACCATTTTTTTCTAGTTTTTGAGACCAGTTCAATTTTTTAAAGCAGTTTTCTAGTTTTTGAGACCAGTTTTTTATTTGTGTACCTACTTATTTTTGAGTCGAATTTTTAAAACCAGTTTTTTTCTAGTTTTTGAGACCAGTTTCTTATTTGTAGATTCATTTTTGAGGCCAATTTTTTGAAACAGTTCTTTTTCTAGGTTTTGAGACCAGTTCTTTATTTGTAAATTTATTTTTGAGGCCAATTTTTTAAATAATGTTTTTCTAGTTTTTGAGACCAGGGGGGCTACTCTGTAATGCGATGTGAAAGCGATGCGAAAGTGAGTTGCGATGCGAAAGTCAATCGGTACTCTGTATCGCTTTCGCATTATTGAAAAACGGCCCTTATTTTGTTTCGAGAGTAAGTTGGCATTACTAGCGTCGAGTGTCATAAAATTCAAACAAAATAAAAAAAGTATGTACTTATAACAATCGAATTTTTTTGAAATTTAAAATCGAAATACGCAGTGCTACAAATGCGAAAAGGGAACATTTAAATGCGAAAGTAGAAAATTTCAATGCGATTGTCGGATTTCAGAGTACTAAGTGTGCGAATGCGATAAATTTTATGTTCGCATCGCATTACAGAGTAACCCCCCAGGTCTTTATTTGTAGGTTTATTTTTGGGGCTAATTTTTTGAAACTAAATTTTGAGCTTCTAAAACTAATTATTACACCTTACAACAGTACTTTTGGCCCAAGAAAAAAGATGATGTAGGCGTGAAACTAGAAATTATTTACAGTTATCTGGCATACTTAGTTTTTAAGTTTATTAATTTAATTTAAATTTGAAGCACATGCATATTTCAAAGATTTTTTAAAAATATTTGCTGTTTGCAATACTAAAGTTATGGATATCAAATGAAAGAGGAAACTTGTTACTTTTTAATTACATTTTTTATTTTAAACTTTCAGAACCAAAACATGTCGGTGCATGTTGAGAGCGAGTCTTCGACTCACTATGTGGTTCGCTTTGGTAGATTTCTGAATAGGTGGTGGTTTTAAAATTTTTTACAATCTTTTTTATAATTTTTTAAACAACAATACAATATTTGAACTGGGATCTAATAGATTTTATGAATTTTTTCCTTCTTCTGGGCTAAAAACAAATTTTGAAAAATTATAAAAGTAATTTATTTTCATGTTACCTTCGTGAGAAAAGTGTTTTTTAATAGTTGCATATTTTTATCTGTTTGGTCATTGTATATGTTTGTTTTATTTTTGTATTATTTGCTAAACTTAGGAATAATTTTATTATATTTTAAAATCTTTTTCAAGGAAACTGTTAGAGATTAAGTGGTCACAATGTGGACAAATGACTATAAACCATCAAAAGAGTGAAGCATCCGGCAAATCTGTTCTCTTCATCCAGTGCAAATCTCCTAACCAATTGTTTACAAATTCAATTTCTTAAGCATTTTCCCAACTTGCGATATCATAAACGAGCAACAATTAAGTGAGAACGACAGCTGACACAACGCAAGTGGCAACACGCAGCACTCAACACTAAACGCTCGATGACGCTCGAGTTCAGTGTTGCCTATGTGGCATTTAGAACAAAAACTTATTTACATACATACATATTCAAGTGAGTGTGTATGTGTGTGTGCGTGTCTTCGCCGCATTATTACGTTGGCATTTATTTTCATTTTATATGCAGATGCTTTCATGAATGAAATTTGCAGAATTTTTGCAAAATCTGCATGAAAAATGAATCGGCACAAAGCAAACAGCAGTGAGAAGTGAGAATAAAATTACAAATTGTTTTGTTGTTAACAGCGCCACACTACACGTGTACAATGTACATTTGAGACCTACAATAACAGCAACAACAAGCAACATGTCAACAACAATGACTGTCAACTGAGCTGCGGGTGGCTGTGGCGCTGTCGGCGGCTTTGGTTATCCTGGCCACATGCCCTTTTTAATATTGAAATTTTAAGTCAATACGCCACTCGGCAGCTCATTAAATTAAAGTGTGCCATCAGAAAACAGACGAACAGACGGACAAACGCTGCCGTAGCGCAGTCGACATTACGGTCTGTTGGGCTTTTGGGTTTTGTGCTGTCAAAGGGATAATACAATGTGGCATAGCTGCAGGACGAAGGGCGTGGAACTGAGTGCTGTGAGTACATTGAAATGGCGCTGATTTCATTTTCCATTTTCTTTGTCAGCTGTGTCGCCCTTTTTGCCATTACGTGACCCAAAACGCTGAATTTACGGCTGGTTAAAGTTATTCGAGAGCGCCGGTTGGCCTCTGTGATAGTGTGCATGTGTGTGTGTGTGTGTGTGTGATGTATATTAAATAAGTATTTTCGAAGCGTGTAAATTGAAATTGACAAAGCTCATACAAAAATTTGCAAATAATGCAAATTTCCATGAATCTCGCTTTTATTATGAACGCTCAGCGACCGACCAACTTCTAAATTTTTTTTGTATAAAGAGGAGAGAACGTTGAGTGGCGGTAGTGGCAGTGGGAAGTGTAAAGCGCAATGATCAGCTGTCAAAAGTGACAATTAACAACAGCCGCCGCGCATAAAAGTGTGCTTCATTTTTCAATGTGAGTCTGCTGGTGAGTATTTGTGAATGAGTGAGTCACTACGAGAGAGTGAATGCGTGAGTGCTTACGCGTGTAGGCGTGCATGAGTGTCTGAAGCGCCCACAAGTATGCTAAAGTGTTTTGTAAGTGCTTTTTACATATTTTTCGAACGTAATTTACTGCATTATCACCGAACGCGGCCGAATGCTTTTCAAATTGCGTCGCTTTCATTGCGTGCAAGTGACAGAGCTTTGCTGCTGTTCTTCTTCTTGTTCTGCTATTTGTCGTTTTAATTCAACTTTGCTGTTTGGTCGGTACGAAAAATGCACGTTAACTTCTGTTAACTGGCGCTGAGAATGGTTTTTGCTGTCTGCCTTTACTGCCACAGTTACGTTGCATTTATGGATGGACAGATTAATCAAAGTTTTGTACATTGCTGGTTACTATTTTCTCTTAAATCTTAGGAATTTTTTAATTCCTTCTTAAAAAAAATTTCTTGTCTATTAAGACGATCCAAGTTAGCAGTAAATTTTCGATTTCTGCAAAAGAAGTGAACCGGTGATCTGCCAAATCGTGCTGCATTTCTCGAAACAACCAGTAATCAGAAGAAGCAATGTCCATAGAATACAGCGACTGCGGTAAAATATCACACTTGAGCGTTTCCAAATACTTTCTTAATGACTTTTGAAACTTGAGGCCAAGCGAGAGAATCAAAGAATCAATTGTAGCCTATACCGATGCCAGGTTCTAGCAGCTCAAAGTATACAACATCCCTTTGGACCCACCAAATACCCTGCATGACCTTAGAATATTCCGCGTTGATGTTACGGTCGATGGCAGCGATTGAGCAGCATTGCTTAGTATTTTTTCTTCTTGGGATTGTCATAGATTACTCCTTTTTTATACCCAGTTTCATTTCGATACAAAAAAACCTTTCTTTTTGCCTTTCAATCAGCAGTTTGCAAGTAAAAATACACCTTTCAACTTCACTTGGTTTAATTTCATAAGGCACCCAATTGCTTTGCTTTTGAATCAGAAATGGTTTGTTGTCTATCTCACAATGATTCTGCATGCTCCTTTTGCATTTGACTCGAATCTTCATTGAGTCATGCCTGCAATTCTTTGTCTTTTAATGTTCTCGGCTTTCTACAGCAAAGCTTGTCTTCAACGTTGGAATCACAATTTTGGCAACTTCGAAACCATTCTTTACATGATTTGTCAGTTGAAGCATTGTGACCATAAACTTCCTCAACCATTCGATGCGTTTGAGCACTTTTCTTCCACTTAAAGCAAAAAACTAAAACCTCCTGGAAATTCTGCTCAGTTAGCACAAAGTTTGACATATTCAACACAGTAAAAAACCATTTATTTATTTATTTATTTATTCATAACTTACTGAACTTATAAGTAAAATTATAAGCTAGTGCGAAAAAAAAGAGAGCAATAGCAGCGCAGGCCTTACGCTCAGCTTTTACAATTTTCTTAAGCTATGTAAAGTAAAAAAACAGATTTTTTAATAAACTCAAAACGTTATTAAATGAATATTTTTGATAGATGTCTAACCTCTTTGAAATCACCGCAAGCAGCTGTCACTATGAACCCTTCACACTAACCAGAGTCATCTTTTAAAAACGAACCGAACCAATTTTTACACCCAATAATTAAAAAAATAAGTTCTATTAATTTGTGCCAAAAATTTAATCTATTTGAAAAGCAAAAACTGTTGATTCTAGGAACCATAGAAAAATAAAACTATTCTAAAAAAAACAAAAAATGGATTCCCTGAACCATAGAGCAATCAAGATTGTATCTTCTGATCAGAAAATATCCAGAATTTTTCAATAAATTTAAAATGGTTCATGTGTTGATTAAATATTTTTTTTTTAATAGAAAGAAGTATCAACATTTGTGTATCCTAGACTCGAGTATTCGAGATTGTGTTATTGTATACATTAGTCCTTAAAAAAACAATTGGAAATTTTCAAGGATTTTCAAGAATAAAGTTTTAAAAGGACATTTTCAATACCTGTTTGTTCTTGCGCACCAACACATTATTTTTTTTAATTCTAGGGAATTCATCTGATATTCATATCAATATTCTACATTGTACTAGATTTTTTAAATAATTTTTTTAAATATTCATGTCCTTGAAATTTCAAAGTCCTTTAAAAAAAATTCTGACGTCAGAGAGAAAAACGCAGTTTTACTATATGTGGCCTCTAGTTTTGCGAGTATATCAATTTGTTTGTGTGTTTTTAAATTTTGTTTATTTTTTTTGCACAGTTTTATTCATTGATGTTCATTTTATTGGCTTCAAAGAAAATAAAAACAAAAATTGTTTGTTTTTTCTTTAATGAAGATTACTCCTTTGCAAGCAATTCACATAATTAAAAACTTCCTTCAAACTTGAAAAAACTTTTCATAGGCTGATTTTGGATTCGCCTTCAGCTGTTTCTTCTTCAACAAATTCTCCTTTATCACCTCAATTGTCTCAAAACGCTTTCTGCAAAGTAGTAACTTGAGGCTTTTTGGGTAAATACGAAGCTTGCAAAACGGTACGAAGGTTTTTTTTTTGCATTGCGGTGATGAAGAAAAATTCTGGTCTCTTCCGCTGAACATTTTCCCTCAAATGTTTTAAGAAGCTCACATCACACTACTTACTTACTGTCTGGCCTGGCGAAAGAAATTCAAAGGACCACACCACACAGTCAAGGAAAACATTCAACAAAACCTTCGTTTTGCATCGACTTTGTTGTGGTGTTTTGGGCCTTGGCTCATCTGAGAAGCGCCATTGCGATGATTGTTGGTCATAAATCCATGATTCGTCACAGGTAATGATTTGGGCCCAAACAAATCATTTCTTTAGCGTCGACAATTCAATGCTGTTACTGCAACAAATTCAGCACTTTCGTTACAAGACGCACTAGAACTCGTCTCAAATCTCAAAGATTTTTTATAACGCTCCACACTGATTTGAACGAGACAACAAGATCGGCTACTATCTTCCTGGTGCTCACACGACGGTCTGTGAGGAAAGTTTTCTTAATTTTTTCAATGCTTTTGTCAATCACACTGGTGGATAGATGACCGGAATGCGTAAAATCATCAGCCCGGGCACAGTTCGCTTTAAACTGCTTGTATCACTTGTACACCAAAAACCCTAGAAAAACCTTCAAACTACTCAAAGATCATAAGAACAGAGCTGAGAAGTGCTGCAAATACAATCAGCCAATTCTTATATGGATTCCAGAACACTCTGATGTCGATAAACTGGCCACAGAGACAATCAGAGGACAAACCAGTGGAAACAGTGTCTCTGGTCACCAGAAATAACTCCCTTAAATGGCGCTCAAACAGATATTTGAGCACTAGATGGCAGATCTACTAACTCAGAAAAAATAAAAATTTCAATAAGTCAAGCGCGATTGGGTATTTTTTGATTAAAAGCTATGTTGCCATATGAAAAGAAAATAGCAAAGAAGTTGGAAAAACTTTACGGTCTCCCACAAAAGTTCTCTCCCGTTCCCTGCGCTTTGTCCAGTTGGTCAACTTAATCCTTCCTTTCAAAATACCCCAAAAAAAAATATCTAAGCTACTTTGATATACTTTCAAATACAAAATAATTTTAACTAAAACCTTCTTCCAATTCAATATCGGTTATACATTGAGCCCAGCTTTAATCCGATTAATTAAAAAAAAATTATCCACTAAAAATGCTACGTGCTGTTTTGTGTTATTTTACTTCCACACAAGAACACAATTTCACAACTGGCTTTCATTAAGGTTTCGCTTATTGCCAAAAGCTCTGAAAACATTTTAATTAGAATTCATTGAAAGCAGCGCCTAAACAGCCCAACAAAGTGACGCCGCAGTGTGTGTATATACACCCACAAGTAATCAAATAATAAAAAAAAATTAATGAAATAAAAACATGTAGTAGCACCCAAACGAGCAAAAAGGCGAGAGAATAAGCAGTGAGAAAAAAGTGGTTGAGGAGTGGTGTCAGGTGTGAGGGACTGTGTGCGTATCTACAAAGACGGCTAATTGAATTAGAAGCACAAATAACAATTTAACAAAGTACCAACGAAAAAAAAACTTAGTACACATATACACCAAACGGCATCTATAAATAAAAGGACTGAATTCAGAAAGGCATTGATATGTGTCTGTGTGTGTGTGTGTACAAACTATATCAGCGTTCTATGCTTCATTTTTTCCCATTTGCTCCCTGTAAAGTAAGAAAAAGCGAGTAGAGCATAAAAACTGTACGGATTGTGCTTTAAATTATGTAATTCATTGCTCGAACCTGTACACACATTCACACCCATACCAATGCATATACGAATAAAAATAAATCGTAATTTACTCACATGGACAAATCCTATTTTCGGCAAAGCGCTGGTGACAATAAAATCAACACAACCGCAAGCAGTGAAAACAATGCAGGTGCCATCTATGAAACTAACCGCAAAGCTAAGTTAGCGTTCGAAAATGCTGTCCGATCAGAGTATGAGACAACAGCGAGCCAGACAACGGTGTCAGCTTCCTACATTTCACATTTTTGGCTATGTGTTCTTATTGAAGTTTATTGTATTTGGTGGCCTAATGTTGGTGTAGCGACTAATGAAAATTACGCCAGCTGCTGGTGTTGCATACAAATGAAGGCTTATACGTGCGAACGAAGGCAACACGAACACACACAAAATGTCAAATAAGCTGCTTGCAGGTCTTTTGACATATTCGGTGGGTAGAAAATGATAAAAACACACACGTTTACAAATTGAAAGTTTTATTTAATAACACTCATACGCCATGAGGTGCGGGTGTTGGTAGAGGCTTTTTGTTTTCATCGGCAGCTCCAAAAGAGCAAATATTTTTATAATCTATACATGTATAAATGTTTGTCTTGACTGACTGACTGATTGACTGACTGACTGATTGACTGGCTGATTCATTATTGCCCAACAAAACCGCTAAAGCTACAAATATGAAATTTGAAAAATTTTGAAAAATGAATCTCCGCTAAGACGGAATTTTTTAAAATTAAGGTGTCCAAAGGGACAAAACATGGGTTAAAGTGTTATATGAAACTTGGTGAAAATACTCCAAATCACAAATAATTCGACAATTTTTTTTTTTTTGCAAAAAATCAAAATGTAACAAGAAGACTACGAAAAAAACATGGATCGATGAATCCATTGACTTAAAAATTGGTGGAAACCATTAAAATTGAAAATAATTAGAAACGTGTCTTTTATTTTTGTTTAATCAAACTTTGTGACATAAAACATTGGTTAAAATTTGTATGGAAAAACATGATTTAATAGGTTTTTTTTTACTTCAAATAGACAAGTATTTTTCATCAAAATCTGACAAGGTCAACAAAGTGTTAAGAGAAACTCAATTTATGGGGCTCATTCTTCAGACTTCAGACTTGCGCGAAGTGCTAAAAATCATTTAAAACTCAAAGCATGTTTTTTTAGTGTTCGAAAATCAACTTTAGACAAGTGAAAGGTTTGTTAGAAGTTCATTAATATTAAAATATCAAAATTAAATATTAAAATATTAAAAACTATTTCAATGAAATCATAAAATGTAGGCG
Organism: Melieria picta; assembly: GCA_964056695.1. Classification (NCBI taxonomy): domain Eukaryota; kingdom Metazoa; phylum Arthropoda; class Insecta; order Diptera; family Ulidiidae; genus Melieria; species Melieria picta. Next base: position 84,983,645 of record OZ057398.1, on the reverse strand, counting down.
TGCAAAGCCGTCGGGCCTTGCTGGTATATAATAAAATAATGCAATAGTAATTTGGTAGAATGGAACAGTTGTCCCACGTGGCACTTTCATTAACTGCTCAGTTGTTTAAATTTAAATATGTAAACAACTTTCTGTATTTATTTTTTAATAATTTAAAATTTAATAATTTTTTAAGTATTTAAATTAAAAAACACTCTAGTAACTTCTATTATTATTATTATTGTTATTATTTTTTACTTATCATTCTCTCACTCACATTCCACAACAATTTCAACGCATTCTCACCCTCCATTTCACATTTTCCATTTTCTTTGCTTACTAGTAATTTGTGCCATTTTCAACCACCTGCACTTAAGTCTTCAGCAAAAATTTCCCTTAAAAGCTTTACACCAAAACCAAAATTAATATTACACACATTTAACAAGAGTGAGACAGACACTGAGTGCGAAAGAGCGCGTCGCTGTTGAGTTTGGGGGAATGTGGTCAGTTGGGTGTTAATACGCCAAGCTTAAAATATCAAAGCGCAAAATAATTATTTTAGGAACCAGCCTCAACGTGCCGAGGAAATGAACGCGTATTAAAGGCCACGACTTGGTAACTTGGCAACCCTGTCAGTTGGTCTTATGTGCGCGCACGTGACTGGCAAACGTAGCGCTTTTTATTAGACAATATGGCAATAGTTCGACTATAGGTTGCTGTTGTTGTTGTTATTTATTGCTTGTTGTTGGTTCTAGGTGTCAGTAACTTCACTGCCACTGTTTCATTGTTGTAGTTAGGGTTGCGCTAATGGAAAACGGAAATATTTTTAAAGCGTTCTAATTAAATATTTATTAAAATTAATTTTTATATTATTTTTTAAGTTTAATTAAATATTTATTAAAAGATTATTAAATCTTTTTTAACATTTATTAAACGATGTAATAAAAAAATAAAAAAAAAACAACAAAATAATAATAAGGTTATAATATAAAAAAAAATATGGTAAAATAAAATAAAATAAAATAAAATAAAATAAAATAAAATAAAATAAAATAAAATAAAATAAAATAAAAAATAAACATAAATTAAATAAAATAAAAAACACAAAATTTATTATAAAAAATAAAAGAAAAAGCATAAAATAAATTTAAAAAAAATTACAAGCTCAGTAGTGAATTTTTTCAAAAATAATTCAGTTCCCAAATAATGGAATTCGGATATAAAATCAGGATATCTAAAACCTTTTAGGTTCATATTTCATTGAACAGTCAAACATGAAAACATTTTAATGAGAATTTTAGTATTTAGGATTCTTTAAAATTGTCATTAGTATTAATTGTATTTTGAACTTTTTTGCTGTAAAAAAATCAATTTCAATAACATTTAATTCCATCTAATATTCCACCACAAATACGCCTCTAGCTGAGCTAACTAAATCTAAATATTATTTGCTATGTTTTTTTCAATGTTCATTAATTTTTTCATACTCTACGAATTTCTTATTTGTTTTGTATTAACATGGAAATGTACACAAATTATTTTTTGTTTGCTTTTCGATTGAGCTGTGCGTTTGTTTTTATAAATATGAATATTTTCTCTTATTTATAATTCAATAATATTTTTTATTGGCTTTTATGCCGCAAAATGTCTTTTCAGTGGTTTTGTGGAGTAGTTTTAGTTGTGTGTGTATGTGCAATATTTCTAATATATTTAGTCAATTTATTTTAATTAATTTCTGATAAAATTTAACCCGGCGTCATTGTGGCTACTAAACAGAACTTGGCCGTTGTGGCCGGGTAAATTTTACCCATGTACATTATTGTACACTGAATCAAGCTTATGTCAATATTAGTTTTCTATAATAGGGAAATAGGAAGTTAAATACATTATTAATAAAAATCAAACATTTATTTATCATAAAATGAGCATATTACTCATCAAATTAAATCTTTTTATTCTGCGATAATTTTTTTAGAACATAACTTAAAATGCGTCGGGTATTAGATACCCGGCAACAATGACGCCGGGTTAAGTTTCCAAGTTATTTATGGCCATTAATAAATTAAAGAAAATTATTAAAAAATTTAAATAAGTTAAATAAAATTATAGAAAAAATATGTAAGTTTTCTATGTTTTGTTTGCTAGTGGCATCGTCATTTTTGTTATTTAAAAATTTTTTTTTATTAAATTTTTTATTATCTGAAGTGATATCTTATTGGCGAAAATTAGGCTTTGTGCGTTCAAATTTGTATTATATAAGAATGCAAGGGATCTAAACAAAATTATTAATAAAGGAATTTTTTGAAAGTGCAGAACTTTAAATTGAAATGATTAAAAGCAGAAAAGCGAAATCAAAATCAGAAATAATTCAATGCATATCTATCCCTCGAAAACCAACATCAAACCAGATAAAGGTTTGTTAGAAGTTTATGCAAAGAAACATAACTTAACATTAGATAGAATCAAATAGGGAGTAAAGATTATTTCAATGAAATCATAAAATTTGGGTCCTGATAGTGTTTGAATATAATTTCAGCCATGTGGCACTTGCGGCTGGCGCGTAAATGACGTAATTTTTAGGCCTAATTTTTGATCACTTTTTCAAGTAATGGGGGCCACATCTCACATCATCATCAAGAATATACGAGTAAGTGGTACAAAAACGATTCATGATCAGTCGAATTAGTCTCGAATTAGTCACTCGGATGAACGATTATGTCCACTGTAACCATGTCTGAACTGAACCACGATTTTCGAATAAAATTTGCACTACTTGCAAGCATTGTTCTGGCATAAATATATTCATGATGAAATGGTAAACCAAACTGAAAAAAGCGTTGCCAGATCTGACCAATTTGTGGCCTATTAATTGTTAACGGAAATTCAAAAAACCCCTTTACTTGAAACTCGAGGCGTACGAAGTTCATATTTGATGTTATTTTTAACTTTGTGCTTTCAACTTGTATTTTTATTGGTTTTTAAATAAATTTATTATTTTTATAAATACATTTTTTTATGAAAAATAATATTTTTTTAGCTAAAAAATCGTCAAAATATGCAAAAATATTATTTTTTGGTACTCGATAAGTACGAAGTATGCCATATCGAGCTTAGCATTCTCTACTTGGCTCTCTATTTTATTGGCTAAAAGCGTTGAATGGTAAAAGAAAAAGTGTACACAAAACGCAATGAAATGTTGAATTTTATATCCAAACACATACACACACACATACACACAGCTCTCAACCCTAATGACATAACGTTTTAAAATGCATGCAAAATGTACGAAAGGAAATTAGAAAGCAGACTAATAACACAACAAGCATTCGGAAGCGAGCTAGAAAAATGTTTAAAATTTTTAAAGCAGTGCGCATTAAAAATGTACGAAGATGAAATGCAAAGTTTTGTTGGTAACGGCACAATAAAGCAAAGCAAAGCATTTTGGTTTTGCTAAATTTAGCTCTAGCTTCAGCTCTAGCTTAGTATTTTACTTTTGTTCACAAATTTTTTTTTGTTTTGCCTCTTTTCTTGTGCAACTTTAACCTTTGAGCGAAAAGCAAGAAAGCAGAAAGCAGGTTGAATGTGTAGTGAAATGAAACTCATCCATTTAATTGAAGATTTATACGACGCAAGCTGAGCGCATTGCATAATTGCCGCAAATCACGAACGTTTCATGTTGATTCGCATGTCCGCCATGAAAGAAAAATTTTCAGTATTGGTTCAAGAAAATTTGCAGTATTTTTATTTATTTTCATTATAATTTAATTTTTATAATTTTTTATTTAATTTAAGAAATTGAATGTTATCTACAGCAATTTAGAGCATCAAAAAAGAGTCCCGTAGAACTTGTTGCGTATACGTAACCATTTGCATTTATATTAAAAATGCATGTTACGTATACGTCATGGTGTGCGCCTGCACAATATTTTGCTTAGTAAAACGGCGCAATAGATGAATGAAAAAATGGAAAACTATGCTGCAATACATAGAAAATATGATCGTTTGCGTTAAAAAATGGAACATACAATAAAAAATGGTACAGTCAGCGCAGACCTGATTGGAGGCTAAAAGGTTTTTATGTGTCCAGGTTGAGTGGTTGGACATTTAAAATTCTAATGTGTGTGTGTGTATGAGTGTAATAGTGCGTCCAAACAGCCAGCCAACAGAACTAAACATACGCCAAAAGCACACATGTGGCTCAGTTAGACGTGGCGTATGAGCGATATTTTCACGGTCACAATTGTTTGTTGCTCTTTTTTTTGAAGCATACAAGTTATATATTCACTGTCAGCCACCTAAAGCGTTGGCTGGCAGCCAGCTCAATGCAGCTAACAGCCCAACACGACACAATGCACGATAGCTTGGGCCAAGTTGCGCATCATCACTCAAGCAGCAGACAGCAGAGCACAACGCGCAGATACCAGTCAGTCAGCTAAACCGAAAAAAATACCGTAAACCTTGTAGAAGCAACCACAACAGTCAGCTTTGGTGGCCATTTAATGTCAGACAAATACTTATCTGTTGTTTGCTAAATGTTTGACATTTGTTTTCAAGTTGTTGGAAATTTTGACTTTGTGATAAGTTTGTGGCATTCGTTATGCATCAGTCACGCCATTATCAGCGACCACAAAGCAAAGTGACTGCTTGATTCTTTACGCTAAGAATTTATTATCATTTTTTGGTCCCTTTTTTTTTGGTTTTTTTTTGGCATGAATGATGCAAATCAGATTAGAAAAGTTTTTAACTCCTTTTGAATTCAACTCGTTGTGAGCGTTTGTGCTTCATTGGAATTTTTAATGGTACATGAAACTGCGGCGCTCCTTCTGGCGGGCACAATTTTTTCTCAAAATAAAATTATCATATTTATTGGTACCAAAATTAGTTAGTAACTAGCAAAGAAAAAGTTTGCAATATTTGATTTTACATATGCAAAAAGTGTACATGAAGTGAACGCTGTGACTTTGGGTTTCCCCTAAAAAACATTCAAAATTGAATTCAATTGAGCTCAGTTCTGGATAAAGAAAATTTTAACTAATGGAATTTACAGTTTAAGCATAAAGAGGTTTTCATTAGACTCTGCTGCCAGCTGTGTGATGAGCAACAGAAACAAAAATTATACGTGAACAAGTTTTAAAAGTCAACGAAAAGCATGCTAGAAGAAGCAGAATATGGCATGTTTGCCAACTTGCTTGTGTGGATAACAATGAAAATGCATTTTCTCTGCATCACATAGACACTGCTCATGCGAAAACTGAAATATTTCCTTGAATTTTCTGCAAATTGTTAACTTTTTGGCCCAGTTTTTTCAAAAGTTCTTCGGAAGTTGAACTTATAATAATTCTCTTCAATTACATTTTCTACCAATTCACTCACTTTTTATCTCAATTAACTGAATCACAATTCACTGAGTTTTATTTTCATCACACCAAACTTAAGCACCCGCAGTCTTTTAATTGCAGTTCTAATTGAAAGTCATTGTCGTCGCCTGCAGTTGTGCCAAATGGCACTCAATATCAACGAAATGGCCCAAAAACAAAACTGAATGAATGGCATTCGCTGCGCCTCTCAGCCACTCGTGGCATTTAAGTGGCTTCAAAGCTTTGCCACTTGAGTTTGGAGATTTGTTTTTGGTGTGTTTTCTGCCAACACAAAAGCTATTGTGTCACTTTTGTTTAGTTTTTTGGCAGCGCTGTGTGCTTTGTTTACTGCGAAAGTTTCCAACTGTTCAGCTATTTGCGGCGTTTTGCGTTGTTTAAGCGCTGCGTTTGTTAGTGTGGCGAGACAGAAGGCATACAATTTCACTATTAGGCAGCAGTTGGGTAAGACCGCGTGATTTGTTTGGCTTTTTGGTGGTTAAAAGGCGATGGAAAGGGACTTTTTGGCCAGACGGGGCGTATACGTAACATTACTAAATACTTGTTTAAAGATCTCAGTATGTTGTTTGTGCGAATAAGACTAAGACTAAGACTAAGACTAAGACTAAGACTAAGACTAAGACTAAGACTAAGACTAAGACTAAGACTAAGACTAAGACTAAGACTAAGACTAAGACTAAGACTAAGACTAAGACTAAGACTAAGACTAAGACTAAGACTAAGACTAAGTCTAAGACTAAGACTAAGACTAAGACTAAGACTAAGACTAAGACTAAGACTAAGACTAAGACTAAGACTAAGACTAAGACTAAGACTAAGACTAAGACTAAGACTAAGACTAAGACTAAGACTAAGACTAAGACTAAGACTAAGACTAAGACTAAGACTAAGACTAAGACTAAGACTAAGACTAAGACTAAGACTAAGACTAAGACTAAGACTAAGACTAAGACTAAGACTAAGACTAAGACTAAGACTAAGACTAAGACTAAGACTAAGACTAAGACTAAGACTAAGACTAAGACTAAGACTAAGACTAAGACTAAGACTAAGACTAAGACTAAGACTAAGACTAAGACTAAGACTAAGACTAAGACTAAGACTAAGACTAAGACTAAGACTAAGACTAAGACTAAGACTAAGACTAAGACTAAGACTAAGAATAACGAAAACAAAGAATAAAAAAAGAACAGAACTCTTCTCATAACATCGGCACAACAGGTCGCATGAGTAACATTTGAGCTGGTACAAATATTTGTATTGAAAATTGCGCAAACAGTTTCATAAATTAGTTTAATAATTTCTTTCATGATTTCATGTCAAACATGTATGAATGTTTGTCTTATCAGAGCCAGTGGCTTTAAAATTATGTGCTTGTGCGCTTAGGAATAAATCGCCAAAGTACATAAAATAAAACATTGAATTTGAATTTTGCATGAACAATAAACATGTTTTCCAAAACCATTTTTGCACTCCTTCTCTTCTTCTGCACGTCTGCAATACCCACCAAATAGCATTTCGGCCAACCATTTGACATAGCTTCATGTGGAGAAGCCAGTTAATGTGCGCTTCACAGCAGGTAGTTGCTGGTTTTGGTGTTGCGACCTCCTTTTCACGTCGAAGCAAACACATTCAACCGAAATAAGGTCAACAACAATGAGCATTTTAGTGCTCGCTGTGACCGTTTCGGTGTCAAGCCAAAAAAAAATGTAATAAAATTCGCATTGCTGTGGACAATTTTGCCGTTTGGCAGCCTCCAGACGTGGCACATGGCAAAGAGGAAACGACAACAGTAAGAAAAATATGCCAAAAAGTAAATGACATTCGGCGCAGCAAATTTAATTTGGCCGCAACATGTCCCGAGCGCTGCGGTGTATGCAATATAAAAATGAATTAAGTGTACAACTACGCCGCAAATTAACACAGAAACGGCAATCAAAGTCAACTGCGCACATAAACGAGAGCAATTTTTAATCTCTCCCACTCACTGCAAGCGAGGCTAAAAGCTTTAATTATGTTTTGTGTAATTGTGTGTGTGTGCTGTGTGTTTATGTTTTTTTACTCAATTATTTAAATATGAAACTTAATTGAAAATCCACCTCCACTTTAGCTCGAAACTCGAAACAATGACAGTTGATTGGGCGTGGGTGAAAGTGGAGGAGGGGATTGGAAGTGGGTGGTGTGGGCGTTGGGTGCGAGAGCGGACATTGTGTGTCCCAGAGCAAAGCAATTCAATTAAATTCACCACAGGTTGAGCGCCCATTAATTATACGAACACAAACGCACAAATTTCATATTTAACGCTGGCCCCGAGTGCCAAAAGGTGTCAGCGCCGCTTGCAGCTTATGCGGTGAGAGCAAATTTTAATATGCTTCCGGCACAGCAAAATTATAATCGCCTTTTGCTGGCGCTAATTGCACGCGATTTGCAGTTTCTGCTTGTGTCGCTTGCATAATTTATGCATATTAAGTGCATATAAATTGTTGTTGCAAATAGATTAAATCGCAAAAGCTATAACAAATCGATTAATGGAGGCATTGGATGGCATTTTGTGTGAATTATGTGTGATGAATTTTAAAATATTCAATGCAATGCTTCAGGAATTTGTCAAATATTAATGTTGTCTGTGTCTTTGGATTCACCCATTTGGAATTAGTGGTTAGTGGATAGGAAGAGGAATTTTTTATTACATTAATACGGCTTTGTGTTCCATGAATATTATAAATTATATATATACCATATATTATAAATTATATATATATAATATTATAGAGATGGCTTTTTTCCCAAAAAATGTTTGCCCCAATATGCCAGCAACTTTCTTAAGTTCTCTGGTGTTCTTCCAATATATGTTCCTGCTTGTCCTTTCATGTCGTTCTGTAGATGTTCCTGATTCTCTTTTCATGTCTCCCAGAAGATCTTTTTCTTACTTAGACCTGGTATATTCTTTCTGCTTGTCCTTCTATGTGGCCCAGAAGATCTCTGCCCACCTTAGACCTCCAATATTTTCGCAGATGTTGCTATCCATATTTTCATGTCTCTAAGAAGGTGTTCCTTAGATTTCTAATATTCTACCCATCGATGTTCCTGCTTGTCTTCTCATGTCGTCCAGAAGATCTTTTTCTGCCTTAAACCTTTTCCTACCTAAGAGATGGTCCGCTCGTCTTTTCAGGCTTCTCGGAAGATCTCTTTCTACCTAAGACCTCCAATAGTTCTGTAGTTGATGTTCTTATCCATATTTTCATGTCTTCAAGAAGATGTTTGCCTACCTTTGACTTCTCCTGTAGATGGTCCTGCTGGTCTTTTCATGTCATCCAGAAGATCTTTTTTCCATAGATCTCTGCTTGCCTTAGACTTATGTAGTACAGTATTTAGTATAACATAAGCAGGCGTCGAGCCGAGGAGTCTCCTTCAAGCAGTAGACCTGGTTTGTGAGCTCATCTCAGATAGGACTAATTAGTCCCACAGATTGGAGATACAAAGTTGGAGATACAGTTTGAAGGCTTTCTTTTGTAACTGGTTTTACTCAAAAGGATTATCCATCGTTAGCTACAACTTTTCTTCAACCTTAAGGCACCTTATGGATTCCGCTTTGAACCAATTCCTTGACTTTTTAAGCAAACTCATAAATCGACCAAATTTTTGGCTTCTTCGTGCTGTTCGACCAGGCCATGAGTCCTTGAACATAACAAGTGAAAGTCGGAAGCAGCAATGTGTGTTGAATTTGAGCGCCTTTAAAACTTCCTTGACGAGTTTTGCAACATGTGGTCGAGCGTTGGCATGCAGAAAGCACTGATTTTTTTCATATTCCATCGTTTTGCTCAGAGGTCAATGAACTCCTTGGAGCGTTTTACTTTAACTTAACTAAGCACTTGGCTTACGAAATCCTCCGAGTTTTGTTCAAACTGCCTGTAAAGTGGCCCGAAGTGAGTAGAAAAAATTAAAAGATTTAAAAAAATAAAAAAATTTTTACAAAAATATTTAAAAATATTTAATGTTTTAAATGTTTAAAAATTCTAATATTTAAAAATTCAAATGTTTAAAATAATTAAAAAATATAAAAATTAATTGCCTACGAACTCCATGGAGAGTTAAAAAAATTTAAAAAAATTAAACAAAATATTTTAAATATTAAAAAAAAATTCAAATGTATAAAATAATTTAAACAAATATATAAAACATCAATTGCCAACGAAATCCATGGAGTTTCGTCAAAATTGGCTAAAGTGCCCTGAAGTAAGCAAAAACAAAATTTAAAAAATTAAAAAAAATATATAAAAATATTTACAAATATAAAAAAAAAATGTATAAAATAATAAAAAAAAAATAAAATCCAAGGAGTTTATTTCAAATTGCCTGAAAGGTAGCCTGAAGTAAGCAGAAACAAAATCTAAAAATTCAAAAAACTTAAAAAAATAAAAAAAAATATTTAAAATAATAAAAAAATTCAAATGTATAAATTAATTTAAAAAAATATATAAAACATCAAGTGCTTACAAAATCCATGGAGTTTCGTCCAAATTGGCTAAAGTGGCCAGAAGTAAGCAAAAACAAAATTTAATAAATTAAAAAAAATACATAAAAATATTTACAAACATTAAAAAAAATGTGTAAAATAATTAAAAAAAATATGAAAAATAAATTGTCTATGAAATCCAAACAGTTTACTTCAAATTGCCTGAAAAGTAGCCTAAAGTAAGCAGAAACAAAATCTAAAAAATAAAAAAGTTTTAAAAAATATTTAAACAAATTCAAATGTATAAAATAATTTAAAAAAAAATTAAAAAAAATTAATAAAATTAAAAAAAATGGTCTGAAGTAAGCATAGACAAAATGAAAAAAAATAATTTTTTTAATTAAAAAAAATATAAAAATATTAACAAAAAATTAAAATGTTCAAAATAATTTAAAAAATAAAAAATTTAAATGTCCGCTACCATTCAAAAGCCAAAATAGTTAGGCTTTAACTAACACTTTTCTATTGCGCCTTCGTTTGCCATTTTCCATTTCCCCCCTTCCTGCAGAGAAGCGAACCAAAAACAACAAATTTCCAATTTGGTGCGCTTACGATTTTATCGAAACATTCGCAATGCCACAAAATTGGCAATAAACTTTTATATTCGATTTAACATGCAGCCAATCGATGCCGAATAGAGAGAGAGAGAGAGTAAGAGGGGGCAGGCAAAGGGCGCCAGTTAAGTGTGACAGTGCGTAAAAGTGTGCGCCTTGTTCTGTGCAGGTTAGTGCATAAAAATCTGATTACGAAACTTGGAGCCAAAGGGGAAATGCGCGACGGTGCACGCAATGTCGCTGTGAATCGAATGACAGTGTTTGTGTGTGTGTGTGTGTATATGAGTTAGTGTATGTGTGGGTGTTGGCATTTTGCTGCCTAATTTAACATTTGCATTTTTATTACATTTGCTAGTGACATATTTACTATTTTTTATAGATTTTTTTGCTAATGTGAAATTTCTCGTTTTCTTCTTTCATCTTGTTTGCTCTTTTCTCTTTTTCGCACTCTTGCTGCTGCCTGTTGCCGTAATGCTGCCGCTGCTGCTATCGAATAACGGCCGCGTAATCTAATGTTTAAATGGAAAATGGATGAATCGTCAAATATGAAATGCGAATGTTGCAAACTTAATGCGAAATGGCAACACTGTCAAATGGGAAATGCCGTGTGTCGTTGACAATGTTTGTGACATAAATAACAACATCTAACATCTGTGACATCAATAAATTTTAATAACAAAAACTATGACTAAAATCAATATTTTTCTTCAATGACAACAAAAATGATAACGACAACAACTACAATTTAATCGAGAACAACAAAAACTGCAATAACAAATCAAACAACTAAAAACTTATAAAAAAATTATAAAAAATGCAATAATCTGGCCATATGACAACCACAACTACAACAACACTATTACAATACACATTACACCAAATAAAACAACAACAAAAATAATAAAAAAACCAACAACAATTCACAAATAAATATTACATAAACAATAACACACACATCTAATATGTGAACAATCACTACTACAACAACAAAAAAACAATCATAAAAATATTCCTAATAACAAAATCTACAAAAAAATCTTAATGTCTGCTTTTTTCAACAACAATTTTGGTGTAATTTGTAAAAAAAAAAATTTCTACATTATAACAACAACAATTTATACACCAATACTATACAAACATGACAAAAACAATGTCTACAAAAACAACAATAATTCAATTATTCATGTCAACCAAACTAAAAACAATATATATAAAAATAACAACAAATAACAACAACGTATTCATTCAAACTGACAAAAAACTCGATGTAACTTACATTTAATATTCCTACAATGTCTACAAAAACAACAAAAACAAAAACTATTCAACTATTCATATCAACAAAACCAAAAACAATAACTATAAAAATAACAACAAATAACAACAACGTATTCATTCAAACTGACAAAAATCTCGATGTAACTCACATTTAATATTTCGGCAATATCTGCAACAACAACAATCATACAAATATTCATAACAACAAAACCCAAAAACAATTACCATAACAACAATGTGACTTACAATTAATACAAAAACAATAATCATACAACTATTCATACAATACAACACAAATATAAACAATAAAAACAACAACAATATTGCTTTGAACTTCAACCATAATTTCAATGGCGTCGAAACTGAACGACAACAAATTTTCTAAAAACAACAACAACTTTATTCAAACACAAATTGGAACTAAAAATTAAAAAAATGTGTATGACTTAAAATAAAAATGACAACAATGTGGGCATGGCTCTATGGATAAAATTATTGTTACAATAATTACCAACAACATCAACAACAATAACAACAACAATAACCAACAACATCAACAACAATAACAACAACAATAACCAACAACATCAACAACAATAACAACAACAATAACCAACAACATAAACATTACCAACAACAACAATAAAAACAACATCAACAACTATAACAACAACAACAACAATGACAATAAAAACAACAATGACAACAACACAAACATTCATTACCACATTTCGCGCATTACTTGTATTACCCTCACCGAAACAACAACAACAACTTACACATCATCACCAACATTCCCGTTATCTATGACAAATATGGCCGCCAACATTCATGTCCATCAACAAACACAACAACTGCCGACCGTCCACCATCAACCACTGTTCGTCCAACGCGCTCAATGCTCGTCTCAATGTCATCGTCAACACCAACAACATTTCTCCCCACATTTGTCGACCACATGACATGCAACTGACTGCATCGTCGTGCAGACGCCTGTCATCCGTATGAACCCTTCAAGTGTCCTGGCGACGGAAATTGCATTTCGATTCAGTATTTATGCGATGGCGCGCCCGATTGTTCCGACGGCTACGACGAGGACATGCGGCTGTGTACGGCAGGTAAGTCACTACCCAGCAGGACCAACAACTGATCGATGGTCAGTTGTTCAACCAAGTCTTTAGTCTTTAGTAGAACTCATTGTGATACCAAATTAGAATGGAAATTGTGATACTGTGGAAGCACAGTGGGCCTAACTTTGATCTAAATGTTACCCAAATGTTATCTAAATCTTGCCCACCTACCTTCCCAAGGATGTAGTTGTTTGTCAACTATTTATAACTGACAATGTAATCGATCTTTTTTCCTCAAACCAACTCAATCAATCAGACACCAACTGACTGCCTTTTGTATTCTCCAATAACCATCAAAGTAACTTGCAGCCAACTACTTCAAAAACTAATGAATTTTATAAACTAGTTCCCACACATCCAACAAGGTTCTTGGTGTGTGTGTGTGTGTGTGTGTGTTCTCAGTGCCAGCATCAAAGATTTTAAGCACAGCTGCCAGTTGAAATGCGATTTTGAGTGAAAGCAGCAACTGAGATAAATTGCTTTTTAAGCCGCTTAAGCTGCCGCACACACACACACACACACTCACACATATATACTCCCTCACATTGCTACATGTTGAATACATTTGAACAATTCGCAATATATTCTTTTTCGTTCGTTTACTTTGCGCTGACCACAACACGTACGAACAATTCGTTGTGACCGTAGGCTGTTTCAGTAACGAGAATTGCAAAAAAATTTTAATACCGCATATATTTGTGTGTGCTTTATTTTCGTTCATCGGTCGTTTGTCTTTTGTGTCTGCCATTCAATTTTGTCCATAAACCAATGAATTTATTTCGACAGCTTTGGGCGTCAATTATTTGCTTATTCCCCAAATTGTAATTGAATTTTGTTTCGTTGCGGTTCAACTCGTCTCACTCACTCACTCACTCATCGTTTCGAACGCAGATTGCAAGATTAATATTGACAGTATGGCTACAATGCAAACAATACACTAACACAAACTCAAACACATGAACACATGAACAAACATTCAAGTTGACGCTGGCCATAGGAAGAGGAAGGAGTTGAAAGTGGAAGACTGACTGACGCATCAGATAAAGGAGCTAATCAATTTATATGCTCGCCGACGGCTAGTGAGTTAATTTATATACACATACACACACACACACATGCAGAGTCTTAAAAGCATGCACTCATACAAACACACACAGATTGGACATGTGGTATGCTTATTTATGTATGTAAGCAGTTCTTAGTACAGTGGCGTACTTATAATTTTCTAGGAGGTATAGAACTCGAATTATTCCTTTCAGTCTTGAAATATATTGATAGATTTTTATCACCCAAAACAATTTTTTGATAATCATAGAATACAGAATTAAGGAAACACTCAACTTTTTTCAGTCTCCTTGAAAACTACACTCGATTCTTTATGATCTTCAAGACATTAGTCCATTCAATCCGGAATAAGTTTACCTGAATGAAGAATCAAGGAAACACTCAAATTATTTCGGTCTTCTTGAAAACTTCACTGAATTATTTATGAATTTAAAGACATTAGCCCATTCAATCCAGAATGACTTGCTCTGAGTGTAGAATCAAGGAAACACTCAACGAATTTCGGTTTTTTTCAAAACTACATTCGATTCTTTATGATCTTCAAAACATTACCCATTCAATCCAAAATGACTTCACCTGAGTGCAGAATCAAGGACACACTCAACTAATATCGGTCTCCTTGAAAACTACACTCGGTTCTTTATGATCTTCAAGAAATTTGCCCATTGAATCCGGATTAACTTCACCTGAATGCAGAATCAAAGAAACACCCAACTAATTTCGGTTTTCTTCAAAACTTTATCTCGATTCTTTATGAGTCTCAAGACATTAATCCATTCAATCCGGATTAACTTCAACTGACTTTGACTCTGATCTTTTTTAGGACAATGTTGGACTCAGTTTTGCCTTTCTCATATCTCATTATAGTCTTTCTAAAAACTGAGTTTTACGAGTAGTCTAACTGGTCCTTCTAAAACATTACTAGATTTTTCCTTGACTGAGTACCTTTTCAGATCTCTTTTTGATCTTTTTCAAGACTACATACAACTCTTTCTAGATTGATTTCAACTATCTTTCTTGGGGTTTTCTCGATACTGAGTTCTACTCATTCTGGTATTTCTAAATGTTTTTGGCTTTTAAAAAGCAACATTCAACTCTTTCTTTTCTTTCTCAGGAATATTTTCGACTTACTTTTGTCTTTCTCAAGACTATTCTTGATTCATGCTGGTCTTTCTCATGTCCTTTTCTGATCTTCTTCAAGACTACAGCTGACAAAGTGTAGGCTAACTCCATTTGCCTTACCTTAGACTTTCTCAAGACTACGTTCCACTCATTCAGAAGATTCTAAAAACTTCCCTTGACTCTTTCTTGCCTTTCTCAAGTCTCTTTCTAATCTTCCCCAACATTACAGCTGACTCATTCACTTCACTCGACTTATTCTGGTCTTTCTCAAGCCTACACATAACTCATCTTAATGAAAGCCTAACTCGACTCTTTCTTGTCTTTTTCAATATCACTAATGACTCATGTTTTCTTTATAAGACTACGTTTAATTTAATTTCCTTCATTTACATTTCATTCTGCTCCGCCTGAATACCGACTATCGAATCATTTTTTGCTATTTGAGAACTCTTTTTCATCTTTCTCAGGACTACATTTGACACCTTCTAGGTTGATTTCACCCGACTTTCTTCTTTAACAAAATTCTGACCGACTCGTTTTTGACTCGACTCACTTCAATCTGTCTCAAGCCTTCGTACTTACAACTCATTTTGGTCTTCCTGAAAGTTTGACTCGACTCTTTCTTGCCTTTTTCAATATCACTAATGATTCATGTCTTACTTTCTAAAACTACGTAAACTTCATTCTGGTCTACCAGAAAACCACAATCGACTCAGTTTTTACTATTTCAGAACTCTTTCTGTTCATTCTCAGGACTACATTCGACTCGTTCCAGGTTGATTTCTCCCGACTTTCTTTCACAAAATTATGACCTCAACACTTTACTCTTTATTGTCCCTCTGAGCACTAATTTCTACTTATTCTTGTCTTTCTCAGATCTCTTTCTAATCTTCCCCACACTACAACAGACTCATTGTAAATTGACTTCACTCGACTTTCTGCTTTAACAAAATTATGACCGACTCGTTTTTGACTCGACTCACTCCAATCTGTCTCAAGCCTTCGTGTTTACAACTAATTTTGGTCTTTCTGAAACATTTACTCGACTTTTTCTTGTCTTTTGCAATACCATAATTTACTCATTTTTTTCTGGTCTTCCCCAACAATACAGCCAACTCATTCCAAGTTGACTTAACTCGACTCACTCCAGTCTGTCTCAAGACTACGTACAACTCATTTCGGTCTTTCTGAAAACTTGACTCTACTCTTTCTTATCTTTGTCAATGCCACAATTGGCTCATGTTTTACTTTTTCCGGTGTTTTTAACCTTTCTTAACCTTTCTCAAAGCTACACCCGACTCTCTTTGGGTTGGCTAGACTCTTGTAAATCTTTGTAAAGATTACATCTCACTCATTCTGGTGTTTCTGAACACTTTTAGCTTTTCTGAAAACAACACTCAACTCTTTCTTGTTTTCCTGAAGACTATTCGGGACTTATTCTGATCTTTTGACTCTCTTTGAAATGACTTCACTCAACTTTCTTTGGTCTTTCTCGAGATTACGTCTCACCCATTTTGGTGTTTCTGAAAGCTTTAAGTCTTTCTGAAAACAACACTCAACTCTTTTTAGTCTTCCTAAAGACTATTCTTGACTAATTCTGACCCTTCTCAAGTCTTTTATCTTCCGCAAGATGTTTTTCAAGTATATTTTGTTATCTTCCGCAAGACTACAGACGACTCAGTGTAAGTTGATTTCATCTAACTTTCTCTGGTCTGTTTCAAGACAACGTTCGATGTATTTTGGTATTTCTAAAAACTTTACTCCCCTCTTTTTTGTCATTCTGAAGAACACACTCAACTCTTACTGGTCTTTCTTAAGACTACACCCGAATCATTTTGGTCCTTCTCAGGTTTAGGTTTCCATCTTTCTGAAGAACACAATCAATTCATTCCAGATTAACTTTGCTTAACTTACTCGAGTGTTTTTCAGGATAATGTCGGATTCATTATTGTTTTTCTTAGATCTCATTCCGCTCTTCCGATCTTCCAAACTAAATGCTACTTACTTCTTCTTGCTAATAATGAACTAATAATTAAATAATTTTGTACTTTTTCAGATCTCTTTCTGTTCTTTTTCAAATATATTTATTTTCGTTATTTTATTTATTGTTGTTCATTATATCGAAAAATATAAAAAAATCTATACCAAAGAGAAAGAAGAAATAGCTGCCAGGGTTTTAATTTTATATTTGACTCTTTCGAGGCTGATTTCAAACGTTCCACTCATTTTGTTGTTTCTGAAAACTGCACTCGAGTCTTTTTGGTTTTTCTAAAAGCTACAGCAGACTCTTTGTTGTTTTTCTCAGGTCTCTGTCTAATCTTTTTTAAAACAAGATTTAATTCATTCTGTGTTGACTTGACTCTAGTTTTTTTTTTTAATTCTAAGATCAACTCATTCTGGTTTTTATGAAACGACTCTTTCTCATCTTTCTCGAGAAGTTCTGTTCTTTGGTTCTTTTTTAACACTACGACTGACTCATTCTAGTCTTTATAAAACCTACCAGTCGACGCTTTCCCGTTCCCTTTCTGAAGACGTTCTTTTCTTTCGTTCTTATGTTCTTTTTTTAACAACACTCAACTTGTTGTTGTCAATCTCAGGTCTTTTTCTGGCCTCAGCTCACTTTCTACTACTGCTGGTCTTTGAAAAATTTCACTCAATTGATTCTGTTCTTCCTCGAAATTACACTCAACTTATTTGGATCTTTTCCAAAAGACTCTTTTTTGTCTTTCTCAGGTCTCTTTCTAATCTTTTTCAAAACAAGATTTATTTTTTTCTCTGTGAACTTCACTCTAGATTTTTTCAAGACTACGACTGACTCATACTGGTCTTTATAAAACCTAACAGTCGATTATTTGTCGTTTTTCTAAAGACGTTCTTTTCTTCGTTCTTGTGTTTTGCTTTAACAACACTCGCCTTGTTTTTGTCTTTCTCAGGTCTCTTTCTGATCTCAGCTCACTTTCTACTACTGCTGGTCTTTCTAAAAACTTCACTCAACTCATTCTATTCTTTCTCGAAATTACAGTCAACTCATTTGGATCTTTTTCAAAAGTGCAGCTTCACTCAATTCATTCTGTTCTTTCTTGAAATTACACTCAACTCAAGAGTGCATGAGTTGAGTGTAATTTCTGACTCTTTCGGGTCTTTCTAGACTTCACTTTCTTCCCTGCAAATATGTGTTAAATTTTATTGTCTTTTAGTATTTTTAAAGCGTAAAAAGAAGTTTAAAGTGACGATTCAAAATGTTTGTTTAGAGTTCGGTGACTCGTTCTAGTTATTTTCAAAACTATATCCAAATTATTCTAAAGTCTTTCTTGATTACAAACAATTTGTTATGTTCTTCCTCAATGTTAGAGACGACTTTTTCTGATCTTTCTTCTTCTTTCTCAAAACCTCACTTCACTCAGTTTGGCTTCTAAAACTAAATTCATAACTGAAATACATGTCTGACCCTTTCAGATCTTTCTCAAAATTGCAACTTTAATTTTCATTTGGTAAATATGGATTGGCAAATTTAATATATTCCTAGCCATTTAGTTAACAATTTGGCATAGAAACCTTAGAATGGAAATCAAAAGGTTTATCCGGAATTTAATCCCCCCTCGCTACCCCAATTCTGCACTTCTTTATGGCTTTGCATACAACATATACACGTCGATGTGAGTAGTTGAAGCTTTGCAACTAACCAAAATTCACTACACTAAAACTGCACACTATCAACAGTTGAACCAAACAGTTGAAACAACAATTGAGCCAACAATTGAACTACTCGGCAAACTCTACACAAACCGAGCGACAGCCAAATGAAGGGAAGAACAAAGGCGAGAGTGGCAATTTGCCTCAAAGCAAACTGTCTTCTATTACACCGAACATAGCACACATCTATGTGTATGTGTGTGTGTGTGTGTGTGTCTCCCACTCAGTGCATTGTTTGGCCAACAAGAGTGCAGGGAATACTAGTAGCAGCAGAGCAAACACCTAAAAGTATGCAAGGAAATTGTGTGCCGATAGAGTATCAGTTCAGTGCCTGACCTAAGTCAGGTCGACAAGCAACGTGTGTTGTGTGTTCGCTGAGAGTTTCACAAAAATGCCGTTTACCAACAGATATGCAAATCTTTGCCCCTCTCGTGCGTCTTCCAATTTTTTTGGCTGGTATTATTGTATGCTGTGCTGATTTCCCTAAAGGAAACTTTTTAAACTAATGCTGAAGTGTTGAAGAGCGACAGTAAAAATGCAAAAACCAAATGGAAAATTTACTAAAGCTGTTTTGGATTTTTGATTTTTAAACATGCAAATGTGTGTGTGCGCGAATGAGCCAAAACAACACTCAGACGAAAGTGAGCCACTTAGGCAGCGCCATATGGCTAAGTATATGCAAATGTGTTTGGCATCGAGTGCCTATGGCATCGAGTAGTGGCTGCACGATAGCGCAACGAGGATATAGGAAAATAAAGTTAGGTGAAAAAGCTGCCGTGAATGGTGTTATGGCAAGAAGAGATTGGCTGAAGAAGAACAAGAGATGGAGTCAGAGTTGAGACTGAGGTACGAGTGAAAGTTGTGGTTGATGCTTATAATGGATTGAGAATCTGATTCAGTATAATGATTGGACTTGTTATGGGTATCGGAGTAAGGGTTGGCAATCAAGTAACAATCTAAATCTATATTTGGCCAAAGTCAATGTGTGTTCAAACTTAGAGCCCGACTTAAGGTCAGAGCTTCAGTTTAAGTTACGTTTTAGGTTAAGTCAAGCTGAAAGTTGTTGTCGAAGTTTGGGTCAGAAACAAAGCCAGGACTAGAGTTCATAGTGCAAAAAAGAACGCAAGTTTCAGAATCTTAATATTGATCTAAGTATAAGCCTAAGTCGGAGTTTAATTCCAGGTCAGACTATCAGTCAAAGCTCCGCTCAGAATCAAAATTCGGTACACTAGATTTTGGTTGCAAAGAAAATCATACTCAAAGTCAAAATTATGATCTGAGATTGAGCTCCCAGTCAGATTCAGAATATTGACTTGAGTCTCAAATTAAGTCGT
The DNA here is from genome assembly GCA_964056695.1 of Melieria picta. NCBI lineage: Eukaryota > Metazoa > Arthropoda > Insecta > Diptera > Ulidiidae > Melieria > Melieria picta. The sequence goes on along the minus strand of OZ057398.1, from coordinate 84,963,599 downwards.
AGTCTAATTCTAATTCTAAGTCAGGCTAGCAGTCATAGCTTCGTTCAGAAACAAAGCCAGGACTAGAGTTCATAGTGCAAGGAAGATCAAATACCGATTCAGAGTCAGAACATTGATCTTAGTATAAAATTAAGCCGTAGTCTAATTCTAAGTCAGACTAGCTGTCAAAGTTTCGTTCAGAAAGAAAGCCAGGATTAGAGTTTTTATTTCAAAGAAAATCAGAGTCCGAGTCAGAATCGAGATCTAGCAGTATTAAATCCGGTCAGTGTTAAATTCAGGACTCGAGATTTTGGTGGAAAGAAAATCGGAGTACGAGTCAAATTTAGGATCGGAGCTTATACTCCCAGTCAGATTCAGAATATTGACTTGAGTCTAAAATTAAGTCATAGTCTAATTCCAGGTCAGACTAGCAGTCAATGCTTCGTTCAGAAACAAAGCCAGGAGTTCATTGTGCAAAGAAGATAAAAGCCAAATTTAGAGTCCGAATATTGTCCTGAGTATGAACCTAAGCCGTTGTCTAATTCCTGGTCAAACTAGCTGTCAAAGCTCCGCTCAGAATCAAAATTTAGGAGTAGAGTTTTGGTGCTAAAAAAGTTAGAGTCAAAGTCAGAATCATGATCTCAACTTGAGCTCCCAGTTAGAGTTAGAAGATTGACGTGAGTCGTAGTCTAATCCTAGATCAGAAATAAAGCCAGGATTAGAGTTGATGGTACAAAGAAGATAAAACACCGATTCAGAGTCAGAATATTGATTTGAGTCTAAAAGTAAGTCGTAGTCTAATTCCAAGTCAGACTCAAAGCTTTGGTCAGAAACAAAGTCAGGACTAAAGTTGATAGTACAAAGAAGTTCAAAGACCGATTCAGAGTCAGAATATTAATTTGAGCTTAAGATTAGGCCGAAGTCCAAATCAGGATAAACTAGTAGTCAAAGCTCCGCTTAGAATCAAAACTCAGGACTAGAGATTAGAGTGCAAAGAAAAATGAGATATCAGAGTCCGAGTCCGAGTCAGAGTTAGATGTATAAACTTGAGCCTGAATTTGAGTCCAAATTAAAGTCGAAAACAATGCCGGCGTTGTATGTTGGACCCAAGACACAGTAAGTCCGACACAAATTGAGTCAGATTAAGGATTAGAGTGAGTTATAGATGAGTACCAATGAAAGTTAGAATCGTAGCCTGAGTCAGTTCAAGTTTAGAGTCAGATTTATGATTTAAACTTGAATTAAAGTCAGAGAAAATAAGGGTCAGTGTTGTACTCTCAAAGTCGGTGATAGAGTTCGAAGGTTCAGGTTCAGGGTCTGAAAAAAATTAAGATAGGGTGATTATTAAGTAAGTGTGGAAGCTAGCATCAAAACAAGAGTCTGGATTACGATTTAAATTTCAAATTTTAAGAGATCTATTTGAAAGTAATAATCTAGCATGAATTGAAGTAAATTTCAGAGCCAGACTTATGATCTGAGCTTGAATTGAAGTTAGAATAAAAATAAGACTCTCTGTTGAATCAAAGTCAGGATCTGAGTTTGTAAGTAAAGAGTGAGGGTCCAAGTACGAATTAGAATTAAGTTAAACTTCAAATCAAAACTAGAATCAGAGCCAAGATTTGTATGAAAGTTTCGGATGGAGCTGGAAAGAAAGTAAGTATTGGAGTTGAAGTCAGAACCGAACCTGAATTGAAGTCAAGGTTAGAGCCAAATTTAGGATTTGAGTCTGAATTGAAATCAAAGAATAAATAAGCGTTAGTGTTGTTGTCTCAAATCATGGTCAGAGCTTTTAAGTTCAGGGTCGGAATTAAAATTAAGTTGAGACGAATATAAAGTCAGGGTGCGAGTCAGAATCAAACTAAGATCAAAGTAATAGAATCAAGCTTTGAAACACTAGAATCAAACTAAGGTCAAAGTAATAGAATCAAGTTTTGGGACACAAAGAAATCAGGGCCACAAAGAGCCAGGGTTGAAGCCTGAATTGAAGTAGTGTAAAAAACTGAGTCTATGTTACATCAAAGTCAGGATCTGAGTTTGTAAGTCAGGGCCTGAAGTATAAGTAAGTATGGGTTCAAATCTGAGTTAGAATTTATGTGAGATGTATAGAAAATTAAATTGCAAATCAAAATCAGAATCATAGCTAAAATCTGAATCAAAGTCTAGAATACAATTTCAATGAAATTCAGTGTTGGAGTTGGAGTCAGAATCGAGACTGAATTGAAATGGTGGTTAGAGGCAGATTTATGATTTATCAGAGGAACAATAAGGATCAGTGTTCTAAACTTAAAGTTTGGATTAGAGTCTACAGGTTCAGGCTTAGAGTCTAAGTATGAACTAGAAATTAGGTGAAGTGACTACAAAGTTAGAGTGTGAGTTGAAATCAAAGTCAGAGTCAGAATCAGGATTCGTTGTGGGATGCAGTTACAGTCAGAGTTACAGTATGAGTCGGAATTGATCCGGAATTAAAGTCAAGGTCAAAGTCAGCATTAAGGTCTGATTCTGATTTCAAGTTAATATTAGAAGCAGAACTGTGATCTGATCCGGAATCAAAGTTTGGGTCATAATCAGTGACAGTGTTGAAGAACCAATGGCAGTAGGAACGATCAGAGTCTATGAGTTCAGGTTAAGACTTCGAGTCCTAATTGGGAATAACTTGGGTTTTGTAGCCAGAAAGCAAAGCAAAAACAAATTGGAGATCACAATTAGAATGAAATGAAACAGAATTGAAGTCAAATCCAGAGTCAGGCACCAAGACAGATTTGAGCCCGATTTGAAGTCAAGGTCAGAGTTAGGATGCGAGACAGAATTAGCTCAAATCGAAGTCAGAATTAGCGAAAATAGCGAAAATTACAAATGAAATTGCAAATAGAGTCAGAGTCACCATCCAAGACAGATTTGAGCCCGATTTGAAGTCAAGGTCAGAGTTAGGATGCGAGACTGAATTAAGCTCGAATCGAAGTCAAAGCCAAAGTCAGAATTAGCGAAAATAGCGAAAATTACGAATGAAATTGCAAATAGAGTCAGAGTCACCATCCAAGACAGATTTGAGCCCCATTTGAAGTCAAGGTCAGAGTTAGGATCCGAAACAGAATTAGGCTTGAGTCGAAGTCAAAGCTATAGTCAGAATCAGCGAAAATAGCAAAAATTACAAATAAAAATGCAAATAGAGTCAGAGTCAGCATCCAAGACAGATTTGAGTCCGATTTGAAGTCAAGGTCAGAGTTAGGATCCGAGACAGAATTAGGCTTGAGTCGAAGTCAAAGCTATAGTCAGAATCAGCGAAAATAGCAAAAATTACAAATGAAAATGCAAATACAGTCAGAGTCAGCATCCAAAACAGATTTGAGCCCGATTTGAAGTCAAGGTCAAAGTCAGAATCAGGATCAATGTTGTAATCAGGCTCATTTTTAAAGTGAACTTTACGGTGGGAAACATTATTAGTGAAAATTGCGAATGAAATTGCAGTAAGAGTCAGTCAGACAGACAGACAGAAAGATTTAAGCCCTATTTAGAGTCAGAATCAGGATCAACGCTTTAATCAAGACTCGAATTTAAGGCATAATATACAAAGTATAGAACTTCATTAGCGAAATATATTTTTACAACAACAACGACCCACATTTTTACCTAAACAGCAACACCGAAGTAACACCGATAATAATCTGTGACATGGGGCGAAAACACTAAAAATTGTACGAAAGTGAATTTTTGTGTTGACTCAGAAGGAATCCGATAACAAAAACCAACAACAACTGGCAAACAACACCGGCTGCTTGTTGTTGTTGTTGTTGTGGTGGCCACGAGTTTCGACTCGTAGACAGAGGTCGCTCGAGCCGCAATTCAATTAACGAAGGGGAGAATGAAAAAAAAACACAACGCGCGACTGGCACAAACAGCCGAAATAACAAAATAACGACAGCATGCTTTTAGGCGCATTGCCATTATGGCGCACCTTGTGTTCGTGTGCGGCGTTGCGTTACGTGGCGCCAATTTTGAATGTTTCACTTTTTTCTTGACAGTTGTTTTGTTTGCTTGATTATTCAATTTTTTTGTTGTTGTTGTTGTGGTTGTTTGTCGTTCCTTTTTGTGCTCTTGAATATTTGCGGATGCGGCATTTTGCTCCAAAAATTGTTCGTTGCTGTTTTTATAGTTGTTTGCAAGTGAAAGAGAAACTTTTTACATTTTACAAATAAAATTAAGTTGCACTGAATGTGAATGTGTGTGTGTGTGTACACATGGCGCCATTCGGAATGCAGAAGGCGTAGTGTGGCCAGGGAGTAGGGTTTGCATATGAAAGCAGTCAATGCTGCGGGGAATTGAAACGGCTGCAGTCTGAATGGGCAGTAAATGGCTGAGAATATGGAGAAAAGGGAGCAAAATGAAAACAAAATAAATTACATTTAAATGTTTAATGGATCGGCAATCTGGTGGATTTAAGTTGGCGAATTAAAGTTTTACTTTTAATAGTTTGGCTTGCATGCTGACACAGTAAATATTTGTAAATAATTGTGCAATTAATACAAACAACCTTAAGCTTAATTGGTCAATGTATACTTTTAGGGGAGTTCAATTAAAAGTTTTGTTTTTTCAGAGTTTTTTATTTTTAATTTTTTATATATTGATCTACTACTAACAAATGCTTATTAGATGAATTTAAAGCAGGGACCGTTTTTTGATTTTTACTTCATGCTCACCGAATAAAAATTATTTGTTAATTTTTTTTTTTTGATCAGAAAATGCAAATTATTTGTTGAGTTTTATTTTTTTGGGGAAAAATAAAAATTATGCGGTGAGTTTTATTTTTCATTTGCAGAATGAGAAATTTTTTCAGTTTTACTTTTTGTTCACAAAATCAAAATTACGGGGCGAGTTTTTGTTTTTGATTAAAAAATAAGCCTCATGTGGTATGTTCAATTTTTCAAGTTGTATTTTAAAGGTAAAATAAATAATTAAAAACATCCCTGTTTAATTCAAAATTGTCATTGAACTCAAATTATGTGCAGGAGGTATATAATCTGATTTTATTCTTTCAAACTTGAAATTCATTGATAGATCTGTATGACTAAATATGGAAAACGATTTTCTGAAAAGACTGCCTTCAAACTACTGACACTGACTTGTTCTGACACTCTCATTCAAGACTACAATTCACTCCTTTTGATGTTCAGAATACGGCCCACTCACTTTAGGTTTACTTAACTCCACTTACTTCTGCATTTCGTAAGCTCGACTCGTTCTGATCTTCATGAAAACTTTACTCAACTCCTTCTTGCTTTTTCAAGACTATTCTAGACTTATTTGCCAGATCTCTAACTTTTTGAGATCTCTTTCTGATCTTTCTCAAGTTATATTCAACTCTTTCTAAGTTGATTTCGCTCTGATCTTCATGAAAACTTTACTCATCTCCTTCTTGCCTTTTTCTAGACTATTCTAGACTTACTTGTGAGATCTCTTACTTTTTTAGATCACTTTCTGATCTTTCTCACGGTTATATTCAACTCTTTCTAAGTTGATTTCGCTCTGATCTTCATGAAAACTTTACTCATCTCCTTCTTGCCTTTTTCTAGACTATTCTAGACTTACTTGTGAGATCTCTTACTTTTTTAGATCACTTTCTGATATTTCTCAAGTTATATTCAACTCTTTCTAAGTTGATTTTTCCACACTTTTCTTTCTGGAGACTATGTTTCATTCACTCTGATGTTTCTAAAAACCTTTGGTCTATCTAAAAACAGCACTCAACGCTTTTCTGTTTTTCTCAGTATCATTTTTGACTATTATGATCTTTCTCAGATCTCTTTCTAATATTCCTGATGACTACAGTCAACTCATTTTAGCTTAACTTCATCTGATTTATTTTGACCTTTCTCAAGACTATGTTCAACTCAGTCTGATGTTTCTACAAACTTCACTCTACTGTTTTTCGTGTTTTTCAGGACTGTACTCGGCTTAGTCTGAGCTATGTCAGGTCTTTTGCTTATCTTCCTTAAGACTTAAGCCAACTCTTTGAAGATTAATTTCATTCGCCTTACTCTGATCCTTCTATAAACTTCACTTGACTGTTTCTTACAAGGACTATTTTCGACTCATTCTGCTCTTTCTCAGATCTTTTCCCTACATTTCCAACATAAAGACTACAGTCAACTAATTTTACCTTAACTTCAACTGACTTACTCTGGTCTTTCCAAAGACTACCTCCAACTCATTCTGGTCTTTCCAAATACTTTACTCATCTGGTCTTTGTCTTTCGTAAGACTTTTACTGACTTATTATTATCTTTCTTAGGTCTCTTTTTGATCTACCTCAAGACTTCAGCCGACTCATTGTAGATTAACAACAATTGCCTTCCTCTTGTATTTTTAAAGGCTACGACCGACTTATTCTGGTCTTTTCAAAAACGTCACTTAACTGTTTTTGTTTTTTTAGGAATAAATATTTTCAACTCATTTTGGTCTTTCTCAGGTCTCTGTTTGATGTTCTTCAAGACTTTAGCCGACTTATTGTTGGTTAACTTTTACAGCTTAACTCTGAATTTTTTGAGACTACGTCCGACTCATAATGGTCTTTCTACTACAGATGCAGTGGCGCACACGGGGGGGGGGGGGGAGGGGGTTTGGTGGTTAAAACCGCCTCCAAAACACAACAAATCGCTGGTACAAAATATGGGTTCGAATGGTATTCGGCGCAAAAGTTTCACGCAATGCCCCCCTTCCCCCCTCAAAATGAAATCCTGTGAGCATTACTGTACAGACGACTCATTCTGGTCTTTTTGAAGACTACTCTCGATTCACTTTTGTCTTTCACAGGCATTTTTCTGATCTGAAGCAGGATTTCATTAATTTAATATTCTCCGGTTAGCTCAAAATTTTAATTAATTTTAATTAAAATTATATAACATAAAATATTAATTTAATCTTTAATTTAAGTAAAAAATTGAATCAATTGAAATTGATCAATTGAAATTAAAATTTGTACAGATATGTGGCCAACAAATATTATCTCCTACTCAATGGGTCACTTTTTCTTCTGGTCATTTCAAATCACACATCGCAGAATGAAGTGAATCATACCCGAACACCTCGTAGGGAACCTCCGGAATTTTGTTGTTTTTTTAATATTTAACGAGTACGCAGAACCTCTGAGTATGAAAAGTCCCTTTCTTTTTTCTGCAGTATTGTGCACAGCTACGCTTTTCACACTCAGCCAGCTGAGGCGCAGTGAAATTCTACGCTCGAGTGGCGTAAAGCATTCCTTTCAATTAACTGTTGCCACTGTAGGATTTTAATTAAGATTTCGTAACCATTATCGTGTAGATTTGAAACTGAATATTCAATGAAACAAGCCAAAGCACAAATACACACATCTACAGAAACACAGTCACATGAGCGACGTATACGTAATGTCTGCGTCTGTGTGGCTTTTCTGGGAATGTGCCTCTTGTCAGCACACTGAGCAAAGACAGTGAATGGTCAAATTATTGTGCTAAAAAAAATTAAAAATAAAAAATTAGTGAATAATGTTAATTTTGATTTAATGGAAGCGTAATTTTTGAAGTCACTCAATTTGTTGTATTGTATGAAAAAATTTTGTTGCTAAAGTTGTTCGCTTTGATGCATCGATTTGAAAATACTTCATAATACATTTTGTTAAGAATTTAATTTAATTTTGTATAAGAATGTATTGGTTTTTTTATTTGTTAGAAAAAAATCTTTGAAATACTGAAGACATTGAAAATGTTTCACAATACGTTGTGTCAAAATTTAAATTAACTTTTATATAAGAAGATGTTGGTTTCTTTCATAGCTTAAAAAAATCTGTGACTGAAGTTTAATCGCTTTTATGGATCCATTTGAAAATCTTCAAAATGTTTCATTGAGAAGAATTTTAACTGAATTGAAGAATGTTTTGGATTAATCTGATGGATCATTTTAAAAAGGTTTCATATTGCATTGAGAACAATTTTGATTGCATTTTTCTTTAAGAATGTGTTGGTCTATTTTTTTTTTGGTTATGAAAACTCTGTTACTGAAGTCGTGCATCGATTCGAAAATGTTTCATAATACTTTGTGTTAAGAAGTTAATTTAATTTGTGTATAAGAATGTGTTGGTTTTTTATTTGAAAAAAATTAATGAAATACCGAATTTGATTCACTGTGATGCATCGATATGAAACTGTTTTATGTTAAAATTTAAAAAATGTTTATATACAAATTTGTTGGTTTTCAATTACTGAAGTTTAATTGCTCTGATGGATTATTTTGCAAATGTTTTAAATGCATTGACAATAATTAATTGAAATAAGAAAAAATAATGTGCATCAATTTGAAAATGTTTTATAGCACGTTGTGTCAAAATTTAAACTAATTTGTATACAAGAAAATGTTGGTTTTCTTATTTGTTCACAAAAAAAATCAGTTACTAAAGTTTAAGTGTTCAATGTTTCAAATGCATTGAGAAAAATTTTAATTGAATTTTTCTATAAGAATGTGTTGGTTTTCTCTGATGGATCCTTTTGATAATATTTTAAATACAATAAGAAAAAATTCAGTTGAATTTTTTTCTAAGAATGTGTTGGTTTTTTTTGTATAATATATGAAAACTCAGTTACTGAAGTCATGCATCAATTTGAAAATGTTTCAAAATACGTTAAAATTTAACTAAATTTTTGTAGAAAAGCGTATTACTTTTCTTATTTGTTTGAAACAAATCAGTAAAACACTGTACTTGGATTATTCTGCTGGATCAGCTTGAAAAGGTTTCTTAATCCATTGGGAACATTTTGTTTGGCATAGAAATGGAATACATTTTTTTTAGGAAATGCAATACATTTTTTGACTGAATTCATGTACTGAAGTTATGAAATTAAATAACAATTTAAATAATTGCAATATATTTTGGAACTACATGTACGACTGAGTTTAATAATTCGACTCCACCCTGTACACTCAAATATGTTCACATGGATGCTCAAGTCTCTCTGGAGTGTTGGTGCTGAAATCTTGTTGACGCTGTGTTCTGTGCGGTGACTGCAGAACTGCTCAAACCTCAGAAGAATATTTTGTTTAAATAATTAAACTGCACACGCTTACAGAGCGCACGCACAAACACACGCACATTCATGCAGACAAAAATACAGAAATTTCGCTTAATAGAACGTTATACACGCACATTCACATACATATAAGTACATGCACACACACACACACATGTGCGAGTTAATTCATTTCAGCTACACATTTTACAAGAATGCGCTGTGCGAATGAAAGACCAAAGGTCACAGCAAGCGAATGGGCAACGAACAAGCACACAACACACACACACACATTTTACCCAGCTTAGTGGTTGTCTCGTTTATGCCATACATACACACACACACATACACATTCACACATTATTGTGCACTCTGCTTGACGTCTTGTTGTCCTTGTAATGTTTTTTAATTAAGCTACAAAAAAGTGCAACTGCTAAATCCGGTCAATCACAATTAAATGCGTCACCATGGCGTATGAGTAACTTGTATTAAGTTGGGCAGCTTGGAGTACTCGCTTTGGGCGCTTAGGATGGGTTTTTATAACGTGCCAGTTGTGAAAAATCTACAGCGAAGGAAAGGAAATTGTGTGCAGAAAAAACTGGGTTTCTTGTTGTAAAATGGCAACGTAACATTTAGGGTTAACACAAAGCAATGGTTAGAGTAAAGTAAATTTTGAAAAAGGCGCAAGTAATTCTTGTCATAGAGCGTTTTATGCATACAAATTTAACAACAAGATTTTGTAATTAAAATTTATAAAAATAGTTTTTTATGACACATGCAATTAAGAAGACATTTTGATTAAAAATAATGAATAAAAATAATGAATAAAAACGAAGACAGTTTGAATAAAGAATTAGAAATATGTGGTGTCTAGTATTTTTGCCTGAAATTTAAAGCTTGAATTTATAGCCAAAGAATGATATGATTTATGTCAAATATGCAACATTTTGTTTGATAACTTATTGCCATTTTGCATCTTACACCTCTCACACCTTTTGGAAATCTAGCTCCTCATATTCCCCAATCGCGGCTAGTCCTCCTGCACTTTCTCGAGGACGTTTTTTAATCATTTTTTCTACTAAGGATCTAACGACAGTAGGCTTGCAAATTATTGAAATTTATGTCTCATCTGTGACAGTTACTTCTTCTTGCCTCTTCTCATTCACCACAGACAGAAACAGGCTGCAATCACTTGGTGCCAGATTCGTTCCACAAGAACTGAGCTCCAGAAGCTTTTGGCGCGATACTATCGATTTGTGTAGCCGAACGTTAATGGAAGACAAGTTCTATTCTATTGGCCAAAGATGGCTAGATTCTAGGCAATTCAGCTCAAATTGTTGTTGTTGGCAGCAAGCTGAAGGCTTCATTTGGCATAATTAGAATGATTCGATTTATGTTAAATATGCATCGTTTTGTTCCATAACTTGTTGTCATTTTGAAAGTGGAACAAACTCTTTTTCTACTGGTCAAAGCTGACCGCTTCTAAAGGAATCCGTTCTTCAGACGTCTCTATTGATGATAGTGTAGGTTCAAATTAAAAGTTAGGCCTTAGTAGAATAGCTCATAGTAGATGCTTTTCTATCAATACCGCCAAATACACAGCAAAACTTTCTTGAGCGTCAATCCTGGATTGACCAACGTTTGCACCAGCTCACCGCTATTCAACCACCGCAGTTTTTAATTCACCATCTACTTTACAACTGCAGTTACCATTAACTTTAGAAAGGAGTAGTGAGAAATTGAGAAATTGAAAAAAAATTTGCAGATGGAAATTTGATCCATGAGGCCTTTCTGGGTTAACTTATGTTTCACCCATATTTACATTGAGTTTCATTTTGTATTCAGTCTTATTGAAATGGTTCTTAATGGTTGAAACGATTGTTCCAAATGGCGGAATCTCAAGCAGTGCTTACATGACTTTCGTACTCGAAGGTTTCCATGATTTTATAGACACGAATTGGCCTGTCAGAGCATTGTGCACCTTCGTCATCCAAATTACCGGAACAGAATTAACGAAATAAAAGTTGCATATGACTTGTTCTCGTCTGGCTTGCATTTCTGTCTTTCTAAAAACAAAAAACGGCCAAATATGTGGTATTTCTCTCTTTGCTGGTGCTCATTTTTGACGCGCGCTCAAGCAAAACTGAGTCAAGCAATCGCAAAACTGTCTGAGAAGTTTCCTTAGTACAGAATCTTAACTTTCTAACGCCATCTTGCGTAATCCAAACGCACTTATACAACACGATAATGAGAAATAATGGAATGGATTGTTATTGTTTGATCAAACTATCTGAAAAGTTTCTTTCATGCAGAATTTTATGTTTTTAATGCCATCTAGCGTAATCTAAACGCACTTACACAACGCAAGTTACATATTACTAAATCCATTGAAAAATAATTGAACTTTGTATTGCTTGATCAAACTGTGTAGAAGTTTTTTTTAGTAATATGGCGTATTTGCTCTTTGTTGGTGCTGATTTTTGACGTGCGCTCAAACAAAACTGAGTAAAGCAATCGCAAAATTGTCTGAAAAGTTTTTTAGTGCGGAATCTTTTTAACGACATCTTGCGTAATCCGAACGCACTTATACAACACGAGTTATATATTACTAAACCCATCTAATGGAAAATAATGGAAATTTGTATTGTTTGATCAAACTGTCTGAAAAGTTTCTTTAGTGCAGAATCTTATGTTTTTTAGCGCCATCTAGCGTAATCTGAACGCACTTACACAACGCAAGTTACAGATTACTAAATCCATTGAAAAAAACTGCAATTTTTATTGCTTGTTTTTTACTAATATGGCGTATTTGCTCTTTGTTGGTGCTCATTTTTGACGCGCCCTCAATCAAAACTGAGTAAACTAATCGCAAAACTGTCTGAGAAGTTTTTTAGGGCAAAATTGTTTGATCAAACTGTCTGAAAAGTTTCTTTAGTGTGTTATCTTATGTTTTTTAACGTCATCTGGCGTAGCCTAAAAGCACTTACACAACGCGAGTTACAGATTACTAAAGCCATCTAATGGAAAATAATGGACATTTTTATTGTTCGATCAAACTGTCTGAAAAGTTTCTTTAGTGCAGAGTCTTATGTTGTTTAACGCCATCTAGCGTAACCTGAACGCACTTATACAACGTGAGTTACAGATTACTTATGGTTAAGTGGCCTCTTCTGGATCACTTTTAAAATATGAGAGCCTTCTGGAGCCATCGATGTGACTTGGGAACGTCTTCTCAAGGTCCTCTAGACAGATAAGGAATTGCTACCCCAAGAAATGGAGGCACTTTCTCGCAAGCGCCGGGCAATTGCAGAGGAGCTGCACAACAGCTTTCTTGGAGTCTTCGTTTCTACAGCTTCTACAGCAGACCCAGTCTTTTGGCATGTTGACCTAGTTCCTTGTTCCTTTATGACTTCTACAATAATCCTTTCAGAGGGTTTGTTTAGAAGAATCACTTTCCTGGATCAGGCTCTGGTCAATCGAAGGTCAGATCTGTTTTGCCATGTTGCATGTTTACCATTTGGTGTGAGCCATCTGGTGTTTGCTTTGTGAAAGTGTGCATTTATCAAATTAAGTTTGCAAGTAGAGAGTAAGATGTCAACTTTTGCTCCGTGCTTACTTTTTCCAGCTCGTCAGCTATGCAATTTCTCTCTATGTCCTTTTGCCCAGTTGCACGTTGTACTGCTCGGAGATGCCACTAAGTGAGATGAGCGAGAGTGGACGTCTGTATTTAAATGGTTTTGTACTTTTTACTTAACTTTATAAAAGAAAAATTTGAGAATTTATTGTACAAAATTAGTTGCAACAACTAAGCTGAGACAAAACAAGAATTTTTCTTAGCCTGAAATCTGTGATCCGAAGCAAAACCCTATTAAAACACTGAGTTTTTCTATATAATTTTTATTTATAAAATTTTCAGTCTGCTTCTATGATTTCACTACCTTCTCATCTTATTTTAGTGCATTTTATTTTCTTAAAAAAATTAGCAAAAAAATATATAAAAGACCAAAAGTTATTTGCTCTAGTTTTATGACCGGCAACGCAACTGTCATCGTACAAGCAACAATCTTACGTTCTGCTTCTTCTTCTCGATTTTTTTTTCTGTCTGCACATTTCCGAGCAGACAACAGAACCAAAAAAAATAAAACAACGACAACGACGCACAAACCAACTCATTACAATAAAACTTTTAATGGCATCGCCAGTAGGGGAATTGGAGCGAGCGAGGGGCGCGCGGGTGGGGTAAATTACCTTCTGCCCAGCTGATAGTAAAGTTGACTAGCTATCACACGGCTAGCGGCGCGTTCTAGGTGCACGCCTTTGTTATTCTTCTGTCGCCCTTCCCCGCCCCTTCGAGCACTCGACGCGCTACGCTTCGCTTAATGTTGCGCTCTTTGTGGCAGCTTTTGTTGTTGTTGCTATTAGAGAAAGTTGCTCGTTACACGCGCATTGACATACTCGATGTGCGCCTTGGTCGCTTGTTGTTGTTGTTCTTGTAGCTGAATAGTGGTAGTAGAGCTGCTAGTGGCAGCAACAGTCCTACTCCTCTTCTTCCATCCTGCAACTGACGTGTCTCGCAGTCGTTTATTCCGAACATTTTAACTTGTACGGCTGCATTGTTTTTACAACATTGTTGCCCGCTTGCTGTGGCTGGCTGTGTGCTATAATTTTTTTTTTGGTTTTTGTTTTTGTTCTTTTTTTCTGTCACTATGCTGCTGACTGTGTTGTCCTTGTTCATCGTTGTTGTTGTTGTAGTTACACAGCATAATAGTTCGTGCATTAAAGACAATTTAAACGAGCCGTCGTGAAGCGGCACAAACGACGGAAATTGTTGAAGGAAGAATACATTGGCTGGGGTTAGTGAGAGGGGCGGTGCGGGGTTGTTGGGGACACAGCGTTGTGGGCGTTGGAATTGGTAATGTTTATGCTATGTAATTGCGAGTCAATAAAGACATAACAATTTTTTATTGCGTTCGCATTGCCGGCGCAATGTTCTCGCATTGCTGGCGGTTATATTTATTTGACTTGATGATTTATATTTTCACAGCATGACAGGAGGGCAGAAAATTTTGAATTTAAGTATTTAAATTCAATGCAGGGCAGAAAATGACAAACCATTTTGCTGGAAAATTCGATATTTACAAATTGGTTTTCGTTTATGTGACAATAAAATAAACGAAATTGGAATTCAAGTGATAAAATTCAAATTTAATTCGGCTTCAGTTCGACCGTAAAATGTGGATTTAAGCCAATTTGGCCAGAACAGAAATATTTTTAATGAAAAAAAACATTTTGTAAGAAAGCCAATAGATCTAAATTTAATTAAAGCAAAACATAAAATTTATCCTACACAGGCTTATCGTAATAAAAAAACTGCAAACACTACTAATTTCTATGAATCGTTACCAAATCAATGGTACGAAATGGGTTAACAGATTTAAATCAATTATGTTATAACTAATACAAATGTGGCATTTTTCCAATCATTATGTGTTAGCTTTGTAAAAATCTGATTATTTTTAGTATTTATAAAGAATTTAGAAAAAAAATTCTAGATATGAAGTTTTTTGCCCGACCATCTTAAATAGGGAAAGCGTGGCATAGCAAACAAATATTTTATTAGCAAGCCAATAAATTTAAGTATAATATAAAAGACAAAAATGTTTTTAAGATATTTCGACGATAAGCTCCGGCGAAAAAGGCTTTCAATGCGGTAGTTGGAGGTTGACGGCAAAGAAGGAGGCTCCTGAAGAGAGCTTTTGCGGCAAGCCGTCACCCAGTAACGGGTTATTATGGCCAGTTTAGAAGAAGAAGAAGACAATCAAGCAACTCACTTTGTCAGTTTTAGTTTTTACAAGCAACGGTGAGACACGTATAAGAAAAGTTAAGTGAAATTAAAGTGAGTAGTGAATCAGTGTTATGAAAGTAAAATATTTTGGAAAAAGAAAGAAAGAATTTAAATGTGTTTTATTTTGGCACAATTCAGCGATACGAACTACGCCTGCGTTGGTCAGCTAAACAAATTTTTTCAACAAAATCTATTCTAATACTCGAGGACCCAAGACCTAACTAGTGTCTCTGGGTACCCACAACACTTTGATCTAAGCCCACTTAACAGAAAGATTTTATTTTATTTTAAAGTATTTTATTTTTTTATTTTATTTTATTTTATTTTATTTAATTTAATTTTTTTAATTTTTTATTTTGATATAAATTGCATTACTGCATTTGAAAATGTTAGCTTGATATCATGAATGAAATATAATTATAATAGTTAGTCAAGAAATATAAAAAATAAAACATGGTTTAAACATTAAAGTTTAATGTATGTGTTGCTTTCTAAATAACAATTTTTTTTAAATTTATTTTTAATTTTTAATTTTATATATTTTATTTTATTTTATTGTATTTGATTATTTAATTTGATTTTATTTTATTTTATTATTTTATTTTATTTTATTTTATTTTATTTTATTTTATTTTATTTTATTTTATTTTATTTTATTTTATTTTATTTTATTTTATTTTAATTTATTTCATTTTATTTTATTGTATTTTATTTTATTTTATTTTATTTTATTTTATTTTATTTTATTTTATTTTATTTTATTTTTTTTGAGTTTATTTTATTTTATTTTATTTTATTTTATTTTATTTTATTTTATTTTATTTTATTTTATTTTATTTTATTTTATATTATTATTTTATTATTTTATTATTTTAATTTATTTTATTATTTTATCTTATATTATTTTATTTCAATTTTTTTAATTTATTTTAATTTATTTTAATTTATTTTATTTCATTTTATTTTATTTTATTGTGTTTTATTTTATTTTGTTTTATCTTATTTTATTTTATTTTATTTTATTTTATTTTATTTTATTTTATTTTATTTTATTTTATTGTATTTTATTTTATTTTATTTTATTTTATTTTATTTTATTTTATTTTATTTTATTATGTTTTATTTTGATATAAATTGCATTACTGCATTTCAAAATATTAGCTTGACATCATGAATGAAATATAATTATAATAGTCAGTCAGGAAATATAAAAAGATAAGTATTTAAAATCGAAATATGTCTGATCATTTCCTGATTTAAACATTAAGGTTTAATGTATAAGTTGCTTTCTAAATAACAATTTTTTTCATCTGTCTCGTTACAGCCAAACGTCCACCCGTAGAGGAGACAGCTTCATTTCTGCAGAGTCTGATTGCCTCGCACGGTCCCAACTATCTGGAAAAGTTGTTTGGCAGCAAAGCGCGCGACGCACTCGCCCCGCTGGGTGGCGTCGAAAAGGTGGCCATTGCACTGAGTGAATCGCAAACAATTGAGGACTTTGGCGCTGCTCTGCATCTGATGCGGTGAGTAAATGACTTTAGCTGACACTGACTGCAAACAATCGGACTTTCGAAGGACATTTGTGAAATTAAATTTTCAGTTCCTTTTCCTCTTTGCAAAGCATTGTTTGTTTAGACACATAATCTCGCCCGCAAGGCCAGTCAGCTGGCCAAAGTCTTGCTTCTGACTTGTCTTGTATCTTGCAAATAAAACAAAACAAAAACAAAGGCAAACTCAACCATCTCCCGCCCCGGGCAGATTGTTGAACAGTGAGCAGTGAGCGCGAATAGAGTTGGAAGTCTTCTCATTGCTTGAATGTTTGTTGAAGCTATGTGAATACAATTTTGCACAGTCTGTGTTTACCAAAATCAACTAAATTCGCCGCCAGCTAATAAAATTTATTCTTTTGCTTAACTTTAATCTCCACTCTGCACGCTATCAACTCAAGCGTTTTCCGCAATTGTTGTAAAACGTTGGTGTTGCGTGGAAAGATTACATTTAGTGTGGATTTAGCACTTTCATTGCATTTACTCCAAAAATTTAAAAATTACCCAATAATCCCACGCACACACACACACATACATATATACATATATACACATAAGTATATGTACATGTAAACTTTTATAGCAGATACTAAAGATGTCAAAAGCAACAAAAAAAAATATGTTATGTAGAAATTCGATTCCATTGTCAGCATATCAATTAATTGAAGCATATGCGTAGGCGCGCCTATGTTTACGTGCGTGGTTTGTTTAAATTATATTTCAATTAACGCAAATTCAACACATTAACGAATTTCAGGTATGGGAATACAAAGAAAAGTAAATGTCAATCAGTAATAGTGTTCAAGGTTAGAAATAATTTTGTCAAATGCTTTTCTTGTAGACCGCTGTTGACATTAGAATTAGAATAATAATATGAGAGGGTAGAGGGTGCTTCATAACTGTCATCTAGAGTTGTCACATTGGCTATTTCAACCGGATATTCCGGGTAGAATCGCCCATTTTCCGGGTTCTTGGTTTGGTAAAAGATTCTCTGGGCTTTCTAATTGAAATTAATTTCATTAGGTAAGGTTATGTTAGGTTCTCAGCAACTACACTAGGAAGCCTCAAAGATTCATTGCAATGCTCGAAGTAAGTGTAAAAAAGCCCTGTCACACCGTGTGGCAAAAAATAAAAAAATTTTTCACACCGGAAAAAATCCATATGGACGTGAAACTAGAGACCAAACATAGTAATACTGCATACTAAGTTTTTTATTTCTACATCATTTGCCCTTTTAAAAGGAAATTTTGACAAGTGATCAGGGAGTTTTGGGGTTTTAACATACTTACTTTTCAAGAAAATTCGATGTAAATTTTCAAGGATATAAAAGACTAAAATTTTCAAAGGACCTTTTTCATATCCTTTTTTTTTAGAAATAGATACAAAATTAATTTTATTTAAATTCTTGAGCCTTTCCTCTTTCATTTGATATACATGTCGCCATATTCTAACGAGGTTAAGTATTTTTTATATTTTTTTATTTTTTATCCCCTTCAAAATTTTGAAGTCCTTTTAAAAGGACAAAGGATGTAGAAATGAAAAACTGACTACGCAGTGTTACTATATTTGGTCTCTAGTTTCACGCCCATATCGATTTTTCCCGGTGTGAAAAATGCTGTCGCACGGTGTCATTCTTTGTTCGGTGTTGACTTTGAACAAACCCGAGCATCGAAGGAATCTGACAATGTCCTCCAGTGGTCTGTTACAAACCATGACCAAGTCGTCTAGAGTTCTGTCTTATAAGTAAGATTATAATAGGTTATGATGGCTGACCCACTCGGAGGCCTAAGGGGCCCATTGTGATATCACATATTTCACCCGTTTTTTTTAATGTGTTGGCAGTTTCCATCCTTTGTTACGGGTTCCCTATTATCTAATTTATTTGTTTCTTCTTCCCCAATTGATGGGATTGTTTAAGCTCCCTAAGTAAATAATGACAAGCAACAAAATTGTTTTACACCTGTCAGACTGATGGAAATAAAAGCATGCAAATTTCTTCAACGCGCTGCAATGGAATTAGTTTGAATTCATAAAAAGGCTTGACAGCATTAACAGCAACGACAATAGCTACATCAACAACAACAACACCAACAGTGTATAAAAATGTTACATAGCAGAAAATAACAAATGAAGCAATGCGAAAATTAATGAATGGGCGTCAAATGCTTAAACGAGTGGGAGAAAATGTGGTTGATGCGAAAGGCGAGCAATGAAAATAAATTAAATACAAAAATAATATGCGATGCAGTGATGTAATGCAGAAACAAATAAATTGCATTAATTAAATTCAATATACATTCATTAGCCATTGAATAAATGAAATAATAAATCAATTATTGAGGTAGGAAAATGCGATGGAAAATCTGAAACAACGAATGCGTTCGGCCATTTTCAGACTCTTTTTCTTATCTATTACGAACTCTCTGAGATTATGCCGCCACTTGTGGCGTCAACTAGCTGTAGTTAGTCTTTTGAACCTATCATACCCACCTACATACTTTTACCCACATACCTACCAACTAACTTACCTACCTTCATAGGAAGCCGTTTGACTATCTCTAAGACACACACTGTATGACAAGGTTTGATTTAAAGGCAATTAAGGTATCATGGCACGTTAGAAAGGGGAATTTTTAATGATTTACAAAATTATTTATTTTTCAGCTCCCATATTATCCATCTTTTTGAAAACTTTTTTACAATATACTGAAGGTTGAAGGAACACAAAATTTTTTTTTTTTTTAGCATATTGTCTCTTATATAGGTGGAGCTGAAGTCGTGTAGAAAAAAAAACACATCCTCCATTACGGACACTTAATCTCCGGATTGGCTAATCTGAAACAAAAAACCAAAAAAAGATTCATAATTATTAAGCTTTCGGACACAGGAATTCACCAAAAAAATAAAAAAAACCCTAAAAATAAAAGGATAGGAGCGTTTTGAAAAAAAGTGTCAAAAATTGACTGCGTTTTTCACCTTTTTTCCCAGAAAAAGTACTTTAAATTAAAAATTTTCTTCAATATTGTGGTGGATTCTTGTAAAAAATAAGTTAATAAAAAGAACTAAACAAATTTTTTTTAAATCGGTCGAGCCAATCCGGAGATTAAGTGTCCGTAATGAAGGATGTGTTTTTTTATGTTACGTTTACGTTTTTTTGTGTTCCTTAAACCTTCAATATAGTTATTGTAAAAAAATTTTCAAAAAGATTGATAATAAAGGAGCTGAAAAATAAATAATTTTGTAAATCATTAAAAATTCCCCTTTCTAACATGCCATGATACCTTAACTGAAGATTGTAAATTTTTTCTTCCATCTAGACGTATTTCATTAGTACCTTACCAAGATCCTTTGTGAAAACCTAACCTATAAATGAAAGTTTAATAAAATAAAAATAAAGTGAGAACGATTCTGTGTGCTTCGACTGACACTGTGAACTTAAACCAACCATGCCCCATTTTGCATAATTTAGTCCTTTTTAACGACTTACCAACTTGATCATAAAATTCCCAGAATCACCACTTATAGCCCACTGTCACTTTCACAAACCTCATACTAGGATATTGGAATTAAGAGAAAATATTTCTAACAAATGTCAGAAACCCACAAAAAACGAAAGTCAGATCGGTACACTGGTGATCCCGGGAACTTATTGATTGGATTTGTAGGTTTGGCAGGGTGAGTGATAAGCTTATAGTAAATTCTTCTAAGCGATGGAACTGACATATGTTGCCCCCTAGGGTAGATCACTCCGTAGGTAAAAGTTTATTACTAGTTTGTGCAGAGTGTCCTTTGTGCACCCGTTGTTGCTAGATGGGAGACGCAGAGGTTGTTGGAAAACTTCGAGGTTGGTGTCTTTGCTGAGTTTATTTTGGATGATGTATGCGCTGCGATATGGTGTTGTTGTTGTTGTTGTTGTTGTGCTTTTAGGGTTAGGTTAAGTTATGGTTATATGGCCCATTGTGATAGCACATATTCCACTCGTTTTGAAATGTGTATGCAACATTGTTTTTTCAACATGTTGTACGTTTACCTGGTACAAAAAAAACTGCTCGAGCTGTTTGTAATAACTGATTGGAGTTCAAAGAATATAAGTTTGTCCAAAGGTCAAGAATTACAGTGGGTAATGCTGAATGGATGCAGAAACAAAAAAAAGGAATAGTTGAGAATCGAACCCACGACCACTGGTAGGGAAAGTTCAGTGCATTTTAGGCTAGGCTATCGAGGCATGGGGTCAAAGTGCATTTATTCTAATACATCTTAGGACCTCTGTGCAGGTCAGTGGCGCACACAGGATTTTATTTTGGCGTGCGAGGGGTTGAATTGAATTTGAAACATTTGATATTTTGCACCAGCAATTTTTGTACTGGATGAGCTCATCAAAACGACAAAATTTGGATCAAATAGGAACAAATTTAAATTTGATTTTATGAAAAAGGACATTCACTCCTTCTTTTCTGACTCTTTATATGCTTTTCTACACATCAACCTCGCCTTCTTCTTGAACAAAATAATGCCTTATATATGTTTCAACTTAATTATATTAAATGTCACAAAGTTTAGTAATTAAGTAATTACTCTCCAAATTTATTGTCAACAATTTTTGCATTTTCCAAAACAAAACAAATCTATGCTCCGTGTCCGTTTAAGCTTTGAGATTTGATCTGTGATTGATCTCACTTCCATGAATCACTGTCATATTAATTGAAAAGTCATGAAGTGAATAGCTTTTTCCATAAGGCAGCTTAAATATATTCATATGTATATATATACATTTATTTGTGTATGTGCGTATGCGTGTCATTGCAGTAAGTGTTCGACCTACTTGTGGCTTCCCTAAAACACTATAAAAACACAGAAATTAATTACCTCCTGCGGTGTAAATCCAATATCAAACAATAACACACACACACACACGCACACAAATGCACACAAACCATACTTAATAGGATTACTTGCTTTATTGCAAAATTATAATAGAAAAACAAAGAGAAATTAAGGGAATATGTCAAACATACGCACATCATTCACACACATACATATGCACTGCACTCAAATCATGCAAACACACATCTTATACAGGGTGATCCAAATTGAGTTGGTGATTTACGTTAGAATTCTTAGCGGCTAAAAGCTTTCAAAAAGAATCTCTTATTAAAAGCCAATATCGGTAACAATAGATTCTTAGAATTATTTTGAAGAAGTAAGTCCTGATTGACCTTGAAGTGCCTTATTTTCAAAAAGTAATTTTCAAATAACTTGAGTCCTTACTCTCAAAGAAGCAGGATCCATTAAAGTTCTCTACTTAAAACTGGTCGTCACATCATTCAAAAACAGACTAATACTATGCTATACTATTCGCCCCAAATATTTACTTGGGGAAATGCTTGGATCAATTGTCAGAAATAGTTATTCAGGTCATCCTTAAATTGATCTAATACACTCAAAACTGTGGGAGCCTCAACAAAGAGGACGATTTTCCTTGGCAACTGACAGTTACTTAATCCTTCAAGATTTACAACACTTTCCACTTCGTTAAGTTGTTGTGTCATTGAATGATATGCAAAGTGATCTCTGAGTAGGATTATCAAGTTTACGCTAATATTTTCCCGCATTCTAATCCATAATGTACCCATAGAAAATTTTCAAGGAATAATGTCCTGTATAGTGGTGATGGTTTTAATTACTAAGTTAGACTTTGTAGATAGTTCAAGTTAGCTTAGGATCAGCATTGTGTTCCCATTGTATTTCTACGAGATGGATGTTTCCTTTTGTCTCTCGTGGATACAATGGATAGACATATTTTGTGAAGCATCATCCTACAAAATTTTGACGATTTTTTATCGCGAGGGAATTTTAAGTTTTAGTAGCTTAGGAAGGCAATTAAAAGCCCACTTAGTTCAAAATAAATTGAAATTGACTGGGGCCCTTAGAAATAGATTGTTCCTTGTATCTGTTCTGGAGATATATATAAGTATTCATTAGGTAGATTAGATTAGGTTAGGAACGCAATTTAGAAGAGCTCATTTACATCACAATCTCCCCTCTGGGATCCTAGGAAATAGATCGCCCCATGAGTCTCTCCTGGACATATAAATAAGTATCCCTTAGGTAGATAAAATAAGGCTAGGAACAAAATTAAAAGGATATCACTTAAATTAAAACCGACCCATTGGGATCCTAAGAAATAGATTGTATATATCATGTGTCTCCCCTGGAGATACACATAAGTATTCCTTAGGTAGATTAGATTAGGTCAGGAATGCAATTAAAAGGAGCTCACTTAGATCACAATCGTCCCACTGGAATCCTACGAAATAAACTGTCCCATGAATCTCTCCTATCGATGCACATAAGTATTCCTTAGGTAGGTTAGATTAGGCTAGAAATGCAAGTAAAAGGAGCTCACTTAGATTACAACCGACCAACTGGGATTCTACGAAATCAATTATCCCATGAGTCTCTCATAGAGATACACATAAGTGTCTCTTAGATAGATTAAATTAGGATAGGAAAACAATTAAATGGAGCTCACTTAGATCATAATCAACCCACTGGGATCATGAAGAATAGATTGTCCCTTGCGTCTCTCCCTTAGATAGATTAGATTAGGTTAGGAACGCAATTAAAAAGAGCTCACTTAGATCATAATGGACCCCTATGATCCCATGAGATAGATTATCTCTTGTATCTCTCCCATAGATATGCATACCTCTTAGATTAGATTGGGCTAGCAATGCAATTAATTGGAACTCACTTAAATCGGAATTGATCCATTGTGGTCCTTTGAGATAGAACAATCTATACATCGTTCCTAAGAATTTGCGGGAACTCTCTTGATTCATTAATTAAGGGAGCAATGTTACTGATACACAAATAGGTTCAAATAGGTACTTTCTTTAATCAAAGCAGAGCAATCAGCCGATCCAATTCAATTTCAACTGTGACAGTATTCATTGAAGAGTAGCTTAGAACCTTGAATAGGTCTTTGTCAATTATCCATTGGGCAGGCAACGTCGAAACTGTCACAGAGAAAGCATCTCGTTTTAACTGCAATATTTGGTTACTTCTTAAATATTTCTACTTTTTTCACTTCTCCCTAATACCAACAAATATCTGATTGAGACCTCTGACCTCATAGAAAACTCAAGTTTGGTGACACTTTAAACATCAAAAAAAGAAATGAAGAGTAAGAAAAAGTGATATTTTTTGATGTTCGCAAATAGATTCGCAAACAGACATTTTGATAGGAAAAGTAAACAGTAACAGAAGAAGCCATAGCGCAATTTTTTACACACAAACACACACACACAAATATTTAAGGGGGGTTTCTACCTTGTGCGGCCGAGAAAACATGTTTTTTTGAAAAATGTTTGATGGGAAGGTTTTTAAGATAAACACTGGAACATTTTTTCAGATGTAGGTATATGTTTATTGTACAAGTAAAAAAAGTTTCAAGATAAAATATGCAAAGGGGGGAGGGGGCCATCGAGCAATGGCGGCGCGCCTTCCTTACTCGCGGAAGTCCTGCCGCTGTTTGAGATGACTTGAAACACAAAAATGAAATTTTTTCTTATTCTGTATCCTTTTGTATATGGCAGGAACTAGGGTTTAAAAAAAAAATGAAAAATGAAGGATAAATACGATTTTGACTAAAAAACTCAATTTTTACCTACTTTTTCCAATACAAATTTTTATTTTTAATGACAAAAAATTATTATTTCTTGAAGATTCTAGTTCTGGCCATAGCTAAGACCTTGATAAATGACTGTTTAAAATTTCGTAGCTATTGCTCAACTCGTGTGGCCTAAATCACTTCCGCAAGGTCAAAAAATGTAGTTTTGAGAAAAACGCGTTCAAAGTTTTGCTTCAGTGGTTGGCGGCGGCTCGGCGCGCTCGACACCGCTACCTGTTTCGATAAATTGCTTCCGTAATTCGAAAGATTTCAACTTCAAATTTTGGGAGCGTATTCTACAATCATGTATTAATCCAAAAATGCATGAAAAAAAATCGATTTGTTTGACCGCACAAGGTAGAAATCCCCCTTAAAGAAATTCAAATACCGAAGACCACAATACCGCACTGACCTTCAGTGCGCTGCCTCTGTGTCTGTGTCTGGACAAGAAGCGCCCATAGGCAAAGCGAAAATTTCCAGCGTCCAGAATGAAAGCAATAAACGAAACGACGCCGAGCCGGCAAATACCGATTGGGTGACATCGACGGTGGGTTGAAGTGAGAAAAATGGCGCACACAAGCCGGCTGTGTACACACAAAACGTATTAATGTTTATTTCGTAGAAACTGTCGGCGTGACAGTTATGAAGAGAAGCGAGGAGAGGCGGAGGCGGCTATGCAATGAGGCGTGCAGTGGGAAGGACAACGACGCCTGTAGGGATTAATTTAGCTGCCGGTAACATGAAGTAAACATGCGCTGGGCGTAAATATGTACAGATACACATACACACACACACATACATACTGCACATAAACACGTAACTTGACAACGACGACGAGAACAATGTACTGGAGGCGCTGGTGGCTGGTTGCGGCTGTAGTCGGCCGCCGGTGTTGCCATCCGCACACAAATGTCATTAATAATTCCAAGGAAAATGGCTCAAGGATATGAAGTCGTGGGTGAAGCTGAAGCAAGTTGTTGCTTTGCGCTGTTGCTTCCAGAGTCAACTACTTGTCGGGTTTTGGTGTTGAAGCGGCGAGGGGAGGGGCACAGCGGCACATGGCGGATTAGTTGTGCAAGCGACATTAAGCACAACTTAGACACATCCGATCCCTGCGGGAGTCGGAGGGGGGTAGTGTGAGGCCATGAGTTTTCGTCCTGCTGTGCAGCAAATTTTTAAATCTGCTGAGAATTTAAATTTGTGAAAATGTCATGAGTCAAATTTAAAGTGTAGCGGTTTTTAAAGCAACTAGTGATGACAATTTTTGATACGTTTGAGAATCGATTATTTTAGAATTGATGTTTTTAGGGTAACGAATATTTTCCAAAGGAATTGTTACTTTTAAACAAGAATATTTTTGGTTTGTTTGGCATATTCCAAATTAGCAATATTTGAGTACTTTTCAGTTCAGTAGAACAGCCGATTCGATACTGGGTACTTTTTGTTACTTAGTAAACTATCGTTTTGAAAGTGAGTACAAAACTGGATGCTGAGTAAATAAATCGAATCCATACTATGGGTTTGTTTTACTGAATACAGGTATAATTTTAAAACCAAGTACTTTTCAGTACCGGGTACAAGTATTAATTCTTTGCTTAGTAGTTTTGGACACTAAGTGTTAGTATCAATTCGAAATTGAATACTTTTTGTTACTAAGTGCTAATTTTCAATTCTCCGTTAAGTATTTTTCGTTACTGACTTCAAGTATTTATTATTTGCTAAGTATTTTTTGTTACTGTTTGTAAGAATTGATTCCATATTGAGAACTTATTACTACTGAGCAATAGTACTGATTCTTATCGTTACTGTGTACATATATAGTTTTTTTTATTGGGTACATTTCGTTACTGGGCACAAGTAACTATTCTTTACTAAGTACTTTTTGTTACTGTGAAATTATTGATTCAAAACTGAGTACTTTTCGTTACTAAGTACAAATATTCATTCGATACTGAGTACTTTTCGTTACTAAGTGCAAGTACACATTCGATACTGAGAACAGTTCGTTACTAACTACAAGTATCCATCCGATACTGAGTAATTTTCGTTACTCAGTACAAATATCCATTCGATACTGAGTACTTTTCGTAACTTAGTACAAGTATTCATTCGATACTGATTACTTTTCGTTACTAAGTGCAAGTATTCATTTGATACTGATTACTTTTCGTTACTTAGTGCAAGTATTGATTCTGTACTAAGCACTTTTCGTTACTGAGTACTAGTATAGATTCTTTACTGAGTATTTGTTTGATACTGAGTTCAAAAATCAATTTAAAACTGAGTTCTTTTCGATACTTGGTGCAAGTATCGATTCTTTACTAAGTAATTTTTTACTGAGGGCAAGTATTGATTCCGTACTGAGTACTTTTTGTTACTGAGTACCATTATTGATTCTTTACTGAGTTTTTTTTTAAACTGAGTGCAAGAATCAATTTATAACTGAGTACTTTTTGTTACTGAGGGCAAGAATTCATTCTGTACTGACTACTTTTCGTTACTGAGTACTAGTATTAATTCTGTACCAAGAACTTTTCGTTACTGAGTACTAGTATTGATTCTTTACTAAGTACTTTTTGATATTGAGAGCAAGAATCAATTTAAAACTGAGTACTTCTCGATACTGGGTACGAGTATCGATTCATAACTAGGTACTTCTCGTTACTGATGGCAACTATTGATTCTATACTGAGTACTTTTTGGTACTAAATATAAGAATCGATTTAAAACTGAGTACTTTTCCATACTGGGTACATGTATTGATTCTTTATTGAGTACTTGTCGTTACTGAGTACTAATAATGAATTTTTACTAAGTACTTTTTGTCACTGTGTACCAGTATTGATTCTGTATTAGTTACTTTTTGATACTGACTTCAATTTAAAACTGAGTACTTCTCCCTACTGGGTACAAGAAGCGATTCTTGACTGAATACTTTTAGTTACTGTGCACCTGTATCGATTCTTTACTGAGTACTTTTAGTTATTGTGTACTAGTATCGATTATTTACTGAGTACTTTTCGATACTGGGTACGAGTATCGATTCTTTACTGAGTACTTTTTCATACTGAGTACAAGTATCGATTCTTTGTTGAGTACTTTTTGTTCCTGTGTACTAGTATTCATTCTTTAGTGAGTACTTTTTGATACTAAGAGCAAGAATAAATTCAAAACCGAGTACTTCTCGATACTGGGTACAAGTATCGATTCTTTGTTGAGTACTTTTTTGTTACTGTGTACTAGTGTAGTGAAAAATGTCCTTTATTGTGTGTGTGTTGGTGTAAGTGGTCTATTGTTGGCGGACCTCGCCTCAATTGTGGATGGCTAAGTTAGAGCCTCAGTGAGCTTGCGGAAAAGAACACACGAGTTGTCTCTAGCACAAAAGCCGATTTATTTCCGTGAAACAAGGTCTTATATACTAAAAAGATATAACTGTTATATTACTGGGCATTTCCAATGCTCCGCCCAAATTTCCAGTAGTTTCTCATCGCGCCAATCACAACGCGGGTCAAATCTGACAACGCGGCACTTTCCCAAAGTGGGCCAGCGCTCTGCGTTGACCTGCGGTAGGTCGGGTCGAGTTACATGCGCGATCGGTGCGAGTGCCCACATATGTGTCGCTTGTGCAAGTGCAGGCCACTTGTGCATGGGTCACTTGACACTTGCAAGTGTAAGCAAAGTGGCGCGCACCGCTCGATGCACGTCGGTCTCACCGATTGGCTTGTGCGCTATAGTGTTGGTATTAGTGGTCACGCGGTACCACTACACCCTTACCCTTAAGCGAAAAATTTTTCCTTGGAAAAATTTTTAGAATTTCGGGGGGCATTGGAATTGCTTTACAATGTTGTTATTAAAATGAGTTTACAATATGATATCTATCTTATAAAACGGTTATGTGGTTAGGTTGTGTTCTAATAATAATTGTATGTGTTCTTAAAATATGTTTTATTTTTGTTGAGTTAGATTAATGTCTATGTTTAGTTTTTACATTTATTGTTTATCTCCTAAGTACTTCTTTAGATTGTTGTTGTGTAGTTCTTTGAGTTTTCCATTAATATCTATTATTGTATTTACACCTTTTCGTTCTACTATTCTGTATGGTCCGTGGTATGGACTTTGTAATTTTTTATTTGTCTCTAATCGTATAAAAACTAAATCTCCTATTTCGAATTGTGTTTTATTTGTGTTCTTATCATAATTAATTTGTCTCTTATGTTTAGCTATTTCTATCATATTCCTAGCCTTATCTATGGATGTTTGCAGCCTAACTTTTAGTTCGTTGGCGTAATTGTCAAAGTCATAAATTTGTTTGTTGTCAAATATTTTGTCACTTGGTAGTGACGGTAATTTTCCGAAGACTAACTCGTATGGGGAATACTGCGTTTCGACATGTGGTGTCGTATTATACGCGAAAGTGAAATATGGTACCCATTTGTCCCATTCGTGTTCGGTTGTAAATGCTAGTAAGTATTCATGCAGTGTTCTGTGGTTACGTTCGAGTGCTCCGATTGTTTGATGATGGTAGGGTGTCGAAAAAATTTGTCGCACGTCAAGTAATTGGCATATGTTGTGCATTAGCTCATTTGTGAACTCGGTGCCTCGGTCGGATTTCAACGTTTTGAAACAACCGTACTTGAGAATGAACTGTTCTACAAGAGTTTTTGCTGTCGTTCGTGCGTCCTTGGTTTCCATCGGGTGTGCAATAATAAATTTTGTTAAATCACATTGCATTGTGAGTATGTAGCGGAAGCCATTTGATATTCTCAATGGTCCGACTGTGTCAATGGTAATGGTTTCAAAGCTTTTTGCCGGCGTGTCTGTTTTGACCATTTCTTCTTTAGTGTGCCTAATTGTTTTATTCTTGCAGCAGGTCAGGCAATTGTTGACGAATTCTTTTACCATTTGTCTCATGTTCTTCCATGTGTATCGTTGTTTTAATTTTAGGATCGTCTTTCGAATTCCTAAGTGTCCGGCTGTGCTGGCGTTATGATATTCATCAATTAGTTTGTACTGTTGTAATTTGCTTTGAACATTTCGTGGAGCGTTGTATATAAGTATTTTTGTAGGCGAGCATTTGTTTTTATTTATTTCGTTATATCTTTCCTTGAATGCATTCATTGTTATATTTTCAAACTTAAAATTTTCTCTGCAAAGGGCTAGCTCCTTTATATGCAGGTTCTTTAGTGAACTGTGTAGTTTCTCCAACATTGAATCTAGATTCAAAGGGTCATCGCTACAAGTCACGTGCACTTCATAATTGTCAATATGTATCATCGGCCGATGCTTTTCTTTAATTTCAAATTTCAATTTTTTCATATTTTTCACGTCGTTCATAGAGGTACATTCCCATATGTAGAGTTGATCAGGCTCTTGAGATTTGTCCTTCCTATTGTCACGTGTATTGGTACCATTATTCTCATTTTCAGTAATGCGCGCATCTTCAATGTTCTTTGTTTCATTTGCTCTTAGATTTGCTGCCTTGCTCCTTGTAATTGCTAGAATTTCTTTTCGTTTGTCGTCATGTACGTTATCTTCCTGTGTTGGAATCATTGCCTTCAGGGTGTCGCTGTCTATTTTTATGCGTGATAAAGCATCCGCGTTTGTGTTAATTTTTCCTTGTTTGTATATTATTTCGAAGTCATAATCAGATAAGTCTAATCTGATTCTTGTCATTTTCGACGATGGGTTTTTATGGGAAAATAGTGAAACTAGTGGTCTATGGTCAGTTACTACAATGAATTTTCTACCGAAGAGATATGATCTGAAATAATTTATTCCCCAGTGTATTGCTAAGAGTTCTTTTTCTATAATTGGTTTATTTATATCGTGTTTTTGTAGTGATTTGCTTGCATAAGAGATTGGTAAGTCATGTCCTATTTCACCTTGTGATAGTACCGCTTAAATGTGATTTAATTGACTTGTCTGTTATTAAATATCTTCGTCCATTGTGTGTTCTTCCGCCCCCGGAGGAGTCGAATTCTGTTCCTCCGGGTCGCCCTCGTTTCCCTGTATGTAATTTATTCGAGTTGGGCGACCTTGTCGGTTATTGACATTATTGTTTTGGTGAGCATTTTAATTGCTGTTGGTATATGACCGTGAATTGTTTCTGTCGCTTTGGTTGTTGTTTTGGTTTCTGTCGTTCTGGTTTTGATTTCGGTTCTGTTGGTGGTAACTTGAGTTGTTCACATACTCGCTTCGCTGCCGAGTTCCGATTTTGGTCGGTTGGTAGCAATTTGCGTTGTTGACACATTCATTTCACTGCTGGTTATGTGCATTACTGCTATTCTAATATTCTTAATGTATAGTGTAACGTAATGACAATTTGCAAATGTTTTTCTGGTGTATATTTTTGATTTGATAATAAGTTTATTCGTATAATTATAATATAATTATTCTTGTGTACATTTTTTTTTTTTTTGTTTCTTATAAAATTATATATTTATAAATGTGTTACAACGGGTTCTTGTGTACATGTATATTTTGTTAGACAGTTTCATTCAAAGATTTCTGGGTAGCAAGGATGGTTAGCTGGTCAACGTCTCTTGAGTTTAATATATGCGTAAAAGTAGGGCCATATAGTTCAGAGGCATGGCGAAATGAAAATACTTTTGAAAGAATCTCGTAACGATTGATATTAAAATCACGCTCCATGCATTCGTACGGCAGATCTCGGCCATGATGCAGCTCAATAGCCACAGCTAATTTCTTCAAAATTTGTATCATAACTCTCTCAATATCTTCCTCAGGAATTTTTCCGATATATTGTCGGTGTTGTCGTGTGGCAGTCGGGAAGTGCTTTTCGCAAAAGTTTAGACGGTGATTGTAGCCCATCAAATGATCTTGCATGCCATGCTCATCCGAAATAAGTTCGCATAACCCGCACTCAAACCTCGCATATAAGTCACCAGGGCCTTTAAGTATTTTGATTACATACTCAACGCCTATCAGTCCCAGTACGTTGTCATCACTTAGTTTGTGACTAAATTTTTTTGTTGCAAACGCTGGTTGGACTGGTTCGTGCATCTTTGGGGCTGTCTTCTTCTTTTTTAGTGGTAGGTGCTCCTTGAAAATCTGGTCTGATTTTGCGATTCCAAAATCTGGTCTGGTTCAGAAGGTGTTCGTGTTGGGCAGGATCTGTTTTGCAGTTGTTTCTTTATTGATTTAGGGAATCCGGTCTGGGTTTCAGAAACAGAAGATGTGGGTAGAAAGTGGCAGGTGGGTCGAAAGTGGCAGGATCGCCATGTAGTGAAAAAAGTCCTTTATTGTGTGTGTGTTGGTGTAAGTGGTCTATTGTTGGCGGACCTCGCCTCAATTGTGGATGGCTAAGTTAGAGCCTCAGTGAGCTTGCGGAAAAGAACACACGAGTTGTCTCTAGCACAAAAGCCGATTTATTTCCGTGAAACAAGGTCTTATATACTAAAAAGATATAACTGTTATATTACTGGGCATTTCCAATGCTCCGCCCAAATTTCCAGTAGTTTCTCATCGCGCCAATCACAACGCGGGTCAAATCTGACAACGCGGCACTTTCCCAAAGTGGGCCAGCGCTCTGCGTTGACCTGCGGTAGGTCGGGTCGAGTTACATGCGCGATCGGTGCGAGTGCCCACATATGTGTCGCTTGTGCAAGTGCAGGCCACTTGTGCATGGGTCACTTGACACTTGCAAGTGTAAGCAAAGTGGCGCGCACCGCTCGATGCACGTCGGTCTCACCGATTGGCTTGTGCGCTATAGTGTTGGTATTAGTGGTCACGCGGTACCACTACACTAGTATACATTCTGTACTGAGTACGTTTTGTTACTGTGTATTAGTAATCATTCTTTACTGAGTACCTTTTGATACTAGATGCAAGAATCAGTTTAAAACTGAGTACTTTTTCATACTAGGTACGAGTATCGATTCTTTACTGAGTACTTTTTCATACTGGGTACAAGTATCGATTCTTTGTTGAGTACTTTTTTGTTACTGTGTACTAGTATACATTCTGTACTGAGTACGTTTTGTTACTGTGTACTAGTAGTCATTCTTTACTGACTACCTTTTGATACTAGATGCAAGAACCAATTTAAAACTGAGTACTTCTCGATACTGGGTACAAATATCGCTTCTTTGCTGAGTACTTTTCGTTACTGAATATAAGTATTAATTCTTTTCCGAAAACTTTTCATTACTGAGTACCAATATTTAGACTAAGTACAAGTATCTTTTCAATACTTAGCACTTTTTGTTACCGAGTTCTTTAGATAACTCAGAACTAATACTTTCAAAAAGCAAATTCGGCCGTTTCTACTGAGAATCGACTACTTATTGCTTTAAGTTACGTTTCCGCCCAAAACCAGTCAGCATGTGCAATCGTTTCGGTTTTTTTTTACCATCTTCCCAAAAAAAAAATTCAATTAACCGAAACTCCAGTGGGGCAGCCGGCTGCTGTGTACGCGGCGTTGCGTGGTTTGCCTCGGAAATACCCAATTCCCCTAACGCCACAATATTTGTTAATATTTTCACCATTTGTTGTTGCTTTTGTACGCACACGTACAGAAATACGTGAGATGAAAAACCGAAAGAGGAAACTCGGCGCTAAATTTCTCCGCTTTCACCTGGTCCGCCAGCTAATTGGGCCAACATCTTGTCGGCTATCACGTTTCGTCAATTTGTTTCTCGTGCGAGCTTTAAATATTAAAGCGGCAAGCTGGCGAATCTGCCGAGCTAAAAAAAACAACTAAAAACGAAAAAATATACAAAGGGTTTTGTTGCTTGAATGGATGAGAGAAAATCTCTTTTTTAATTTTTAATGTTTATGAATATTTTTGAAGCGAAGCAGCTGCACGGATTTTTACTTACACATTTATGATTATAAATATTTATGCGTCTCAGAGTTGTACCTACTTTTATTTGCTGTGCAGAGTAGTGAATGAGAATGGAGTAAATTTTGAGATATTGTTTGATTTTTAAGACTGAAACTGTGGTACATTTCTGATGTGTTGAAGGGTAGTAAGAAATTGAATTAATTTTCATTGCAGGAAATTGATTGAAATTGATTGATTGAAATTGCAGGAAAAGTAATCAGAATTAATATATAATAACTTGTCTTTACCTTTAAGCTTATTGATTAAATTTTTCTTACTAATCATTTTACACTTTCATTGCGTTTCATTGCAGTTCCGATTTGGAGCACTTGCGATCGGTTTTCATGGCCGTGGAAAATGGCGATTTGGGCATGTTGAAGTCGCTGGGCATCAAAGACTCCGAACTGGGCGATGTCAAGTTCTTTTTGGAGAAGCTGGTCAACACTGGCTTCCTAGACTGAGTGGCACCAGATCCCGCTTCTGGATTTTATTATGCACACGCACAGCCCATCAATCCCAGTTTTTATTCGTACTTGGGCGCACCCTACGACATCTACAACTACTAAACATAGTGTAGGACAGTAGGCTGTTGCCCGACTAGCGAATAAATTGCACACACACACAGACAAACAAACAAATAATCCAGTCACACAGCAATCAAATCGACACATCACACACACACACACACACACGAAGTCAGGAATTTCAGTCACCACAACACACATGGTAAATTTTTTTCTCAATTTTTAAACAAATGCTACATGTTTTTGCTTTGTTTTTTAATTATACAAATTATTAACTTTTTATAGAAAATTTTCTAAAAAAAATCAAAAAAATCTAAAATACAAATATTAAAAAAGTTTTTGTTTTTCAACTGTACACGAAGGAATGACAAGAACAAGAGAAAAGAGAAGAAGTATTGCACTATTATGTCGCCTCATGTAAAGAATTAAGAATAAGAAGAAGAAGCAGCAACAGCAATAGAACAACAATAACAATCGTTGTTTTTCATGTTGTTAAGAAACTATCGACGCACATTGCTCTCTATGCGCTTTCATTGCGTTTTTTCCGATCGATTTTTCCCATTTTCACCACCAAGCCAACAACAAGCAAAACAATTACAACACTTTTTGTTGAATATTTAAATATTGAGAAAAAACCAAAAACAACAAAACATCAACAAAAACAACAACAACAAATACAAACAAAACATTCAACGGTTTTCCAAACATAAAATTTAAATGTGTACATTGAATTCTAATAAAATGTGGAAGCAGGATCGGTCAGAACAATGAAGCAAAACCAAAAAAAAACATCTATAAAAATTATGCTAAATAACAACAACAACTACAAATAAAAGTATTTACTAAAACTATGCAAATACGATGGAAAGTACCAAATTAATAAGAAGCAAAGAAGCGGCAACAATTTTGTTGACAAAGAGCAAACGACAGCGATTTATGCAAATATAATTTTTTTTGTGATGTTATGTTTAGCTGAAATAAGTAGTTGAAGCGTAATGCAAATAAATAAAAGCTTAAACAAACAACGTATTCGTATGCTGAAAATTAATGGTTTTCAATGCAAAATCCTATCACACAACCAACTAACTGTACTTATGTATGTATGTATCTCACAATGGCTATCAGTAAAATACCTTCCAATTATTACAACAACAACAACTAAAACGACAACAACAACAGCAACATATCTGAAATGTGAAATAATTTTTGAATATTTTTTAAAAGTTTTTGAAATGTTTTAAAAAGAATTTAATACAAAACCCACTCTAAATGTAAAGGTAGACTTAGAATCGTTTCAGATGGAGAGAGAGAGGGAGAGAAGAGAGAAGAGAGAGGGAGAGGGAAAGAGAAAGAGAGAGGGAAAGAGAAAGAAAGATATAGGAAAAGTATTGGTTCAGCTAATTCTAAGAGAAGGAATAAAGAGTGGATGGAGAAAAATGCCAAATGGGGCAAAATAAAAAGCAAGTTAGAAGAAAGCAAACATGCTGGGAAAATGTTGAAAGAGAATGATAGAAAATGATGGAAACGAAAGGAATAAAATGTTCAAAAGGAAAAAATCCCTGAAGAATGCGAGAAGATAATGAAGAAGAATTAAGAAGAGATCAGTAAAGGCATCAAGAAAATAATACAAGAGGGATTAGTTCCAAAACGAGAAACAACTAAAAAGAAGATTTAGAAAAGAAAGGCTTTGAAGATGAATCAGCAATCAGCTGAAAGTAAAGATGAAAAATGGAAACCAGCTGAAAGCTTAGACAAAAAAACCACACGAAAAATATGAGTTCAGGTATGGGAAACCTTTTAGCTGGGAGCAATGATAAAAAATAGAAGAAGTAAGGAAAAATAGTAAAAAAGAAAGGGAAAGCAGCGAAAAATGGTCAGCAGAATAAAGAGAAAAAAATTTAGCTGCAAATGAAAATAAAGACTCAAAAAAGATCGGAAGAGAGTAGAGAGAAAATACAGGAAAGATATGAAAGAAATAAAAACTAAAAGAAAAAAGAGAAGAAAGTGTAAGAAGCACCAAAAGCGAGTTGGTTGCAGAGAAAACTAAAAAGTAGAAGAAGAAGAAACTGATTCAAGTAAAAAGACAAATTGCAGTAACAGAAACTACAAAAGTAGTGAAATCAGTTAGAAAGAAAGATGAAGAAAAAGCACAAAATGTAGAAGAAAAGCAAATGGCGGGAAATTAATGATGGAGGAACTTTTAGGCTCTAATTTACTACTTGAAGGATATGACGGAAACAAAACGAAGAGCAAAAAAGATGGAAGAACTTGGAGGCTCTCTGCTTGAAGGATACGACAGAAACAGAAAGAAAACCAGATAAAGAGAAGAAGCTGAAAAGTGAACCGGGACTTGGAGACTTCTTATGTAGTTTTCGGCTTAAAAATAAAAGACAAGAGGAGTCAAAATAAAAAAGAATGGTAGTAGAAGTGATGCGAAGAACAACAAAAGATGTATGTCGAACAGAAAAAATAAAAGTGGAAAAGTTATCAGCAGAGTAAAAAAAGAGGTAGAGAAAAACAAACCAGAAAGAACAGAAGAACTAAAAGTGCCCAGCAGAGCAAAATCATAGAGAAAAAGGAAGCAGAATGAGATGAAGTGAAGGACTGCAGTAGAAAGAAGCGGAATAGAAGAATCAAACGTACAAAAGTGGCCAGCAGAATAACGCGAAGAAGTAGAAAGAAAGAAAGCAACCAGAGATTGAAGATTGTAGAACAAAAGGAATAAAAGTGGCTAGCAGACTAAAGCGAAGAGATGAAGAAAGCTAAGTAAGAAAAAATGCAAGAAGTGAAACAATTGGAGGAGTATAAACACGACAAGTGGAAAGAATACAAAAAGTCTTACGGTGTATTTAAAATTAATAAAAATCTATTATAAAATTATTATTATACCCCAATAGTTGTAGTGTATACAAAAACCAAACAAGAATCTAAAACCCAAAACCAATTAGAAAGCCCTGCAGCTATTAACAGATGTTTAGAAATCATAAAAAAAAAATTATATATATATTTAAAGAAAACCCATTGTAGACGTAAATTAATGATAACAAGAAAAAAACAATAAACACTAACAACCTGAGCAGTTTGCGGTATCTATGATAACTCAATACAACAACAACAAATGTGTCCAATACAAAATATTTCGCATACATATCACGAAGGCATGAAAGAAGCAGAATAACTAACGTGTCGATACTTTAAAGACAAAGTGGAAAAAATATGCAGACAAGTTATGAAAAAATTAAAGTCAAAAAAATTAAAATTAAAAAAATTAAAATTAAATACAAAAAATTTAATTTTAAAAAAATCAGTTTTAGTCAATAAACTAATGTTTAGATAAGACAAAAAACTAAACAATTTAAGTGAAAAAAGGTATTTTGTAGTTTATAGTAAATGGCGAGTTACATAAAATTTTTTCAAATACATTAATGACATAGTTGAATGTTGAAGTTTAAGTGGCTTTTCAAAAAGAAATACTTAAAAAAAAATATTTTTCATATACATGTTTTTTTTTAAATAAAATATAGAAAATTATTTTGCATTGTTTGTAAGAAAGTTGAAGAGCTCTGATTTGTTAAACAATTCTGACCCATAACAACTTTTCAATTGGATGTATTGGTAGAATGACAGTTTGAATTGGAGTGCAAGGTGATTTTATAAAAAAAAATTATAAAAAAACTTTTGCTTAGTGAACAATTTTTTTATTTTTTGTTGTATGATTTTGATGGATAATTTATGGCAATAATTTGTTTAATTAAATTTGTGATTATTTTGGTTGTTTCAAAACTATTTTAAATGTTCAGATTTTGTTTGAAAATTGATTACAATATTTTTTTAATTTAAATTGTAAATATTCACAATATTTCAAAACTATTTGAAGTTAGTTGAAATAATTGTTGAATATTTTTTACAAATTGTGAATATTTTAGATCTTTGAAAGCCTCAAAATTTGGTTTCTACAACTTTTTTGTTAGTAAATTTTTTCAATTTGATTGCTGTGCGAATCGATATTTTTGCAAACTAAAAGAATGTTTTTCAAACAACTTTTTAAAATATTAAAAATCGAAAAATTATTTGATTTTATTTAACTGATTCTGATGAAGTTAAAAATTCTAATTTAATTTGTTTTTAATGTGAATATTTTATTTAAATATATTTAAAATTAGCTTAAATAATTGTTTAAAATTTTATATTAATTGTGAATATTTCAAAGCTTTGAAACACTCATAATTGAGTTTTTCAACTTTTTGGTTAATAGAAATTTTTTAAATTTTTTCAAACATTTTTCATAGTGATAAATTATTGGATTTGATTTGAATGAATTTTATTTGAATTTTCGAATTATTTGAATTTTCAAATTATTTGAATTTTCAAATTATTTGAAATCGTTCTTAATTTAAATGAAATAAATGTTTGAAATTTTACATAAAATTTGAATATATTGGAGTTTTGAAAACTTACAAGCCACTCCAATTTTTTTGTTAATAGAAATTGTTTTAAATTTTTTCGAGAAATGTTCCATAGTGAAAAATTATTAGATTTTAATTTATATGATTTTATATTTTTATATACGTATATCGTATATATTTATTTATTTATACACTTGTTTATATATATATTTTATTTATTTATATATTTTAATTTTTTTAATTATCAGTTTTGGAAATATTTAAAATCGACTTCAATTTTTCTGAAATAATTATTTAAATGTTTGTATAAATTGTGAATATATCAGAGTTTTGAAAAACTCACAAATGGCTTTCTCCTTCAATTTATTTTTTCAATGTAATTACTGTGCAAATTTTGTTTAGAATTAATAGAATATTTTTAAATTTTGTTCAAACAATATTTCATAGTAAACAATTATGGGATTTTATTATACGTAATTTGATATTTTTATGTATTCATTTTATTTATTTATATATTTTAACCCATTAGTGCATAACGTTGGATAAATCGGACGCCAATTAAATTGTTATTTTAGGAGTTATATATATTTTACTCAAGGTTTATCCTTTTAAAACAGTAGTTTAATATTTTAACTTTATGCACTAATGGGTTAATTTGTTTGATTATCAATTTTTTAAATATTTACGATCTACTTCAATTTGACATAATTAACTAAAATTTTTTATAAGTTGTGAATATATCAGAGTTTTTAAATAATTAATTAAATAAATTTTGGGAATAATTTTTTTAAATGTAATTGTTTCGCAAATTATGTTTTTTTTATTAAATTATTTATTTATTATTTTTAAATTTGTTTTTGTATATAAATTAATTAATTTTTGTTTAGTAATTTATTCATATATCTACATTTTTAATTGGGGTTATTTAGAATTTATTTAATTTTTTATTTTAACTGTTTTGTTAAACCAAATTTAAAAAAAATAGATTTCTATTTTATTAAATTTTTTTATAAAATTTTATATTTAAATTTAATTGAAATAATTTTTTTTATTTTAACTAAAAAAAGATTTTTATTAGGTTTTTATTTAATTTAATTTTTTTATAATTCTTTTTTTTATTTACGTATCTGCTAAACAAAATCTGTTATTTTTTTTCAAGTTACAAACGTTTTTTACCCAACAGTGGCTCCCAAACTGTGCTCTGCCATGTGTCCAATAAACAAATTCGACCTCTTCATCGGCAATAATTTGAATTCAACTTTTGAAACGCTTTTTCTCCTTTCTAACTATAAATGTTGTGATACAAATTGAAACAATTATACACAAAACATACTAAACTATATAGAAAAACCATATACTATACCTACGAAACATATCTGGAATAAACTATTTAGACAAATTTTAGCTGTCTAAGTCGCAAAGTAGAGGAAGGAATTGTGACGAACGCGTATTGAAAAATCTAGCAAAATGTAAAACAAATTGGCCAAGTAGCCACTGAACGAATACTATAAATGTATATTTTTGTAAAAAAAAGAACAAGAAAAACCATAAAATATTGAACCAAGCAAAGCAAACCCAGTAGCAAAAACCACAAAAAACCAGTAGAAGTCAGGTGCAAGCGAAGGAACAGCCAGGCAGGAAAAAAGTCAGAACAAACAAAAAAAAACAAAACATAACACAACAAACGAACCCAACGTCGATTTAAAAACAGAGTTAGTAAACATTTACAAGAACAACTAAAAGTAGAAAGAAACCGTAGAGAAATGTTAAAGAAGAAGAAGAAGAACAAGCAAACGCACCTTAGAGACAAAAACCGAAATTACCAACCAAACAAACGCCGCAACTCGAGAGCAACTTTAAATAATGGAGTTATAAGTACCTTAAATTAGTTTGTAGTGAACACAAAATGAACTAATAAACAGCCCTTTATGCCCTCAAAAAACAAAACCAATAAAAAGTACTCGTACTTCACTACTTTAAAACTAATTCTACTACAATTTAAATGCAAAACTTTACTATCGACAAAAACCTAACCAAACGTTATCGCAGTCAGTAAATTCACTATAAATGTGGCAAGAAAATTACAACAAAAAAATTATGCAAAAAATATATGAAATATTGTATGTATATGCAAAATAGCAACAACAAAAAAAAACTACAAAAACATAAACAAACAAATGTGTCCAATTAAAGGAAAAGCAAAAAAGACACACGAAACGCGCGTCAAAATCACGCAACTTTATTTACAACTAGCAATTTTAAAGCTGTAAATACAACAACAAAAATACATGACACAAATATAAGAAGAAGAAGAAAGTGCAAATAATGAGTCAAACTACTTATTGAGAAAATTGACAAAACACATTAATGTTTAAAAAATTATGAAAAAACCTGAAGCAAAAAGTTGGTGATACTTTGAGTTTGTTTTGCACAATTTAACTAAATTTTATTTGCAATACATTGCACACAAAACAACAATAAAAACACAACACATGCAAGCAGTTTGAAAAAAAAAAAAACAAAATAAAAAAATACAATGACCATTTGTAGGATTTCAATGTTTTCTATGTACAATTTTTTTCAGTGTGAAATAACAAGAATTTTTTGCTCTCTTCTATTACTTATTTGTGTAGCCGTTCGAAAGCTTAATACCACAACAAACATTTACATTATAGAAACGTGTTGAAATGTAGTCAAATATAGAAAAATAAAAATAAAAAATCACTTATACCTTAGCATGTAATGATTATTATCAGTAAACATATCAGCCAGTGGCGGCAGCATGTCATTCGAACTTGTGGCCCGACATGTCACTGCAACAAATTGCGGCAACAGCCAATTGAAATGCATTGAAATCGAATTGAAATCGACAACCGATTACAAACGAGTAGTAAAACATATCAGTTTTGAAACATATCAAATATTTACGCATACATTTAATGATTATATATATATACACCTACATACATACAAACAATACAAAATAATTATACATTGAAGCGGCGAACATAGTCGAAGTGATGAATAGTTGTCGTCGACAGTGTTGAAAGCAAGTTAAAGAAAACATTTATTGAAAGTGAAATATTGAAATTATTGATGTTGCAATATTACTGAAAATGTGTGGCATTTGGAGTTCAATTTATGATACACTGGGTGGATTAGTGGCCGACTTGAGTGTAGGTTAAGCATTGAGGACGATGTGTTGATATTATTTCTTAAACTACTCAGCGAGTGTTTTTGGTTTTTGAATATTTAAACTATAAATATTAAAAAAATTCAAAATGCCTTTTATTTGATTATAACTATTTATTGATAGTTAAATTTTTTTAATTTTTTTATAAATCAAATTATTTTATTTAATTTAAATTTGATTTTATTTTCACTTTACGTTACTTTGACAATTAAAACAAAGTTTATAATTTAAAATTTACAAAAATATTTCGCATTCTAAACTTTGTTTTAATATTCCAAAGTATTTCGATATTCAAAGCTTTCGGAGTAATTTCGAATTGGTTCCGAACTTACAGATTTTGAGATTTATCAACACCTTCTTCGTATTTGAGTTATTTAATAAATTGAGAATAATTTTAGGTAGTTTTGGAATTACTCCGAATTAAAAAAAATGTGTGATTACTAAAATTTTTTGTAATTTGAAAAATCTTACATTATCAGTTTATTTCGGAGTAATTTCGGAATGATTCCGAATTCACAAATTTCTAGATTTATAAGCATTTTTGTTATTTGAGTTATTTAGTTCATTCAGAGTAATTTCAAGTAGTTTTGGAATTATTCCGAATTAAAAAGATTTTGTGGTTACTAATATTTTTTTGTAATTTGAAATATCTAACATTATCACAGTATTTCTGTGTAATTTTAGAATGATTCCGAAAATAAATATTTCTTGATTTATAAACATCTTTTTGTTATTTTTGTTATTTAATACATTCAGAATAATTCAAAACCACTTAGGTTTTGAAATTACTCCAAATTAAAAAAATTCTGTGATTATAAGCATTTTTTATAATTTAAATATCTAAGACTATGGGAGTATTTCGCAGTAGTTTTGGAATGATTCCGAATTAAAAAAATTCTATAATGATGAATATTTTCAATAGTTTGAAGTCTTTAGCACATTCAAAGTATTTTGAAATGGTTTTAAAACCACTCCGAATTAAAATATATTCATGATTATAAATAAAATTGTTTTTATTCGAAGTATCTATCACAATTAGAGTATTTCAAAGAAGTTTCAAAATTACTCCGAATTTAATAAATTTCATAATTTTCAACGCTTAAAGTATTAAACACATTTAGAATGTTTTAAACTCATTTTTCATTACTTTGAATATAAGTAAGTATAAGTAAGTTCCTAATTTTATTTTTTTATTCAGAGTTTTTAGGAGTTATTTCTGAATGACTTCAAAATTAAACATTTTTATAATGACGAATATTTTTGATAATTTGAAGTGTTTAGTACGCTCAAATTATTTTGCAGTAATTTCTGAATGACTCCAAGTTTTAAAAGTTGCTTAGCTATAACTTTTTTTATTCTTTGGGATCTTTAACACATTCAGAGACTTTCGCAGTAATTTCAGTATGACTCCGAATTATACAATTTTTTTTTATAATAAACTTAAAATTAATTTCAATTATATTCTACTGAATTGAATTTAAATTTAACCTTATTTCAATTTAATTTCAATTGAAGTTGAATTAAATTTAATTTCAATCAAATTTTAAATCAATTTGATTTGAATTTTAATTGATTTCTAAGCTTCATTTTAATTTTAATTCAAATTTTGTTTCATTTCAATTCAGTTTTGACGTATAATTAATTTCAGTTTAGTTCTAAACATGATTTTGTTCAAACTAAATTTCCATTTACCTTTATTCAATTACAATTTAGTTACGATTGAATTATAAATAAAAACGAATTTAAATTCAGAACTAAAAGAACTGAACTAGACTAGACACTAAAAAAAAATAAAACCTAATATTATAAAGTTATTTTTAGTGTCAAAGCAATTAATTTTCTTTGTAATTTCAATTCAATTTCTACTGAGTTCGAATTCAATTCCAATTTCAATTAGATTTATTAGAACTTAATTTTAGTTCAGGTTAATTTAATTTTATTTACATTTCAGTTAAAAAGAGTTTATATTTAATTGAAATTCAAGGCAGTTTGTTTGATTTGATTTAAGTTAATTTTGACTTCGAATTCAAATTAAAAAAAATTAAAATTAAAATTAAATTAAATTGAATCAATATTCAGTTTGTAAATGATCCCAAATAAAAATTATTTTCTAATAAATTCAAAGAAACTTCAACCACCACAAATTCATTTTAAATTTACTTCATATTTCATTCGAGTTCAGTTTAGGCCAGTAATAAATTTTAATTTCAAATAAAATTAACTAATGAATTAATTTGTCGATTTTGAATATATTCAAAGTGACTTCCAACAACTTAAACTAATTTTAAATTCAATTTATATTCAATTTGAGTTCAATTTAGGAAAGTAATAAATAAACTTTTATTTTAATTTCAAATAAAATTAATTAATTAATTAATTTGTCGAATTGGAATAAATTCAAAGTGACTTCAACCACCACAAATTCATTTTAAATTGGTTATATATTCCATTCGAATTCGATTTAGGAAAGTAATAATTAAATTTTAATTTTAATTTCAAATAAAATGAATACAAAAAATTAGACTTAATTATATTTTTTTATTTGTTTTTCATTTAAAATTCAACACCTTTTGATTCAAGTTAAATTTCCTAGTTTTATTTAAATTTCCAATTTCGTTTCACTTTAATTGAAATTTAGTGTGAAATTCGTTTAAATTTTATTATTTTTAATTACAATAAAATTTGTTATCATTTGGTTTCCACGATTAATTCTACTTTGATTCACTTGATTCTGGTTTTCCACAATTTCCACATATTCAGCGGAAAATCACTCGTTGGGCGGCATTGAAAAATTCGCTTTTAATTTATCCTGTTTGCATTAAAAAATTGTTTTCACAATATTGCCAACAACAACTAAGTAAAACACGCTCAACCTCGGAAGTAATTTGAAATGCGCAACAAATCTGTGGCAGGAAAGCGACTGAGGGGAAGTTGAACGGCACAAATGCAAATTAAAGTTATAAATTTTTTTGGTATAACATTTTTTTACACAAAAAACAATTAACATTTATTTTTGCAATCTGCTTTCGAAAACATTGGCTCCAGTTGCAATTTTATTCAATTTATTAAATTTTAATGCAAAAAAATACAAATTTTACATTAACGAAAGCCACCGAGGGGCTGCGGCGGAATGGGATTTTGTGGCTTGTCGCAACAGCTGCGCCGCACAATTTCTGACCCAAACCAATGGCGACAATGCGCGCCGTAAGTCAGTCACCGGCAAGCGACCGACTTTTGCGCGCATTGCCCCCTAAGCGGCGCAGCGTTGAGGCGACCGCACAAACGGGCGTAGCATAGTTTTAGGCTAAGCAAAGCTAGTCGTAGGCTTTCATTTTTAACTTCATTGCTAACAATTTCTGCTAAATATGACATTTTTTTCTTATTACTACAACAAGAAAAAACACTAAAAAAACATTGTACTAAATTGTTCTTGAATTTCGAATGTAAAGTGAAAAAAAATTCGCGGGAGCGTGCACTCCAAAATGCCGCTGATTTCAAAAATATTGAAAACGTTTGCCAACAACCAAACGATAATTGCAACCAACTTGAATGAAAACAAACAAAAAACTGAAATAGAACACAAAATGCAAGAAAACCAAAAACATAAAAAAAAAAACAGAAACATGCAAGCAAGAAAAACCCAAATGGCAGTAAATGCAAAACTCAAAGCGATGATGAATGGATATTATGATAAAACCGATGTTAAGATACGAAATATGATTTACGAGAAGTGTAAAACTATTATTATGACGATTATTATTGTATTATGAGT
Source organism: Melieria picta (assembly GCA_964056695.1). Classification (NCBI taxonomy): domain Eukaryota; kingdom Metazoa; phylum Arthropoda; class Insecta; order Diptera; family Ulidiidae; genus Melieria; species Melieria picta. Next base: position 84,918,785 of record OZ057398.1, on the reverse strand, counting down.
AAAATATTAAATAAATTTTTATCATTCCAATGAATTGTTTCAATGAGAGGTTTAATGTTTTATTTGTGGTGTTATTTCATTTGGCAAATTGACTATGGCAAACCTTTGCAAAGGCTGTGGATTGATTTGCCTCTAAAATTTTTATATTTATTTTGTATGGATATCAAACCAATAAATGTGCTTTTAACAAGTTTTTAATGCTTCCTGCGTTGTTATAAAATCCGCACAGTTGTGTTTTGATGGCTTAAGATTACATTGAACTGGCTTTTTGTATTGGCCGCCACTGTATAAAGTATTTATGATTCGTTATTAGAGAGATCTCGGTTCACAGAAAAATCTTCAAGGGGCTACAAAGACCCTAAAGATTGCCTAATACCTGTGTATTCTTTTAGGGAAATTTTGAAGTCAGGTTCCCGAAGCACCAACAATGGTGCAATGGTCCAGAGTCCATGCCAGGGGAGCTGACAGACTTTACTGATAGACGTACTGGAGCTATTTCTATTCTTTGGGTGCACGAGCAACCGTCTTTCAAACGGACGTTCTCGCGAAGGTAACGGAATGGAAAATCAAGAGGAAATGGCGCGCGAGACCAATAAAAGTTTACAGTAACAGTCAACCTGCACTTAAGGCCATGGAGAACGCGCGAGTAGCTTCAAAGATTGTCCAAGAATGTAAGAAGAAGGTTAGGACAGTTGCGAGACTTAATAAGCTACAACTTACTACTGTGTCCAAAAAATAAGGTGACATTTGAATTTAAACTGCGCGCGTCGAAGGATTTGGAGAATTATTTTTTTTGTAGTCAACAGTCAACAAGGAATATTATTTGAACGTTATGCGTCGTTTACGTAACGCTATCCGCCTAAAAAGGCCGGAATTGTGGAAAGACAATTCTTGGTTTTTACACCACGATAATGCACCATCCCATACTGCACTCGTAATTCGTGATCATTTCGCCAAAAACTCAACCCATATCGTTCCGCAACCACCGTATTCACCTGATCTGGCGCCGTGCGACTTCTGGCTGTTCAGCAAGCTCAAAAGACCGCTCCGGGGACACCGTTTTATAAATAAAGAATAAAATAAAGAATAAATAAATAAAGAATTTTCAAAATAAATACAATGTCACCTTATTTTTTGGACACAGTAGTACATACACTTCTTTTTAGTCTGTTCAGAGCCAAAGCTGTGGACTTAACCATTGTTCGTCTCCACCAGACTACCGATGCGTACGTAATTATGGGCCTGATGAGTGCGGTATATATCCAGATGACCACCGCAGGCTTCAGGCCCCAGGTCTTGCTAAAAGCTCGACGGCACTGTTGGAAAACCTTCAGCGCACGGTCTACTTTCGTCAAGACATGCATCTTCCACGTTAGTTTCCTGTCTAGGATAACCCCTAGATATTTCACCTCCGTTGATAGACTGAGGGTCACACCTTTCAGTACTGGCAGTTCGAGACCATCGAGTTCGGCTTCCTAGTAAATAGGACCAGAGTCGTTTTACTGGGATTAACAGAAAGACCCTGTCCTGTGCACCAGTTATCAATCTTATCCAGGACTTTCTGCATTTTTTTGCAAATCATCCTGAGGGATCGTCCTGACACTAGTGCACAGACATCGTCCGCGTATGCTTGGACATGAATTCCGAGATCCTGCATCTCCCTTGGTAGAGAGTCGACCACTAAACACCACAGCAGCGGAGAGAAGACACCACCCTGGGGACATCCCCGTCCGACCTCTGCCGTGACCGAATTGCTATCACTCTCACCAACGGTCAGCAATCTCCCGGAGAGCATGGAGCGGATCCACCTTATCAGGGTCTCATTTACCCCATGCATTCTGGCTGCTGAGCATATCAAGTCAAAGGTTGCATTGTCAAAAGCTCCCTCAATATCCACAAAGACGCCCAAAGTGTAATGGTCAGCTTCCAGCCCTGCTTCAATCTTGGATACGATATCATGCAGGGCTGAGTCGCATGACTTTCCACTCTGGTAAGCGTGTTGGTTTCTACTAAGTGGGCTTCTTGTCAGCACCTTCGCTCGGATGTGCTTTTCTACCATTCGCTCTAAGCTTTTCAGCATGAATTTCGATACCTTACTTATCCACTTTCTTGTATCAAGCTCCACTCTCTCTTCAAACATCTTTTCACGAGTCTTAAGTACAATGGGCTACCTAACCTCAGTGCTTGAGGAATGGACCTTCTATGGCTTATTTTCCGGCCTCCCTCACCTCTATATGTCTATCACTTAGAGGACAACATTCCCACAACTAAGGTAAGAGCATTGAAAATTTTGGTGAAAGCCCAATGATGGCTGCATCGATTCGGTAATCTCTTTCGGACCCTGTAAACAGAACATGTATACACACATCATCTAATATCTGCTGGCATCAATCAAGCCAATTAAATCAATACTAAGTGAAGCAGGACAACTACATTAGCCCCAGAAGCTTCAGACCTATTAGAATGACCGTTTTCATGTAGACCGGGTTCTAGTAAATTGGATACAGTCAATGCTAGCCCAGGATTCTCTCATGTGAGTAGAAGAGGATCTGCTGGAGTCATCCGGGGTAAACAGAGGCTATCCACAAAGTGGGGTACTGTTTCCATTGCTTTGGTCCATGGTAACTGATTTCCTACAGGTTCCGGAGTCTGTGCCCAAGCGTATGCAAATGATGTGGCCTACCTCGTAACCGACCCCTTCTTTATGCATAACTGCGGAAAGGTCCAGCGAACCCTGGAAGAGATTGATACCTGGTGCATCGCAAACAAGCTATCCGCTAATCCCGCTAAAACGAATATGGTTCTTTTTACCAGAAGAAGGAAGCATGATAGATTAGTCTCGCCTACCCTGAGTAGAGTCACCATTCAGTTATCCAAAGAGATCAAATATCTGGAAGCAATCCTAGATGATAAACTTCTTTGGAAATCACACGTGGAACGAAAAACATCAAAAGCACTCTGTCAGCTTTCGGACAATGTAAAGGTGCATTATCTTCTACGTATTGGCGCTTTGTATGAGCAAACTCTCTCTAGGGATATGATAACCTTGTCCAGACTGCAGCGTACTATGGTCATGTGTTGTACAAGAGCTTTCCTGACTAATTCCGACTCGGTTAGGAATGACGCACAGCAGGGGTTCATTCGTTCATGAAAAGTCTTCACTGTTTCTATTATCTGCTTGGGTATTGAATAAATCAGTCAAGTATGCACCTGCACCTCTCTTTGCGTCTTAAATGTGTGCAAATTAAGACAACCATCACTTGAAAGCCGCGAACATACCAAAGTTGTGATAAGCTAAAATGAAGTCTATACATCAAAACGACAGCAGTAAAAATGTCTGACGAATAATTGCCAACGACGCTATCAGCGCTCATGAAGCCAACTATTGACTGCAACGAGGATATAAAACGTTCCAACCGATCCGGCGAATAGTATCAGTTGAGGAGACAACATGAAGTTGACATTCGGATTTTTGATGGTGCTGGCAATCGGCGTCCGCGCACAGAAACCAGAAAACATCTTTCAACGCACTTTCCGGCGATTGCATGAGGAACCGCCACTACCGCCGCCATTGGCACGCAATCGTGCCAATGTTCAAACATTATACATCGAACAGAAACTGGATCATTTCAACGAAGCCGATGAACGCACCTGGCAAATGGTGACAATTTCATACTGGTTTTACATAATTTTCGTTAAATTTTAATTTCTTCGTAATCGATTCGGTGCAGCGTTACGTGTCCAACGACGAGTTCTACGTGGAGGGTGGACCATTTTTCATTAACGTAGGCGGCGAATGGGACGACATTTCGTCGCAAGACGTAACCCGCAATCACATATACGACATGGCCAAGGAGAACAGCGGTTATCTCTTCTGCACCGAGCACCGTTACTACGGGGAAAGTCGGCCAGTAAGGTAAGTGAGCAGTTCAAAAAGTGGAAAGTGTTTGTGTTCAAAATAACATGCAATGTGTTCAAAATCTTTGCCGCTTTTCAGTGTTCTCAGCGTTGAAAACTTGAAATATCTAACTGTGCGTCAGGCACTCGCCGATTTGGCGCACTTCATACGCACCATGAGAGCAACACTGCCGGGTGCTGCCAACTCAAAAGTCATACTGCTTGGCGGTTCATATTCGGGCACTATGGTGACATGGTTCAAGAGGGAATATCCAGACTTGGCAACCGGTTGCTGGGCCTCCAGTGCGCCGCTCTTCGCCCAAGTCAATTTACAAGGTATGTTTTTTCATTTTCCAAACAATTTATAAATAAAACAAGTGGTAAGTGATTATTCATTCTGTGAAAAGTTTCAAGGCATGTTAGGTGGCTGCCCCCAAAGGAGAATACATTTAGGGTTTTAAGGGATAAATTTGCTTTCATATTTGCCGCATCCTGCCCTCCAAAGCAGATTATGAAGTTTAAAAATCTTGGTTTCGAAGCTTGAACGCCTTGGTATCCACTCGTCTTTTCTCAAATGGGTTGGGTCCTACGTATCGAACAGATGCTGTACCGTTGTAATTGACAACATTCCTTCCATGCCTTTTGTGGCCTCCTCTGGAGTCCCCCAAGGCAGTATCTTGGGACCACTGCTCTTCGTCCTGTTCATTAATGACATTGGCTCTTGCTTTCTTTCAGCTAAGTTTCTTCTGTACGCTGATGATCTCAAGATTTATATGATCAGAAGGTCGCCCTCTGATTCTGTTGCACTGCAATCGGACCTTGATAATCTTCTAGGGTGGTGTGAACAGAATCGTCTGTTTCTAAACATCAAAAAATGTTTTCATGTGTTATTCTCTAGGAAGGATAACCCTGCGTACAGGTCTTTTAATATTTCCGGTTCCACTCTTGGCATGATGAAAGAGCTTAAGGATCTTGGTCTATTCTTCGATTCGAAGTTGTCCTTTTCTTCCCACATCAACTTCGTCGTCTCCAAAGCATATTCCATGTTAGCATTTATTCGTCGTCACTTTTCGTCTTTCTCTGACCCATATACTCTTAAATCACTTTACTCCTCCTATGTTAGGTCTAACCTTGAATATACTTACTTACTTACTTACTTAACTGGCCTTAGCAACCCGTTATCGGGTTACGGCCTGCCGCAAAACTTCTCTCCAGGCGCCTCTGCTTTGCGCGCGCCTTCTCCAGTTGGTCACACCATGTGATGACAGGGCCTCTTAAACTTGGTCCTTCCACCGGAGACACGGCCTCCCTCTTCGCCGTCGACCTCCAACCATCGCATCGAACACCTTTTTCGCCGGAGCTTCGTCGTCCATACGGCAGACATGACCGAGCCAGCGTTACGTCCATGTCCTTATACAGCTCATACAGCTCGTTATTGGTTCGTATACGATAGTCGTCACCAACACGTACAGGGCCGAAGATTTTGCGAAGTACCTTCCTCTCGAACACTCCAAGGGCCGCTATGTCGTTTCGTGTCATTGTCCATGCTTCAGCGCCATAGAGAAGCACGGGCAAGATAAGCGTCCTATAGAGTGTAAGTTTTGTCGGTCGAGAGAGGTCTCTACTTCTCAATTGCCTACCGAGACCGTAGTAGCACCTGTTGGCAAGAGTAATCCTTCGCTTTATCTCCAGACTGATATCATTGCTGCTGTTGACAGCGGTGCCAAGGTAGACGAATTCCTTGACAACTTCAAAGGTATACCTGTCGGCCTCGACGTGAGATCCTAGCCGCTGCGAGTCCCTGCGTGTAGACAGCATATACTTCGTCTTGCCCTCATTTACCACCAGACCCATTTTGGCAGATTCTCTTTCGGTAGCCGCAAAGTCAGCGGTGACATCTCGCTTGTTACGTCCGATGACATCAATGTCATCAGCGTAGGCAAGGAGCTGGACACTTTTGTTGAAAATTGTGCCTTTACGATGTACACCGGCCTTGCGCAGAACACTCTCCATGGTGAAGTTGAAGAGGTCACAGGACAAAGGATCGCCCTGTCTGAAACCTCGGACGGTATCAAAGGGGTCGGAGAGGTCACTTCCAACCTTGACGGAACCTTGAATATGCCTCGTTTATTTGGCGTCCTTATCATGCTTCCCACATTAACCGTATTGAACGTGTACAAAAAGTTGTCTTACGTTTCGCCCTTCGTTCCCTCAATTTTTATGATCCTATCCCTTCTTATAATTTCCGCTGTTTGCGTCTTAACCTTAAATCACTGGAAGGCAGGCGTTCCTATTTGTCTTGCTCGTTCATATTAGGTGTCGTAAACGGTGCTGTCGACTGTCCCGAGCTGTTGCAAAGGATCTCATTCACTGCACCGTCTCGCACACTCAGGCATTTTAGTTATTTTAATGTTGGGTTCTGCAAATTTGATTATATTAAAAATGCTCTAATTGCTAGAGCTCTATGCAACTTAAATTCTATTCCTGAACTCGATCTCGCGCTTCCTAAAAGCTTAGTTTTAAGCAACTTAGCTGAATTTTTTAAATACATTTTTGGAATATTTTTTGTTACTACCGAATTATTTTTTGTTACCGAAAAAGTATATTCAGGATATATACTTAGTGCTTAGTTCCCCCGACTTCGCTGTCACTGATATCGTAATTAATTTATTAAATGTATCTAAAATTGTAAGTATTAAAGTACCAAACAGTTGAGTTAGATTTATTCTGTGACTTGTTCAACACCCGTCAATTTCCCTCCCAGTAGAAATACTCGACTAAGTAACGATCCAGTTGTACGACCTAGATTTCAGTAATCCGAACATTGCCGAACATCTGTTACATTGTTCCCGTAAAAGAGAACCATTTATTGGTAAAACCAATACGCGTAAAACAGATGTTGCTGAGCCCATATATGTATGTCACAATGACACTTTGAATCGTTTGATACCCATATCTCAATACAAAAGTATACCATAGCTGATGTCTGACATTACAGTGAAAGTATCAGCTGGGCGTGGTCAATCTTTTGTAGCCTATGTTATCCTTAATGAAACATAGAAGTTTCCGAGAGATAGTTCCGAGTCTTTTAAGGATAAGCGTTCATAATTCAGTGGCACTGCACTGTAGATACTAAAAACGTAGGCAGTACAGTCAGGGAATCCAGTGTGTAATAGTTATGTGTCAAATATTGGTATTTTACTAAAAAAATGTACGCTTACAAAATTATAAAGCTTGATATTTCATATTACTTAAGTATTCTACTCTTGCGCAGAACCCAAAGAAAACATCGGTGAAATAACACAACGTGTGGGCGGCACTGATTGCTACAATCGCATACAGAATGGCATTGCAGAAATAAGGTGGATGTTGGCCAATGAAGGTGTCGCCAAAGTCAAAGCAACGCTGAACATCTGCGACAATTTCGACGAGAATAGTGGTCTGGACCTATGGATGCTATTCAGTAAAATATCTGATATTTTTAAGGATTTAGAAGAACAACTCAAGTGAGTTAAGTTGCATTTGAACTTCACTGGATCTAAAAAAATAACTTTCATCAATGTCCTGACAGCGAAACCGACATACAGGAAGCATGCCAAGAGATCATGGCGGGCCATGATGATTTTACCGGCTTGGTTGACTATCTCGCGACCGAATTGTATTGTGTTCGTTGCAATGATTTTTCCGTCAGGAGGGTAAACGCTGCTCAACGGAATATCACCTACGACATGGGATTATGGGATTATCAGGCGTGCAGCGAATTTGGCTGGTTTGTGAAAGTATTCCGTAAGACACTTTTCGGCACTGAGTTCCCAGTCCCGTCGTATAGTACCAGATGTCCTGATTACTTCGGCGATGAATTCAGCGATGAAGCAATTATCCAAAAGGTGACGGAGACAAATGAACATTTTGGCGGTTTCAATCCAGATGTGAAGAATGTTTACTTTACATACGGAGAGTTGGAAATTTGGCGTCAGTTCGGCATTCAGGAAGGGGAGATGGTAACCGTGTTGCCAAGTAAGTTAAGTTAAAGTTATAAACTGTACATTTTGACAAGTACTGTAACATATTCTCGCAGACGCCGATCACATCAGTGACGTTGGCTCGATTAGCGACGACGATACGTTTGAAATGCGTGCTTCCAAGGAGAAAATTTCTGCATTGGTGCGCCAGTGGTTGAAAGACGACGAGCACAACGATTACTAGGAATACCTGTCCTAAAGTAGACACATACCTACATAAGTACCTACATACTTAGGTATTTGTGTGGAATTTAATTCAAATTTCTTGTCAATAGTTGAGAAGCAATAAAGCAAAAACGACTTTCAGTTGACAGTCGAATTCTTCGTTAAGGAAATCAATAGATCACATACAGCGACTCCATGAACAAGTAAGATGAAAGTGTTTTCGTTTTCGAACACAACCCCGATCGCCTTGTTTACGCGATACTTATCTGTGAATACTTTAACATGAGTAAAGAGGAATGGAGTTTGGATCTAAACGGCTATGATAGTCTCCTACGCATCGGTGATCTGTATAAGTAGAGTCTCCCTTGTAGGGGTCAGGAGATCCTTGTCCAGACTGCAGCGCACTATGACCATATGTTGTACGGGAGCTTTCCCGACTACTTCTGGCCCGGCGCTAGATGCTAGATGCGCTGGTAAATCTGTCCCACTTGATGTAAGCTTCGAAGGAGAACCTCCAAAAATCATCCGCCAACTTAAATGCTACGGCGCTGGCCTGCCATTGGACAATAGTGCTGACACCAACATCGATCCTTTGATCATGTCCATGCCTCTTGGCTCCATTCCTTCAATCGTCATACTTGACAAACAGTATACGTTGTTGCTGCCTGAGGCTCGCTTTTGGTCAGATCCCGAGTATATTCATGGATGACTTCAGAACAGAATAGAGCTCTGGCTCTGGTGTCTTCGACGGATCAACTGAGGCCCGATAGTTCTTTGTCCTAGGCTCGCACGCATCTGTAATTCAAAAAGGTGTATTTGTGTCTAGGTCTATTTGTGTCTGTAGCGATAGCCAACTCTCCAAACATCTCCGCAATAGTCAACTATGTCAAACTATGTCGGCAGACAGAATAACTTGAAATTTACTTGGGTCAGAGACACGTAGGATTTACGGGTTGCACTAGATTTCACGGCAGCCGCCGTGGCTCAGTTGGTTAGTGCGTTGGACCGCGAGTCGAAGGCAGCGACCCAGGTTCAAATACTGCCTGTAATAACACCTAAAAAAATAATGGGGAAAACTCGTTTTCTCTTTCGGTGGCTGTCCTCTCAGCTGGAAATGGCAAACCTCTGAGAGTAAAAATTGCTTATGAAAGAGCTACCAACCTGCCGTTCGGAACCGGCATAAAACTGTAGGTCCCTTCCACCCGCGTACGAATTCACTCGCACAACACGGGTGGTTGCGGGAAGCTAGGCCTTAGTCTCGCGTAAGCGGGCTGTCGTGCCAGTCAATTATTAAAAAATTACTAGATTTCAAATAGGGGGAACATAAATGTAAGAAGAACTGAAAGGGATGTGATTGGAATTAGATAGGATCCATAAAGTACGGAACAGCACTATGAAGGAAAGTCTACGCATTTTTTTGGCCGATACGAATACCGCGTCAAATCGATCTGCCGAACACTTAAAGGAATGAGCCAATTGTGTCTTAAGTGATACCCCTTTTAAAAGACCTCTCTAACCTAACATGACATTGAAGTATTTTGATGTTTCCAGCATTGCATACAAAATAAATAATAAACTAACTCACAAAGTTTTTTAAGTTTTTAAATAGAAATCTGACAGATCCGGAAATTCGATATCGCCATAATAAATACCAACAAATTGGAATATGTTAACGACCTGAGAATGGGCAGGAGGTCCAAAAAACTTCGATAGCACTTTGTCATTGTGACCATTGTACTATGATCAGAAGGGGAATGGATGGGGTTAAATATATGAGGAACCTCAACTGACTACCGAAGATCTCTTTTATCCATGACAAGTCACGTGCCAGCAGCCGACATGTGCTTCAGTCGCTTTCTGCCAGGATAACTCAATATTCCTGAAGTCCAGAAACCTATAGGCGCAGATTCGGCAGATGTGTACTTTCTACTTATTCCCCCACCAAAAGTCTTCACTTTGTCTGTTATCTGCTTGGATATTGAAGAAATCAGTCAAGCATGCACCTACGCTCTTCTCTGCGTCTTAAATGTGTGCAAATTAAGACACGCGATTTACATGGATTTGTATCTCACTCAAATAATTTTACAACACAACACAATTTAGATTTATTTCATTATTTATTTAGATGTTTTTATTTACGTGGATTCGTATCTCACTCAAATAATTTTACAACACAACACAATTTAGATTTATTTCAATCTTTATTTAGATGTTATTACTTTGAACTCCGAATCACAACTGCGCTTAAAATTAATTTTTCTCTTCTCTCATTCTATTGTCTTTTTAGGTGAGTTACAAAAAGTGCAAGGTTAGCAAAATGTATGACTGTGGGAATGGAATTTGAAATTTGAGGAGCGAGAACGTTGTGTAAGACTCGCTGTATTTAGCGTTGGAGTTTTTGTTGGATGAGCGGAAATTGTATAACTGAATATGTTATATATAAAAAGTATATATGTATAAGTGTGTGTGTATTTATTTAGTGAAATCTATCGGTATGTTTGTTGTGTTTGGTGAGGGTACCGTAACTCGCGCACATACTAAAGTTGTGACAAGCTAAAATGAAGGCTATACATCAGAACGACAGCAGTAAAAATGTCCAACCAATAATTGCCAACGACGCTATCACCGCCCATCCAGCCAACTATTGACTGCAACGAGGATATAAAACGTTCCAACCGATCCGGCGAATAGTATCAGTTGAGGAGACATCATGAAGTTGACATTCGGATTTTTGATCGTGCTGGCAATCGGCGTCCGCGCACAGAAACCAGAAAACATCTTTCAACGCACTTTCCGGCGATTGCATGAGGAACCGCCACCACCACCGGCGTCAACTGCACCCAATGCAACCAATGTTCAAACATTATACATCGAGCAGAAATTGGATCATTTCAATGAGTCGGAGAAACGCACCTGGCAAATGGTGAGAATGTTATATTCCTCGGTTACGCTGAGAAGATTCTAAAATTCCTAATCGGCCGCAATCGACTCGTCACAGCGTTACATGTCCAACGACGAGTTCTACGTGGAGGGTGGCCCTTTTTTCATTAAAGTGGGCGGCGAATGGAATATTTCGTCGCTTCCCATAACCGGCGGTCACATACACGACATGGCCAAGGAGCACAGCGGTTATCTCTTCTACACCGAGCACCGTTACTACGGGGAAAGTCGACCAACAAGGTGAGTGCGCAGTTCAAAAAGTGGAAAGTGTTCGTGTTCAAAATAACATGCAAAGTGTTTCAAATCTTGTCTGCTTTTCAGTGATCTCAGCGTTGAAAACTTGAAATATCTAACTGTGCGTCAGGCGCTCGCCGATTTGGCGCATTTCATACGCACCATGAGAGCAACACTGCCGGGTGCTGCCAACTCAAAAGTCATACTGGTTGGTGCTTCATACGCGGGCACTATGGTGACATGGTTCAAGAGGGAATATCCAGATTTGGCAGTAGGTTGCTGGGCTTCCAGTGCGCCGCTCCTCGCCAAAGTCGATTTTCCAGGTCAGTAGAAAAGGTTATACAGAGATGGAGACCAATGACTCTTTCTTGCGTTAAATGCTTAGAGGTTATGTGAGGTGCTTGGATTCACAGAAGGATACACTTAGGCTCAGTGGGAACAAGTTCCAAGTCTTCATTGTTACGAAAAGTCTTGTTTATTGGTTTACTTTACGAAAGTTAAATTGCTAGAGACTGACGATTCAATTAAATATTCCAAAACATTGAAAAAGTAGCAACCAAATCTGATAGAAAGTAGTCCTGTTCTTTTCGACGTCTCTGGAACTTCTGTAATAGTCATGGGACTAGCGCTGTTACCTATTAGTTATATGTAGTTTAGGTTAGGTAAGGAAGGGTGTGAGACCGCACTTCCACTCGGAGGCCAAAATGGCCCATTGTGAATCCCTGTTCTGGAGATAACCAATCAGTCTCATCAAGAGTCCAACCAGTTCGACCTTTTGACAAAGGGGAGCAGATCCGAAATTTCAATTTTTTCCTTGCAAGCCAGGAATCTTGCCCCCAGGAAACGGAGTGGCATAGGAAGTGTTGATTCATTTCTTTTTCTTCTTCATCACCGCAGCTTATGCAGGAATCACTGGATGAGAGATGCCATTTCATAAGCATAGATCCAATGGCGTAGTGTCCAATGATGACTCCAACGAGATGTCTAATAGAGGTTCGACTCAGGGACAGTGCATATCATGCTTTCCTTAAGGAAAGCCAGGGCCATAGTTCCCGGGAGGTGCTACAGTTAGATCTGCTGGGCCATGAGGACTCGATGTTCTTTTTGCTCAGCCTGTCAATATAGCAGAGAGTTACCTACTTCGGCGGAAGGCAAGGCGACCCCTTTTCTTGCCATTTCGTCTGCTGCTTCGCTCCCTGCTACCCCAAAGTGGCCTGGAACCCAGCAGACAGTGACTCGGTGATGCCCAAAAATACCTTGAAGTGCAGTGCGAGAACTCTGCGCTACCTTCGCTACTTACGATTCCAGCTCCTGTACCTTTAGTCATCTTAGAGCCGTCGGTGAACACGGTAATAGACGCGTCTCTCGTTACACCCGTAGTCCCCCATTCCTCCCTTGTGCGATAAGAGGTAAGAGCACGTATATCAAAATCCAGGTATGGGATCAGATAGCCCGCGCGTTATAGACTGTTACAAATTTTAAACCTGACGGGTTTTGTGACTTTCACAGCCCAGCCCAAGGGAGGGATATACCGAATTCTGGTTGGTCTATTTCGTGGTGCCGCTTCGGCGTCAGCTCACCTTCCCACATAGATCTAATCGTACTTGGCTTAGACGAAGATAAGTTCCATAAGTTCTTTAACCACAAATTAACTCTTTGAGAGAATTAGATAATCGCCCACCGAATCGTCTATCTTTTTAAGGATTCCGATCATATCCGCTCAGGGCACATTTCAGGGATTCAAAAGACGGAATGATAGATTACGGTTCAAATTACTAGAATAGTTGCCTCACAACGGCTCTTACTCTGATATTGTTAAATTAATTACCAATTTTTTACTATGTGTACTTGTGTATCTTTTGGAGAATGAGAACTTGGCCAAAAAGGTTTCTTATTTCTTCAAATACTAAGAGCAACTCATATACGTTCAAATTTGTATGTTAGAACTCGACTCTTCTCCAATTATAAGTATAGATATATTTCTATTCTCTGATATACACTAGAAAATTAGATTCAAGAAGTCTCTTATCGGTGATTGACTATTTCTCAATTATTTATCAAATAGAATACAAGAAAGTGGCCGGCGAATCCATAGCACTGGTGGGCGGCACCGATTGCTACAATCGCATACAGAATGGCATTGCCGAAATGGAGTCAATGTTGGCCAGTAAACGTGGCGCCGAAGTCAAATCAATGCTAAATCTCTGCGATAATTTTGATGGGAACAATGAACTAGACATGGGGATACTGTTCAACTTTATATTTAAAAATTTTTCGCGTTTAGTAGAAACACACAAGTGAGTTGAAATCCATGCGTCAAGTTTTACTGGATTTAACAACTCAAACCTTGAACTTTATCCTAACAGCGATGGCAACATACAGAGAGCATGCCATAAGATCATGGAGGGCGATGATGATGTGACCGGCGTGATTGGCTATCTTGCAACATTCTTTAACCCTAATTCCTGCAATGATTTGTCCTACAAAAAAGCAATTGCCGTCTATAAGGAAACAGCCTACGTCAACACTCTTACTCTAGCGGAGCGACAGTGGACATATCAGACCTGCAACGAGTTCGGCTGGCTTAAAACTTCAGGCTCTATGAAACAACCTTTCGGCACCAAGGCTCCGCTTCGTCTGTTCACTACCATATGCCGCGATGCCTACGGCGATCAATTCACCAACGACGCCATCTACCAAAAGGTTGCGGAAACAAATAAACATTTTGGCGGACTGAACCCAGATGTGAACAATGTTTACTTTACATACGGACAGTTGGATCCGTGGCATGCGGTGGGCCTACAGACTGAGGGGCAAGCAACCGTGTTGCCAAGTAAGTTGCAAGTCGCAATCACAATTGAAGAATCTGATTGCAGTTAGTATATTTGTATAGTGTATGCCCACTGCAAGGACTTAGGATCGATTAGTAACACCGACTCGGCGGAAATGCGTGCTTCCAAGGAGAAAGTTGCCGAATTGGTGCGCCAGTGGTTGAGCCATGAAGACTAGGAAGATTGACCCTACAGCAGATCGGTGTGGAATTGAACTAAAATATTTGGTTTTTGTCACCCATGGAGGATCAATAAAATAGAAGACTATGAGTTGTCGTTAAATAATTCGTTATGTGAATCAATGGATCACATACTCGCACCTTACGATGTGATGTGATTTCGACCCCTTCCAATCAACTACATGAACAAGTACTTAGAACGAAGGTGTGGCGTTTTTGAACACAACACCGATTGCTTGTTTACGCAATACTCATCTGTGAATACTTTAACATGAGTAGAGAGGAATGGAGTTTAGATCTAAACGGCTATGATAAGACCCATCATCTCCTACGCATTGGTGGTCGGTATAAGCAGACTCTCTGTAGGGGTCAGGAGGTATTTGTCCAGACTGCAGCGCACTATGGCCATATGTTGTACGGGAGCTTTCCCGACTACTTTTGGCCTGGCGCTAGATGTGCTAGTGTACCTGTCTCCACTTGATGTTATCATCCAAGGAGAGGCCCTAAAAGCCATCCACCAACTTAAATGGTAAGTCGCTGGCCTGCAATTCGACAATAGTGCTGGCACCAACATCGATCCTATAATCATGTCCATGCCCCTTGGCTCCATGCCTTCAATCGTCATACTAGACAAACGGTATACGATGTTGCTGCCTGAGGCTCGCTCTTGGTCATATCTCCAGAATGAGCCCGGTAAACACTGCTTCCGTATATGGGTTCAGAACAGAACACGGTTCTGGATCTGGTGTCTTCGTCGAATCAACCGGTGCTCGACAGTTGTTTTCCCTATTCTCGTATGTATTTGTGTTTCGGGCAGGGGTGCTTGAGAGGCAAGGAGCTTTGTTATGGATAGGTTGTAGGGAAAGAGAACGGCAGCCGTTCTGATAACAGGGGCCTTCCGCACCACACCAACAAAGGCACTGTTTACACTGCTTCAGTGGCTGCCGTCTACGCTCTTGGTCAAACTGCATGCCAAATACACTGCAGCCAGATTAAGCTCCTTAACCAGGTGGACCAGACCGAACCTGGGACATTCAAGCATCCTGACACAGGACAGGCCACACCAACA
Source organism: Melieria picta (assembly GCA_964056695.1). Classification (NCBI taxonomy): domain Eukaryota; kingdom Metazoa; phylum Arthropoda; class Insecta; order Diptera; family Ulidiidae; genus Melieria; species Melieria picta. The sequence continues at coordinate 84,903,448 of OZ057398.1, read as the reverse complement.
AATGTGTCCCTCCCTTAACTTCAATAACAGATTCACTACCCACATTCCCAGTAAACACGTATTGATCGAAAACAAGGTATGGACTGAGGATTCTATAGACATCAACACAGATGATTCCAAGTTAGATAATAAGGTAGGTTGTGGGATTTTCTCCAGCAAAGTGGGGATCCGACTCTCATTTTGCGTATCTGACTACTGCAATGTCTTTCAGGCTGAGGTAATGGCCATACTCCGAGCCTCGAAGTGGATTTCTCATAACGATTTACGTAATGTGAACCTCCACATTTACTCAGATAGTCAAGCAGCAATTAAGTCCCTTGCTGGTGTATCAACCAAATCAAAGCTTGTGTCTGATTGCCGACGTTTTCTCAACACTATAGCAGGTGACTCGCGGGTCAACCTCTACTGGGTACGTGGCCATAGAGGCATCGCAGGAAACTGCGAGGCCGACGAACTTGCAAGATTGGGAACACTTATCGAGGTGATTTCCTTCCCACGCCGTTGGCGTCGATCTCGCTATGGTCAGGCATACCTTTAAAAAGCGCTATGTCAAGGACGCAAACGATCTCTGGGTGGAAGAACACACCTGCAGCATTGCCAGACAAACCTGGCCATCAATTAACAAAAGGCTATCTGGTCAGCTACTCAACCTAGGCCGGAGTTCCGTGAGCACAGTGGTTGCTGTGCTCACAGGACACTGCCTAATGGGGAGGCACGCTGAAAGACTAGGGTTGCCACACAACGCCTTCTGTCGTGGTTGTCGTTCCGAAGACGAAGAAGAAACGGTCCAGCACTTTTTGTGCCAATGTCCGTCCTTGGCCACGAGAAGATTAAAACTCCTAGGCTCCTCGTTCTACATGAGCCTAACCGAGCTGTCAACTTTAAACATCAGGGAGATAGCGAAGCTCATAGTGGAATCTTCGTGGTTCCCAGCGCCGTGAGAGGGAGAGTCGAGCCATCTCAATGAGGTATCACAACGAGCCATTTCTTTGTGCTTAAGTGAGCTTTTTAGGAGAAGGCTGACACTCCAACCTAACCTAATTGCGAGTAACGAGATCTCTCCTCTCTCGAGACTCCCTAGCTAGAATGGGACCTGAGGCTGCATTTATGGGCCCTCAGTCTGTTCTGTCTTTTCAAAGCCAGTATTAACAAAGACGTCACTGTGACCCAGGAGCGAGCGTGGCAGGCTGAGAGTGGCTGCAATTATACGAAATTTATGCTTCCTGCCATCTCTGGTAAATGGTAAATGCCCACAGTTTCTTCTGTCACTATGCAGAAGGGACTGCAGACAGTTGGTCGAGTTGATGACGGGCCATTTTAAGCTTGAGACGTTTGGTTCTGATGTGCTGAGAAGCGATCATCTTGGTTCCTTGGTGCCCCAGGATCTACTCAAATCTCTCCGGAACGTCAAATCAAGTCGTAGTACAATGGACATATGTAATGATGTGCTTAGGAATCTTCTCTGCTGTTCCGCAGAGTCTGCAGACGTTCACCTGTTCTAAAAAGATTGTATGCATCTGTCTCAGTCTCAGGGCCCAGTTAGAAGTCCGGTGATTTGTCTAAGCTAGTTTTTCCTCACTCTGAGACATTTTTCACTCCATTTGGAGTGAATTGAGGCATTCTTCACTCCATTTGGGGTTATAACCTTTGATGAAGGTTTTCAAATAATGAAGACTCGAATCATTAGACCAGTTTTCTTAATTCCTGGTTCTATTCTCAAGCCTTAGTGACTCTGTTAGGGTAGTCTTGCCCAGACCAATGAAGAGCTGTGTTTCAAGAGGGACCATGACTGTTGCACTTCTAGCGAGGCCATGCGTCTCCTTTCCTTCTATTTCTCTGTGTCCTGGGAACCAGAGGACTTTGACTCTCTTTGACATACTAGCACTCTCACTTGACACAACACACTCGAACTTTTACTCGAAACATTGCGTTGCGTACTCGAAACGAATATTCGATTGTACAAGTATCAACAAATTAAAATCTCTTACTTGGGCCAATTACTCAGCGTTCGGCGCTGACGGTCTGACATGGTACAAGCTGATAATGATATCAGTGCCAAATACTACCCACAACAACAACATTGCCAATGAAAATCGCAACAAAATCAATTCGAAGTAAATACACCAAAAATGCTAACAATTTGTAACCATTTAATTTGGTTTGATAAATGGTGCAAGCGACAAGAAGCAGACAGACCGATGGACTGATGGACTGACTGCAAAAAAGCAACAAGTGAAAATATTTAATACTTTTCGAACAGATAACACAATGAAAATGTGTGCATGAGTATAAAGTTTATTAAAAAAAAATACTGAAATAGGAAAAAAAGTAAATAACACAAAAATAAAAATAACAAAACTAAAAATAAAATAAACAAAATAAAATAAACCTTAAAAAAATAATACTAACACCAAAACTTTAATGATTAGTGCGGCCACTTGAAACAAAACCTACCGCGCCATAAATGCAGTCATGGACAACAACAAAAAGTAAAAATTCTAAAATAAAATTCAACTGTAAAAAATGTACAAATGAATTAATTTCATTAAACCACAAAATGCAATGCACAATTCTACACATTTTTTGTCCAGCACAACAACAGCAACAACTGAATGGCTTGTTTACATTTACTGTATAGAAAAAAAAAACAAACAAAAACAAATAATCAGTTATGTGCGCATACGAAAAAAAAACAAAATGACAAGCAAAGTTTACAAATGAAGCGATAAGATAGGCAAATTTCACAAAGAGGCGCTCACATTTGAAGGCGCTTGAACTAATTTAAGTGAAATAGTTAGTTGGTAGCTAAACGAGAGCACAGACGCTGCTCACGTATTGACTGAGCGAAATATAGTCGACGGAGAGAGGACGCGGCAGTGAGAATTGTGGCCGGTGGCTGGGCGCACTTGAGATAAAGTTTGCGCGCATCTCAACGCCCCGAAGTGTTCTAATCAGTCCGCGACGAACATGAAATAATGGAACTGAATTTTATTTTCTAAAAAAAAAGAAATGTTATAAATATTTTTGTACGCTACTCGCAATATGTGAGGTTGAATTGATTTAATGTTTGAGTTTGTTGGAAATTTTAAATTTTTGTGTTTATTTTATTTAGTTAGTCAGTTGATCAGTTAATTAGGTAGTTAGTTAATTAGATGGTTAGTTAATTAGTTAGATGGTAAGTTATTTGGCTAGTTGTTCAATAAGTTAATTAGTTTATTACTTAATTAGTTTATTAGTTAATGAATTTGTTGATTAGTTAATGAGTTAATTAGTTAATTAATTAATTATTTAGTTAGTTTAGTTAATTTAATTAGTTAGTCTAGTCAGTTTAATTAGTTTAGTTGGTTATTAGATTAGTTAGTTACTTAGTTTAGTTAGTTACTTAGTTTAGTTAGTTTAGTTAATTTCATTAGTTTAGTTGGTTATTAAATTAGTTAGTTACCTAGTTTAGTTAGTTAAGTTAATTTAGTTAGTTTAAATACTTTTGTTAGTTTAGTTAGTCTAGTTACTTTATGTAGTTTAGTTCGTTTATTTAGTTTAGATATTTTAGTTAGCTTAGTCAGTTTAGTTGGTTTAGTTAATTTAGTTAGTTTAGTTAATTTAAGTAGTTATTAAATTAGTTAGTTAGATGATTAACTAGTTAATTTAGTTTAGTTAGATTAGTTAGTTTAGTGTGATTAGTTAGTTTAGTGAGTTTAGTTGGATAAGTTAGTTTAGTTTGATTAGTTAGTTTAGTGAGTTAAGTTAATTTAGATAGTTTAGTTACTTTTGTTAGTTTAGTTAGTCTAGTTACTTTATGTAGTTTAGTTAGTTTATTTAGTTTAGATATTTTAGTTAGCTTAGTTAGTTTAGTTGGTTTAGTTAATTGAGTTAGTTTAGTTAATTTAAATAGTTATTAAATTAGTTAGTAAGATAATTAACTAGTTAATTTAGTTTAGTTAGATTAGTTAGTTTAGTGCGATTAGTTAGTTTAGTGAGTTTAGTTAGATAAGTTAGTTTAGTTTGATAAGTTAGTTTAGTTATTTTAGTTAGTTTTGTTAGTTAAGTTAGTTTAGTTAGTTTTGTTAGTTAAGCTCTTTTAGTTAGTTTAGTTACTTTAGTTGGTTAAGTTAATTTGGTGAGTTTAGTTAAATTAAATAGTTATTAAATTAGTTAATTAGTTAGTTTAGTAGTAGTAGTAGTTCAGTTAGTGTAGTTAGTTAGTTAGTTTTGTCAGTTTAGTTTATTTATTTAGTTTAGTTTATTTATTTAGTTTAGTTTATTTATTTAGTTTAATTAGTTTAGTTAGTTTAGTTAGTTAAGTTCATTAATTTGTTTATTTAGCTCATTAGTCATTTAGTTTAGTTATTTAATTAGTTAAGTTAGCCTAGTTAGTTTAGTTAGTTAATTAGTTTAGTTAGTTTAGTTATGTTAGTAAGCTTATTTAGTTTAGTTAATTAATTAGTTAGTTAATTAGTTTATTTAGTTTAGTAACTTTATTTACTTTGTTAGTTTTGTGTGTTTAATTTGTTTAGTTAGTTAAGTTAGTTAATTATTTTAGTTAGTTATCTAGTTAGTTTACTTAGTTTGGGTAGTTTAGTTAGTTTAGTCGGTTATATTATGTTAGTTAGTTAATTAGTTAGTTAGTCAGTTAGTTAGTTAATTAGTTAGTTAGTTAGTTTGTCAGTTAGTTAGTTAATAATTAGTTAGTTAATTAGTTGATTAATTAGTTAGTGAGTTAGTTTGTTAGCTAATTAGTTACTTAAATTAGTTAGTAGGGCACACCGTCTCCCACCAGCACAACAAATAATCATCCGTCAGTCGCATTGCGAGAGGCGTAGACCGCTTCACAATCAGTTCGCGTTAGCACAAAACTCTGCCGCTATTTCCGTTTCAGTTTCGATTGCCAGTTGGACAACGACGCGTGTGACTTGCGAATCGCAGTGAAAGCCTCCAACGAAAGCGTTCAATCGTAATCGCGAATTCGTCGCTGTCTGTCGCGTGTGCTGCCTAATATGCCGCAACTGGGGGCGTGATTGATGTGCCGCTGCTGCTGGTGATTACACTGCTGCACGACACTGTAATTGTGCCGCTATTAGCTGCGGGCCGTTGTGTTGACTGATTGATTGATGTCTGGCAAGAATGCGCGCGCGTTTTGCCATTTAAGTTTAATGCCTGCAGCGTGTAGTATTTATTTGCCTTAAAACGCCTGCAAATAGGCAACAATTTGCATGGAGTCTTCCTGCATGCGCGCACGTATGTGGTTATGTGTGTGTGTGTAGCGCGCGCGTAATTAAAGAGCACTCATGCAATGAAGCATGAAATACAAAGTGTAGCGCCGCCAAAGTGAAACACAACAACTCAGCGGCAACAAGAAAAAGGAGTGAGACTATTTAAGTTTGCTGTTGGTTCTCGTTCGGCTTGAAACGTTTTATTTTTTTGTTTATATTTTTTTGTTGTTGTTTGTTCTGTGGTTAAATGTTCAGCAGCGCCTGTTGGTATGCTTCATTAATTTATGTGCCGGAACAGCAGCGCACTGAAGGAGCGCGCCTACAGCCGACGAGATGCCAGCAGTTGCTGTCAATCCTTTAAATAGTCATTAAGTGCGAGCAATTTCAGGCACCGTTAATGCGCTCCGAAAGCCAAAAACAAAACAAAAATTTTATGGATTCTTATAGTAGCTCGAAATTTTTCGAAAGGAAATGTTGAGAAAAATCGAAAGGATCACGAAGTGGCAGAAGAGATGAAACTTAGGAACAGAACTGCAGATGGCTGCTTGCACTAAAGGCTCTCAACAATATTGGATCCTTGTTAAGATGTTAGCTTTGGTTATTTTAAGTAGAGCAATGTTTAGCATATTTTTAGGATGATGTTTCGATGAATCAAATTTATGGTAGCCAAGCACTAAACAATTACTTGGTGAACTTTTTTGTGATATTTAAAAGTATGCAGAAGGAATAAAATGTAGAAACGGAACTACAGAGAGAAAACTGCTTATCCTAAAAGCTCGCTACAATATCGGATCTAAACTAAGATGTTAGCTTGGGTTATTTTAAGAAAAGTACTCTTTAACGTTGGAGCATGAAGTACACTTTGGATGAAAAAGTGTCTTCAAGTTACTTATAAGGCGCCAAAAACTATGCTTTATTTGAGTCTTGAAAAGTGGTCAAACGAAATCAAAACAACTTAATATAATCCAAAAAATGTGTTAACAAACATCAGAATTGAACTATCAAATGCTTAATGTGCCTAAAAGTATAATATAGAGACACGGTCGCCTAAAAATGTGCTGCAACTTCTAAAAGTGGTCTAAAATTGCCAAAGTGCTCATCAAAAATAACAAAAAAAATTTACTTTCCCTTTAGTTTCATATGAAAATGTAAATGAATGTTACCAATAACAGCCCAAAAGTATGCTATACATTATTTTAGTCCTGAAAAATAGTCAAAAAATGTCAGCATATCTTAAAATAATTCAAAAAAATCTCTAATAAATATCGGAGTTAAACTATTGAAAACTTGTTGTGTTTAAAAGTATACTTCAGTGACTAGGCCACCTAAAACTGTGCTGCAATTTCCAAAGATAGCCTGTAATTACCAGAGTGTTCAACAGTAACAACAACAAAATTAACTTTTCTTTTAGTTTTTCACGAAAATGTGATTGAATGTTACTAATAAGCAGCCCAAAAGTATGCTAGACTTTAATGAAGTATAATAAATTTTCGAAAAAGCCTTTATATTTAGAAATAATTATAATAATTCTTAACAAATATCGTAATTAAACTATAGTTTTGAAATCCTTGTGCACCTAAAAGTATACTACAAAAAGTGGGCCACTAAAAGTGATCTATAATTGCCAGAGTGTTCAACAATAATAACGAAAAAGTCTCTTTCTCTTTAGTTCAATATGCAAATGTGAATGAATGCAGCTAATAAACAGCCCAAAAGTATGCTGGACTTTAATAAAGTATGAAAAAGAATTAAAAAAAATAAAAAATAATTAAAAAAAAACTTTTAAAAATAAATAATTGGATTAATTTTTAACAAACATCAGAATTGAACTATAATTTTGAAACCTTTTGCGCCTAAAAATATACTACAGAGACTGGGCCACCCAAAAATCAACTTCTAAACGTTTTTTATAACTGCCAGAGTGCTCAACAATAATAACAAAAACAAATTATATTTATTTTTATACGAAAATGTGAACGAATGTTACCAATAAGCAGCCAAAAAGTATGCTTCATCTTGCCAAAATCTTGAAATGTGATCTTTTTAATGTCAAAATACTCAGAAATAATAGATATATTTGCTCCGTAATCTCAAAAATTAAGCCAAAACATTGATAAATAATTGTGCCTAAAAGTATACTACAGGCTTTACATCATCCATACTTTAGTTATAAAAAAACTCACCGCAGCAAGTGAGTGTTTACAGTAATGATTAAATGTATATGCAAATAAATCAATATTAAACTTTAGTGCCTAAAAGTATACTTCAACTAATGAGTTGTACCAAAAGTATGCCACAATATTTTTAATGTTAGCAAACGTCACCTTAACCACACACTAAGCCATTCTTGGCGCTTCAGCAGCACGTCAATTATTTCCTTTTTATAATCTGAAAGCATAGAAACGCCTAAAAGTAGGCTATAAATTATTAATCAGAGCACAACAAGCTTCTGTGCACGAAAAATACAGCCTAAACACGCCAAATTACATCAATAAGTGCCAAAAAGTAATAAAGCAATAGATGTAAATAATCACAACAACAACTACAAAAAAAGGTAAACAACAGCTGCAAACAAACGAAACAATGCTCGATCCCATTGATTATGAAATCAGGTGCGACGAGGCTGTGGTCGAAGCACATCTGCCATTGATGGGCTACGACGAGTATCGGCTGAAATTTATGGGTGAGTACAAAGTTGCCGAACGAACACATATTCGAAACAAAAACAATAACAATAACCATAACTTTTCACATTCAAGACCATACATCAGCAGGCACATGTGTGTGTGTGTGTTTGTGAGGCGGTGTGCATGTGTGTGTGTTATCTATTATGTTCAAATTTTTCTGTTTGCATGCTGAGATAAAGTTTCGCTTCTGTCTTGCCAGAACAGCCGGCCGGCGAGACATTGAATGCTGCCTGGCTGAGTACTTAGCGAACTGCAGAGTTGTATGCGTCTTTTGCGCGGATTTAAGTATTTTGTAGTTAATTTTAAATTTCTTTTAAATTATAAACTAATTCAAAAGTAATTTAAAAGAAGTTCTTCAAATTCTTCAAATACTTAATTGCTGTTAAAATTCAACCAAAAAATTAAATTTGCAAGCAACGCAGCTGCCTGGTTGCGGTTATTGTAGGCACATTTCGACGAATTTTTGCTTATTGTTTGTTGCTGTTTGCACGCAAAGCTCCAAAAGATTCAGCTAAGACGCTGACTAAGTTGGAATTTCAGTTGCCGGTTGTCAAGATAAGAGCTGTGTGCCGTTATTCAGCAACGTAAATAAATGAAAATATGCGCAGGTTTTTACGTGAGCGAAAGGCAGCTTTGCTTATTTGATATGCTAATGCATGAAAATGCAAACCGTATTATATGAGCGTAAAGTAAATCATTAAAAATAAGTTAAAGTGTGAGAGGTTGAGAAGAAAATTTGTTGAAATTTGCCGAAATAAAAATAACAAAAATTGGTTTCACTCAGAAAAGGCTTAATGCATTTACAATTTGTGTGTATAACTGGTGACAAGTAGGGATTGCAAACCCGGAATACCGAATCCCGAAATCCGGGACAATTTCAGTCCGAAAAATCCCGGGATTGACATAAATAAATAAATACATTCATTGATTAATTAATAAAAAATTAATTCATTTATTAATAATTATAATTAATAATTCACATAAAGAAATAAATAAAATAATTAATTAGAAAATATATAAAAAAATAAATAAATAAATAGATAAATATATAAAAAAAATAAGTCATTAATTCATTAAGTAATATATAAACAAATGAATAAATTAATACATAAATAAATAAATAAAGAAATAATTAAATAATAAAATAAATTAATTAATTAATAAACAAATAAATAAATAAATAATATATAATATATAAATATAATATATAAACAAATAAATATAAATAAACTGATTGAATTAAAGCCATACGGAAACTTGAATTATTGACATTAACTACTCACATCGAATTTGACATATTTTGAAATGGCGAAAACCGTATATAAAAATAATAATTTTAATAATCTATAAGATTTATCTATAAGATTTTATAATTTTTTTTCAATAATTTTTTGTCATGAATATTTTGTTCCTAGTTTAAAAGTAAGAACACAGAATTTTATTTACTATGAAAATAAAATGTATTTAATTGAAAGAGGCGTCTTATTTAGTTCCTTAAAATAATATATTCATTCCCAAAAAAAATCCCGGGATTGCACTTTTCACTCTCGACAATAACGGGATTCTAAAAATAGTCCGTATTTCAATCCCTAGAGCCAAGCTATTACGACAGACACTGTAACACAATGGGTACTGCATAACATTGTCAAGTCAGAGGGTCGTGGGGTCAGTGGGAAGAAGGGTATCTACTCAAAACAATTAAATCTATATTTGAATCTCTGACAGCCAAATCACTTAGCATCTTCCTGGCTGACGTCACAGAAATCTACAGAGTTTTTAATTGAAAATAATTCAACACATATTTTTGAATTTTTTCAAAAATCCAACTTGTACGGGGTCAATAGTGGGTTAAGTTTCGTATACGAAAAAACTATGAAAAAAACATGAATCAATGGGCCTATTGGCATCAAAATTTATGAATACACTTGAAATAAAAAATTATTAAAAAATATTATTAAGGGGGTAAACAATGGGTTAATTTTCCTATATGAGAAGACTATAAAAAACATGAATCGAGAGGCCTATTGACATCCAAATTCACGAAAACACTCGAAATAAAAAATTATTAAAAATTTAATTTAAATGGGGTCTACAATGGATTAAGGTTCGTATACGAAAATACTATGAAAAAAATCATTTGTTGTCAATAGGCAAAAATTTGTGAAAATACTTCAAATGATAAATAATTCGAAACGAGTTTTTAATATTTTCGACAGTCAAATCTGACAGGGGGGTTAAAAAAACGATGGGTTAAAAATTTGTATGGACAAATTGTGGAAAACATGATTTAATGGGCCTATTGACTTCAAACTCAGTGAAAGTGCTTTAGGTGCAAAATAATTTGACACGTGTATTTAATTTTTTTTTTATGATCAAAATATGACGTGATCAATATTGGGTTAACAATTAGTATAAAAAAAAAGGAAAATAGGAAAATTTCATTCAAAGTTGGCAACTGTGTTCCAAAGAAGGAATAATTTAATGCGATTTTTTTACTTTTTTGAAAATCAAAACTTTACAGGGTCAAAAATGGGTTAAAAGTTTGTGTGGGGAAAACATAGTTTAATGGGGTTTTTAACTTTAAACTTAGTAAAATAACTTCAAATGAGAAATAATTTGACTATTATTTTTATTATTTTATTTTATTTTTTTATTTATTATTTTATTTATTTTATTTATTTTTATTTATTTTTATTGATTTATTATTTTATTTTTTTTCATTAAAATCAGATGTTGTCAACAAAAGGTTAAGAGAAACCTTATTTATTGGGTTTTTAACTTTAAACTTAGTGAAACTACTTCAAATAAGAAATAATTTGACATGGATTTTCCTTTTTTTGAATGACGGAGTCAACAGAGGGTTAAGAGATTTATTGGGCCCATTAACAAAGCCACCGGACTCTGCTAGTAATAAATAAAGTGATAGATTGACGTCTGCCTTCAATCACATCAGGCAAATTAAATATTAAAATACAAATATTTTTTATATTTTTTAACTGTCAAAAATAATACAAATCTCATTTAAAAGTTCGACTTTCATAAGCGAAACATCAATCTTACCATTGCTTTGTTATTTACGCCAAGATTTGAGGTATTTGCATTCAGTTTCATGTCTGCCATACAAAGTCTTAACTCTTTGTTGACCCAGTAATGGGTAATTCTTACCAACTAAAAACCACCCTTTGTTTGGGGTTTTGCTGAAACCAATCACATTTTTGGTCTCTTTCTGTCCCCATAAACTTCATGCCGTGTAATCTGGACGACTGCGGTGATCATCGAGCTTCCTCTTCATGACTTTGTCATGCTTCGAGTAGATCAGATGAACACTCACACTGAATTTGCAGGGCTGTCTTGTGATTTTCGCAATCTACAAATCAATCTAGAAATAACTCTGAAATTACAATATCCCTTTACCAATAAAGCCATCTAGAAGCTTTCTTCGACCAACTCCAACTCTTCTGCTGCCCTTTGGCACCTTTAATGCTGCCCAATATGGCCTACAATTGGCCATCCCATTCCACTTATCACGCTGCAGTCTATCGCTGCAACTATCGACATTTGATTAGATTTGTTGTGTTCATGGGTTAAACATTAAGCAAGCAATTTCCAACTACCAACTCTGCTAATAAAATAGTCTCCGCTCAGTAATCAACCAACAATTGTTAAAAGCAAACCTTTTGGAGACTCTTTGAGAGAGTGAGAGCAACAAGTTAATGCTTGGAGAGCCAATTGAAACGGCGCAACAGTGACCGGCTTAGCGATGACACAAACCCAAAACCACTTTGCAATCAACAGAACAACAACAACAACAATGACAATGATGATAATGATGACAATAATGATCATTGCTGAGAGGCGGAAAAGGTGGCAATCGAACTGAAATGAAACATTCAAACACTAAATGATGGAGTTGCTACCAGCCGTTTGGGGAATGAAATGGGCCGCATTCCGATTAGTTTAAAGCGAGTGAGCGAGCAATACGAATGCGATTCGAATAGTAGCGGAGTTTTAAGCGATTTTCAATTGTAGAGAAGAAGAAAAAAATTAATAAAACAAAAAAGGAACATTAAGTAGCAAATTAATTGCAGTGTTTTAGTGTTTAGCCAAACGAAGGAATTTCCGGTAGCTAGAAGTGAAAAGTTGGCTTGGCTCAAAAGTGTTAACACCAAAAAAGTTGGTGGCCAATGTGCAGTGAAGTGAATTTCGCAGCAAAGTAAAATACAAATGTATGGCAGTGAGCTCATAAGCCAAACGAGAATGAAAAAAGTCAGCGAGCGCGGCGCGTCATCGGCGGTTCATTTTTGTTTTTGTTTCGATTGTGTTTTATTTTAGTTTTTTGTTGTTTTTGCTTGGCTGATATGCGACAGTGTTGGTGTTTATTGCGGCAAATCACCTGTTGATGCTTACGCCAATGATTCAAAGTGGCTGTAAGGAAAGCAAGCAAAAACGTTGAGCCGCTTTGCAAAGTTGGGGCCAACCTTGACCTGTGCACAAAGAAGCAAACGAAAAATTTGAATGTGTGTATTTATTTTGTCAATGATTGCTGCCATTTTTGGCAAAGCAGCGGTCAGCGTGAACGAAGGCAAAAGCAGAGCCGAAACGTCAGAAGGCTTGACAGCAAAATGCAGTTAACCGCATTGCCGTGACAACAGTGGCAAAGAAAGAGTGTGAAGGGGGAGCTCCAAGTAGGAGAGTGAAGGGGGAGCAAAAACCAGTTTGTGTGCTACAGCGGCCAGTGAAGTGCGAACGAAAAGTGTTTTAAAAATTTAAAAAAAGAAATTGAAATTAAACAAAAATAAAAGAAGTTCAGTGAAATAAATAAAAGTGATTTTGACAAAATTTGGCCACAAGAAAATGTGATTTACAACGTCGCTAGGCCAATAAATCCAATAAAACCAGTTTGTGTGCTACAGCGGCCAGTGAAGTGCCAATGAAAAGTGTTTTAAAAAATTTTAAAAATTAAAAAAAATAAATTAAAATTAAACCAAAATGAAAGAAGTTCAGTGAAATTAAAAAAGTGCGTTTGAAAAAATTTGGCCCTAAAAAAATTTGATTTACGACGCCGCTAGGCCAATAAATCAAAATCAATGCCAACAACAAATTCAAACATATAGCAAAATTGATATGATTTTTACTCCCCGCGCGATTTCAATGAGCAATGAGCGTTGCAATCTCAGTAAAGCGGGCAGTGGGAGCCAAACAACAACAACAACACTGCGTCATGCGATTCATTGCTGTTTATTTGCTTTTGCACATTTGTTGTGTTTGCTCTCTCTTGTTTTGCACATTTTTCTATCATATTTTCTGCTCCTTTAATGTCGCATTTTCTCATATTGCTTTTTCCACTTAAATTCTTTTATTAATCCGAATAAAAGTCTACTATAATAACAACAAAAACAATCACAATTGCCACCAAACAAATGCTACATAGTAAAGCAACAATAAAGCAACAACAATAAGAACAGCAACAAGTCTTTAGCAAAGCGCAAAACCAACAAAACAAAAGCAACAAGAAAACACAATCTAACCAAACAACTAAAACATTTGCTTTTTCGTTGTGTTTCACTGACTGTTGTTTCACTTTCAATGCGTTCACAACCATAGCAACATTTCAAACAGCGCCGCTTGCACCGCCGCTATCTGAACTTCATGCAACAACACCGGCACTTCAACCACTTTATGGCTCGCACGCGATCGCCGTCGTCGTCTCAGCGTTCAAGTTGAAGTTGCGCTCTTTTTCACTTTTTCTTCTTCTTCCACTTAATCATCTACTTCTTCGCTGCTGTTGTTATTTCAGTTTTCTTTTCTTCTTGTTTTCTGCTTTGCTGTTTTTTGTTTTGTTTTCATTTGTCGCTGTTAGTTAGTTCAGCGCATGTGTTTCCAGCCACTGGTCGGTCGATCGGTGCATTGCTGGAATGAGACAACACGCACAATTGGTTGGGTGTTATTAATCATTTAGCCGGTGCCTAAAGGTTAAGTGCACCGATGCGGTCGCTGTAGCGGCAATTGAAAGAATTCTCAAGCGAAAAGCAATGTTCCGACATGAGGGAGAGAGAGTTGCAGGAAGATCTGTAGGAAAAAATAAGTGGTGGATTAGCTGAGAGGTTGTGGGTGTTGTGCTGTCACAGGCTGTGCGCATGATTTATGAAGTTGACCCAAGGTTTGCGACCGACACGTTTACCCACAACGAAAAAGTAAATATTGAATTATGCCAAAGGAACAGAGCAAAGAAATTGATTGTGAATTACATGGAAGTAGCTGAAGTTTGCGTACATTTGCATTGTTTAAAATATGCATTGAGATCAGAGGTAATAAGAAACAAGTTCGATTGCACCAAATACAGTTGAGAGAAGGAATAATGGAAAGAGGAATGTAGAGAAAAATTCAGACCTATAAGGGTCGGGGTGCAAGAACCTTTTATAAAGCATTAGCAAGGCCCGCCGGCTTTGCACACAAGTTTGAAGTCCGATTTGGATTTTCAAAAAAATTAAAAAATTTTGTTTAATTACTTTTAATTTGAAGCACTTTTACCATATTTGAAGTTAATAGGTCCATAATTTCATAGTAAATTTTTACATACAAACTATTATTCCACAGTTGACCTCCATTGATTTTCAAAAAATTAAAAACACTTCATATAGTTTTTGATTTGAAGCACTTTTTACCAATTTTGACGTAAATAGGGCCATAATTTCATGTTTTTACAATTCCTCCATACAAACTATTAACCCATAGTCGACCTCATTAGATACTGATTTTCCAAAAATTAGAAACACTTGTATTATTATTTTTGATTTGAAGCACTCTTACCAAATTTGAAGTTAATAGGCCAATAATTATTAATTTCATGTATTTTAGAATTTCTCCATACAAACTGTTAACCTATAGTTGACCTCGTGTCGAATTACATATTTCTCGTTTGCAGTGTTTTTACTAAGTTTTAAGTCTAAAATCCCATTAAATCATGTTTCTTCATACAACCTTTTAACCCTTGGCTTACACCGTTAGATTTAAAATTTCATAGAAATGAAAAACACGTGCCTAATTATTATTTGTAATAATTAACTCTTTGTTGACAACGTCTGATTTTAATGAAAAAAGATAAATAATACCTAGTCAAATTATTTCTCAGTTGAAGTGGTTTTATTAACTTTTGAAGTTATGTTTTCCCCATACAAACTTTTAACCCATTTTTGACGCCCCCCAAGTTTTGATTTTCAAAAATATGAAAAATGCATATTAAAGTATTCCTCATTTTGAACGCGTTTACCGAGTTTGAAATAAATTGTCCCATTTTTCTTTCTTTTCCATACAAATTGTTAACCAAATGTCGACCTCGTCATATTTAAATTAAAAAAAAATAAAACAAATACACTTTCACTGAGTTTAAAGTGAAAAGGACCATTAATTCATGTTTTTCACAGTTTCTCCATACAAACTTCTAACCCATCGTTGACTCTGTCAGATTTTGACAGTCAAAATTGAATTGAATTTATGAATTGAAGTATTTTAACCAATTTTGAAGTGAATAAGCCCATCGGTTCATTTGTTTTTCAGAGTAAAATTTTGATGACAACGTTAAAATGTGGGACCCCGAAAACCCCAGGCTAGGGGGCTAAAACTCCCAAGTTCTCGTCCTTTCGATAGGGCTGAATCGAGCACTTCCTCAGGATAACAAACTGCTAAAGGAGGTTACAGCTAGGCTCCAATGGAAGTCGTCACAATATATGTTTATGTTTAGTGGGTGTACATGAAAAACTAGGAATATTTTCTCATAAACCAACATGTTTATTGGTCCCATAAATTAGCTCTCTGTGCTCTTCTTGACTTGCCCTCATGTCCTGGTATCTAAGCCAGAACTACCCGATTCTGGGCACTTAGATTATGGAGTTCTTTGTGACAGTCAGAGAGGATTTTTAATAAAAAAGAGTAACTATTCAAAGCTTTTAATACTAGTAGGCTGTCCAAGATAATTGCGAACTTGGCTCTTTGGCTCATTGAACGAATTCATTAGTTACTTGTTTAAAGTTGGTTGAAGTTTATCGTTTACGATTATATGTATGTCTCAGAAAAATTGAATACTTAATTTTTACCTTTCAATACAACATTTTCCTTTCAGCATCCGAATCTCAATGAAAGAATCACTAGCAGATCGTAATGTTGCAAATGTAAAATTACTCAATGATCCAAAAAGAAAATCGTCATTTGACATTCAGAGCCAACCAAATGATTAATGAGAGCTGCGTATCTGCAAGAGGCAAACAATTAAACATGTTTCGATGCATACCAAAGCATTCCACATGTCATTTAAAGACAAGTCGACTTTTGACAGCAAAAGAGCGCCAATGAGAGGGAGAACGGCAGAGTTAGTGCCGCGAGAGCGCCACAAAAATTCCAATTGGAGACGTTCAAGCCGCCAACTGGCTTCAGCAAAAGTCAAAACGGCGCGGAAAGTGAGATACCGAAACGGGCAAAGAAAAAGAAACAACATGAAAACGAAACAGCGATCAACAACCAGTTTCGCATTGGGTTGAATTCGTGAATGAAATGTAGAAAAACGCGCAATGAGTGTAAACAAAAATTATGACAAATAAGTAGAAGTTAAATAAACAATTTAAAAGACCCAATCGCTGTCATAGTCGCGGTCGATAACGGGAAAATAAGAAGAAGAAAACATTGAAAAAGAAAAGAAAAACAAAACAACAAACATGCAATTGAACGTTGAGGAAGAAAAACGAAAACAAAAATTACATGGAAACTCATTAAAAATTGGTTTTGGCTACAAATTTGTGTTGTGCTGTTGTTGTTGCTTTGTTTTATTATTTTGTGGACATGTTATTGTTGTTGTGTTGACGGTTGTCGTTTGGTGTGGGCCACATTGTTGTTTGATGGGTTTGTTGATGGTAACACAGAAATGAAAGATTGTTTTAAGGCATTTTTTGTATTTATGTGGAAATTGTTGTTGCAGTTTGTTACGATTTCCCTGAAGTTAGTGTATTTCTTTGCAGTTTTTTTGTATCCTGTTTGAAAAGTTTTCCCAGTGCTAATAGCGAAATTTCGCTTTGGATATAACGAGCTGATACTTAAAAATTTAACAAACATAACTAACAAAAAAATATTATTAATAAAAATAAAAATTTTTAAATTAAATGATTTAAACAAAAAAATATTAAAATAATTTTTTATATAAAATTGTTTAATATAAAAAGTTAAAAAAAATCAAGTTTTTAATTCAACATTATGTTCTTTCACAATTTACGTAAATAACCACAATTTTGCTATTTGCAAACGAATTTCTGCTCGGTGCACCTTTTTCGAAGTAATCGAAACGATATGGATCCAGCGATTTTAATTGGTAAGTCATTGAAAATGCCAAGAACATTCAACTTTATATCAATAGACATGTTTGTGTTCAGGTGACCTCACTGCCACTGAGCGGTGCCTGTGTGAAGAGCAATTAAAGAGTTGTTGTTCTTGTATAATTTGTTGTCAATCGACGTTATTTTCAAAATTTTGTAAAGAACTTGAAAAATGAAATAGCTGACACCTTGGCAAATGTAGTCATTAAGGTCAATTAAATTTAAATACCTGAGAAAATATAATTTTAGTTGTAGTCTGCTGTATCACATTCGCTCTTCTCTTCTCTTACTCTTTTTATATAGAAAAATAGAATATCTACAAAAATATGGCAGTTTCTTTCATGTTGATTTTTTATGTAGATAAAAGATTTTATCAAATTTGCATTTCTGATAACTTTTATGAGTCAATTTGGGTAGGTTTTTTGAAGCTCCAACTGCCGAGGTGCTTAAGTACAACCGAACTTCTTATCGCATTGTACACAATTAACAATTAAAGTTCAGTTATTTATGTTGGGAAGATATCTTGATGCAGCACAGAAGTTAGCAATGAATATTTTTTAACGGCATGAAAAAATTGTGCGTTTAGACAAGACCAGAAGATTGGGCTACATTAGTCTAAGCTCTGGAAAAACTCTCCCATAAGATGGGGCTTCTTGATTTCCGTTTTGAACCTATTAATTCTGTATTTATTACCTTAACCATAGAAAACCCGTTACTGGAGTAAAATATCCCGCAAAACCTTCCTTTATGCGCTTCCACAACGAGAGCATCTTTCAGAGTGAATTACATCGAGAGATCTGGGGGCTTTGTCTACCTCATAACTCCCTCGGTGATACGGGTACCGCTAAGCCTCTATAAAAATTTTTGAAAGTGAGAAATTCAGAAAGTGAGTCTGAAAGTCTGATTTCTTTCAGTAGGTTAGACTCAGATGCTTTCTAGAAAGAGGCAAATGCATGAGGATAATTAAATCCAACTTGTCTTCAAGTCTTACTTATCGATTATCCAACCCAAATATACATACAAAAACCCCGTTTGGGAAGTACTCGTTACGTCAATTTATCTACCTTATAACTCCTTTGTCCTTTGACATGGTGATCTCCAAGCCTCTACAGGAATTTTTTGAAAATAAGTCTGAAGGTCTGATTGCTTTTAGTAGGTTAGACTTAGATGCCTTCCATGAGGACAATTATATAAATCAACTTGTCTTACTTATCGATTATTCAACCCTAACATACAAACAGCTAACCCCTTTGGAAAGTACTGGTTACGTCAATTTATCAGAGATTGGATACATAGGCATTCAATCATATACGAGTATAATTAGCCTGGGATATAATGCCCATTCTCAAACCTTCATAGGACCGTAAATACCGATGTTTGGTTGGGTTAGGTTAGTTTGTAGTGCAAAATTTCCCATGAAAGGGCTCATTTAAGCACCAAGGAATGGTTCTTTGTTATAAACGGTGACCAGATAGCAGTGATAGATTTTCCAATAGAGATGTCTCAGCGACTGTCAAAGATATCAGTGACGTTTAAATGTCGAAATATTTAATGCAGTTTGCCATTTCATCATGCATTGTTTTAAGCTTGATTTCGCTAATTGAGCGCTGTAAAGACGTAGAAATAGTAAAAGAGTGTTTCACCAGCTCGAGTTAGGATTCGAACCTAGGGCTTCGGTATGAGAAGCCAGCGCGCTACCCACTGGACTGGTTACCCTTTACTACTTAGGAATGTCGAAACTCTCTCCTTTATGACAATGGAAACGACAAGGATTCCAATAGAATTTTCACTAATACCTACCTGATGTCTTGAGTGAAAGTTCGTTTAAGGTGGTGTAAAACAAAGAGCCTAGGAATCACTGAGAGGAAAATGCACCAATTCAATTATAACTCTGCTCTCCAGTTTTGAATCATCAATGTATCATAGATTATAATCCATTCATCCATCAGGTTTTTTAATCTAAATCCCAGGCTTATGTTGACATCGTGTTTCATTGTTTCATCTTAGTTTTAAACTTTTTCTGTCCCACGAATATAATGTCGCTTTTCCAATCTTAGTATCAACATTTTATCTTTTCTTTCAAGGTTGCATTTGGTACATTTTGAAAGTTCAAAGAGAGATCATGATGTGTGTTTCAAACTGATAGCAAATTAAACGTTCGATCGTTTATGGCGATCTTTGATAGTTCAAACAGATAGAAAATTAAATGCCCCTAAGGGGATGTTCGGAATCGACATAAAATTTAAAATCCATTTCGTTCAAGTTACATAATGAATCGTTCGAAATTCGAATATTTAACATGTATGTTTGCGAGGAAACCCCAGTCTCCTTAGAGGTATCGAGCAAGATATTTCTTTTCCTTGTTTACTCCACTCGGGAGCATAGGGCCTCTAAAAGACATTGCCTTGTGTTAGTTACGTCATCAGTTGTGGTTTTCTGTCAGGGTAGGTAATTGGTAGTCCTAAGTGATGGGGCTGCCATCTACCGCCGCTTAGGAACGACGCCTCCAAGCTACCGCTGCTCATAGCGCCATCTGTTGTGTAAAGGAGGTGACAGCAGCATGGTTGGGGGTTTCGCTAAGATCGGTTTGGTGCACTGTTGTCGCTAATGCCCGCTTTCTCTTACAGGTGTGTAACTATAAACATGTTTTCTTTTTACAGCCTCACAGCGCATGATTGCGCGTATTATTGCATGGGAGTGAGTGGGAAAGGATCATCTGAGGGTCGGAATTTTTGAACTAGGGTATGTGCTGGGCTAGGGAATATTTCGAGGACTGAAAAAATTGGAAATGTGGGAAGAGTGCGGGACCATGCATCAGGCAGGAGTCGAACCCACGACCTCTGGTGATAGGCTAGTGCAATCACGGGGCTGCGAGCGATATATAAATATAGATATACATATATGGACCATTTATAGATAGTAGAATCGCTAGAAAAACTTGAAACTTGTATAAAAAACTTGAACCTTGACGTAAAAATCATCAAGCAACGTAATAATAGCGAAAATGCATGAATGAAATGCAGCAAATATGCCAGCCGAGATAATTGAATGCAGTCGCATTATCATTAACAAATTAGCAAGTTGTGGCAATAGCAACAACAACAACAAAGACAACTTCTACTACTGCAACAGTGCAACATGTCTGACAGTTGAACACATGTCTGGCAATTGTGAAAAGTCTGCGACTGCCAATCAGCAAAAACTTACAGCAATAACAACGGCAACAACAACAACAACAAAATAACGAAACAATTCCACCACTGAAATCAGTTGGGCTTGTCCCACGACAGATATTCGTTGCGCCTCATTGGCGCGCTATGACGGCACATTCGCCTCGCGTCGAAGCAGCTGCACCACATGTTGCACCACGCGGCCGCCGCTTCAGGCTCGAAAGTGCGGTAAAGGGGGAAATGTGAAAAATCAAATTCACTTTTTGTGCAGCGCGAGAACAAATACTAATCGCGCCGCGCTGCCAGCTGACCCCCCGCAGTGCGAGTGCGAACGGGGCCACTGAGCGATGGGGAGTTGGCGCGCGGACGGCCGAATAAGTCAGCGAAGCGTGCGCCATTGCACTGGCGGCAATATTCGGCATTTGGAATTTGGTAGTTGGAATTTGGGATTTATGTTGTGCGTGAAAAAGCGCAATGCAGGCAAATTGCATTTGTTCAATATTTCGCGGGCGTTTGCTTGCCCTCTGTTTGTCGCTCCGTTGGCAGTTTTAAACCAGATTTGCTGTTGGTTTACTGTTACATGAGGTCAGTTGAGGATGGCAGCAGGCAGAGTGCAGTATTGCAAGAAAGTTTGTAAGTTTTTTTTACTGACCATGCAAATCGATGGTCTTGTGGGATGAATCTTGAGGTGGAACAAAAGTGAAATTTGTTGCTGTAAAATAGGACATAGTAAAAGGAATGCTAGAAGTTATTAAAGTGTCAGTGCAGACCAGTAAATGTTGGGGCGAAAGCATAAACAGACGAATAAATAAATGAACAAAGAGATACATAAACATATATTTAGATGGATGGGTAAAGAGATCGGCTAAGGCAAGCAGATGGATGAGGGTATCTACAGACGAAGGGAATTCCCTTGAAAGGACAGACATAAAACAGGCAGATAGGGAAGGGACTGGCTTATTGAGTACGAACGAAGAGACAGAGACTCAAGTATACAGACAAACGGGCGAACGTATGAGCGGAGGAGGATAGGGGGACGAACGGCATACGGAAAGATAAATAGATCGACATACCGGTTAATGAATGGATAAATCGATAGGGAGATAAGAGTGGCTGTCTCAAGACGGAGCCCACTTAGGCCATGATGGCTCATTGTTACAGCACAAACAGTCGAGCTTAAGGGGGTCGTCTAGTGTGAAGGCCGTATTTGTATGCCTTTTTTTGACAGTCATTATTAAAAAAACCGTTCAAGTAAAATAACTTTTGAATTTTATTTCTTCTTTGAGTACATTTCGACAAAGTTTTATAATTATTTGAAGCCAATCTATTGATTAGTATCGGAGTTACACCACTCAACAGGAAGACGTAAAAACAAAAAATTGCTCCACTGCTGCCATGATTCCGGGCGTTGTAATTATCTGAAATCAAAAAACCAAACGCCATTTCATTCCACTTCAAACTGCAAATTGAGCTAAAAGAAAGTTCGAATTCCAAAAAAAAGTCTTTTTTTGCCTAAACATAAAAAAAATATGAGTTTTTCGACTATTTTTCACGTGCATATAATTGAAGAAAAAAAAAAGTAACGAAGCAATCTTAATTCTTTTAGCTTAATTTGTAGTTGGACATGTACTCAAGATGGTGTAAAAAGTTGAGCATTAATAGTGAAATAGTTTTTGAGATATCGTGGCAGCAGTTTTGGAAAAACGTGTTTTGAGAAAAACGCGTTTTTAAGTTGGTCGGAGTAGGTATGCGCTCCGCATACCTACTCCGGTTTACAAGTGCAACTTGATAACGGCTTCGAATTTACAAAAATCCATTTATACACGTCTTCTAAACATGTTTTAGAAGTGATTTATGAAAAAAAAAAAAACGATTTTTTTGACCCGTCACACTAGACGACCCCCTTAAGGCCGCTCAGTAGACTGTGAATAGTTTTATCGGCTACTCGTAGCTTCCTTCTTCCAGATAAAGCAGAGCAAGTGCATAGAAGGGGATCTGAATTTTCTTCCTCTTCCTTGTCCATAAAGGTACAACAAAAGTCATATAAAAAAACAAACCCAGCCACTTTAGACAAATGGACACAGAAAGGGATGAAGATATTAACAGAGCAACAAAGATTCCGATGAAGAAACGGGAGAACAGACCGTTTGAAACATGAACGAAGACAAAAAACGGAGACAAACAGAGAAATTACGGGCCACAGACAGAAAGACGAACCGATAAGTACGCAGATAGACGAACGTAAAGACGGATGAACGGATGAACGAACATACAAATGAGCATACGGACAGACGGGCGTCTGGAAAGACGGACAAAGGCTTGAATGGATGAACGTATCGACAGAAAGACATATGTTTAAATAAATGAACGTATGGATAGACAAACGTATGTATGAACGGGTGTATGGATAGATGGACGTATGGACAGGCGGACGTATAGAGGGACCGACTTCAGGATTGATGAACGTATGGATCGGTAAACGTTTGAACGGGCGGACTTATGAATGGACGGACGTCTAGAAATACAGATGCCCAGAAATACAGACGTCTAGAAATATAGACGTATGGAAGAACGGACGCATGGACAGACGGATGTATGCACAGACAAATGTATGGATATGCGGACGTATGAACCGATGAACGTATGGACGGGCGGACGTTTGGACAGACGTGTACAAGGATGTATGGAGGGACCAACTGCTGGATAGACGGACGTATGGACGACACACATATATACAGATGACATACGTATGGACAGACAGACGTATGGGTAGCCACACGTATGGATAGATGGATGCATATACAGACGGACGTATGTATAAATGGACAAATATTTAGACAGACGAATGCATGGATGGGCGGAATGACGAGTGGATAGACGGACGTCTGGAAAGACAGACGTAAAGAAGGAACCAACCATTCTTCCCACTTCGTACCTTACGACAGTAAGATAGCAAATTATCGACAACTCAGACAAACGTATGGATAAATGAAAGTACGGATAGAAGAACGTATGGACAGACGGACATATGAACCGATGAACGTATGGGCGGACGAACGTATGGACAGACATGCAGATGGATGTATGGACGGAGATTTGGACAGACGAACACATGGATTGACCATTGAACGTTTGCCTGGATGGACTTATGGATAGATGCACGTCGATATGAATGTAGGGAGGAACGGACGTATGAAAGGATGAACGTATGGACGTATAGACAGATGACAGACGTATGGACAGACGGACGTATGGGTAGATAGACAAATAGACAGACAGATGTATGGATGGGCGGAAAGACGAATAGACAGACGAATCCATAGATGGACAAATATATGGATTGACAGATGTATACATAGATGAACGTTTGTACAGACAAACCTATGGACAGACGGACATATGGGTAGACCGAAGTATGAATACTAGTAGATGAATGCATGGACGTATTGATGAACGGGCGTATGGACAGCCTTGCGTATAAATGGAAAGACGTATGAATAGATGGTCCAATGAACAGACTGACGTATGTATAGATGGACTTATGGATAGACAGGCGTACGGATGGATGTCCGGGGGGACGAAGGCACAGATAATTGGAGGGGACTAGTGCTTCATTGATAGTTTCAGTAATCGTATCTTTAATTCGATTGTAATTGTAATTGTAGGCACGCATACTCTTAAAGATTAAAAAAGCTTTAATAATTTAAAAAATTAATAAAAATTATTTAAAACTCACATTAACAGTAATCTGGCAATAATGACAACAAATGTGTGTTAATTTCAATAAAATACAATTTAACAAATTTAATTTGCCCACATGGATACCAACAACACAGAGTATACAAACACAACAAGCAACATTTCCACTCGACACTAACAGCAAAAATACAAATTCAATCCCAACAACGGCAACAACCAGAGAAACAATTACAGTCACAACTTCAAAACATAAACTAACCAAACAAATATGGGCAACTAGTACAGCAACAACAGTTGTCACAACTTTATAGAAAAATAACAACAACAGCAACAACATGCAAAATTAACAGCAACGACCAGTAACATACGCACAACAACAGAAACTATTGTTGTGAAACCAATGGGCCAACAACAATTATAACCAACACTACATACTCAACATACCACGAACAGTCTCATTTCGGCCACCATTAGCCGACCAACTGACCAGCTGCCACTCTGGCTGCCACTTCAACTGCAACCACGGCGAAACGCCACTCGCCACGGCTGGCCACGTTCGAGTGTCGCGTGTGTGTGGGTTGGCGTATTTGGCATTCGACACCCACAGCATAGTCGCACGCACACACATACACACACACACACACACACACACAGTTGGCACTGGAACTCACGCAAGCCGCCGTTGCCACCAACAGCTCGACACCGTAAGTGGCGAGCGGAAGTTTTAATTTATTTGCTGCCGCCGCGGCTACCGCCGGTCGTGTCTGACAGTCGTCGTGGCACTGCTCACTGAATTACTGTTAACGGCTTTTGTTGTTGTTGCTGTCGCCTTCGACCCAAGCCACGTTTAGTAAAACACACAAAAAATACAAAATCAACTAAGAAACCTTTTTTGCTTTGCTCAGAGCTAACAAAATTTTTTAATATTATTTTTTGCATTTTTACTGCTTTTATTCCTTTTTTCGAATGTTTTGCATTATAAAAAAGCACTTCGGACCGACACACAGAGCGCCATATATCCTCACGCTGGACAGTTGTGTGCATGAGTTATGTTGTGGGTGTGTGTGTGTATGTGTATGTGTTGGTGAACACCCCATTCTCTGGCATGCAATCTGATTTGCATATGCAACACTTATACGACCAAACATATTTTTCCTCATTTGCTGCTCTCCCTCAATCTTTGCCTCCTACAAATCTTTCATTGTAGCAACAACAATGTATTTATAAAGCTTTTTTGTTGTGGTTGCTGCTGCTCTGACATGCTTCCAAGTGACCTTTCAGTTGTGTTGCGAATGAAAAACGACACAGTAAAAATTCTCAAGACCCAAAATAATACAAATAAGTATATGAAAATTTCTTAAAACGAAATAAACCAAGTGACAGCTTCAATATTTTTACGCTCATTTCTTGCTTCTGGTTTAAACTGCACTTTCATACGTTGTTGTACGCTTATAAGAATTGAATGCTGTAGCAAAAACACACATTGAAATTTCAAGAAAAATTGCCACCTTCTGTTGCAGCCATTTGTCTTCTTGAATTTTGGTTATTCTTCTGCTTTGGTTGTGTTGCTTGCGAGTTTCTGCCCTTTGAACCAGTTTTCATTAATTTTAATATTTTTCTTTTTGCGTATTTACGATTTTACTATCTTCTTTCTTTCGTTTTTACGACCTTAGTGTTTTCTATTAATTTTTTTTAATAAATTTCAAATGAATTTTATCACACAAGGACTTATCTGTTGGTAGTAATAAAAATTATTAAAAAAAAATTTATTTTAAAAATGTAAAAAAGGAAAATTAGCATTTTTTCCAAAACTCCACCCAGTGGCGCACACAGGATTTGATTTTGTGGGGGGAGGGGTTTTTTTTAAGCCGAATACACCGTGCGACAACAAATTTTACACACGAAAAAATCTTTATACTTATACTAGGGGCCAAATGTAGTAAAACTGCGTTGTTAGTTTTTCTCTCTGACGTCAGAATTTTTTTTAAAGGACTTTGAAATTTCAAGGTTATGTTTATTATTTTAAAAATTGAGCGCATTGTAGAATAACAATATGGGTATCAAATGAAAGAGAAAAATCCTTAGAATCTTAGAAAATTTAT
This sequence comes from Melieria picta, assembly GCA_964056695.1. Lineage (NCBI taxonomy): Eukaryota > Metazoa > Arthropoda > Insecta > Diptera > Ulidiidae > Melieria > Melieria picta. Next base: position 84,877,221 of record OZ057398.1, on the reverse strand, counting down.
TGTTTTGGTGCAAAAGGACGAAGAGGTATTGAAAATGTCCTTTTAAAACTTTATTCTTCAATATCCTTGCAAATTTCCAATAATTAAAAAAAAAATATATATATCTTAAGGACTACTATGTACGCTACTACATCCTTGAAATTCGTCCTTCTAACTTTATTAGTTTAAGATATATTTTGAAATTTTTTGATTTTTGTCGCACGGTGATACCATTCGAAACTATATTTTGTACAAGAAATTTTTGTGTATGAACCCCCAATCCCCCTTCGTGCGCCACTGCTTCCACCTTTTGCCCGAACACTTTTGATTTTGATCATTTCCTTATTCTCACAGAAGGATATCTCCTCTACTGGAGATTACAGAAAGTGTAGGAACATTTCGTTCTTATTTATTCTCCTAGGTGAATATTTCCTCCACTGGAGAGCAATAAAGGTGGAGAATGACTTCGTTCTCGTTTATCTTCTCAGAGGGATATCTCCTCTACTGGAGAGCATAGAAGATGGAGAAACATTTAGTTTTTATTTCTTTTACTAGGTGCATGTTTCATCTACTGAAAAGCATAGAAGGTAAAGAATTATTCCCTTCTCGTTTATCCTCCCAGGTTAATATCTCCTCTACTGAAGATCACAGAAGGTGGAGAATCATTTTGCTGTCGTCTACGTGTCAAAAGTGACTAAAAAAATCGTAACCAGTATAGTGTAAAGAAACTAGACGTTTTTACCAAAAATTCCGCATAGTGTCTATTTCACCATAAAATGATTTAGTTAATTTTTCAATAAATTTGAAAAAATTTCAAATTGTTTTCAGCTTTGAACCCTTCTTACACTTTTCAATAAACTTTCATCCTTTGGAGTGCTGTACACCTCAGTGTGTTTTGTCTAAATTATTTATTTGTCTGAATTAATTTATTACAATTTTGATTTAGTATTTGATAAGTGAAGTTTGTGGATAGTAATGTGAATGATTCAAAGGTGAAAAAATTAATTGAAAAACCAGATATCGATCATGTATTGGATTCGATTATTTCTCTATAAAAGACGAAGCATATCTGTGGCTGTTTAGCAAAATTTGAAACAAAAATAGGCTAAGTGATTATAAAATCAAACCAACTCTAATAATAATTATTAATATTATTAAAATTATAGACAGGTATATCAAAAATACTTGAAATGTATGAAAGTAATAATAACTAATTAAAAATGTTTATATATTAAATTTACACCTTTCGTGCTGCTCACTTATCTGTTTTTTCATTGCATTGTTTGGTTGCTTTACTGTTTGATTGAATTATTACAGTTTTTTTAACATTTTCAACTTTTACAAGCATCACATGCCATAAGCACTTTTACACTTGTCGAGTCAGTCAACATAGTTGAAGTGTTTTTTTTAATAAAAGCGCACATTTGTATGTATGTATGTATGTATGAGGGCATAGGTTTGGTTGAATATTTTTGCGCTCGCATATTTCATTCATTCATTCATAAATATTTGCGCGCAATTGCGGCATTTAACGAGCACAACTCATTCATTAAGGCGTTAAATGCGCCAATCAGAGAAAAACCTGCCTACGAAATGTGACATAAAAACCAGTTTGCCATTTGCTAATCAAACAAGCACAAAATACAGATAGCCAAAAAAAGCATCAAAGTAAGCGGACAGATGTGCATTGCAATGACCAACTCGGATAAACCTGAAAAAATACGCAAAGTTTCAGTTATCAAAGATTGAAGTTGAAAAAATTTAATAGAGTTTGTAGTCACAGAGATGAAACATTAATTTATAGATAGATTTTAAAATAAATAACATATGTATGTTTGGACGAAGCAAACTTGTTGCAGTTGTTGTAGAAAACTCATAAAAATAGAGAAAAAAAATAAATAAATAACAATAATGCAACAGATGTGACCAAGGAAAAAGTTTGGTCGAAACAACCCAATCGCAGTGCTTTTGAGGAAAGTTTGAAATAAAAAAATATTAAATAACAATAAATTAACACAAAAAAATGATAACTCTGATGATTGTTAGAAGAAATGTTGGTAGGGAATACTTGTAAAATAAGCGGGAAGCTTAGAAGGGTTCCGAACTAGATGATTGTGTATCAGAGCCAATAATTGAATTAAGTATTTCATGGGTTGAGAAGTAAAGAAACAGTTGACTATCGATTGAAAAATTTGCAACAATTAAGAAAACTCATTTCAATTATTTGCGTTGCGCTACTAACATTTTTCTTTGGCCTTTCTTCTTCGGCTTCTTTGTTCAAGTCTGGAGTATAAAGTTGCCATTTCAACAGCTGCCACAGTCACAGTCACAGCCACAGCTGTGCGGCCTCTAAGCCATGTCACACATTCCTTCACCGTCACATTCCTCACACTTTCGGCGACCCCTTCGCCACCACATCGCAGTGCACAAACACTTGTCAGACATTTGCATGAAACAACCACCCACTCGCCCACCCAGAAACGCTTCAAAACGCCTCGCAGTTACACTTGACAGTGTCTGACAAAGCCTCAGACAATAGTACATAGCTACAACAACAACAAATTCCGACAAACAGCAGTCAGCAAATATGGTGAAGCGATCTAGAACGGCGAACGGCAAAAAGAAAGTCGTGGATCAGTGGAAATGTGCACTAATTGACACTTGCGCTTTTGCCAGTGTTGCCAGCCGCATATTTAAAATCGTTATGTGAAGTCACTAAGTAAGTGTGTGTATGTACTCTTGTAATTGACAGTTTCGCTGATTGTTGGCAACACATATAATAATTTTGCTCAACTAATTTGCATGCAATTAACAACAGTAAACTGCGATAGCAACCGACAACAGCCAACAGTCGTCGGCTGGACAATTAACACAGCAATTGTCAACGTCGTCAACGTCGAGTTCAGCGCGCAATGATTTTAATTTTTCATTTCTGTGGTAGTTTTGTTTGTAGATTTTCTGGTGGTTAATTTTTTTGATACTAGTTAGAATTGCAACTGGTTGTCCGGTTTTAGGGAGAAACGAGGCAGCGGCAAAGTTCACGAGTTAATAATGGAAATAGTAACAAAATAACTTTGAACTGGGTTCAGAAGACCTCTGGCTAACAGAAGTTTTGTGTTAGAAAGAATATTAGTTGCATAAACGAGTTGGTCATTGGAAATATTTACTCTCTCTACAGCGTCAAGTTCTGGCTGATGAAACTTCAGCCAGATGGGTCAACAAGATGTTTTGTGGTGCAAAAATATTAGTTGGATAAACGAGTTGGCCATCGGAGACGTGCGATCTCTCCTCGCAGTGGTTAGATTACAGCTGCAAGTTTCGATTGATAAATGCTGTTGGAAACATCAAAATATTTCAATGTATGTAATGTTAGGGTAGAAAGGTCTTTTAAGACCTAGACTTTCCTTCATTTTTTTTTTTGGACTCGAACAAACGCGCAGGGGATGACCCCTATTAATGCGAGGCATTGCGTTGGTTCAGGAAGGATATAAAGGTTAGGAGATTGGGTTTTGAGAGAAGTGGTTATGGCCTCTTGAATTGAACCCATCGAGATCATAAGTGCTGGGGAAAATATCCGCAGGGAGACCATTCCTTTCACTGTAGTGCGTAGTGCGCTGGAACATCGTTTCAACGTGGAATGCATGGGCGCCAGTGTTCAAACATGTTGCCCCGGGGAATACCCGGAGTGATGGCAGCAAGCTGCTCATCTCCACGAAGCAATTACCGAAAAAGTATCGGTAAAATAACACCACACATGCCACGTTTCGACAATGTTCCAAGGAGTCAATAGAGCTGGATGCTCTACTGTCCCCTATAAGCTTGATCGCACGGTTTTGCACCCGGTCCAAGAGCTACAAATGGGGTTTTGAAGCCGCCGCCCATAGGTGCGAGTTAAACTCCAAATATGAAATATTTTTTGCAACGCTTTAGGAAGCCGAGGCACTTGGCTGCTTCTTTTGACACGCCAAAAATATGATCGTTCCAAAGAAGATCGTTCTTAATGGACATGCCCAGAACATCAAGAGCTGCCGATTCCGTAATACCTAAACCACCCATAACCAGGGATGTATTGGGATGTGGGGAGACTCGTTTGTGGGATAACAGGCAACATTGGGTCTTGCGAGGATTAAAATCGTCCCTGTCCGCTTGACCCCACTTGGAGTCATAGTGCTGTTCCGTGCTTTGTGGATCCTATCTAATTCCAATCACATCTCTTTCAGTTCTTCTTGTATTCATGTTCTCCCCATTTCCAATCTGGTGCAACCCGTAAATCCTACGTGTTTCGGGACCCAAGTGAACGTCAGGTCATTCTGTATGCCGACACAGTTTGGCCTGGATTTGTAGGAGTTGACTATCGCGGAGATGGTTGGAGGGTTGGCTATCGCTACAGGCACAGGTAGATCTATCCACCTGCTATCCACGACAAAGTTCATTCCCTCATGCACATCTACTTGAAATACTGATGCGTGTGAGCCTAGGACAAAGAACTATCGCGCCTCTGTTGATTCGTCGAGCAAGACACCAGAGCTGGAAGTGTGTTCTGTTCTAGAGCCATCCGAGAATATACGGAAGCAGTGTTTGCCGGGCTCATTCTCGAGATCTGACCAAAACCGTTTGTCTAGTATGACGATTGAAGGCATGGAGCCAAGGGGCATGGACATGATCAAAGGAAAGAAGAGACTGCTTATACAGACCACCGATGCGTAGGAGATTATCAAAGCCGTTTAGATTCAAACTCCATTCCTCTTTACACATGTTAAAGTATTCACAGATGAGTATCGCGTAAACAAGCAATCGATGTTGTGTTCAAAAACGCCACACTTTCCTCCTAAGTACTTGTTCATGTAGTTGATTGGAAGGGGTCGAAATCACATCACATCGTAAGCTGCGAGTATGTGATCCATTGATTCCCATATCGAATTATTTAACGACAACTCATAGTCTTCTATTTTATTGATCCTCGATTGTTGACAAACCAAATATTTCAATTCCATACCGATCTTATTTAGTATTCATGGCCCAGCCACTGGCGCACCAATTCGGCAACTTTCTCCTTGGAAGCACACATTTCCGCCGAGTCTCTGGTACTAATCGAACCGAAGTCCTTGCAGTGGGCATACACTATACAAATATACTAACTGCAATCAGATTCTTCAATTGTGATTGCGACTTGCAACTTACTTGGCAACACGGTTGCTTGCCCCTCAGTCTGTATGCCCATTGTACGCCACGGATCCAATTGTCCGTGTGTAAAGTAAACATTGTTCACACCTGGGTTCAGCCCGCCAAAATGTTTATTTGTTTCCGCAACCTTTTGGTAGATGGCTTCGTTGGTGAATTGATCGCCGTAGGCATCGCGGCATATGGTAGTGAACAGACGAAGCGGAGTCTTGGTGCCGAAAGGTTGTTTCATAGAGCCTGAAGTTTCAAACCAGCCAAACTCGTTGCAGGTCTGATATGTCCACTGCCGCATTACTAGAGAAAAAAAAAAACAACAATAATGCAATTTTCATATAGATAGTGGAATTGCAAACCCCTACTGCTGTTGTTGACGTAGGCCGATTCCATATAGACGGCAATTTCTGTTTTGTAAGACAAATCATTGCAATGAGAGTTAAAGTCCGTTGCAAGATAGCCAATCACGCCGGTCACATCATCATCGCCCTCCATGATTTTACTGCATGCTTTCTGTATGTTGCCATCGCTGTTAGGATAAAGTTCAAGGTTTGATTTGTTAAATCCAGTGAAACTTGACGCATGGAATTCAACTCACTCGTGTGTTTGTACTAAACCCGAAAAATTAGCAGATATAAAGTTGAACAGCATCCCTACGTCTAGTTCATTGTTCTCATCAAAATTATCGCAGAGATTTAGCATTGATTTGACTTCGGCACCACGTTTATTGGCCAACATTGACTCCATTTCGGCAATGCCATTCTGAATGCGATTGTAGCAATCGGTGCCGCCCACCAGTGCTATAGATTCGCCGACCACTTCCTGGTATTCTATTTGATAAATAATTGAGAAATAGTCAATTAGCGATAAGAGATATTTTGAATGTAATTTTCTAGTATACACCAGAGAATATACATAAACATATCTATACTTATAATTAGGGAAGATTCGAGTTATGGTATACAAATTTGAGCGTATCTGAGCGGCTCTTAGTATTTGAAGAAATTAGAAACCTGTTTGGCCATGTTCTCATCCTTGCAAATATACCAAGTGTACATAGTAAAAAATTGGTAATTAATTTAACAATATCAGACTAAGAGCGGTTGAGAGGGGAAGAAGCTATTCTGCATAGTTGTTTGAACCGTAATCTATCATTCCGTCTTTTGAATCACTCGGTATCCTCGGTCGGTATCCTTAAAAAGAACGGCGATGCGGTAGGCGATTATCTAATTCTCTTAAAGAGCCAAGTTGTGCTTAAAGCATGGAACTTAACTTCGTCCAAGCCAAGTACGATTAGATCTATGTGCGAAGGTGAGCTGACCCCGGAGGGGTACCATGAAATAGGCCAACCAGAACCAAACTAAGCTCTGTATATCCCCTGCTATCTGCAACTCTTTACCAAGGCTGTGAAAGCCACAAAACCCGTCAGGTTTAAAATTCCTAACAGTCTATAACTAATAGGTAACAGCGATAGTCCCATGACAGAACTTGTAGAGAGGCCGAAAAGAACAAGACTACTTTCTATCAGATGTGGCTGCTACTTTTCAATGACTTGGGATATTTAATTTAATCGTCTTGGCCTTAAAAGCCCAAATAAATCCTCGTTTTGGGGACAATCATCGAATCTAAAGGCTCAAAACTTCTCACAACAATGAAAATTTGGAACTTGTTCCCAGTTAGCCTAAGTGTATCCTTCTGTGAATGCAACCACCTCACATAACATCCAAGCATTTAACGCAAGAAAGAGTCATTGGTCTTCATCTCTGTATAACATTTTCTACTAACCTGGGAAATCGACTTTGGCGAGGAGCGGCGCACTGGAAGCCCAGCAACCGGCTGCCAAATCTGGATATTCCCTCTTGAACCATGTCACCATAGTGCCCGCGTATGAACCGCCCACCAGTATGACTTTTGAGTTGGCAGCACCCGGCAGTGTTGCTCTCATGGTGCGTATGAAATGCGCCAAATCGGCGAGCGCCTGACGCACAGTTAGATATTTCAAGTTTTCAACGCTGAGATCACTGAAAAGCAGGCAAGATTTGAAACACTTTGCATGTTATTTTGAACACGAACACTTTACACTTATTGTACTGCGCACTCACCTTGTTGGTCGACTTTCCCCGTAGTAACGGTGCTCGGTGCAGAAGAGATAACCGCTGTGCTCCTTGGCCATGTCGTGTATGTGACCGCCGGTTATGGGAAGCGACGAAATATTCCATTCGCCGCCCACTTCAATGAAAAATGGTCCACCCTCCACGTAGAACTCGTCGTTGGACATGTAACGCTGTGACGAGTCGATTACGGCCGATTAGGAGTTTTCCAATTTTTTTTTTTTCAGTATAACCGTGGAATATGACATTCTCACCATTTGCCAGGTGCGTTTCTCCGACTCATTGAAATGATCCAATTTCTGCTCGATGTATAATGTTTGAACATTGGTTGCATTGGGTGCAGTTGACGCCGGTGGTGGTGGCGGTTCCTCATGCAATCGCCGGAAAGTGCGTTGAAAGATGTTTTCTGGTTTCTGTGCGCGGACGCCGATTGCCAGCACGACCAAAAATCCGAATGTCAACTTCATGTTGTCTCCTCAACTGATACTATTCGTCGGGTTAGTTGGAACGTCTTATATCCTCGTTGCAGTCAATAGTTGGCTGGATGAGCGGTGATAGCGTCGTTGGAAATTATTGGTTGGACATTTTTACTGCTTTCGTTCTGATGTATAGCCTTCATTTTAGCTTATCACAACTTTGGTATGTGTGCGGCTTTCTAGTTACGGGTGCCTTAATTTGCACACATATAAGACGCAGAGAGGGCGTAGGTGCATGCTTGACTGATTTATTCAATATCTAAGCAGATAACAGACACAGTGAAGACTTTTTGTGAGGGAATAAGTAGAAAGTTCACATCTGCTGAATCTGCGCCAATGCTGAACGTCATTCATCACAGGGTCGCTTTCTATTGGTTTCTGGACTTCGGGAATATCGAGTTATCCTGGCATAAAGCGACTGAAGCACATGTCGGCTGCTGTGGCGGACGCGGCTGCTGGCACGTGACTTGTTACGGATAAAAGAGATCTTCAATAGTCTGTTGAGGTTCCGCATATCCTTAACCCCATTCACAATATTTTCCCTTCTGATCATAGTACAATGGTCACAATGACTGAGTTCTTTTGGACTTTTTTTGTTGGTATTGACTACGGCAATGTCGAATAACCGGATCTGTCAAATTCCTGCTTAAATACTAAGCTTTGTCTTACATACATTTTATTGTTTATTTTGTATACAATCCATGCTGAAATCTTTCCAGCCTATTAGCTTATTTGTGGCCGACTAATTTGTTGTCAGTGAGCATTAATTACATTTGTAAGCGTCTACTTAAGATTCATAAAGGATCAGCTTCTCTGTTTTCCTAGAAAAAACTCGCATATATGCAAAAAAAAGAACAAAAATATGAGCATATTTTACTGGCCAATGTAAGCGTAATTCGTATCACTGAATTATTCTCAAAATAAAAAACTTAAATTTTCTACACTTGTTTATTTCACTTTAGTTTCAGAAGTTACCTTCACTATTTACTCCGTGTTATACCGTCGCTTGTCAAAACCAGAATGCCTGCCGCGTTGTACCCGGCGGCCTTTTATACCTGTCATAATTCCGTCGAAATTACTAAAATTCGAAAAAAAGTAAGCAATGGTGTTGCGGCTGACACATGCCCGTCCAGATTTGATCGCTGTATCATGTCGTCTATGCTTAGAGCGAGATGCATGATCGTTACTCGTTTCATCTAAACAGTAAGGCAATTTGTTGACCGAGTATAGTGTTGAGAGACTAGCTAGAATCACATTTTGCTTACTGGGCCGAGTACTACTTCACCGCTATACTATTTTTCTTCTCGCAAGGATTTCTTCTCGAAGGAGGACTCACTCATCACTTGTGAACACGCACTCGGCAGCTCACCAACTCACCCATCCAACTCTTTTGGCCTAGTACCATCTTACTGTCTTGCCACTCTACTCGTTACGTGTAATCGAGACATTACGCTGAGCGGAATCATTACGTAGTACGCAGCCTCTTGCTGCACTGAGTATCTTCTTCTTGAAAACGGACCAACCTCAACCCTCACTCAATAAGCACAACGGCCTTATGGGTAAGCATGCGGAAAGACTGGGACTGCAATCCAAGGACTTCTGTCGAGGGTGCGGCTTCGAGGAGGCGACTGTTCTCCACCTGTTGTGACAATGTCCTCCATCAGCCAGAAGAAGATATAAGCTTCTCGGCTTAGCTTTCTTCAGTAGTCTAACCTAAGAGCTATCGCTTTTGAATATCAGGGATATAGCTAGGTTCAAAATGGAATCCTCTAGGTTCTCAGTGCTGTCAGGGGGATTTCCGTCATCCACAATAAGGCATAATGTGGTATCGTAAAAAAACCACAATTTGTGCTTAAGTGAGGTTTTCATGTAGAAGGCTGCCACTCCAACCTAACTTAACCTATCTTCTCCTTTGGTGTAGGTACAGCTGAGGTTAACTCACACTGTTCTATTTGTATTGTTAGCCTTGATTTTTATCGGTAAATTTGAAGCACAGAAACTAAGTTTTCCAATAACTGGGATGGATTTAACATCACATCTGCAATTGTGACAATGAAGTCAATCGAATTGCTATTCAGAGCAACGAGTTATATCTTTGTTTGCCGCTTACATTTTCTTGTCTAGGTATACTTTCGGAGGATAGGAGAGACGTATTACCTACAAGAAATCACACAGGGTAAATCTACGCTTAGCGAGTTCGTCGAAATCGTTACCTTAGATATCGCTATGGTCTGGTACCCTAGTAAGGACGAAAATATAATGATGCCTCAGCTCATTGAGCAAAAAGCGTCATACAGAAATCACGTTCGACGTGGTGTAGATCTTTATAAAGGCTTTGCTAGCAGCCTGACTGTCTGTAAATATACGAACCGTTATAGGAATATGGTGTTGCTTATAATAGAGAGAACAGGGCTTTGAAGATGGCTAGTACGCCTTTCGCTACTCTACCCATCTAATTCCGAAAGCAGAAGGAGTATCCTATCACTTTCTTTCATATTTTATGTTATTAATGGTACCTACTGTCAATTGTTCTGCTTTTCTGGGCAGGATCTTCTTTAACTCGCCCCTAAAAGTGCTTCAAAATCCTGTGCAGTTTAATGTTGGCTTTGTGAAGACGAACTGCACGCTAAGTGCTTTTTTCAGAGCTTTAATTGTGCTGAATAGACTGTTTGTGCCATCAAACATACTAAGCTCCTTAAATCGGTCTTTTTAGAGTCACTTAACCTCGTAACTTAGTATCTCTCCATTCCTCTCCATTTCCTTCCATTCCTGTCTAAGAGGTACCTATGCATGTGGGTTGAGAAGGTAGTGTGAAATAGTTGAGATGGTACGGAGCCGGCCTCGATAGTTCAGAGGATAGCGCGCCAGCCTCTCATACCAGCGGTCCTCGGTTCGATTCCTAGCTCGGGCTGGAGTCTACTCGTCTACTCTTCTATCGCTATCCACATAAAGCAGATGAGAATTACAAGAATCGATACCAGGTGTGAATGATAAACTACCAACTGCAGTTCGGAGTGGATTCGATCACGAGTTTCGATTCACTGAATCTCACACAACCTAATATTAACAACTTAATTGATTTTTTTATTACTTTAATTATTCCTTTCAATGCTCAAAGCTGCTTTTCACTAACTTTGTTCAGCATTTAGGCCTGTTTTGACCAACATTTCATGTTTTGTGTATGCAGATCACATAACTGCCACTTGTCATTGACTACAATATGCAAATGAAAGTGGAAAAATATGCGGAATAGAATTCGAAATGGAAGACATGAAAAGGCGACGCGAGACGATCGACGTCAGTGGATGATGCGCTCAGTTAATTTCAAAGAGCAACAAGACGAGTAAAGTCAACAAGCAGTACGAGCATAAAGTCAAGAAGAAACAACTACAAAACAGCAACAATAGTGGTATTCACAATCTGTGGCAGCAATAGTGATAGGAGACAATAATTTAGTTAGCCATTGGAGCACAAAACATGAAGTTTTGAGAACAGGATTATTTGATTCTACAATTTTGTTCGCCTGAAAGTATTCAGTAGATTTCGAGAATACTTTGCCACGCATTACTTCAATCAGGTTCTTGACACTAATGATACATATGTCATCTATTTTATTGCATGGTGTTACTTGCAAAGTCTTAATTTTAATGGGAAAAGATAAGATCGCAAACCACTTAAAACCAATGCAATACAAATGACAAAATAATAAAAAGTAAATAATATAAAATATAATTAAAAAATTCATATTGAAACGATGACACAACTCAGCCACTGACTAGTGGCCATAGCCACTGAAGGCATTACGCCCAATTCAGCTGACGTTGGGTTGGTGCTTGGTCACAATTCAATTCAGCTCAACCCAACTGATCTCAACTCATCTCATCCCATCTCCACTCAAGTGTACGCCAATTAATTCTGTATTTTACTTTGGGCGTTATGTTGTCTGTTGATTTAAGCATTTGTTTCAGGCCATACATATCATCAATAACAACAACAATGACGACCACTAGACAATTAAGAAAGGCCAATTGGCAGTTTGCGCTCAACACTGACATCAACTGTTGAACGATTTTATGGTCGACTGCATTAATGAGTGCGGGCACATGAGGGTTTTATGGAAATTGCTTGGAAAAATTTGTTTGTACTTTTGTTGCATTCATTGTGGGTGAGCTATAAATAGAATATTTGCAATGTGTGTCATAATGATTCTTCGAACATTGTGTGTCTGACTCGTGTTTATGCGACATTTTTAGCTCGATACCTCCATACGTGTTGGTGTTACGTCGGAAAATGTGAGCTCAACAACAGTGTGCAGAAAAATACATTTTCAAGAACAATCGAGTGAAGAAGATTCACTGAATTGCTTTTCAGTAGAAAAAAACAATTCAAAGTGTTTGAAACTACAACATCTCCCAAAGATATTAGGTTAGGTTATAGAAGGGTAGTGCGCGGCACTCAGTTCCACCAATGGATCCATTGTGATTCCCTTCCTTTTTGAATCCAGTGACCTTCCCTATTTGTTGGGTTTCCTTTCCAGACGGTATCTTTTGGGAACCATTTGTTATTGGCAGGGAAATTGCGTAGATCATTAATCTGTGCATCGAAGAACCTGGCCTTAAGAGTCTGGAGCTATCGTTCCTGCAATGATGAACAGTGATCAGGCCGTATTTGTATCCCAATGATGTATGTACTGACAGCTCTTTGGTCAATGACTTAACTGGAAAACTTAGAACTGCTAAGTGAAATGTAAATCCTTCGCTTGATGGTTGAACTCAACATTGTAGGTACTCGTAATCCTTGGGGACTTGATCATTGCGTCCAAGTTGGTTAGCTGTGAAATTCCTAAATGATTTGGAGGGACCTCTGCTTGGTAACTGAACTCAACACTGCAGGCTGCTGTTATCTTTTCTCTTAGCCTGATGTTAAGTACAATGAGCAACTGCCGTTTAATGTCGAATCCGAACGGTGGTTTTTCTTTTCTGGCAATTTTCCTTTGCCTGCCAGGAGGGTATTTGTGCGATTATTGTCTCGTCTGCTTCATGGGAATAGTGATAGAAGTAGACGAGTGCTTAACCGGCCCGAGCTATGAATCGAACCTAGGGCCGACTATCGAGTAACCTAAATATGAAAGTTTTTCTCGAGCCAAGAACAAACATGACAAATGAGCCGTGGATTTTCTTCCTACATACAAATTGATTTACAGCGGCAGTAATAGAGTAAAGATAAAGTAAAATGGCTGTGTGTACCGAGTGTATCACTAAGGCCATGAAGCAGGTCCTTGAAAATGGGAGCTTCTCCTGCCATGTTAACCATTGATTGTCATCGTCAACCTAGATAGCTGGATGAACTTAAAAGGTTTCCTATATTGACTGATCTGAGATCATTCAAATTTCGGAAAAGGGTACGTTATGAGGTCATCGAAATCTTGGAAATAAAGACACCCGATCTGAGGTCATTAAAGTCTTGGAAAAGCGGATACCCAATCTTTGCTCATCGAGCTCTTGGAAAAGATGACACCCGATCTGATGTCATCCAACTCTTAGAAAAGTTGACATCGGCTTTAAGAATATTCAAGGGAAGGGAATGGAATACCTATTCGGATCTCTTAAAAATTTCAGAAAAGGACACATTCGATCTGAGGTCACTTAGGAAAGGAGACACTTGAATAAGTTCATCTAAAACTGGGAAAAGGGAACAATCGATCTAAAAATGTCCGAATTTCGGAAAATGGCACACTTGATCTGAGATCGTTTAAATCTCAAAATAGGGAACGCCCATTTTGAGGTCATCTAAATTTCGGAAAAGCACACACTCAACCTGAGGTCATCCAGAAAAAGAGTCACTTGTCATCCAAGTCTGGGAAAAGGAAGCACCCGATCTAAAATTGTCCGAATTTCGGAAAACGGGACACCTAGTCTGAGATCGTTCAAATTTCCAAATAGGGGATACCCATTCTGAGGTCATCCAAATTTCGGAAAAAGACACACTCGATCTGAGGTCACCCAGAAAAGGGGTCACTTAAAATAAAAGTCATCTAAAGTGGGAAAAGGGAGCACCCGATGTAAAATTACCCAAATTTCGGAAACCGGGGCACGTGATCTAAGATCGTCGAAATCTCTAAACAGGGGACACCCATTTAAGATGATCTAAATGTCGGAAAAAGGCACACTAGATCTGTGATCACCTAGTAAATGGGTCGTTTTCAATAAAGTCATCTAAAAGAGAGAAAAGGGAACAATCGATCTACAATTGCTCAAATTTCGGAAAACGGGACATGTAATCTGAGATCGTCTCAATCTTAATAAAAGAGCCCATCCTGAGGCTATCCAAATTTCGGAATAGGACACACTCGATCTGGTGTCACCCTGTAAAGCGGTCACTAGAAATAAAAGTCATCTAAAACTGGGACAAGGGAACACCCGATGTAAAATCACCTAAATGGAAAACGGAAGACTTGATCTGAGATCGTCGAAAATAGGTCATGCAAATCTGGGAAAAGCAAACACGCGATCTGCGAGCCACGTGAACGGAAATCATCCAAATTTCAAAATAGGGGACTCGAGTGCTTTCCACTTGAAATACCCAGACAATGCATGCATTGCAAGGGCTGAGTAGGTATGCTTTGGGATCTTCTCCTCTTCATTAGGGGGGCTGCTAAAGAAGTCCAAAAGTCCAAGGGTAAGACAAGTCACTGGGCGCTTCAGTGATAATCCAGTAGCTCGTAACGTGAGGGTATCGAGTTTCAGGTTGCTTGATGGTTTTTAACGAGCAGGTTTCTTAGGGCATCTTGCTGCATTGGTTTCAGAATATCGGCGAGTTTAACATTGAAAAGGTGAAATATTGAATGGTCTGAAAAAAAAATGGTCATATGAAACGTTCTTTATCAAAGCTCTTTGCTATCGGTGTAGGGAGATATGACACATTTTTTGATAAAGTGTCGATTGTTTGGTATGGCAGACATGCACCAGGCTCGCCCTAAATTCTTGACTCACTTTTCACATAATCCCCAGCTTTAAGTAGCACAAAATTTATTGTCATTGTTGTTGTTATGAATGAATGAATTCAGTATACCTATGTATTACATAACGAGACACGAGCCCCTATATAAATATTGCGAGATAAGCGACCACCGATCAACACGTTAATCCAATGGCAGTGTTAGTGTAAAAGCGAGAGAAAGTAGGAAGGAACGAGAGAGAGAGAGAGAGAGAGAAAGGGCGATAGCGCTGATACGCATGCCACACTTATCAGTTGTTTGGGCTCATCTTATTGTTGTATTCATCTTGTTGTTGCATACCATAAAAGTTCTTTAACCCCTTTTCGGGTTTTCATTGCACGATTTCAGCTGCCAGCCAGACATGCACACGCAGGTCTCTCTGGAGCTGCCTGATTGCGACTTTAAATGCGTGAATGGCTGATTGTGTATATGTGATATAAATCTGTATAGGTGTGTGTATGTGTGTGTGTGTGTAATTGTGATAAATTAAATAATTCTTGTTGATTGTCAATGGCGCATGCCAAGTAGGCAACAACAACAACCACAAACAGTAGAGCCAAAGACCAAAAAACGTAACAGCAAGCGCCACAGAAACAACAACAATAAATTCAAGTAATAATAATAAACAAAAGAGCGCAGACGACGGGTGCGCACAGATGACGACTGCCGACCGATCTGAAAACTGTTGGGGGACATGCATTAAATATTTATGAAAGTAAAGAGTCGTATTAGTGAATGGGAAAGGCGGCAAGTGAAGTGAAGAACAGTCACACACACACACACACTTACCAAACATAAACAAATCAAGTGGAAATAAATAAAAGTTACTGAAATGAATGCGTTTGGAATTCGATGAATCAAAGAGCGTTGCCGATAGGGAACCGAGGGTGCAGCAGCATCGTAAAAGGTTCGCCGTCTGGTGCGTGCAACTACTGGCTCGTTTTTAATTAATTCTTCCCAAACACAAATCATGCGTGCAACGAGAGAAAGGCCCGCGCCAGAGAAAGGAAAGAGAAAGGCCGCCAATAGACCCTAACCGTTGCAATTGGCCATACGCGTGCCGACATGGCCGCTCGCTTCTTCCCTCTCCCGACGACTGACAGCGTCCACTTGCCGTGTAAAGTTTGTTGTTGAAAATCGAAACCGCCACAAATCGTAAAAGATTTATTTCGCGCTTCAGCGACATTTTCTTTTCCGCTACTCTATTGTTTCCTCTCCTTATTAGTGTTATTCCTATGGTTGTTGTTTTTTTATGATTATCCACATGTTGTTGTTGTTGTTTTCTTTTGCATTCATCTAATGTTTTCTGTTTAATTTCTAGTATGTAATTTCCTCTCGGCTTGTGGCCGGTGGCTGTTGACTCGCCATGGTCAAATGAGCACTAAACAGTTTTTCCAACGCTTTGCTAATTATGGTTGAGGACTGGTCGTTTGCATGGTGTTCGTGTTGTCCAAACATTGTCGAATTTGTTGTTGTCAAATACAATTTTTCCGGCAGGTTTTTAAGTGTTGGTTTGCAAACTACTTTCTAATTGTTGGTTGAACTCCTAAACCTGATTTCTTTGAATCTTTTTGAGAGCTTCTTCAGGTGAAACATAAGTTGAAGCAGTCTAAAAATTTCACTAAGTTCTTAGAAGTTCTTAAGAAACTCTCTCTAGGCATCTCTGCTTTGTGAGCTTTGGCTTCTCCAGTTGATCCCACCAAGAGCTAATGATGTGTCCCCAACTTGATCCTTCCACCAGAGACACGGTCTCCCGCTTTGCGGTCGACCTTCAACTATAAAGTTGAATCTCGAAAAAATATCTTAAATATTCGAAAAGTGGGGTGAATCGAACAACGCCTTTTGTGGGCATATCTTAAAGTTGACTGTTAAGATTTAATAGCAAACATGGTTTCATAGAGCATATTTTGATATTTTATTCACGGGAGGTTCCAATTCTGCACCAAATGCCTTAGCCGAATAAAGGAAGGGCAAAGTGCTCCCAAGCCGAATTCAATTGTTATATTTTTAAATTTTAATTTTAACATAAGTAACAGTTTCCCAGACTTGTAGTCCTCAATAGTTAATACCCAATTTGTCAGAATTATTTAAATAAATAAAAACAAATATTATTTACTGTTGAAACAGTTCACAGTGCTTCTACTCCAAACAACCGCGGCATAAAATTAAATAAAATTAGAAGGTGTGGTTTGTTCTTAATAAAATTTTATATGATAGTTAATCATGATCTGCTGAATTCTGATCTCTATTTTATTTTTTGTTTAAATGTGCAATTTTCGTCATTTTTGGTTAGTTATAGCAACAAGTATCTAGCCAACAGATTTTTCAGATTTTACATTTAATCAGTTACGTCAACATTGATAATTTCAAGGAGTAACAGAAATTGTATTGGGACCCTTTAGTTTTGCAATAAAAATGATAATAATATGTAGATGTATGTTCTGCATTTGGACATTTTTTAATTTTTCATTGTGATAGCATACTTTCAGGAATGAATAAAAATTATTTTGTCAAAAATAGACCATAGTTTGGACCACTTTTCAAATTCAATTATTTTCTGAGACCGGAAGATATCGAACGATGTGATTAAATTGTTTGACAGAGAAAGACTACTTCTTAAAATACACAAAAATCCAGGAGCATAATTTCACAAACTTTTTAGATATTTTCTTCTAAGTTTTGCCAATTTTCAGGTTTTTAATTTTTTTAAATTAAATGTGAATTAAAAGCCTCAACTTGGCAAAATTTGAGAAAATATTACAAGCAAAAATGTGCAAATCCAAAATCGTTAAATTTTGAGACTATAATTTTTTAAATTTTGTGTATGGAACGAATCACGAAACGAAAATTTGTTTTTGGGTTTTAAAAAAAAAAGTTTTTTTTTTATCTAGTTAAAATGTTGGTACTATCACCGAATTTTTTTTAATAAATTTTATATATTTTACAGTATATAAAAATATAAAAATTTTTTAATTAAATTTAATTTTAAATTAAAAATTAAATTTAATTTTTAATAAAGATTTCAAATATTTTTTTAGGTTATATTTACCCGACCCTTTACCAAAAGTTTTTCATAATTTTCTGACATGGTTTTTAACAATATCTGTTTTTTCAAAATTTTGTATTTACCTGTATGACACCTTCAAAAAATTAAAATACATAGATTGTAATTTTCTTAGGCTATATTTTTCGTACTTTTTGCTTGACTTTCTGACATGTCTTTTAACAAAATGTATTTTTCTAGAAAATTTAGATATTTTTCTGACATCTATTCTTGAAAATATTTATTTTTTCCAGGTTTTTTATTCACTAAAAAAACATTAAATGTAAATTTGTGTTTCTGAAGAGGGCAAAGAAAGGAAGAAAAGTTTATCTCTAAACCTCTTCAAACGATATTCGTTTGTTTTTGCCGCTTTTGCTTAGTTCGTTTAAATTTGTTTGCTTTTGCTTGTCTTAGACAAATTTCCTACAATTTACTTTGGCATTTGTTTGCATTCGATTGCTTAACACAATCGGTCTGTCATTGCTGTTTGTTTACATGCAACTCTGCACTTTCCGCATTGCGCGACTGGAAAATGTGGCTTTCAAGTTAGAGTTTGTTTACATGAGAGAACTTTAAGTTTTTACAATCCGTAATAAAAATGATTCTATTTTCGACACTACAAGTGCAATGCGCCACTTGGAGTGATTGTCGGTTTGTGCACTGGACGAGGGGTGTCAAAGGGCACAAAGGCAGCCAAGGGGCAGAGGTGCTCACAACAAAGTGCGCCTCATTAGTCCCGCAGCGGGAATTCAGAAGAACAAAGCAAAAGTCTACACACTACAACTTTAACTCTCTCTCTCTGGATCATTCTTCTCTCTTACTGTCTTGCAAAGAAATGCCGGCAAATTGCAGTCTCCACTCGAGCGACACAGCGCTGCGATAACCGTCCAGAGTTGCCCACACGTCGCTTTCGATCTCAAACCTGACTGTCGCTTAGTACATTTATTTCGTTGTTGTTGTTGTTTGTGGCTTTGAGCCGGCAACTGTTCAATATTGCTGCCGTTGTTTATTGACTTTGTTGTTGTTGTTGTTGTGACTGTCATTACCTGTAAAGCAAAAAAAACAACAACAAAAATTGCCTCTTTCGTATTTCTTTGCACTTTTGTTGTGCGCTTTTACATCTTCTTTCGACTTTTATGACGTTTGCCACTATTCGCTTCTCTCTGCCGCTGCAGCAGCGACCGGCATTTGTGCGAAACGTGCTCGGCATTGGCGATGTGCTCGACAGCCGTCCTGCTGGGCATTTTTTATTTCATTCAAATAGTTTTAGCTGTTTTGCCTTTTATTTGTTCTCCGTTGTTTCATCATCTACTTTTATGGCTCATCTGCACCAAACATCGGCGAAAAGCGGAACATTTGTTTGCATTTGTCTGGTCGTTGCAATTTGCATTAAGTGCAAAAAAATAAAAGAAAAACAAACTAACTAACTAAAGCAACAACAGTTGAATTCTATTCATGTCGATTTATTGAGACGCTCATTCGTTATGCTTTGGGCATTGCGCACGCGTTTACATTGTTGAGGTGTGAAGCGAAATAATTGTCTGGGAATTTCAAAAGTTCAACGCCTATAAAGTGGAACATTTATCTTTAAATAAAAAATACATTTAAAAAACGAGTGACGACAGGAATTTAAGAAAGAAAGCAGGATATAATATTAGATAATATTTTAGACTTTGGATTTGTTGATCTTTGATTCTTTATTGAGTGATTGAATTTGCCTTCTGGAATCATAAAGTACTGAGTCATCCAGAATTTTGCACGTTGCCATATGGCAACAAAATAACGAAGCGGTTAATGTTCTGCAAAAAATCAATGGAAGATCTCTTACCACCTTTGGCGTAAACAAACTTTTGTATCCATATCTCGGAACAGGAAGGCTCTATCAGGTGGATTTATTTTAATTTAATTGATTGGGTAATTTTTGTTCAAGTTAAAAGATAAAAGAATTCAAATATTCAAAAATAAAAAGCTTTATACACTCAAACTCTTTAAAATTTAGCCTTGAAAAAAATTGCAAAATTCTTGATTACAAAGATACAAAGCTGGTATGTTCGAAATCTAATTTTTGGCCTTGAAAATCACCAAATTATTACAAATGTCGTACCTTTTGAAAAAAAATATGAGTAGGTTTTCTCTAATAACATGTATACTGCTCATTAAAGATACCTTTAAAGTTCTACTTTGAAAAGACAATTTTGAAAATTCTACTTTTCTCTTAGCCTCTGAGGAATAATTTTTCTTTTTGAATGACCAGCTGCAGCGAAAATAGGAGATTATTTCCTTCTCGTTGATAACTTAATGGTTGATTAATGGATCAAGACTATGTCTGACACAGTTTGCTGAAATAAAATAAAATGAAATAAAATAAAATGAAATAAAAAAGAAAATAAATAAAATAAAATAAAATAAAATAAAATGCAATGAAATAAAATAAGATAAAATAAAATAAAATAAAATAAAATAAAATAAAATAAAATAAAATAAAATAAAATAAAATAAAATAAAATACATCAAAATGCAATGAAATAAAATAAAATAAAATAAAATAAAATAAAATAAAATAAAATAAAATAAATAAAATAAAATAAAATAAAATAAAATAAAATAAAATAAAATAAAATGCAATGAAATAAAATAAGATAAAATAAAATAAAATCAAATAAAATAAAATATAATAAAATAAAATAAAATAAAATGAAATACAGTAAAATAAAATAAATATAAAAATAAAATAAAATAAAATAAAATAAAATAAAATAAATAAAATAAAATAAAATAAGAAAATAAAATAAAATAAAATAAAATAATAAAATAAAATAAAATAAAACAAAATAAAGTAAAATAAAATAAAATAAAATAAAATAAAATAAAATAAAATAAAATAAAATAAAATAAAATACAATAAAATAAAATAAAATAAAATAAAATAAAATAATAAAATAAAATAAAATAAAATAAAATAAAATAAAATAAAATAAAATAAAATAAAATAAAATAAAACAAGATAAAATAATATAATATAAAATGCAATAAAATAAAATATAATATTAAATTAATTAAAATAAAATTAAATTAAAAAAATAGGTCAAAATATGAAATATTTTAATTTAATAATAATAAAATACAATAAAATAGCTCAAAATATGAAATATTTTAATTGACAATTTCTTAATTGACTATTAAAATTTATTTCCCAGTTACGAGAAAATGTTTGCAACAAATTATTATTGCATTTAACATTAGCAATTTCAATGGAAAAAATTAGTTATTTGTAATGAGAAACAATGCTTTCAGAACGATGCAAAGCGAGCGTGTAGTGCTTCTGAGAAACATAGAGAAAATCTAAATCAATAGCTGTATTCACAATGTGTGGCAACTGCTCTGACACAAAAATGCTTTTTCTCGAACAAGTAAAACAACTAGTTTTCGTTTTGTAAGATTTGTTCAAAATGTTAAACGTATTCAACCCCCTTTTTAAAATTGAATTCATTTACATTGTCCCAGTGCTCCTCTTCTTTCACACACGAGATGACAGTATGGTGAATACCTCTAGGTACTGCAATTATATGTTGCTATGGCGGACTGGCACACTTGCTGCAGCTGCAACACGGCACTGGTTATTGTCGACCATTTCTTCGCTCTGGCAGCAAATTGAAGTTGCTGCTGTGCTGTGGGTTTTTGTTATTGTAATGTTGGCTCTATTACGGCTTTGAGTGCTGTTGAAAACATAAACAATTTCTCTAATTGCAACAGTGGCGGCAGAGGCAGTAACGCCACCAACGTAGTCATCATAAACAGCCACAACAACAACAATAATAATTATTGTGCATTTTTTTCGCTGCACCAGCAGAAAGTTGCCATAAGAAAAAATACAAATATAAAAAAAATGGCAAATGATGGAGTTAAAATTAAAAAAAAATGACTGCTGTTGATATGATGGCAGGTCTCATTATTAATATTGTTGTTGTTATTGTGTTTGTTTTGAAGCAGTTACAGCTGCAGTTGATGCTGGTGATGGATGCAGGTTGCTGCTGTGAAAATTAGCTGTCGAAATTAATGCGTTTGGGGAGGGGGGGGCATTGATGGCAACCCTAATGTCATAAAGGTTTGACAAATTGCAGCAGCAACTAAATTTACAGCCACAATTATGCCATCAACACGTCGTACAGCAACAACAACAACACAGCAGCACAGCAGACCAAAATATTGACTGCAATTTGCCTCTAATTGCATCGACATACACAAACAAATTCCAAACTCCAAAGCTAAAATTACAGCTGAGACCGCTCTTTGGGCACCAGGCAACAGCTGCAGCAACATTGGTTGCCACAATGCCAACACCATCATTGCTGGTAATGATAAATTGAATTATTAAAATGTTTACTTAATTAATACGCCCAGCGGTTGAAGGTGTCAGTTCCGCTTTGATGCGACGACCATAGCCGCCAGCCAACGTCGAGAGCCTCATTACGAACTTTGAGCCGCACTTGCGGCAATGCCAAATGCTGCCGTTGCCTGTTGCACTTAACTGTTGCAACGCTAACTTTCGTTGTTGTTGTTATGACTTGGGTCATAGTCATTACAGCGCCCATTGCCACGTTCAACATAGCTCTTGACTGCTCACTCTTACCCTCATCCTCATCAAAGCCACTCTCCCACCACATCCACCCACCCAGCCACCGCAGACACCCACCCATCACAGCCTCTACACTAACCCAGCAACCTGCGCCAACAGTTCTTGGCTGCCTGCCCGCTAATTTCCTACACTCCCAAAACTGTTTTCAAACTACTGTCGCCGCAGTCTTTACAGCAACTTGAACTGTTCGACAGTTTGTCAACACGTCACGTGCCTTCACCATTGAACTTTTGCCATGTTAGGCCATTTTGGTAGTTGTCTCTCAATTGCCGTCCGTCCATTGCAGTTTGGATACATCACTCTCGGCTTGTCTGCAACTGTTGCTCGGCGCTCAGGGCACTGCATCTGTGTCCAAATCCACAAGCGCAGCCATTAATGCCAGCAGTTGATTAGCTGCGGCAATTTTTGGCCATGGCACTGAAGTAATGGCAGTGACAATGCCAGCCGACATACGTTGCTCACATTTGTAGTATGAATTTGATGCACTGTTGAGCTCACTAACAAGGTGTACCTGATGATTGTGTTTCATTGTCGTTTGATTGACCGACTGACAACAACGTCTGACGTCTCTCTACAAGTTTGTAGTTCGTAGTAAAGATTGATTTTACATTTGCTTTGAGCTCAGAATTTCTCAGAATCTTTTGCAGAATGTTTTTCAAGAACAACTTGACATCTGTTGTCCGGAGAGAGTCCGGAGAGTCCGAGGAGTCAAAATTATGCAAACAATTATGCTAAGGGATACTTCCTATATATGCTTCACGAACAGGAAAAAGTAAGGTAATACAGAAGAAAGAAAAGCTTAGGAGACTGATTCATGGTAATCTTTAACAATAATATGAAAGTTGCAAAGAAGAAATTGAAGGAAAGGAAACCGATAGAGTATCCCTATCGGTCTCCTGATACTCGTAGCAATGTGTCGTCTAATAATTTATAAGGGTTATAGCTGTTGGTCGCAAAGTTACAAGGAAAGAAAAGTTGAAAGATCCTTAAAGAGGTTGAGTGTCCAAAATCAAAAGTTAAACGCGGATTGATATTTCGGGAAAAACTTAAGGAAGGTCCGAAGACCATTGGAAGTATACCCAGCGGTATGCATTGCAAAAATAGGTTAGTACAGTTGTAAAGGAAAAGGAAATAGACGGAGGAAGGAGACCAATAAGGACACTTCCCATCAATGCCTCACAAGAATACTGGCCACTGGTAATAAATTTGTAAGAAAAGAAAAGTTAAAACACAGGTAAAGTTGTCGATCGTTCGAAATAAAAGGTTAAACACGGATGGGGATACCTCTATTATTGTTTCAGAAGGAGGTAGTAAAGTTGTAAATGAACAAGTAAAGGTCAGAAGACTGATGACGATATCGACGTCGGTACTGATTCTTTCTTTCAAGTAGGGTAGTCAGGCTTAGTTATGGTAGTGAAAGATAGAAATCGATAGAGATACGTCCTGCCGATAAAATCCAAGAATATGGTACTAAGGTCGTAAAGAAGCAGGTCAAGGTTAGGTGACCGTTGGGATTCTTCAAGTCAAGAAGGTAATAAAATAATAACAACTAGTTGTAACTCCCGAAATTCGGGTGTCATAAAAAAACTACCATTTGGTTTATGTTATTAAAATTTAAGGTATATTTTTTGCATTATAGTACTTCTTGAAATACTACATTCGCCGTCTGCGTTACCATGTAAAAAAAATAATCAATTTTGGTTAAATTTAACCAAAACGGCAACGCTGACTCTAACTATCAGGTGTACAACTTTGCTTCCGCCGTTTTCCGATAGGTGGCTGTACCGGCTGAGGCTGGTTGAAATTCAGTGACAGTTGTTCTTGTTTTCGTATTATTCACGCTCGAAAATGTCCGTTTATGTGCCCAATTCTCGCCATTTGCGGGAAGTTTTACTTTTCTGTTACAATTCGCAAAAAAATGCAGCTGAAGCGCATCGAATGCTCTCAGAAACTTACGGTGATGCTGCTCTGAGTGAAAGAACGTGTCGGGAGTGGTTTCAACGTTTTAAAAATGGTGATTTCGATGTCGAAGACAAACATGGTGGTGGAAGAGAAAAAACCTTCAAAGATGAACAACTAGAAGCATTGCTTGATGAAGATTCGTGCCAAACCCAAGAAGAGCTTGCCGAATCGTTGGGAGTGAGTCAGCAAGCCATTTCAAAACGTCTCAAGGCCCTGGGCATGATTCAGAAAGAAGGAAACTGGGTGCCGTACGAGTTGAAACCGAGGGACATCGAGCGCCGTCTATTTGTATGTGAGCAACTGCTTCAAAGACAAAATCGTAAGGGGTTTTTACATCGAATCGTAACCGGTGATGAAAAGTGGGTTCGATACGATAATCCTAAACGCAGAAAATCATGGGGAAAGCCCGGGCATGCGTCTTCGTCGACGGCAAAACCGAATATTCACGGCGCCAAGGTTATGATTTGTATTTGGTGGGATCAGCTCGGTGTGATTTACTACGAGCTCTTAAAACCGGGTGAAACCATCACAGGAGATCGCTACCGAACGCAACTGATGCGCCTTAGTCGCGCCCTAAAAGAAAAGCGGCCACAATATCAAGAGCGACATGACAAAGTCATCCTCCAACACGACAATGCTCGGCCTCACGTCGCAAAAGTGGTCAAAAAGTACCTGGAAACGCTGAAATGGGAAGTCTTGCCCCACCCGCCGTATTCCCCAGATGTCGCCCCTTCTGACTTCCACCTATTCCGTTCGATGGCACACGGCCTGGCAGATCAACATTTTCAATCCTTCGAAGAATTGGAAAAATGGATTGCTTCATGGATAGCGTCAAAAGAGGACTCCTTTTTTCGAGCCGGGATCCGAAAATTGCCGGAAAGATGGGAGAAAGTTGTCGCTAGCGACGGACAATACTTTGAATAATACATCTGTAAGCACTTTTTCGCAATAAAGCTTTTAATTTTGGAAAAAACGGCGGAAGCAAAGTTGTACACCTGATATATTTTTGTAAGATTTGAGTTGGACTCTTAAGAATAACGTGATCAAAACAACATAAAAATGCAAAATTTGGGACATAGCAACCACTGTTGCCAACTTAGTGCTTTTCGCACTAATTTTATTGCTTTTTGAAAATTTTCTAAAATAGAAAAGTTGGCAACCGTGCTCTCACCACATGCGTGTGTGAAACGTGTGGGTTCCATGCACGATTTTGTTTGTTTGCTTATTCCCATCATCTCGCTCAAGCGCACCGATTTCTGATTGGATTTGATAAACGTAAGGAGCAATGCTGTTTCCAATAGGGAAATTAATGCAACTTTCGATGCAAATATCTCCAGGTAGGCTTTATCAATCTACATTTTGAAAAGTTTGTGCAAATATGCTCATCAAGAGCTTTAAAATTATGTATCATATGATATTGTACAATGTGTGGATAGCGAGATCTCAGCGCCCTTATTCAAATAAATATATAGATAATTGACTGGCACGACGGCCTCATACCGCGACTAAGGCCTAGCTACCCGCAACCATCCGTGTTGTGCGTGCGAATTTGTACAGGGTTGGAAGGGACCTATAGTTCTATGCCGATTCCGAACGACGAGTTGGGAGCTTTTTCATAGGCAATTTTACTCTCAGAGGTTTGCCATTTCCTGCTGAGAGGACAGCCGCCGAAAGAAAAATTGTTGTTTTTCTTTTTTTCGGTGTTAGCAGCAATTGGCGATTCAAAACGCTACAGCAGTAAAGTAAGGAAGTAAAGGTGATGAGACTGATGTACACATATTCTATTCTAAGCAATCGTCAAGAGTTCTGTAAAAATGTAAATGCTTCACAAAAAAGAGAGACACTTACTTGCTTGGCTGGTCATAACAACTCGTTACGGGGTTACGGCCTGCCGCAAAAGCTCTCTCTAAGCGCCTCTGCTTTGCGCGCTTTGCCTTCTCCAGTTGGTTACATCAAGAGATGAAGGCTTCCTCAACTTGGTCCTTCCATCGGAGATATGGCCTCCCTTTTCGCCGTCGACCTCCAATTACCACATCGAACACCTTTTCGCAGGAGCTTAATCGTCCATAAGGCAGGCATTACCAAGCCAGCGTAGCCGCTGAAAGAGATAAATGTAGAAAAAAAGGGGGTACCTACTTTGCATACATCGCAGGAATAGAGTAGTTGGGTCGAAAAAAGGGAAGTAAAGGTTAGGATTCCAAAGACGAACCTGTTGTTCCTTGCGAAACTCTGATCTAAGCACATCACGCGTTTATGTTGAACAATCGTTGAAAACTCTTGATTTAACTGTGATATAGTCTGGCAAAGTAAACGAAACAATTCCGAGATTATGCAAACTTAGGTTGCGATGGCATCTTTAAGGACTCACATAGGTCACTCTTGGTTCGTTGTGTTACCACAAAAAAAGCAAAAATCTTAAACTATTTGGTTGAAGAGGGGAGCTTTTAACACTCAATTATGGAACGCGAGGCTATTAATGTCGATGGTTGACAGTTTGATAAGATTAACCGAATAAAGGGAACCAAGGTAAAGAAGATTCCTGCGAGCCAGGGCACATGGGGTGCGAAACGTCTTGATCTTCCCATACCGAGTCGTCGCTGGAATCCTCATTGACAAAGAGACCCAGCCGCAGGGCGTTTCTTTCTACGGTAATATAGCCAGTTTGGACTGTCACTGTTGAAGTATCTATTAATATCGTGCCCCAGGCCCAGAAACTGTTTGGTATCTCGGCAAAAGGTATGCCGATTCTTTCAATTATGGCGAGCTCATTCGCTTTGCATATAGCGCTGATGCCCCTCTGACTAGGAACCCATTGTACGTGAACGCTTAATAATTGTTTAGTAATTGCTTTTCGTGAATTTGCAGAAAAGTCGAGGATCAAGTCAAAAACATGAAAATGCAAAAGCAGATCAAGATCAGAGATCATGGAGCTATAGACTGCAACTCTTTAAATCCACATGGAAATCTTTTGAGTGCGCTTTCTTGAGCGATCTGAATGATGAAAAATCAGCTAACGTTAGAGATTTACTTACTGAGAGGTTCATCTAGTGACTAAAATAATGTCCTATGACAAAAGAACAGTGGGAGATACTTTGTCACTTAATTAAGGACAATAGATAAAGCATTGTTTGATCTTCCTTCAAATAAAGTCTTTCAGTAGATCAAGAACAAAATTTAGTCTCTGCACAAACCATTCTGATGCAATTTTGCAAATATTACTTATGTAATCTCAACAATAATGACGTCTAAACATGCAAAATTCTGTCTTTGAGACGATTGTCAATTGTCTTGTTTGTGAACTATACACTTTGGATGTAGATTCTCATTTAATTTCGATATACACCACTTTCCAGTATGTTTGGAAACAAATTTAGTCTCACCACAAACCACACAGACCTTACTTTTCCAATACTACTAATAAAATCTCGGCTGCAATGAAATCCAACACGTTTGACACGCTTGTCAATTGTACACTTACACTTTGGATGTAGATTCTCAGTTAGTCCCGATACAAACCACCTTTCAGTACGTCTGGAAAATAATTTAGTTTCGACACAAACCACTCACTTTTCACTCAGATCTCACTTTTCGAATTCTACTACTGACATTTCGACTTCGATGAAATCTAACCGTGGAAAATTCTTTCAACGCCTTTGACACGATTGTCCATTGTTTCATATGTGAATTATGCCCTTTAGATATAGATTCTGTTTTAGTTTCGATATTAACAACTTTTCTGTAGTCTTTAACATTAGCTAGTCTCGACACAAATCACTCAAATCTCACTTTTTGAATACTACTAATGAAATTTAAGCTACAATGAAATCTAACCACTCAAAATTCAGTAAAAGTGTTTGACACTCCTGTCAATTGTCTTATTTGTGAACTATACTCTTTGGATGTAAATTCTGATTTAGTGTGGCCATAAACCAATTTGTGTACGTTGATGACTTAAATTAGTATCGACACAAACCACTCCAATTTAACTTCTCAAATACTTCTAACAAAATCTCAGCTACAATGAAATCGAATCACTCAAAATTCTATCAGAGCCTATGGCACACTTCTCAATTGTCACATTTGTTGCCCACAGCCGTTGCACTGTTGGTGAATATTAATTTTAGCTGTCAACATATGAAATACTGCTTCACAGTTGATACTCGCCGAAACCTCAACTTGCTCACGTCAATTTCCAGCCAATATGGCTACTGCCGTGTCAGTAGACACTGCCTAGCTGTATGGATGTGGGTGTCATTTGTCACATGACAAACGTTTGGCAACCGTGTTGACGGCACGCTGTCACAACGTTGACGATGACACTGATGCGAACTGATGTGAGGCAGTTTTGATGCATCGGCCGATGCTAATTGACTTTGGCTATTTTGCACCTAAGCACAAAATGCAACCGCACACACACACACATGCACACACGCGGAATTGCCACAAAAAGGCAAAAAGCAGCTAAGGTGTTCATTAGCAGTCGATGCTGTGTGGCGCATTGTTGGTTGGGTTGTTGTCTGCGTTGCGGTGTGTCGTTGCATGGTGGCTGCTCGAAAATGCCCAACGCGCATTATTAGTGCAACCGCCGACAGCTGGCCAACACCACCAAACACCGACGTCGGGCCGAGAATCAGCAGCAACATTGCAGCGGCCGCCTGCAACCGCAGCAGCGACAATCGACACGCACACAACACGCATTTCTTGTCAAACGTTTTGTGTGACACAGCCCTTGCGGCTCGAATTCGTGGCTTGCGGGCATTGGCGCGTGGTGTCAAAGCCTTGGCAGCAGCACCTGCCTGCACACACATACAAGCACAGATACCGACACAGTCAAAAACTGTGAGACGGAGTTTTACTTAGAAAATGGCATTTGCAGTGCGTCTGCGGTCGGCCGAGTCGCAGCGAGGTGCTTTGCTATGCCAAGTTTGAACTTGAAATGTCTTCCACTTTGAGCCTTTAATGTTATTAAATTTTCAGCTCTTTTTAATTGACTTTTGCTAACGTTATACTTTTTGCTGTTCTATTCTCTTGCAGACGAACGCCAGGACATACAGAAGAAAACTTTTACGAAATGGATTAATTCGCATTTGCTGAAAACCCAGTGCAACCCGGTGAATGATTTATTTCTGGATCTGCGAGACGGACATCGCCTGTTGGCGCTGCTCAGTGTACTCACACAGACACAGTTGGTATGTGTAGTTGTGTTTGTTCGTTGAGTTCTTATAAATTAAACTTTAAACTTTTCAATTGTAAAAGAATGTTATTTGTCACGCTAGAGTCGGTGGCAATGTGTTGAATGTTTTGTTGGGTGTTATTGTCGTTGAAACGAGGCACAGTGATTTGTGCATCAAACTCAGCGACTCAGAGGGTTGAGAGTTCGAATCTAGGAAATGAGGTAGGAAATGATAGAGAAGGAAGGCAAAGCTTAGCAGGATAGTTATAATAGTGTAACTTTAAGAAATGAACATGGTAAAGCACCCAAAGCTATTTGGAACGAACATTTAACCCATCAAGCAACCCTTTAATCCTTTAAGGGCCATGACTTTAGAACGTTAGAAAATAAGTCTTCATTGGGGTATTTTTCCACCAAATTACTGAAGCTAAGATAGGGAAACATGCGGCTCAGAAATCGGGTTCAAAATTATTGCAATCTATTTCTTGTTGTCATAATTTATTACATTATTTTGTTAGCCAAATGAACGTCGGCCTCGATAGTCCAGCTTGTAGTGCGCTGGATTCTCATACCGGGGCCCTAGGTTCGATTCCTAGCTCGGGCTGGTGAAACGCTCATCTATTTATTTCCATCGCTATCCACATCAAGCAGATGAGAATTACAAGAATCGCTCAAGTACGCTCTAGGCCGGCAATGGCAAAACCTTCAAGTGTGAAAGAAAAAAACTGCCAACCGCCATTCGGATTCGGCATTAAACTGTAGGTCCCCCCTTGAGAAAGGTCCCTGCTACCAAAGACAATTAAACAATAAGATGTCTTACGGCCATACAACCGAATGGCATAGGGCGAGCTCGAATTTGCAAAATTTTCATTATCGAGGGCAAGCAAGCGTCGGTACAGTGAGAGCGTAATAATATTAACGCTCTTTGTTTTGCTCACACAAAGCACAACGGCTTTGATCGCTGCCAGTGTTGCCGTTTTGGTCCAATTGGACCAAAATTGGTAGCTTCGTTTCATAAATTAAGGCTTTGGTAGGTTGGTTGGTTTGTTGTGATTTTCAAGGAATTTTGGTAGGCAACACATTGCATTAATAAATGTTCTATTTTTTTGATTTTAAAATTACTCTGTAGCTTGTGAACCAATTTTACATGCAAAAGTTCAAACATCTCTGCAGGGAAGATCTAAAGCTATTGAAGATTATAACGCCACATATGGTCCTTTCTGAAGAAAATTTAACTCTTCTTCCTTTGATTTCAAAATTTCAAAATTTAGTGGACTGCAATCCAGATAAAATTATAACGCAGTTAAACTAAATTTTTGTCTAGAAAATTTATTTTGGTAGGCTGAGATTGATTTTGGACCAATTTTGGTAGGGGAAGAAAATTCTTAGTGGCAACACTGATCACTGCCAAGCAAAAGTAAAATTGTGTGCGATGGATATTTCACTACTAATTTTTTTATTTTAGGGGTTTGAATCCCCAAACACCCTCGTCCCGTGTGCGTTACTGATTAAAACAATCAACCACAAAAAAATCAACACAAGAGCACATAGAGATCTCACGCATATTCATATCTCTGCCGACTGCAAGCAGAGAGAGTTACTTGCGTGGCTTCATCGTTGTTCTCCGGATGTGGCGTTGCTGTAAAAACCACTCTCACGTGGCTTTATTGAAAAAGCCACGGCAAATTTTTGAAGCGCCACTGATTTGTATGAACGTAAGACATCTTATAGTTTAATTGTCTTTGCTGCTACTCAGTTGCGCAGCGAGACCCTAGAAGCACCTATTGGGAAGAGTAATCTTTCGCTTTATCTCCAGGCTGAAATCATTGCTGCTGTTTAAGGCGGTGCCAAGTTAGATGAATTCCTTGACAACTTTAAAAGTATTCCTGTCAGCCTAGACGTGAGACCGTAGTTGCTGCGTGTGGACAGCTTTGTCATACTTCGGGCAGCTTTGTCCTATCACATCACATCTATATAGATAGTCAAGCTGCAATCAAGGCGATAACCTTGAACTCCTCTAACTGCATTTCTTCCAAGAATAAAAAGGCTAGCTGCACATCGCAAGCAGAAACCTTGGAACACTTTCTCTGCTACTCTTCTGCCATAGCTGGATCTCGCCTTAATTGCCTGGGAGCCCTGTATTTCCCTGGTTGGGTGAGGCTCTTAGGCTTGAAATAAAATCACTGCTTAAATTCGCTAAAAACACAGGCATCCTCAGCGTTCATTACATCACCAGTTTTTAACGCCTAGGGAACTCTACTAGGTACCTCTAGGGGTTCAACAGGGTCTTAGCGTGATCAATTCAGCCAACAAGCTTTACCTAACCTAACCTAACCTTCTCTATCGTTCTTCCTGTCTTCTGAAAACTCACTTCCAAAGCGTTTATATGTATAAACCTTCTCTACCCTGGTAGGTTGGTAGATAGATGTGGCTGCCCCAAGATGAGCACACTTTGGCCATGACAGCCCATTGTGATACCACATGCGGCTAATACCGCTCACTCCAACCAATTGGAGCTTCTGACGAAGATTAGAAAGCGAATGATCTTATCAGCTAGATTCACTAGACTATCGAAGGAAATGTTGCCTTTATCTTTCTTCTGAATAAAGCAGAACAGGTGCAAAGTAGGTGAGGTCCTCTTCCTCGTCTATGCAGCTGCGACAGAAGTCGCTTGAAAACAGTCCCAGCATTTTTGTGTGGATGCCAATTGAGCAGTGACCCGTTAGAACGCCGATAATGGTTCTGATTCTGGCTCTGTTTAGGGAGAGGAGTTCTTTAGAACGTCGAAAGCTTAAGTTTGGCCAAATTTGCCATGTAAGGGAACTCGTGTTGTTTTCAGCCCATCCTTAATTAGTGTCGTGTATGGAGCTCGTATGGGTACGAGGCTTACAGGTTAAGAGAGGACACCGAGCACTTTGTACCTTAAGAAAGTCTACGTTTTTTTTCTATAAAATAGACCGAATGCCAATGTCTTACAGAGTCCTAGCAAATATTAATCATAAGTATTCCAGTTGTCTCTTGCCACTTTTAAATTCACAACTCATATGAACACCAACGAATTGCAATACCCTTAACATCAGTCATCTCCGTCTTCATTATTTCCAACTCCGCCGCTCATTCAAATTTATGGGAAATGCTTTGCAATTTCACTGCAAAAAAAAAATAAATGAAAAGCGTAAAATTATTGCCAACTTATTGCATGCATGTAAAGGAGACACTTTAGCGTGCAGGTAGATAAGTAACAACAACAACAGCGCCACTGCTACTGAAGCTGCATTGCATGCAACACGTGCATTCACTTCAATTGCATTGCAAGATGAGCACGTCAAGAAAATGCAAAGAGATGGGCTGCTGTTTCACGAGCAAGACCTTGACTTTGAGTGTATTCAAATGACGTGACGAACGAGTGAGCGGGGTACGAGGTACGAGGGTACGTGTGCGATTGAAATGTGTCAGCACTGATGTGTGCGGCAACAGAGGCCTTTGTGTGTTTTTGGATGGGCGTTAGGCATGAATCATACAGATCCAAGTAGTTTAAGTAGGAGAGTCGTAGATGCAGGGGGGCGAGAGGCTATTGGGGGGGTTTAATGTACATAACAGCTTAAAAGTTGAAATCTCAGCTGGTTTTGGGTTAGAATAATAGACACCTGTACGGAAAACTTAGCTGAGTATTATTGGTACTGCATGAACCCTCTTAGGTCCCTAGTAGTACCAGTTGGAGTTCCTTAATGTTATCGATAGACATAAAAGTGATCGGTAAGAATGCAGATGTTCCTAGCGAAGTTCGAATGTGTCAGCACTGACGTGTGCGGGGGCGTTTGGTCCAGGTCCACTTAGTTTAAGTGGGAAAGTCGTAGATGCAGGGGGCGAAACGTTGTTGGGAGTTTTAATGGACATTACAGGTTTTAAAAGATGACATCTTAGCTAGGGTTCGTATTGGGTTGGAGTGATAGAGACTTGTATGGAAGACCTACCTGAGGTTCACTGAGGGTAAAAACTGCTTTCCCTCTTCTCAGATTAGGTTAGGTAATCTGGCTGGTCGATTACGCATGGATCCTGTTAGGTCCAGCGATTGACGTAGGAATGCAGGTGTTTCTAGCAACTTAATGTCATACTTAGGCACCACCTTTAACTCAGACAAGAATGGTGCCTCTAACTGGGTAAGGTTAAGTCTTGATATAGCCTCATTTTCTTGATATAGACTCATTTTCTTTGCATTTCCCTTCTCCCCTCAGAGGTGAGTCAAGCTAGACAAGATATTTTTCTCTCGTTGCTATACGAACTTGTCACACTGTGCAAATCCCCAATCAGTGGTGCACACTGGGGGGTTATGGTTATAAGAAATATTATTTCGAATGGTCAACTAAAAACGTGCATGCCCCTCACCCCCAAATGAAATCCTGCGTGCGCCATTGCCCTCAATAACCGTTCTGGGTATGACGATGAGTTGGTACTGGCTACAGTCCACCTTTGAATGCACACGTCACCGACACTCGCATGTATAAAAACTTTTTGTATATCTGTGCTTTTCACTTTTTCTTTCACATGCATCTTCCGTCTCCCACTCAACACACAATGCATTCGCATTCGCTGGCATAGAAACCGGAAAAGGGCCGAATGCGCGTGCATCACATCAACAACATCAACAAAGTCATTCAGGTGATACAGGAGCACGGCGTCAAGCTGGTCAACATATCCAGCGATGACATCGTGGCCGGCAATCCCAAGCTGACGCTCGGTCTAATCTGGCTGATTGCGCTGGAGTTCAACGGGCAAAATCTAGTCAAGAGTCAGTCGAGTAATGGTGTCGAAAAGTCGCTGCTGGCATGGGCGCGCCAGTTCACCGAGCCGTATGGGCTGCATCTGACCGACTTCTCCAACAGTTGGGCCGATGGACGTGCCTTTCTGATGATACTCAATGCCCACCTGGACGATATCGATCTGAGCGCCGCTTTGGCCAAGCATCCGCTGGCACGTCTGAAGACAGCCTTCGATTTGGCACACAAGTACTTTAAAATCGAGAAACTCCTTGATCCGGAGGATGTGCACACGCACAAGCCGGACAACAAGTCCATACAGATGTACGTCATGTGCCTGTATCATGCCATGGAGTCGCGACGCAGCATCGAGCGCAGCGACAGCGCCGGCGAGGTGGTGCTGTTCGACGAGAAGGCACAGGAGGCACTGGCGCCGGGCAGCGGCACCAACATTACCGATCTGGACGAGGTGCCGCTCGACAGCGCGGAGGAGGTGCACTCCGACCTTAGTAGTCCGCCGCTGAGTGCTGCCGAACCGGTGAAGAGCAACGGCGCCTACAGCAGCGACACCATGCGCAACATTATGAACATTGTGCTGGACGGCGATGCCAAGCCGCTGGACTATCTGCGCGCGCACGACAAGTCGCGACCGCTGAGCACTGCCACCAATGTGTCCGTGGAGATAAGCAACTATCAGGCAGCGTTGGAGGTGGTACTGGGACTGCTGTTGGAGGACGAGCAGCTGTTGTCGCGCGAGCTGGCCGAGCCCAACGATTTTCAGAGCGCCAAGCTGCAGTTTCACGAGAACGAGCACTTCATGCTGAAGCTGACCGAGCATCAGCAGTACGTTGGCGAGGCGCTCGAGGAGGGCTCGAATCTGATACACGAATCTCAGAAGACGTCGGGCCTGTCAACCGACGATCAGAACGAGATTCGCCAGCAGATGGTGCTGCTGAACGAGCGCTGGGAGACGCTGCGACTGCGCGCGCTCGACGTGCAGGCCAAGATCCTGGCACGTTTGGCCGAGTTCCAGACGCAGCAGATCGAGAAGCTGCGCCTATTTCTGACCAACGTAGAGGATCGCATTTCGCACATGTCCGACATGGGCCCAACGCTACTCGAGGTCGATCGGCAAATTGCCGATGCGCGGCAGCTGAAAGACGATCTGCACAATCAGCAGCCGCTGGTGGACAGCCTCAGCAATATGGTTGTCATTGTCAACGACGAGTCGGGCAACTTTAACGATCTCGAGGACAAGCTGACGGCGCTCGGCGAGCGCTGGTCGCACGTGGAGAAGTGGAGCGATCTGCGCATGGAAAAGCTGCTGCAGTACAAATGCATCTATCGTTGGCTGGATGCGCGCGAGCAGGACCTAAAGGCCATGGAGAGTCGCGATGTTACCGATCTCGGCGGCATTACGCGGCGCATGAGTGATCTCAACTACTGCGCCAAGGATCTGCTGGAGCTGGAGCGCTACCTGACCGATCTGCGCCAAATGGTGGCCATCGACGACAAGAGCGAAAGTGTGCTGATGCAGCTGGAGAGTTTCGAGGATCGGCTCGATGCGCTCAAGCAGATTGTCGAGGTACAGACGGAGCGCATTGAAGCGAAGGGTTTCAAGTTTGGACGCGATCGCGCCTCGTACGACGACAGTCGCGTGGTGCGACCCAACGGATGGGTTGATTTTCAAATGCTAATTAAATTTGGCGAGGAGGAGGAGCAGAGCTGTGTGGAGGATGCGCAGCATGAAAAGAATCAGCTGGACGACGACGATGCGCCACTGGCCAACAAGAAGCGCAAAATACGCAACTCGGACAATTTCTATTTACTTAGCGGTCGCATTATGGAGGCATTCAACATGCTGGATGATTGCGAGGATCGGTTGCAGTCGCTGCAGCGTCAGAGTTTGCGCAACCAGAGCGAGCAGCTGAGTGCACTCGAGCGCGAGCTGAACAAGCGTGCTGCCAGCAATGAAGAGCTGAAGACACTCTACGAGTTGTGCGAGCAGGAGGACTTCAAGCGTAATCTGATCATGGAGGCCACGCAAATCAAGACGATCGACGAGCGCTGTGAGCAGCTGCAGCAGCGCGTTGCCGAGCGTCAGGTGGCCACTGCGCAAGAGTTGGCCAAGGAGAAATTCTACACGAGCCTAACGGGCTTCAAGCTGGTGCTGGCCGACTCGCGTGACTGGTACAAGCAGCATGCCGGCACCGCCTCGAAGGCCGATCTGGAGCAGCGGCTCAGTCACATGGAGTCGCTGTGCGTGGAGATCAACGCAGCGAAGCAGACCACTGCCACGCTGGCCGACGAGCTGCGCGAATGGAAAGAGGACTTTGGTATTTTCTACGAGAGCTGGAACGACATGAAGCGCGCCATTGGTACGCTCATACAGCAAAAGGGCGGCGTGGACGAGATCAATCAGCGGCTGCAGCGACTCGAGCAGTACATGACCAAGGTGGGCCAGGTGAAGGTGGTCGTGTCCGATCTGGAGCCCATGCAGCAGCAGCAAAAGACGCTCAATGCACTCGTCGAGGAGCTGGAGTCGCTTAGGGAGTCGTACGCGTATGTGGCGCAGCGGCGTCCGGAGGACATCAGCACCGAGTTTGCCGAATGCTGGGCCAAGATGCCCGAGCAGCTGAGCGAGCTGGTCATCAAGCAGACGACAGCCATCGAGAACCTCAATCACTTTCAGGCCGAGTACGATGCCATACTGAATGTGCTGCGCAAGCTGGACGCCATGTTCAGGCGCGAGGAGCGCACATCGGCGGACGAACAGGCGCTGCGCAGCGCACAGCCGCTATCGCCGAAGGACACACGCTTCACCATGGAGCTGCGCAAGCTCGAGATCGATGTCATAAGTGCGCGCAATTTCAGCGAGATCATCATCAAGGATGCGGTGCCGGCGCATCGCGATCACCTGCTGACGCAGATACGCGAACTCAACGAGTATTTTGCCAAAGTGCAGGAGCTGCACAAGGACTACACGGAGAAGCGCACCGAAGTGCTGGGCAAGGCGGAGCACATATTCGAGTGGGTCAACAAGACCGAAGTGTGGCTGAATGAGCTGGAAACGAACACGCCCAAGACGAGCATATCGGCAATCAACAACTCCAACGAGCTGTTTCAGATCAAATGCAAATTTCAGGCGCTGAAAGAGACCTGCGAACGCGAGGCTGTGGGTTTTCGTGAGCTAAACGAGGTGGGTGGCGATTTGTTGGTGCAAATTGACGAGCTAAAATCGTCTGGCGACGAGGAGCGCGTGGACAGCAAGTACACGCAGCTGGCAAAGAAGTTTACGCGGCTCAGTGCGCGCTGGAACGAGGTGACGTCGCTGGTGTATGCCAAGACGGCACTGCTGGAGCACATCTCCACACAGCTGGGCGAGTTCAAGAAGTTCATGGTGTCGGAGACGGGCTATCTGGATCGGTTGGAGAACAAGATACGCAGCACGCCCGAGAATGCGGACGCCGAGGAGATCATCGAGGAGCTGGATGTGAGTATTGCAGAGCTATGAAGTAAGAACCGACTGTAATATTTTCTATTTGATTTTTGTAGAATTTGGAGAACGTGTTGCGTGCCCATTCCGACGAGTGGTTGGAGAAAATTCAGGAAATTGGCAACGAGCTAATTGAACACGAATTTATGGCAGATTCAATACGTCAGGAAATCGAAGGCATTACGGAACGCTGGACACAGCTGCAGCTGAAAGCAAAGCAGCGCACCGAAATACTGGAGAAGGAGGTGAGCGAAGCTGAACAATCGGAGAAGTGCATTGTACAGTTCGAGGCGTGGCTGACGCGCGTGGATGAGATACTCAGCGAGCATCTGGAAAACGATGTGACCATTGAGGATCTGCCGGACGATTTTCAGGTATGATGCACCATACTTCAATACTCAAACCGAATGTAACTATTTTTCAACTGTCTTTGTAGCGTTTGACAAAGGAATTTGAGACAAATGAAAAGTGCTTTGAAGAAATCGATGAGCTCATTGCGGAACACACGCGCAACTTCAAGTTCGAGGCCGCCAATCGGCTGCAGGAGCAACTCAACTTGCTGGAATTGCGTTTCAAATCGTGCCAGCTGAAGCTGAACAAGTGCACTGCACCGCAGCCGGCCTACGAGTCGCGACTGAATCGCGCCGTTGCCGAGCTGAGAACCGTTGAGCGTTCAACGCTGGTGCTGGACGTGGCCTCCGCCGCGCCAAGCACAGTGCAAACGCAGTATCAGCGTTGTTTGGTGAGTATCTCTTATTGTTGCGTTGGCATGGAAAAGTTTTATTGAAGTTTTTCACTCATAACTTGCAGCAAATCTATCGCAAGTTGTCCGAAATCAAGGCGGAAATTGAGAGCACCATCAAGACGGGCCGCAAAGTGTGCGAGGATAAATTTACACGCTCGCCAAAGCAGCTCTCGCAGCGCATCGATGCCTTAAAGCATTTGTACAATGCGCTCGGCGAGAATGTCACACAGTCCAAATTATTTTTGGAGGGTCTGCTGAAGTTGGCCCATCAGCTGGACAGCTGCTTCGAAACAGCGGAACGACTAATACAGCGCTTTGAGTCCGCACAGGAGATGCAGGATCGCAATTCGGGTTTTCTCGAGTTCGAAGATGTGCTGCAACGCTGCGAGCAGCTCTACGAGGAATACAGCAAATCGTGCGAGCATGTCTACATGCTGGAGACACGCGCCAAGATTGATAAACTGAAAGCAGTCTACCTGAAACTGACCAGTGCCGATGTAATCAAACGTTTAACAGAGATGAAATCGACATTACAGAATCTGGACAATATCTCCTTGGAGACTTTAAAGTTTGTATTTGACTTTAAACAATTTTTTTTTGGTTTTATCTTTTGCGTAAAATTAATGTAATCATTTTCTATTCTTACACCGCAGAGCCATGGAATACGAACTAAAGCAAATAAACGTGCCGTCCAATCCGGAAATTGAGAAGTTGCAACAGCAAGTAATTGCCATTGTTGTGGTGAGTAATTAATAGCAATTACACATGTCAGCAAGTGCAGCATTTGGCCATTGCTCAAAGTGTAATTGTGTGTACTTTCATTTCCCTTTCCTGCATTCTTGGCGTCTTGATTGCCTTTGGACACTGCTGCTTTCATTTGCCATTTTCCATTTCATTTCATTTGAAAATTTTACCTGCCACATTGCACACACACACACACACACACATACACAAACACATTTAGCCATTTTATTACCAATTCATACACATTCTCTTTCAGCATTTCTCTTGCGGCCGCTTCATTTTGGTGCTCATTTTGTTTTTCCCATTACTGTTACTTATTTTCGAATTTCATTTTGTGGCCGCTTGATAGTTCCTTTTTTGTTTTTGCATAATTGTGTTCTATACATTTGTTGTTTTTTTGTACATAATTGCATTTTAAAGGTGCTGTTCATGGACTCAAGTTGGGCGTAATTGAATTGCCTTTCCTTAAGCATTATTTACCTGCATTGAATGTGCCAAGTTTATAGAGTGTGCATACATTTTTCATGCACGAATTTGGCTCGCTTTGTATAAATTATTTCGAAGAGAAATAAAATGTTTAATTTGTTGATTCTTTTGATGTGGCAATAAATGAATTTAAAGTGAAAACTATTGGTATGTAATTGATAAATGGAAGGTGGAAGGCGAAATTTTAATTCTTGAATATTTTCAAAGTTTTCATTGTTCATTATACCAAAGAATATGAAGTGCCTTTATCTTATCTTAATTTTTTTTGATTATACAAATCAAGTACAAGTGCTATCATACGATTTACCACAAACTAGGAGCTCGAACCATTATTTTTAGTGTACGTTTGACATTATTTAGTGCAAGGTTTTTCGATATCAATGCTCAGAAACTTTTCATTTTTTTTAAGTTGATTAGTCAAAAAGTTGGGTGGGTGAAGTTGGGCAAATATCGTCGTATTTAAGTTTAAAGTTTACAAAATTGCTAAAAAATTCGACAAATTGCTTTACAGCTGCTTAGAAGTTGTTCTTAGAGCGTTGAAATCTATGGCTGACTCCCACTAATTTTTTCTTCTGTTTCATTTCTTTTAAACATACTTAGCCTCTAACTCGAATCCTTAGTAAGACTTCCATATAATAATAAATAAATAAATAAAATGAAAATTTTTACAAAATGGGCTCCCACTGCTCCCAGGTTGCACCCAGACGTATCAAATCTAAGACTGACCACCATTTATTTTTCCTTCAGAGCGTTTTCTCCAAACATATCTACCCTCTATCTCGAAGTCTTAAGGGGGCTGCCATACAAAACTGCTGATTTTCTATGCATTTGCTACGCACTTGTAAATGTTTTGTATTGTATATTATGGAAACCACTAAATTAATTTTAATGATTCTTTCAACAATTATCAAAATTTGTGAGTGCAAAAAATACAAAATTAATTAAAGTTCGAAATTTCACCACTAGAGGGCGCCTACCATACAAACGAAAATGTGAGGTTTTCAAATTTTTATTTTTAACTTTTATTTAAAAATTTTTTAATTTTTTTAATTTTTATTCAAAGTGAAAATCGAAATTTACTGATGAAACCTCTCCAATTTAAATATAATTGTAATCGTAACTCTTTGGAACTTTAAGCTTTACACTTTAATATTCAAATATTAAAAATTTTGTATACTGGAAACTACGAAACCAATTTAAATGATTCTTTCAACAGTTGTCAACAATTTTGAGTGCAAAAAATACAAAATTAATAAAAGTTCGAAAATTCACCACCAGAGGGCGTCTTCCATACAAACGAAAATGTGATGTTATCAACTTTGTGGTTTCTGCGAAGCAAAAATCCTCTCCAATTCAAATATAATTGTGGTCGTAACTCTTTTGAACTTTAACCTTAACACTTAAATATTTAAATGCTCAAATTTTTTAGTACAAATTAAAGCACACATTTGTTTGTTATATAAGAAAATCAAATTTATTTGCAAAGTGAAACAATTTTATGCAATAATTATTAACTCCTTTGAACTTCATTTGACATTTAACTCTTTTGACAGTTAAATATTCAAATTTTTTTAGTACAACAAACACAATAACAATTTTAATAAATTTATACAAAATTGTAGAACAAAAACGTAAAGCTTGAATAAGTATAAAAATTATGAGTTTAAAGAAATCTGTCCAAAAGCCTTCCAATTACTTACTTTACAATCCCTTAGAAACGTCTCCACAACTAATTTATGGTTCCTTCTAAGCCTCTCTTATCATCATCATTAATCATTTATTTATTATAAATTTATTATTTGTAGTGAAAATCCTTTAGCATAAATTTCATTAATCATTTTTGTATTTATTTGTAGATCATTTCATTGTAAAAAAAAATATCTGTATACCAGAAACCCATTAGAAGATTTGCAATTACGCCAAATAACTATTTTGTACATCCAATTCACCCACACCGCCAATTAACCAACTTAATTCACCTTCATCCTCAAGCAAATCACCGTATCACATCTTTAGCCATAATGGAAACAATTGTTGGTGTCATGTTGTTGTAAAGTTATGAACAAGCAAATCGTATATGGAGTCTCCATTGCTTCTCTTGGACTGGGCCATTGGCATTTTGCATTAACCTAGAAAAGAATTTTGTGTACTTGTCCTCTATCGACATTTTCGCAGTAAACGCAAATAGTGTAAAGCAAATCGACACCGTTGCAAACCAAGTCTCCATTAACATCACCAACTGTATCAATCGATAGAAACGCGTTAACTGGTAGTGGCAAAGCTTTGTTTTGGCTGGTGATTTTTATGCTCCTTCTAGTCTCTTGTAAGAAAAATAAGATCCATTAACGAATCACATAAAAAACTCATCATTCCCAGCTGGTGTCGTGGCGCATTTGAGGCCATCAAACTAATCAAATTAAACCATAAATAGTATCCCTTTGCTTTACCAATAACTTGCGCCTATTTTTTTGGAGAGTTTTTCCACACAACGCATAGTGCGTGTGCTTTACCCAACCAGCAGCACCCAGACACAGCTAACCGCTTGCATTCTCTATGCAGGACACGCTGCAGACGCGCTTCAACCAAGTCTCCCCGTTGGCGGAGAGATTAAAGCGCGCCGACAATAAGTCTCCGGCTGTGGTCAACACTGCAGCGAACAGCGATTCGGATACGGAAATTGTGGTCGTCAGCGATACGGTGCGACAGCGGCGCGCACGCACGCCGGGCCCCAACGACAGCGGCGTCTCGCAAACGCCCACGGACACGCCCATCAAAGCGGAGAAACCAACCAACGACAACGAACCGACAACGATCACGCCGACGGATCAGGTGGGTGGTGGGCAACCGTCAGTGTTGCCCGATCTTTTGCCGCCGCAAACATTCCGCTTAGCTGAATCGAGCGCGCTATTCTCGCAGATATCGCAAAATCCGCACGCCACCCACGAACAGTCGCCGCCGTCCGGCGAGTCATCGCGCCGCCAGAGCGCCTCGGCGCCAGCACAGGTGGTGGAGATCAAAGAGAAAAACATACAGAACGACAAAATGTCGGTGCAGAACATTGAGCTGGAGCCGCATGTGGGCGAAATTGTCGACACTGTGAACATACTGGAGAGTGTTGAGCCGTTCGTGCCCGAATATGTGGAGACGGTGCAAATTGTCGATCTGTCCGAGGACTCGGACTCGTCGATGCGTATCGATGTCGATGGCAACGAGGTGCGACGCGCCA
Source organism: Melieria picta (assembly GCA_964056695.1). NCBI lineage: Eukaryota > Metazoa > Arthropoda > Insecta > Diptera > Ulidiidae > Melieria > Melieria picta. Next base: position 84,834,215 of record OZ057398.1, on the reverse strand, counting down.
AAAGCAAACGTTCGCTGTGTGAATCGCCCGATTTGGATGGCGCTGAGGCGGTGGAACTGCGACCGGGTGATGCAAACACCAGCACGCCGCTACTGCGCGTTGAGAAGCAACGCATCTCGTTCGAGGAGAAACGCAAACGCATCGAAAACGAACGCGACATATTGCGCGACTCCGAAGAGGATGACGATGCCCGAGAGGCGAGCGTCAGCGCTGCACCAAAGCAGCCGAAGGCCAAACGCTGGCGACAGCTGCAAATTGCGCTGGACGACGAGATCGAACGCGATAGCTTCTATAATGCTGACAGAGAGGCAAGTTTTGATGCGGAACCGTTGGTCTTCTCCGATGATGAGGAAATTCCGCGTTTCTCATTAGAAATGACACCAACATTTGATTCCGATAGTGATACGGTAATTTGATTGCCACGGCATTATCTCACTAGTCTAATGGGGCGGGGTGCCAAAGGGCGGCGCGCTCTCAGACAGCTGCGAGTGCAAGTTTAATGTGTTGTCAATTTGTTTCTATACCTTTGCAGAGCCGCATAGAGACGCCGGGCGCCAAGAAGCCCAACTCATTCGTGAACAAAGTTCTGTCGCACTCGACGTCCGCGGACGATTCCAACATAACGCTGAAGAGTCCACAGTCGGAGAATGTGGGCAGTATTCGTGATAATGCGCCGCTGGAGCAGCGCGTACAGGCCTTCGACAAGATGGCCAAGTATATGATACGCAAAATGGAGTCCACCAAGGAGAAAATTGAAATGTGTGACGAGGGCGAGGCGTAAGTTTTACCATACTAGAATAATTTGTCCTAATACAAATGAATGAAAGTGTAATGTAATTTTTTATTATTCGTAGCGCTGTGGAAGATCTGAAATTGTTGATAGCGCCCGATGCGGCAACGCTGATATCACAGGGCGACTCACTGGTGCTGGAGACGCATGGCAAGCAGGGCAGCCTGTCGCGTGTGGTGATGAAAACGCAAATTATACTGCGCGAGAAATTCCGCGAAGTACAACAAGCCAAGTGAGCTGGGAGGTTTTTTTAAGAAGTGTTTAGTGCATTAGCTTTCTAATGATTTAGGGAAAAGTATATGTGAAATTTTAAGTAATATTTTAGTTTATAAATTTGTATGAAATTTCTTCAGAATAGATTAGTTAAGTATTGTAATTCATCCAGAGATATAAAGTATAGTAAAAAGAAATCCATTATTTTTCCAATAGATGGTTTTAGTAATACGTATCTCGCGTGATATATGTGCAATCGGATTATGCTTACTATATGTTGTTTCCCTACGACTAAACATTTAACTCGGACCTATACTACCACCAATTGAACCATCTGAAGGCAGAAATTATCCAGAAGTGGCTAGCTTTGGCCAATAGGAAAGGAATTGTGTTTCATCAGGACAACGCCAGGCCAGACACACTTCGCTAATGACTCGCCAGAAGCTTCTGGAGCTCAGTTGGGAGGTTTTTTACCATTCAACTTATAGTCCCAACCTGGCATCAAATGATTACCACTTGTTTCTGTTTATGGCGAATGATTTTGCCGATGCAAAATTTGCCTCAAGAAAAACTTGTGAAAATCGACTGTCCCAGTTTTTTGCCAACAGGGACAAGAGTTTCACGGAGAGTGAAATAATGGAATTACCTTCAAAATGGCAACAAGCTGTCAAACAAATTTATGCCTGTTTAAGGGGTTATATACAAAGTTAGGAAGAAAAAGTGAGCTAAGTTTGTGATTTTTTAAGCAAGTTTTATTGGATAAAGCAAAATACAATGTTCTAGTATTACTATCGAAGAAATAAAAACACTTAAAATTTTGAGAAAATTTTGAAAATTGTCGGAGTTATGACATATGCCTCGCAGCGCTTTTTTTTGCAGAGGCTTGCGGTGAACGTTCTCCAAGGCGAACCGCTCAACTGAAATCAAAAAAGGAAAAAAATTATTTAAGAAAAGTGTATTTTGGTGTACTTGAACGATTTGGTTTCCCCAAAAAATTTTTTTTTAATAAAAAAACCACGCTGACAGAAAAAATTGATTTTTTTGGTGGTCAAAATTAAAAAAAAAAATTCATTGCAAAAAGTTCAAAATTTTCGGATGGAAAATGAATCGTTCAAGTACACGAGATCGTAAATACAAATATTTGAAAAAAAATTTTTCGAAAATCGGATACAAAGTTTTTGAGATATCACGTTCACCGCAACAGTACTTTTGAAAACAACGCATTCCGAGATAATCACATTTAGAGTTTTGTGTCAACTTCATTCGTTCCAGGACCAGCGCGCTGCAAACGGCTGTAATTTGACAACCAGTGATCCGATCTGGATGAAATTTTGCACAGATATTTTCAAAATTATGTACTTTCAGGAAATGCCAAAAAAAATTTTTCGATTTTTCGAGCTAAATCCTAAATCAGATAATTTTATTTATGCTTCAAAAACCTTTAGTTTCATGCAAAAATAGTAGAACTATTTATTTTAAAGTATATTTATTTTCGTATTTATTTATTCTTATTATTAAATAATATTTTATTATTATTATTATTCTTATTATCAAATAATATTTTATTTGATTATAATTAAGAACAACCTTTGATGGTTATGGCTAATATTGTGATTTTGTCCTCTTTAATTTTTTTAAATACATTTATATTTCTATATACTTAATGGATTTCTTTATTTTTAAGTATGGTAATTTTTGTATTAAGTTATTTATATTATTAAATAACTTTTTTTATTATATTTAAGAACAACCTTTGCTGCTTGTTGCTAACAGTTATGGTTTTGTCCCTTTTAATTTTTCAAAATACATTTATATTTCTATGTAATGGATTTCTTTATTTATTTTAGATAATTTATATTTATATATTTTTTTATTTACTTTATTGTATATTTTATATTTATTTTTGTATTTATTTATTTATATTATTAAAAATTATTTGATTCAACTATAATTAAGAACACATTTTGCTGCTTGCGGCTAAATTTGTTATTTTGTCCTCTTTAAGTTTTTTAAAAATACGTTTATATTTCTATATAATGGATTTCTTTATTTTTAAGTGTGTTTATTTTTGTATTTATTTATTTATATTTTTAAACAATATTTGATTTGATTATAATTAAGAACATCTGTCGCTGTTTGAGGCTAAACTTTTTTTTTTCTAAAATTATTAATTTTATTTCTCTCAAAAGTATTCTCATAATTAGATTTCAAGTAAATCATAAACTAATCATGAATAATTTTCCACTCATTAGATCCAAAATACCCGATGCGCAGCAACGCGAAGGCGCCAACACGCCCAGTCCGCGTTCAACGCTGGAAAAGCTCAACATCAACCTGGATGAGCTCATTGGAAAAGGCCTGAAACGCATCAATGATCTGATAGAGAAGCCAGTCGATAAGAAATCTGTAGAGGCACTTGAACGCCGCCTAGCGGAAATTAACGTAAGCAAAGCAACATGCACAAAAGTCATTGAACTAAAGACTAACAAGCAAATAAACACACACACACATACAAATTAAATGCAACACTTTAACGGCGCAGAAATTTATGAATTTTTCGAATACTTCCATGCTCGCGTTCCATGAGTGCAACGAAACGTTTACATCATTGTAGATTTTTATATATTTTGTAGAAAAGCCAAAACTGGGCCACACATGCAAAATGCACTTTGCTGCTTAATGTTGCAAAAACCCTAATATGTTTAAATACTTTAAGCATTGTTTTTTGTTTTAACATTATTTTTGGGGTTTACAGTTTGTTTGGGTATTGTGCGAATAATTGTTTATTGTCTAATTCTCAAAAGAAATGAATTAAACCAGATGCTCGCTACGCACAGGCGATTACCATTTCTAAACAATGTTGTTGTGTATGTGTGGTAGTTTTAAAAATCGTCGATTTGGCGGCTGTTCCATTGATGATGTATTTAGAGGCGCTTAAATTTGGCACGTTCCACAAATATAAAAAACATTAAATAAACACACACACATGTATACTCAAGCAGTGATGCTCAAACGGTGAGGGATACGTTTTTTTGGAATATTTTTCCAAACAAGTAAAAAACAAAAATCAATCAATTTCATCATTCAAAGAATTTCTTCTAAAAGCAGTGGTTTTTTCTTAATTCAAAATTTAATAAAGTTGTTTTGCCAGGTTATCGGTTCAAAGATTTAGAAAGAAAGTACGAAAAAGTTAATAAGGAGCGCAGTTTTGAATATTTAAATCTTAAAAATCTCCCAGTCTTTAGTTGAAAGAACCCATAGCTAGGTTTGGTTATTCAAATGGATGATCACTTATCAGAAAAGTCTTAGTCTTTTTTATTGAAATGTGTGTTTAGAGCAAAAATTAGATAGAACTCGACGATCTTTTCCATTTGGAACACAAGCTTATATATAATTGATTTCATGTAATTTATTTCTTCCCATTTGGGACAAAAAGATTCCATTTCGTTTATTCTTTTTTATTTATTCTAAAATATCCAATGTCGATATTACATGAATTCAAAAGTTTGTCGGTATCTATTGAAAACAAATATTTCAGAAGACTGTTAATCCAATTCAATCACCACTAACCAATACAATCAAATACAACAAAGTTTGTGAACCACTGCCTTGCACTTGTTTAGTTTTCTTTGGCCTCATATTTCATTTTAAGCATGTAAATTTTTATTTATTTTTGTAAGCATAAAACGTAATAACAACAAAACAAACAAAAACAATAACAACAACAAACACAATAAAAACAACAACATACAAACACATCAAGTGGCATCAACATCAACAAATGCCATAACATTTCTACAAAAATCTTTTTAAATATTTGTACTGAGAAAATGAAAATGAGAGAATACGAGAGAAATTGAGAAATGAAAGTCTTGCTCGTACTGAAAAATTATAAACTAAAAGCGGCAGAGATTAAAAAAAAGAGATAAGTAAACTCACATTTAGTGCTCACAACTCTGCGAAAAGTATTTTAGAAGATCGAAAATAAATGTGTCAGTAAATTAGAATTGAGAAATTGTGTACAAGTAGTGCACTGAAGAGTAAAAAAATGGGCTGAAAATTGAGCGATGCTATATGAATTTGTCATTGTATGAAATTTCTATACTTTACAGACAATGGGATATTAGTTCCATCTGTCTTGTTAACTATCTCAAAGTTCCATCCTTTTCTGATTGGCAGCAGCGATAAATGTTTACTGAACTCAACTATAGAAATAAGATTTGTTGTAAATATTGCTTTGGCACAAAAGAAGCAAATACTCAGAAAAACTTTATCAGAGTCTGCTGAGCAAAATTTCGAGAGCCTCAAACAAAATTGGCATCAATAGGTCTCAGTTTTGACTTATTGGTTTCATTTTTTACAATCTCTGAGCAGCTCATTTGATAACTTTTGGGTCCATCGCTGTGTTAGTAAATGTTTGACAGCCAATGAATGTTCTAATCGCTACAAATTTGATTGCATTTTTCCAACTTCAGCGCCACTGTGCAAAATTGCATTATGTGTGCACACTTTTGATGCCACAACTCATTTCCTGACCCCAAAGTCTGCTTGATGCCTCTGACGTGCGAGCAGACAACAAAATGAAGCGCGCAGCTAAAAATGTCAGCGGGCCCGAAAGGGGCGAAAGGGAAACAGCTGCCGGCTGCCACAGATACGAAAAATTGTGGCTAATTTTAAATTACCAACCAAAAGTGGGGGAGCGGCCAAACAAAAAGAAATTTTTCACTTTTATTTTCACTTTTTTATTTTTATTGATTTATTTTGAATTTCTTATTTTTTTTTAATTTTTGCTGCCACTTAATGTGTCTTTGATTGTTGTTGTTGTTGTATTTGATGGTTTTCAAAAAAAGCACTTTTTCTTCGCTATGCTCAGCGAGCGATCCACAATGCAAAGAATTGAAAATTGAAAATGAATGGGGAAAAACAACCAAAAACCACAACAACAAAATAAAGAATAAACGAAAAATAGTAGAATCGTCCCCCTGGCCAGTGTCTGTCTGAGTGGTGGCGTGCCGACAAAGAGCTGAGCGGCGCGTTGTCAGTGTGCGGCCACATTTTCGAAAACAACGACGTACGCAAACTTTCTTGCCAATTTTTTCGCACTCAAACCGTGTTGTTGTTTTTGTGTGTGTGCGTAGTGCAGTTTATTTTATTTTTTTCTCTCTTTTTGTAATATAAACAAACGTGTTGGCGTGTTGCAGTCGCAAATGTTGACTGTCAGCGGCGTGTGACATTTGCGCCAAGTGAACGCAATTCGAAGCTTTTTCGCGCCACTTTTGCGTTTTAGCGGTGTTCGGAAAAAATTTCGTAAAAAACATTGTGGAAAGAGAAATTGTTGAAAAAAAAACAACAACCAAATGCAATTCTGCTGGTTGACACAAGCTGTCAGTGTTGCCGTTGCGCTTGCATCAAAATTCATAAAAGCTTAAAAAACAATACGAAAATCAAACAAAAACAAAAAAAACCTACAGAAAATCCCAAAACTGCAGCGAAACTCATCTGCAATGCTTGTCAACTTGTTGTTGTTGTGCTTTCACCTCAGACGCGGCACATTACACTTTTCCACTCAGCCAACAACGAAACGCGACCGCCTTTGTCGCAACGACTCACTTAACGTTTTGTTTGTCAGCTAAAGTTTGTTGTTGTGTTCCATTTTGCTTGTGAAAGTGCACTTCCGTTTCCGGCATGTGTTGGCTGCTCGTACTCCACGTCATATTTGAGCGGAAATTGAAAAACATAAAACAAAATCCATAAACACACATTTTCAGATGTTTTTTTTAGACTCAGAAATAGAAAACATTTAATATTAAATAATTTCATTACATAAAAATACCTCGCATTTCAAATCTACAAACCCTGCACTCAAAGAATATTTCATAACAATGATCAAAGAATTCCTCATTTGTGCAAAAGTTTCTCGTATAAAACAAATCTACACTTTTTCTTTTGTCTAAGAATTTTTCATATAAAACCATTTTACACTTTTCGAGCTGTCGAAGAATTTATTATATAAAAAACTCTACACTTTTTCTTCGGTCTAAAGATATATCATATAAAACAACTCTACACTTGTTCTTGAGTCGAAGAAATTCTCATACGAAACAACTACACACATTTTCTTCTATCAAAGAATTTGTCGTATAAAACAAATCTACACCACTTCTTAAATCAATAAGTCTACACCTTTTGTTCTGTAATGAAATTTCTCATATATAATAAAAACTCTACACTTTTTCTGCTGTCATAGAATTTTTCATATAAAACCACTAAACACGTTTCTTCTATCAAAGAATTTGTCGTATTAAACAACTTCACACATTTCCTGCTGTCCAAAAATTTTTCATATAAAACAACTTCACACCTTTCCTACTGTCTACAAAATTTTTTTATAGAAAACAACTCTACACTCTTTCTTCTGTCTAAGAATATGTCATATTAAGCCACTCTGTGAAGAACTTCTCATATAAAAAAACTCGACACCTTTTTTTCTGTCAAGAAATTCTCATATATTACATAATAAAACAACTCTACACCCATTGTTTATATAAAACAACCTCACACTTTTACTGCTGTCGAAAAATTGCTCATATCAAACAACTCTACACTTTTCTTTCTGTCTAAGAATTTGCCATATAAAACCACTTTACACTCCTCTTTCTGTCTAAGAAATTGTTATATGTATAATACCACTCTATGCTTTTTCTTCGGTCAAGGAATTTCTCATATAAAACATATCTATACCTTTTCTTCTATCAAAGAATACGCCATATAAAGCCACTCTACACTTTTTCTTTGGTCGAGGAACTTCTCATAAAAAAACTCTACGCCTTTTTTGTCCAAGAAATTCTCATATAAAACAACTCTACACTTTTCATTCTGTATAAGAATTTGTCATATAAAATTGTAAATTTCTTGTCCAAGAAATTCTCTTATAAAACTCCATACTTTTCATTCTGTCTAAGAATTTGTCATATAAAACCACTCTGCACGGTTTCTTCGCTCGAGGAATTTCTCATATAAAACAACTCTACATCTTTTCTTCTATCAAAATATTTGTCATATAAAAGAAATCCACTCATTTCTTAAATCAGTAACTCAGCAATGACTCTACACCTTTTTTTCTGTCATAGAATTACTCATATAAAAAACTCTACACTTTTTCTTTAGCCCAATAAATTCTCATACAAAACAATTCTACACTTTTTCTTCACTCGAGGAATTTCTCAAATACAAAAACTCTACACTTTTTCTTGTGTCATAGAATTTCTCATATAAAACAACTGTACAGCTTTCCTTTTATGAAATATTTTTTCTTATAAAACAATTCCACACTTTTTCTGCTGTCCAAGAATTTCTCATACAAAACAACTCCAAACTTTCGTGCTATCATAGAATTTCTCATCTAAATAAACTCTACACCTAACTTGAGCTCTACATAAAACTTATTTCCACTGCAGGATCGTCGCGACGATTTAAAGTTGATTATCAACAAAATTGGCAAAAGTGAGCAGCAGCCGAAGGTCACTGCCACCATGATGACGGAAATTGAAAAGGTACGAACTCGAAAGTCTACACCAGTGATGAGCATTCTGCCACTCGCGAGCGACGCCGACACTGTCTGATATTCATAGAAGTGCCTCGGTAGTAGCAGAATGGCCAACACTGGTCTACATGATCTACAATTTATGTTTTCTTTTATTTAATTTTACTCTTTCTTTAATGAAGTAATAGAAAATTTGGATTTTCTTATTTTTTTATTGTAGTCCAAAAGCGATTTACAAGCGCACGCCGACACAATGGAACTGTCACTGACTGAGCTCAAGAATGTTAACAAAACAGCAACGCGAAATGGCGCCAGCAGAGGTGAGTGGAGACTTTTACTACTAACAGTAGTTCCATTTAGTTTCATTACTTATTTGCAATTGTTTATAAAATTTTGTTACAAAACTAAAGAAGGTTATTCAAAAGTGTGGAATACGATTATAAAACTTATCGTCAGTTGAACCTATGGCAATCTCCATAATAACATTTTAATTATAATTAAATTTAAAAAATTTTCAATTGTAATTCTTATATAATTGTTTTTCTTCATCTGTGTAACAATTCAATAAGTTTGTCATCTTTATTTCTTCTAATACGGTTTCGGCCTGTCGCAAAGTTTCTCTCCTGGCGTCTCTGCTTTGTGCTCTTGCATCCTCGAGTTAGTTACCTTAAGAGAAGATAGGGTCCCCTCAACTTAGTTCTTCCATCGGAGACACGGTCTCCCTCTTCGCTATCGACCTCCACATCGAACACCTTTTGCACCGAAGCTTCATCATCCATATGGGAGATATGGCCAAGTCAGCGTAGCCCCTGGAAGCTGATTTGCTGTCCTACGTCCATGTTTTCAAGCTCATAAGAGTACAGCTCGTTGTTGGTTCGTATTTGTTAGTTGTCGCCTAAACAAACAGGGCCAACGATTTTAAGAAGCCTTTTATTTCGAGCATTCTTCATTTTTGTCGGTCGTTTCGCAACAGTGCACACAGCAAGCTTCCTATAGAGTGCAAGTTTTGTTGATCGACAGAGGTCTCGGCTACTCAATTGCGTACCGAAAGTACAGGAGTACCAATTGGTAAGAGTAATTCTTCGCTTAGGTTATGGTGTCTGCCTCTGTAAGAGACACACTCGGAGGCCTAAGAGCCCATTGTGAACCACATATTTCGCCCGTTTTGTGAAATGTGTATGCAACACTGTTTTATCCAACATGTTTTATAACACACATTTCATGGGGATGGTGGAAAGCTGTGGGGGAGAGGACCTACAGTTTAACGCCGAATCTGAACGAAGGGTTTTGGCAATTTTCCTTTCGCCTTTCGCCAAGAGCGCATTTGTGCGATTCTTGTAATTCTCATCTGCTTCATATGGATAGCGGTAGAAGTAGACGAGTGTTTAACCTGCCTTAGCTAGGAATCGAACCTAAGGCCTCGGTATGAGAAGCCAGCGCGCTACCCTCTGGGCGTGCTGACTTTTTTGCTGTAATACTTGCAAGCACCCGAGGGAATATCGAAAGACTCATAGCCGTTTTTACTCGTCATTGGCTGGTGCGGGAATACGCCTCCATCTTTCAACAATCATTGTCGTAGTTATGGGAGGAGAAGGACCGGAGATAGACATTAATCCCTTTCTGTGTACATACCCGGGTTTACCAGGGTTTACGGCTTAGCAAGCTATGCTCGCTCGAGACTTCCTTCCCGGAAAACTTTAAAACATTTTCAACTATGGAGATCAGGGGCTTTTATACTTCCTGGATTATACAAAGTGGATTTAAAGTCCCAGCCAAATAAGGATGTGGAGCAAATTGTGCCACCTGGCTGTGAAAGCAACCACCAAACCAACCAAACCAATCTACCAAACCTTCGCTCTATCTCCAGTTTAAAATCATTACAGCTGTTAATGACGTTGCCAAGGTAGTCGAATTCCTTGACTACTTCAATAGTATACCTGATGGCCTCGACGTGAGACCCTAGTCGCGGCAAGTCCCTGCGTGAAGACACATTTACCACCAGACCCATTATCGCAGATTTTCTTTCGATTGCTGCAAAGGTAGCGTTGACATCTCGCTTGTTACGCCCGATGACGTCGATGTAATCAGCGTAGGCGCTGAAAGTTGTTGGGGATCGTGACATTAAAATGTACCCCGGCTTTGTATAGAAAGGTTTCCATGGTAAAATTGAAGAGGTCCCACAACAAATGATCTCATTGTTTCAACCCTCGTACGGTATTGAATGGGTTGGAAAGGTCACTTGAAACCTTGACGTAGATGCAAGTATTGTTCAAGGTTGTTCTGTCAAGTCTCGTAAGCTTTGAAGGGATACCAAGTTCCGGCAAAGCAGCCTATGGGTGATCCCTTATGGGGCAATCGAATGTTGCCTTGTAATCGATACAAAAAGAGGTGAATATCGATTTGATTCTCGTGAGTCTCGGATACTTTCGTTCATTGTTGGCTGTCCCCTTGCACCTGAAAAGCTGAACTTCGAACGATCCTATCTTGGTGTATCGAGCAAGATGTGTATGGATGAACCTATTTGTAGCAATGCCAGGCAAACCTGACCATCGCTTTGTATGAGGCGCACCAATCAACTGCTGATCCTGAGCCGTAACCCTATCAGCATAGAAGTCTCTGTGCTTACGGATCACTGCTTGATTGGTAGGAAGACAGAAAGGTTAGAAATCCATCATAACGAATTTTGCTGTGGTTGTGGTCCAGACGAGAAGGAGGAGACAGTTTTCCACCTCATGTGTGAATACTCTTTCCTTGCTAAAAGTAGGCTCACCATTCCTACCTGCCTGACCGAGAAATCTTCACTATGTATCAGGGACGCGGAAGGATTCATAATGGAGTCCTTGTGGTTCCCTTTATTGGTAGGCATACGGAAAAGTTAGGAGTTTGTAGAGAATTTTGTTGTAATTGTGGTCTGAAGAGGAGAAAAAGATCGTTCTTCTCCTCCGGTGTCGTCGCCCTTACCTTGCTAGAAGAAAGTTTAAGTTTTTTGGCTCATCATTCATATCAGCCTGACCGAGCAATCATCACTGTGAATCAGGGACGCGGAATGATTCATAATGGAGTCCTTGTGGTTCTCTTAATTGGTAGGGAAGTAGAAAGGTTAGCAGTTAGTAGTTGGAGACTTTTGTTGTGGTTGTGGTTCAGAGCAGAAGGAAGAGATCGTTCTTCACCTCATGTTCAACGCCCTTCCCCTGCCAGAAGAAGGCTTAACTTTCTTGGCTACCTCTGTGTTCTTAACTGTGTTTTCATGCAGAACGCTGCCACTCCAACCTAATCTAAGCTAACCTTCCAATCGATTTCAATGTTAAAAATGGGAAGCAATTTTAAATGCCATCAAAAAAGATGCGTTTTTAGTGCAGTGTATAAACAATTCTGTCAAGATCGGCTGATACATTTTAATTGTTTGCTGTTTCGATTTAATTGAAATATATTTAAGCAATAAATATTTATAAATATTTATATTCATTTATTTAATAATTATGAAAACATAACCTCAATTTCAATTCATATCTGAAATGTCAATGCTTGACATCTGAACAAAAACTAACAAAAATATTCTGTGGTCAAAACAAAAAAAGACGCAATAACACATAAATTAACACACACACACACACACGCATGCAGACAAATTGCAAACTGTCAACACAGGAGCGAAAAAATTTTAAAAATTTGTAGACACATGGAGCAAAGCAATGAAATCGAGTAACCAGCAACAACAAAAAGAAGATGTATACAGTTACTTACACACATATTACACACACACACACACACGCGCGTACATACAATACAATTTTCCAATCAATTTCATTTTCCTTATGAAAATAAACAATGAAATTGCAATTTAATTTCTTTTTTTTAATTTTCTTTCATATTTCCTCTTGTTTCGAAATGATTTTAAAATTTCAATACAATTTGTTTTTTCTTGAATGCGCCAAATAGTAAACAAATCACTTCACCCAATGTGTTGTATGCACATTTCTGGGTGTATGTGCGTTTGTGTTTTTATTGCCGCTGCCGCAGCGGTGACGGCACGTACGCGCCACATTGCAAGCGCCACTGTGTGCCACATATTGTGGCACATTTTATTTGCCTCCAAAGTGTGCGTTTTGTTGTTTATCTCAGCGCTGCGTTGCCGGTTGTGGCTGTTTTGGCATTGTTTTTGCTTTCGTTTTTCAACTGCTTTAATGTTTTTGTTTTTGTTTTTGAATCTCAGCTGTTTTATTGTTTTCGTTAAGGGATTTCAAATTGCATTATTATTTGCATTTCGTGCTGGCATTCAGTTTTTGGCAGCTGTCGGATTTCTGCGGTCTTTAGGCAAACATTTTAGTATTTTTCTGCAAAAATTGTTCACAATTTTAGGCGGAAGTGCTCAATAAATGTTTGCATACAAAATTGTCCGACATTAATTTTGTATTTATAATATTTGTTTTAATAAAATATCTGGAAATAAAACAAAAATAGAAAAAAATTTATTAAATATTAAAAAGTATAAAAATATTTCGGAAAAATTTATATTTTTGTTTGCCTCATTTCAATATTTTATTAGAATAACTGTGATTATGGGATGCCTTTGGTGAGTGATTAGTATCTCTCATTACTAGTTAGAGATAGGAAAAGGGATAGGAATAGAAATGGAGATGAAGATGGAGATAGGAATAGGGATAGGGATAGGAATTGAGATGGTGATAGATATGGAGATGAAGATGTAGATGGAGGTAGAGATAGGGATAGAGATGGAGATGGAGTAAGAGATAGAGATGGAAATAGAGATAGGGATGCGGATAGAGATAGATATCGATATGGAGATAAGCATAGGGATGGGAATAGAGAAATAGAGATGGAGAGAGAGATATAGATAGAGGTAGGGATAGGGATAGAGATGGATATGAAGATGAAAATGGAGATGAAGATAGAGGTAGAGGTAGAGATAGAGTTAGATATGAAGATGAAGATAGAGGTAGAGATAGGGAAAGAGATAGACATGGATATAAAGATAGAGATAGATTATAGCGATAGGGATGGGAGTAGGGATGGGGATAGAGGTAGAGGTAGATATAGAGATACTTCACTTCACTTGATTTGTCATGAACATTTCTGATGATTGATTTCTAATTTTCAAATCATTTAAATTTTTTACTGATTTTTAGTTCATTCGGTTTTGATTTTATTTGGGTTTTCAGATAAGCTTTTTTATTGTAAAACCAGTCACGTTGGTGTATAACCTCACTAACTCTTCTCGAAGACTTTTGACTTGAAACAAAGCTTAGTTAAAAGCTTTTAGAGCGTTCGCTCACAATGAAAGCTGTCACAAAAGCTCTAAAGCACTTTGGCAAAAGTTTTGAGGCATTCACCATTCACCTAAATTGAACATAAACTTTGCCAAAGCTCTCATCAAACATTCATAATGCGAATCCTTAAAGCTTTCTTCTTATCCTGTACACTTCATCATCGTTGTTGCTAGCAAGTCACGTGTTTAGCAAAAAGCTTTTTGTGTTGCTAAAAGTTGCCGCCGGTGGCAGTAATGACAAGTTGATGTATGCATATGTCTAGTGTTGATGATATCCTGTTTACCTGAGCGTTGCTTTTGAACAGCTGTTGTTGTTTCTGTGTTGAATGTTTTTTGCTAACGTTTGGCGCGTCTCATTCAAAACTAAAACGTGCACCGAAACGGAAACGAGAAGATTAACTCGGCGCGCGCTTGACTGAATCGTAGACCGACACACGAAACAACAACAACGCAATATAATAAAAAAACAATATACAAAAATAAACTAATATTGTGTGAATTTGAGAGATAAAGTGATTTTTCTGGGTTTTTTGTTTGTTAAAAATATCGGTTTGGATTGTGTAGAAAGCAATACGTTTTATTGCGTTTTTGTATCGAAAATATTTAATTTCAGTGCAAGTATTTCAAATAAAAAGAAATAAGTTATAGAATAATAATAATAAAAAATAAATAATAAAAATAATAAATTAAGCAACAAATTGGATTAAATTAATTAAAATAGAAAAATAATAATAACAAATAAAAAATAAAAATTAAATTTAAACAAAAAATTAAAATAACAAAAATGTATACAAAAAGTTCACTTTGACTTGAGTAAGGAACGAACAATGTGAAATAAGTCTACAATATAAAAACAATTAAATTGAGCTGTAAAATTTATTGGAAATTTGAGACGATGAGTGTTAATGATAAAAGTGTTAAACAATTATTAATATTGTTGTAAATGTTTGAAAATTATTAAAAAAAAATTTAAAACATGTTAAAAATATATTTAAAAATAATAAATAAAAATATTTAAAAAATTAGTGCTAATATATACAAACTATTAGAATAAATTTACAAAGTCGAATACAAAAGTCAAATATAAATAAAAACATTATTTCAAACATAAAAATTCAGGTAAACTTTACTTAAGCATTAAACTTCCAATAACGTTAAATTTTAATCAAATTAAGTCTTTTAAATAGAAACAATTTAGGTTGGTAACAATTTCATAAATAAATAAATTAATAAATGTATAAATAATAAATATAATAAAAACCAAAAACATTTTAAAATATAAAATTCTAACAAAAATAATAAAAATAAATTGATTATATCTTTAAGAAAAAATATTCAATAGTTGTTAAACTAAAAGTGGTTTAATATAGAATTCTTTAACAGAGCTTTAATCTGAAATCATCAGAGAAACCCAATATTTTAATAAAAAATTCTTGATATTTTTATTCCCATTCAATGTACAATTCTAGAGTTAGTAATGGAATAACACATCTACCAAACATTCACCTTCGCTCTTTTTAAGAAAGGTCATCAAATTAAGTCGAAATAATTTTCATAGGTGTTCGCATAGGTTAGGTAAGGTTAAACCGTCTGGCCCTGATGCCTCGCATAGCTGGACTCCGTTCGAGTCCTTAGCGTTACCAGACGGGCGTCCCTAACGTTAAGAGATCTAGAAATATACAAACTCTTGTTTGGCTCTTATTTCGGACGCCTTAAACAGTCCATCAACCATCGGAATACCTTAGTGAGTCAATCATTATTTTAAGAGCGCGGGACAGAAGCAGAGAAAATGTTTCACACTTTCTCAGTTCCCGAGCAGAGTGTGAGCTCTCTGCACTTTGTGCAACGTCAATGGTGATTAGGTCCAGTCTGTGGGCATCGACTTCCACCAGTCAGTGACCTGGTGCGCTATCACAACAGGCCATATACATATGACCTAAAGGTGTCTCATACAGAGGTAGGAAACTGTAACCTACCTGTGCCTAGAGTAATTTTTTTCACGATCTGTTTGACTATTGACATCGCTCCTCAAAAAAAAATCATCCATATCCATAGTGGAACCCACTAAACGGCCAAGCGTGGCTAATGACCTATGTGCCATTTAGGACAGGATTGCCAGCTGAGAAGCTGTTGATTTGGTTCACAGCATCTTGGAACCCACAATCAGGCAAAGAAACATTGCCCAGTGGATCTTGTCAGTTATCGAAAAGGACTGTCGACCTTGAGACTTGTAAACTCGTGTTCAGCTGCAAGGAACCGTGGCTACGAACTGAACCAAGAAAGACATAGGCGCGGTTGATGACCTATTAAGTCGGTCAGTCAGATTTCAGTCATGATGATGTCCGTTAAATGCATTTCTGTGCAAAGATAAAGTTGACCAAATATGGTTTGATAACACAAACCATTTACTGAAACAGTCGAATCAGCAGCATTTCGAAAAAAAAATACGGCCCAATTACAACATTAGCCCAAACGATGAATTAAACTGTCACTCATTGTACTTTTAGAAGTTGTTCCAATATATTTTTGGAGATTTCGGAATCGCAGGTACTAACGTTTTTCTAGTTTATGTACTTAAATATTTGAAATAAGTGATAAAAAAAATGTCTCAGCAATATTTTCAGCATTTTTTATTTAAGACCGTTTAATTCGTAGCATATTTCTTTCTCTTTATTCACTCCACTTGGGAGCATGGAACCTCAAGAAGGATCGGAGATCCAAAAGTGGCAATCACGCTCCTGTAGAGCTGGTCAGAGCCGGGACGTCAAACTTCCTGAACTCGCTCAGTTAGCAATAAATTGGCTTGACGTTTTGATGTTGTTTTTTCGAATATGTCTTTCCTACATGGGAGAGAAAATAGGCATTGGAGCCAACCCGCATTGTACAGATAGGACTGGATGCATTTCAGACTTGTCTCAGACAAATCAGCTAGAGGGCTTATTAGACTGTTTTCTAGGGAATTTATTCTTTTTAACGCTAAGGCAGGACAACTGCATAAAAAATGTTCAAGTGTTTTCGTTCCTGCAGCTTCTGCAATAATATTTGTAGGGGATCCCCAATCTCGCTTTGTTTATCATCCTTTCACATTTGTAGATTTTCCCATTGTCTGTCAAGAGCGCACTTGTGCGATTCTTGTAATTCTTAGCTGCTTCATGTGGACAGCGATAAAAGTAGACGAGTGTTTCACCAGCCCAAACTAGGAATCGAACCCAAGGCCTCTGGTATGAGAAGCCAGCGCGCTACCCATTGGACTATCGACGCTCGCTTATGTGAGTTGTAATGTGGCCATATCTGCAGCTGTCGATATTTTGCTCCCTTCGGTGAGTGCCTTAATGGTTGCCCAGCTATCGGAGAAGAAATAGGACTTAGTCATAGTCTTCTTGTCTTCTTCGTGGATAACGCTGACCAGATGGACATGTGCTATAGTCGATCCTATTCCTTTCTGTATCTGTTTTTGTATCTGTATCTGTTTTTGTATCTGTATCTGTATCTGTATCTGTTTTTGTATCTGTATCGGTATCTGTATCTGTATCTGTTTTTGTATCTGTATCTGTATCTGTATCTGTATATGTATCTGTATCTGTATATGCATCTGTATCTGTATCTGTATCTGTATCTGTATCTGTATCTGTATCTGTATCTGTATCTGTATCTGTATCTGTATCTGTATCTGTATCTGTATCTGTATCTGTATCTGTATCTGTATCTGTATCTGTATCTGTATCTGTATCTGTATCTGTATCTGTATCTGTATCTGTATCTGTATCTGTATCTGTATCTGTATCTGTATCTGTATCTGTATCTGTATCTGTATCTGTATCTGTATCTGTATCTGTATCTGTATCTGTATCTGTATCTGTATCTGTATCTGTATCTGTATCTGTATCTGTATCGGCTCCTACTAGGTACAGTAGCTTTTAATAAATAATATAAGTTTAAAAAATACCAACTAAATTTCCAGATCAATACGTCTTCATATTAAAAAGTCGCCAATTTTAGTGAACATTTCGCTCAAAAGTGATTGTCCTCAAAATGTCCCCCCTGTTCAGTACAGTTCAGTCCAAGCATGACTTTTCAATTAAACGATGTCTTCTGTGTTATCACATTTAAAAGCATTTAATCACTATTTATTGCGGCCCAGCCCCTGCAATCGAAAGCGCCAAACAAGCCACGCCATCTCTACGCAAGGCATCCTTTTGCTGCGACGGTGGTAGGGCGCGTGCGGCCTTGCGTCAATATATCAAAAATAAACTCGCCCAAAAAAGCGGCCGGCAACACTAATGCAAACGGACAACAGCAAACGTTAAGTCAGCGCGAAGAAAGGCGAAACTTAAAGCCACACCAAACCTTAGCAAAACGTCCCCGTGCGCGACAAGCGCGCCAAAACGCAATCAGTAGAAATTCATGCTGACAGCATGAAATTCTAACGTGTGGCAATATTCTCATTCAATGCTGGCAGCGGTGGCAACAAGCATTTAAACTGTTCACACACACACATACACACATAAACGCAATCGTAGACATTAGTGCTGCGCATAGGCGTGTACGAGAGACAGACAGACGCACCTGCACAATTTACACGCCCGCTACGACTGACAGAGGCGACGCGCCGCTGTCCTTTGGAGGCGGCACAAAAAACAAAAAAAAACAGTCAAGCGGAGAAATATGGGAAACGAATTTAAAGAACAAAACAAAAAAAAACATGCCAAAGCAAAACATTTGCTGTAGACAACAACAACAACAACTTCAGTGTTGGCCGTCAGCCGAAAGGGGGCGTCCCGACTTGTCTTGTCGCCACAAAGTCAACGTCCTGCTGCCGCTGCATGTGTCCTCTCGAAATGTTGTGCTTGTTGGTGTTGATTCTTCTCCATGTTTGTGTGTGTGTGTGTGTGTGCGTCACTCCTTCATCTCCTACTTTTCTGCCTCCCACACTCACACACACACACACACACGCACACTTATCACTGCCACACCATGGCCGCTTGCGTTCGCTCACTTTAGCTTTCCCCCCTCCTCCTCCCTATGACACCTGCCCTCCCTCCGCCCCCTGGCCGAGTGCTACATTGCTCCTTAATGAATTATGACATTTTTCCTTTCTCGCTGCTTGTTTTAATGCTTCATTTTTTGTTGTTGTTGCGCGCTCTGTTATTTTTGTTATTCTTATTCTTTGCATATTGTATGTGATTTTTGTCGCGTTTGCTTCTTTACATTTTCGCCATTCATTTGGCCATTTGTACACCTGCAGCGTGCGCCAAACGCCGCCAAGTGCCATGCCCAGTCGTTGCTTTGTCCTGCCACATGTTCTGTATGTTGTTGCTTTCGGTTTTTGTTGTTGTTGTTCTTATTGTAGTTGTCGCCATTTGTTAACTGGCTCGCTGACGTCGTTGTTGTTTAGTTGTTGTTGGTTTTTTGTTTTGTTTTGAGATCCCTAAGGACCTGCTGCTCTCCCTATCTTCTGTCATTCGCTGTGCTTTATGATTTTTTGTGAGATATTTATATTTTTTGCAACACTTGTTGTTGCTTTAGCAAAAGTCATTCATTCAAATTCATTCACCATTTCGCGCGCACTAATGTACGCAACGAGTTGTGCTTTTTGGCCCATCAGCTCACTGCATCTCATTCAGTCCGTCATGCAGTCAGTCATTCATTCACTCACTCAGTCATTTATTCCATTCATGCTTGCGTCCATCTATCAAAACGAACGCCCATGTCTCCTTTCGTTGTCAACTTCTGCAACAACGGTTCAATCCATCCTCAAGTTGACACAAATCCTTGCACGCCTTGCCCAAAGGATCTGGCCTAATCCTTCGGTTACGCCTGCTCGTCTTACATTTCGTTTTTTCATATTTTTCTATTTATTTATCTATTTTTATATGTCCTTGTTTAGTTTGCTTTTCACGGCTTATTGCTGCAAGTGTTTCCTACTTACTTTCATCTGCTCTTCTCACCGCTTTTCTCCACTTGCTGTCACTATGGTGTCACTTTATTTCACTTCGATTGGTTTTTATTTGAGTTTTTTAATCCGCAGGACGTCTACTGACGTTTGTAAATGCCTCAAAGGACGATTTATCCTCAAGTTGAGATGCTTTTCTATTAAAATGGTCGCTTCCTGCAGTTTGTCTCACAAAGTGTTGCTACCAAATCCTTCATCCTTCGAAGACTTTTAAAAGGCGCTGCTTTTGTACTATTTTACAGAATACAGTTTGTCATTGTACAGTTATATAGTCGGCGGTTTTGCACGCAAGTTTGTAGTCAATGAGGTCCAATAAATAATTCAGGTTTTTCTTAACCCTTTGTTGACCCATCTAATGAAAAAGTTCTTGTCTAGTTATTTCCCTTTTTAAGTGCTTTTACCATATCTTAAGTCAACAAACCTATTAAATCCTGTTTCCGCATACACCTAATTCTGTTTTTACACGGTCTTTTTTACACGGTTTTGATTTAACACGGTTTGAAAATAAAAAATTTTTAATTTTTTTACAAAATTTTATTCCATTTAGCACGAAAAATTAAAAAAATTTTTATTTTCAAACCGTGTTAACCCTTATTCTCATACCCAAACTTATTAACGTCGTTTGGCACCCGGGGTACCCGGGTACCCATTTCATGAAATTTTTAAGTTTTCAATATAGAAAACAAAATTTTTTAAATATATGATTTGTTCGCTTTTCACCTAAATAACGAGGATCCGGAAGGTAAAAAAAAAATTTTCATTATTTGTCAGTTTTTTTTCACGAAAATACATCGCAGTGGGCACCCGGGTACCCGGGCATGAGAATAAGGGTTAAATCAAAACCGTATAAAAAAGACCATGTAAAAACAGAATTAGGTGTATAGTTAAATGTTTAACCCATTGTTGACCAGTCAGATATGGATTTTCAAAAAATTAAAAACATATCTTGAATTACTTTTCATTTGGAAAGGGTTTGAAGTACTTTGAAGTCAATAGACTCATTAATTCAAGTTTTTTCACAATTTCTCCATAAAAACTCTTAACCCTTTGTTGGCTTCGACAGATTTTGATTTGCAAAAATAATGCACAACACGTGTCGAGCTTTGCAAAGTTTCAAGTCAAAAAACCCAATAAATCATGTTCCTCCATACAAACTTTTAACCCATCGTTGACCTTGTCAGATTTTGATTTAAAAAAAATGAAAAACATGTATCGAATTATTTTTCATTTAAAGCACTTTGAAGTCAATAAGTTCCTTAATTCATGTGTTTTACATTTTCACCTTAAAAACTCTTAACCCATCGTTGACCTCGGCAGATATTGATTTGCAAAAAATTTACAAATAATTTTTTAATTAATTTTTTCCTCATTTGATCAAATGGTTTTACTAAGTTCGAAGTCGAAAAACCTATTACATCATGTCATCATCCCACTAATTCATTATTTTTCACAGTTTCTCGTTACAAACTCTTAACCCATCGTTGACCTCGCCAGATTTTGATTTTCGAAAAAATTAAAACCACGTCTAATTTTTTTTCATTTCAAGTGGTTTTATTAAGTTTGAAATTAAAAAACCCATTAAATCATGTTTCCTTACTCAAACTCCGACCCCGTCAGATTTTAGTTTTTCAAAAAGTAACAAACACGTTTTTATTATTTTTTATATCAAGAACTTTCATTAATTTTGAAGTCAATAAGTCCATCGATTCATGTTTTTTTTTCATAGTATTCCCGTATGCGAACCTTAATCCTTTGTCGGCCCCGTAAAATTTTGATTTTCAAAAAACCAAAAAAAATTGTCACATTATTTTTTAATTTAGAGTGTTTTCATCAAATTTGAAATCAAATAGGCCCTTCAAATCAGATTTCTTTATACAACACCTTAGTTTGCCCCTCCAGAACCCGAATTTCAAAATGTTCCGTCTTGGCGAAGGTTCAGTATCTAAAGTGGACCTAAAGTTCAAATGTCATGTTTGTAGCTTTAGCGGTTTGGGCTGGGCGATTATGAATCAGTCAGTCAGACCGTCAGGACAAACAATTATATGCATATAGATTTGATTTGTATGGGCTGTACCACGCCCCTTCGTCCAATGCTCACCTTATTCCTCCAGTTAAAGAACGCGTCTAAGTAAAAAATTTATACCGAGTGTTACTGATGTGCAACGTATAGTTTTAAAGTTAAGAGCAACTTGGTGTCAAAAAACAGTGCCACACCCCTTTTTTAATGTCCATGAAATTTGACCAGTGGAACGAAAGATCCTTGGGACATCACTGTACCAAATTTAATGCTGTTCGACTCATAATTGCGACGTTAGTTATTCAATATTATAAACTTGAACTGTATGGGTGGTGCCATGCCCCCTTGTCCATATAAAACAAGATATATCTGGAAACCTTCTACTGGATATATGATCCATTGTGTCCCAATTTTAGGTTCATCAGTCAAGTAGTTTCCGAGTCTATAAAAGACAAGCAGACAAACAGACAACCATTAATTTTTATGAATAGAATTACTTAAATAACTAGATGATGAATCAATTAGTCAGTTAGTCAATCAGTCGTCAATCAATTAGTCAGTCAAACAGGAAAAAGAAATATATCTGATCAAAAGTATTCTTTCGGTTTAAACTCTTAAAGTTGATTACATTTCGTTGAGTCTTTGATTAAGTTGTCGTATAGAGGAATCAGGGTTTTGATTCGATGAGTCTTTCCTAAAGTTTTTATATAGAGGAATCGAAAATTTGATGACTTTCTATCAGAAAAATTCCCTTAACCGATTAAAACGACGATTTTGAAAGTATTATTTGTTTTCAATTTCTTCTTAGGTTACTTAAGTTACTACAATATTTTCAATTAAATTGTAAATTAAATTAATTAATTTTAGGAAAGCCCTTTTTTATAAATTAGAAGCCACAAAATGTCAGAAAGTTCAGAAATTTGGACTAAATCACTTAAGTTTTAATGCAAATTATTTCTGAAATTCGGAAAAAGTTATATGAGAATCAAGACCTTAAGTCAAATCACTTAGTATTTAATTATTTGTTGAAAATTCAATTGAGGCCAAAATCAAAAATTCCTTTAACCTTTACCCTCAAACAATTACAATTTTGCTCCCCTCTCATTAATTTCGTGTTCACTTTAAAAACCGTTTGACTCATTGAAATCAAATAAATTTTAAAATTTAATTTCCATTTAAATGTTCAACTGTGATCCATGTGGTCATCGCTTTGCATACCTCAACTTGTATTGTATCAAATATCTGAATGAGTGTGTTGGTATGTGTGTGTGAGTGTGTGGCACCATGATTTGCCACAAAATGACCAACAACTGTCCGGCTTTGCCTCGTTCAGTTGCGAGTTGAGAATTACACTCATACCCGGCGCCACATACCAACGTTCAAATGTGTGCGTGCGAGTGTGAGTGAAAATAGGTGAATGTGTGTGATTGCCTAAAAGTATGCAATGACACAGCATATTTTGTGCTTGACTGTAATATATTTTCTACTTTTTCGAATTTAATTTATTTACCGCAAATGTTGTTGTTTTTTTTTGTTTTGTTCTTTTGTCTGCGCTTCTTTCATTTCTCATATTTGCGCTTTGCATTAGTTTTCGTCTGCTATTTCTTTCATTTCATTTGAAATGTTCCGACTGATTTCATTTCAGCGTAAATTGTTTTCAGCTGCTGTGGTGGCTGGCCAAACTGTCATGTGTTGTGTTGTAGTGCATCTGGCGTTATATTTTAGCCGGGCTTACGCTCACACATGCCAAATCATCGTTGCGGCGTTGGCCGTTGTCCGAGCTCGCCATGCAACACCAACTCATCCAACCGACTGGAACAATGCGAAAATCCTTATCATGACATTTCTTTATTGTGACAGGAGCGATTTGTGTGCACACTGGACGAGTTTGTAGTTTTTGGTGATACAAAAATATTTTATATAATTTAGTCGCATTGTGGTCATTGAAAATTGGAAACCATTACCAAGTTTAGTGTCAAAACTTTATGGAAATTGTTTTGCTTTTCTTGAAGTCTTTGTTGAATTTTTTGACAGAAGTTTGCTGCATAGTTGACAACAAGTTTTAGCAAAATAACTTTTTTAAATTTTCTTCTTTCAATTTTCTTTTTGTTTCAAAAAGATTTTGTTAAAACTGCAAAAAAAAAATTGCAAAATAACTTTTTTAGTTTTCTTCTTTAAATTTTCTTTTTGTTTCAAAAAGATTTTGTTAGTTCCCTATCAACTCTTATCAGGATCAAAGCTAACTTAAATGATGACACAGACCACAATATATCAGTTTGGGAATTTCATAGCAAGATTCAATATCCGATTTCTGAACAGGATCAAAGCTGACTTGAACGTTGGCACAGTATATCTATTTGTAATTTTTATAGCAAGATCCAATATCTGAGTCTTGACTAGGATCAAAACCAATCCAATCCAATCAATTACAATCAAATCAAATAATCAAATCAAATCAAATCAAATCAAATCAAATCAAATCAAATCAAATCAAATCAAATCAAATCAAATCAAATCAAATCAAATCAAATCACATCACATCACATCACATCACATCACATCACATCACATCACATCACATCACATCACATCACATCACATCACATCACATCACATCACATCACATCACATCACATCACATCACATCACATCACATCACATCACATCACATCACATCACATCACATCACATCACATCACATCACATCAAATCAAATCAAATCAAATCAAATCAAATCAAATCAAATCAAATCAAATCAAATCAAATCAAATCAAATCAAATCAAATCAAATCAAATCAAATCAAATCAAATCAAATCAAATCAAATCAAATCAAATCAAATCAAATCAAATCAAATCAAATCAAATCAAATCAAATCAAATCAAATCAAATCAAATCAAATCAAATCAAATCAAATCAAATCAAATCAAATCAAATCAAATCAAATCAAATCAAATCAAATCAAATCAAATCAAATCAAATCAAATCAAATCAAATCAAATCAAATCAAATCAAATCAAATCAAATCAAATCAAATCAAATCAAATCAAATCAAATCAAATCAAATCAAATCAAATCAAATCAAATCAAATCAAATCAAATCAAATCAAATCAAATCAAATCAAATCAAATCAAATCAAATCAAATCAAATCAAATCAAATCAAATCAAATCAAATCAAATCAAATCAAATCAAATCAAATCAAATCAAATCAAATCAAATCAAATCAAATCAAATCAAATCAAATCAAATCAAATCAAATCAAATCAAATCAAATCAAATCAAATCAAATCAAATCAAATCAAATCAAATCAAATCAAATCAAATCAAATCAAATCAAATCAAATCAAATCAAATCAAATCAAATCAAATCAAATCAAATCAAATCAAATCAAATCAAATCAAATCAAATCAAATCAAATCAAATCAAATCAAATCAAATCAAATCAAATCAAATCAAATCAAATCAAATCAAATCAAATCAAATCAAATCAAATCAAATCAAATCAAATCAAATCAAATCAAATCAAATCAAATCAAATCAAATCAAATCAAATCAAATCAAATCAAATCAAATCAAATCAAATCAAATCAAATCAAATCAAATCAAATCAAATCAAATCAAATCAAATCAAATCAAATCAAATCAAATCAAATCAAATCAAATCAAATCAAATCAAATCAAATCAAATCAAATCAAATCAAATCAAATCAAATCAAATCAAATCAAATCAAATCAAATCAAATCAAATCAAATCAAATCAAATCAAATCAAATCAAATCAAATCAAATCAAATCAAATCAAATCAAATCAAATCAAATCAAATCAAATCAAATCAAATCAAATCAAATCAAATCAAATCAAATCAAATCAAATCAAATCAAATCAAATCAAATCAAATCAAATCAAATCAAATCAAATCAAATCAAATCAAATCAAATCAAATCAAATCAAATCAAATCAAATCAAATCAAATCAAATCAAATCAAATCAAATCAAATCAAATCAAATCAAATCAAATCAAATCAAATCAAATCAAATCAAATCAAATCAAATCAAATCAAATCAAATCAAATCAAATCAAATCAAATCAAATCAAATCAAATCAAATCAAATCAAATCAAATCAAATCAAATCAAATCAAATCAAATCAAATCAAATCAAATCAAATCAAATCAAATCAAATCAAATCAAATCAAATCAAATCAAATCAAATCAAATCAAATCAAATCAAATCAAATCAAATCAAATCAAATCAAATCAAATCAAATCAAATCAAATCAAATCAAATCAAATCAAATCAAATCAAATCAAATCAAATCAAATCAAATCAAATCAAATCAAATCAAATCAAATCAAATCAAATCAAATCAAATCAAATCAAATCAAATCAAATCAAATCAAATCAAATCAAATCAAATCAAATCAAATCAAATCAAATCAAATCAAATCAAATCAAATCAAATCAAATCAAATCAAATCAAATCAAATCAAATCAAATCAAATCAAATCAAATCAAATCAAATCAAATCAAATCAAATCAAATCAAATCAAATCAAATCAAATCAAATCAAATCAAATCAAATCAAATCAAATCAAATCAAATCAAATCAAATCAAATCAAATCAAATCAAATCAAATCAAATCAAATCAAATCAAATCAAATCAAATCAAATCAAATCAAATCAAATCAAATCAAATCAAATCAAATCAAATCAAATCAAATCAAATCAAATCAAATCAAATCAAATCAAATCAAATCAAATCAAATCAAATCAAATCAAATCAAATCAAATCAAATCAAATCAAATCAAATCAAATCAAATCAAATCAAATCAAATCAAATCAAATCAAATCAAATCAAATCAAATCAAATCAAATCAAATCAAATCAAATCAAATCAAATCAAATCAAATCAAATCAAATCAAATCAAATCAAATCAAATCAAATCAAATCAAATCAAATCAAATCAAATCAAATCAAATCAAATCAAATCAAATCAAATCAAATCAAATCAAATCAAATCAAATCAAATCAAATCAAATCAAATCAAATCAAATCAAATCAAATCAAATCAAATCAAATCAAATCAAATCAAATCAAATCAAATCAAATCAAATCAAATCAAATCAAATCAAATCAAATCAAATCAAATCAAATCAAATCAAATCAAATCAAATCAAATCAAATCAAATCAAATCAAATCAAATCAAATCAAATCAAATCAAATCAAATCAAATCAAATCAAATCAAATCAAATCAAATCAAATCAAATCAAATCAAATCAAATCAAATCAAATCAAATCAAATCAAATCAAATCAAATCAAATCAAATCAAATCAAATCAAATCAAATCAAATCAAATCAAATCAAATCAAATCAAATCAAATCAAATCAAATCAAATCAAATCAAATCAAATCAAATCAAATCAAATCAAATCAAATCAAATCAAATCAAATCAAATCAAATCAAATCAAATCAAATCAAATCAGATCAAATCAAATCAAATCAAATCAAATCAAATCAAATCAAATCAAATCAAATCAAATCAAATCAAATCAAATCAAATCAAATCAAATCAAATCAAATCAAATCAAATCAAATCAAATCAAATCAAATCAAATCAAATCAAATCAAATCAAATCAAATCAAATCAAATCAAATCAAATCAAATCAAATCAAATCAAATCAAATCAAATCAAATCAAATCAAATCAAATCAAATCAAATCAAATCAAATCAAATCAAATCAAATCAAATCAAATCAAATCAAATCAATCAAATCAAATCAAATATACTCTTGAAATTTTGAACATGACGCAAAAATTTGCCCCACAATGAACTAAAATTTTAATATTGAAAAATCAATGCATAATTTTGCCATTTTACACCACTGTGCAGAGACTTTCTGCTCTTCTTATGTTGGAAACTTTTTTCTTTTCACTTCAATCATTCATTCAATTGTTGCATTAATATAGTCTAACATACATTTGTGCTATTTTGTGTCACTGTTCATTGCCTCTTTTCAATTTCCTGCACCCTTTTCCCTTCTTTCACATATAAAATTGCAATATTGGATTTTTTCTTGCATTACAACAAAACCATGCGGAACAAAGAAAAATGAGGCTATGCGAGTTTAATGCAAATGCCATTGCAGCAGCAACAACTACAACAACAACAACAAGAAACAGCATCACTTGCTGCACAGACAACGAGCAACGCACTCGCTGCAAATTCCAATAACAACAAAACAAAAAAATGCCACATGCTTGGCAACGGCAATTGTTGCTGTGCAACTGCCTCTACAACAACAACAACAATAGAACGCATTCGCTTTGCAACTATCAGACAATTACAACAATGATGCCAACAACTTTTGCTGCATTTTAATTTTTCTTCTTTTTTTTAATTGTTCTTTTTTGTTTTAGTTGCTTTCATCTCCTCCCTGTTTCATTCTTCAAACTTGTGAGCATAGCTTCAGTTTTGTTTCTATCTGCTTTTGCACATTTCATGCTCGAGTCCTTTGGCTTTGTGTGATGCGGCCTGCGTCCAAATGAGCGTTGCGAGTTGGCCGGCCGTTGGAGAAATTCAATCGACTCGAGCTGAGCTCGGCCAATGCGAGCCAATATTGCTCTACTTTCAGGCGCAATTACGAACAACAGCTGTGTGCCGGCCAACTCACCTGACAGCCACATTGACTGGGCGGCGGTGTGCGCTCACGACACCAACCGCAGGACGCCTAATGAAATGGTTTTGCGGCTAACGTTAATGGCCACTAAAAAGGGGTTAATTAATGTTAAGTTTTTCGGTAACAAATCAGGCAAACCGGCCGCAGCCACAAGCAGTGAGAGGGGATGGGGAGGATGGGAGGTTCTTCGAACTGGATTGTGGTTAGCATTTTTCAAGAGTGAATGCCAACACAAGTGAAACAATTAGGATGACTAAATGGTCACCTGAGTGAATTCATCAATGTCCTTGTTTGACATCCTTATTTTATTTTTAGATTTTTGTTCAATTAGTGACATGAGAGAACTCATTAATGTTTTTGTTCAGTGTTCTTATTTGATTCGTAAATTTTTATGACCTCAGAGAACTCATTAATGTCCTTGTTCAGTGTCCTTATTTTATTTGTAAATTTTTATTTAATTGCCGACGTCAGAGAACTCATTAATGTCCTTGTTCAGTGTCCTTATTTAGATTTTTATTTAATTGCTGCCCACGGAGAACTCATTAATGTCCTTGTTCGATGTCCTTATTTTATTCACAGATTTTTAACTCTAATTATTCTTGGAACTAAACCAAAAATTCTTTCTTTTTCTAATCCTAGAATACATCACTCTATTGGAAAAATAATTTTAAAAAAATTAGTATTCCAGGGTTAAAAAATCTCAGCCCTTGTAACAATTTATTGCAAAAATAATTGACAAATATTAGTATTCCAGGGTTAAAAAATCTCAGCCCTTGTAACAATTTATTCACTTTTTTATTCTTAAATTTTTTATTTTATCTTTTTCAATTTTCCTTTTCCTCTTTTTCCAGACTACAACAACGAGCCCAGCGGCACTGGCGACTTGGCGAGCAGTTTCGACAAGTCCGTGTTGCAAATATCCGACTGGCTGACGTGGGAACAGAATATGATCAAAATACAAAGTGTCGCCGTGGACGATGTGGATGCGGTTCGCATGGCCATCGAAAAGCAGGAGGTGGGTCACATATCCGGCGTGCTTGGCGTGGTGTTCGTCACATGTTCGCTATGTCACATGTGACTGCACACGTCGGCATCGAAATGAAATTTTAAATTTTCAGAGCTTAAAATTCCCTCTTCATTTATCTTTTTTGCATGCCCATTTTTTATATATATTTTTCATTTTTTTTATTTATTTTTATTTTCACAATTTTCTGCCTATACGTCATGTTGTTGTTGCTCTTTTTGTTTTTACAGAAAGTTTTGCGTGAATTGAAAATGAAAAAACCACAACTGAATGAGTTGGTTCACACGGCGGAGGTGCTCAAGGGCGATGTTAAGCGTCAGCAATTGCAAGAGAAAGGTAGGTTTTCAGTTATATTTTCAATTACAAGAAGAAACTTTTCGAATTGGCAATGTTCACTTTAAAGTGTTCTGGAATCAGATTTCAACAGAGTTTGAATTGTTGGTAAAAACAAACAAGAAAACACAAACTATTTTCAAGTTGTTTGAGAAGTTGTGGGATATTTTGAACATATGGTTTATTTTTTTTCTATTAGTTTAAAGCTTGTGTATGGAAAACTTTACTTTAGATTGTTAAAAAAAATATGAAATTAATTAAATGCGCATTTAATTTTCTACTGAGTCCTTGGCTATACCAGAAGGAGATCCGTTCTCGAGTTGTAGTGGTAGTAACTTTTTTTTTTTATTTGGGAGACCTCAGCAAAGATCTCGGACCTGTAGAAAATGTTGCTGCTTCCAGACAAATTACTTACCTTCTTAGGTGGCCATAACAACCCAATACCGGGTTACGGCCTGACGCCGAAGACAAATTGCTAGTTTTTTAAATACAGCGCTGCACCTCACAAGACACAAATTCTCCTATTTCATTTATCGAACACAATTAAGTAGTGTTGAAAAGTTTCTTAATGTTCCAAAATTCCACTGGGTACGAAAAGCAAAACGATCCAGAACGGTCATGAGAATGTGGATAGGGATTTTCAATGCGAAGACTGATCCTTGAATACTGCTATGGATTTCAAATTCATGCCAAATTTTTATATCTTTGTTTTTTTAAATCACAATTTTCAAGGTTAAAGAGCTGGAATCAGCTGTTGTGGAATCGAATATAGTTCAGAGTTGCCATATCTCAGCTCAAGGCATGGGGCTCACAACTTTCGCGGTTAGCCAGGCAGCTCTTAGAGAGCTGGAATCAGATGTATTGAAATCGAGAAATTCATAGAATCATAAAATATCATAGAATCATTGAATAACAGTTGCCATATCTAACCTCAAGGCAGGGGACTCACAAGTTTCGTGGTTAGCCAGGCAGCCCTTAGAGAGCTGGAATCAGATGTATTGAAAATGAAGATACTTCAGATTTGTCATATCCCACATTAAGGCGTAGGGTACCACTCTCTGTTACTCTCTTTTGGGTTTCGGGCCACTCCGGAGAGGCAGAAAACGCACCAGCGAACAAGATGGCAAGAAAGCAGATCGCTTTGTCCAGTACCGAAGTGTATAACTCTGCGCTTCCTTTGATATTTGTCCTGTCTTTGAATCTTTGCCTTTCTTTGAGTACTGACGTCATAACAGTACCAAATGCGGTACCTGCCGTGCACTATGGCACTTCCTGTCCTTAAACAATTTTATTTATATTTTTTCTGAGTCGAATCTTCTTTCGACAGCTCATTGAAGTCATCATGGGACACTGTACTATAGGATTTATGTCCATCAAATGGTGCCTCTAGTAATGTCTGTAGAAGCTGTGAAGATGAAGAACAGTTAGAAACGACACAATATTTCCTGGGCCATTGTCCGGCAGGCTCTGCAGGGGCTTCGTAGCCTGGAATCAAGATTTCTGACGGACCTGGCTAACGCTAAATCCGACTTCGTACCCTGGGTTCAAGATTCCTATTAAGAGACATATCTAGCGTGGCGAAAGTGGAAATCTCTGATATGCTCTCCTCATCTCTGATATCCTGTCATTAAGAAGTCGAACTTGTTTGTCCCGGATTAAGATTGTTGGTTAGTTCTAGAGGAAACAAGAAGTAAATCGCAATGGCCCATTTTGGCCTCCGAGTGGAAGTGTAGTCTATGCCACACACATCCTTTCCTACCTAACCCAAAAAGTTATAAAATTGTTAAAGAAAAATCCAACTAAAAGAAAGCTACTGTCCGACCCAGAGAATACAAATCTGTATTTCTGCGAAAGTACGTTTTTGGAAGCTTTTAGATTGTTTTCGATCATTGACAACAACGTTGGAGCCTTTTAAAACAGAACAAAAACATGGAAAGTACCCTACGACCTTAAAAATCTAATGTGATCCCTTCAAGGACTTCAAGTTTATCTATAAGTCCCGCGTCCACAAGGATTTTTAGTATTGCTTTGGGATACCCATTCAGCATCTGTTATTCGGTAATCTCCCAGATGATTCTTCCGACTGTGAATATTTGTCTGTACGAATCTTTACTTATTTTTAAGATTTCCATTCCCATCTCTTATTCGGTAATCTCCCAAATGATTCTTCCGACTGTGAATATTTGTCTGTACGAATCTTTAATTATTTTTAAGATTTCCTTTCCCATCTCTTATTCGGTAATCTCCCAGATGATTCTTCCGACTGTGAATATTTGTCAGTATGAATCTTAACCTTTTTAAAACTGAACTTTGATGTCATAGTTTGCTTCGGTCTTAAAATCCCAGGATACTAGTTCGTAAGAATATTAGTCTTCATGCGGCTCGAGCATCCTTTGGCCCCGATATTATTACCAGTCATACTTAGGATAGTTTCGATTTTGTGACTCTTTCTCTTTGCCTGGATTTGTACATGGAATGGAAGAGGTTTTACTTAGTTCTAAAAGAACTTCCGTGGATGCTGTTGAACACATTCCCATAGCTCCTGCTATGCTATGCTTATCGATGGAGCTTACTAATTGTTTGTTGAATGGTTCGATTTACTCAGACAACTGATCAATAAGTTATAATTGACCGATGTTGCAAATACATACAATTTTTTCTGTTTTCCCATTTGATAACAAACAGGATAAAGTTTTTGCGAAGCCAAGAAAACCATATCAAGCCTTACAGAGAATATCTTGTTACCATATCCCATCTCCGTACATCTCGACAAATTTGGCCTTTAAAACCATACTTACAATTTATTCTTATTTTTATTGGTCTGAAGTGACTAACCAGAAACAATTTTTTTTTCGAAATTGCACTTTTTTGCAGTGTCAACATTTTAACAATTCTGTCTCTCATCTAAAATATCTTTTCTAAGCTTCACTTGCTTTCTAAATACCATAAAGCAAACGCCTAAACAAGCAACATTCCAAAATTATTTAAATTATTTTGCAACATTAACCCTTAACTCGTTGCGGTTTCGACGAATTCAAACAACAAAAGGATTCCTCGCTATGTGATCATAAAATAATCAAAACAAAATTGAATTCAATCAACCAATGCGCCGACAACGCCCCACATTGACTATTCATACAACCAGATAACAGCTGTAGGACAATGACAACAACAATAAGGCAGCAACAATGTAATTTATTTAATTACTCTAAAGCAGACTTTTGCCAGTTTTACACAAAATTATATCAGCTTTAAAATAATTACCCCAGAGGCTATCAAAGAACAGAACCGCCGACTGTAGACAACACACGCACACATAAACTTAGGCATAAACCTATGCATACAACAACAACAACAAGAACGACAACATAACCATATCGAAAATGTACGCGCTTGTTCACCTTTGACTCTACTTATGTCTGCGGAAAGCAAACGAAGCGACTGTGTTAGGTGCGAGCGGGTGGCGGCCAAAGGAGGACAACAGGAGGTGAAACATTACCGCTAGCAGCAACAATAACAACCGACGTACGAGGCAGCGAACAGAGTACCAGGCAACAACACAAACACAGCCACCATGGCAGCAAAGTTCAAAAACACAAGTTTGACACTTGAAAGCGTACGAACGCCAACAACAGAAGCAACAACAACTACACCAATAGCAACAATGTACACGCAGAAAGATAAACAAAATGCAAGCGAAAAGCAACAACACAAAAAAGCGGCAGCATAAAAAGGAAACAACAAAACACAATACGATGAAAGAATACAACAAATACGCGCAGATAGTAAAAAAACGAACGGCACAAATTCACCACACTCGACCCTCATTTCCAGTCAGCGTCTGTAGTGGTGTTTTTGTGTTGGTGTGATGCTCTCTAACATCCGTTCTATCAATTACTTACTCTCTCTGAGAGAGAGAGAAATGGAGAGAGGTGAGAGCGTGCAGAACGCATGTGTGACAAACGTTGCGGCGCTGCCAGCCGCTGCTGTGGGCGGTTTTCCGCCCCGTTGGGGGTTGCAGCAATTCTAATCCTTTTTCTCTCCGCCTCGCCGCACGTAGCACATTTTCTTCGGCAAATTTCAATGGCTTGCCATGTCTTTGGCTTTAAGCGTAAATTGCACATAACATTAAGAGTAGAAAAATATTTATTTTTCTATGTACGTAATGAAATTGTGTTGAAATAGCAACAGGAACTGAGTGCGGCGCGTGCATTGCGATTCATGTTGTGCCCAGTGTTGCCACAGTCTGCCAAAATGCTGAGCACACGCATGGCCAGCGGGCAATGGACGCATGATATGCAATTATTTTGACGTTTTGAAGCGTTTTAATGCGGCGTTTAGCTGCCAAAATGACAGCTAATTGACAGCTTGTGCGAGAAGCGTGCGCCTGTTTTTTCGATTTGGTTCGTTGTTTGTATGTTTGTGGGTGTGTAATGTTGTGGTGTGTTGGCAACCACTTTGACTGTTTTCTTATGTGAGAAAAGTCGAAGAGTTGGTTGCAGGACATGCATTACTTTGCTTATGTCTGAAATTTGATGTCAAGTCTTCAAACATGTCTTTACATGCCGAGTTTGTGACACCAGCTGGCAACAAACATTAGTGCTCGTAGCGCACAGTTGGTTATGTGTGCGGCATTGTAAACATTGTTTCTTCGATTTGCTACGTGATGGCACAGTTCGAAGTTGAGTTGGAAGGAAAATAAATAAAATTGACAGAATTCGAAAACATTTCGTGATTATTTGAAACAAAGTTTTTGGGAGTTTATAGACCAAGGATTTGCATAGGAAATCTTCAGTCAGTTTTTAGTTCATGAGATTCTTACTTAATACGAATGCATATGTAAATGTCCAAATACAACTGCCACATGCCTAAAGAATGTATCACATTTGGCACACAAGTTTGGTTTTATGATATAAATTGCCAATATATGAGATTTAACAAAATGTGACAAAATTATCACATTTGTTACATAATTCATTACGAAATTTTGTCCCAAACAGCAATATATAGCACAAGGTTTGACAAATTTTTATTTTTATCACAAACTTTACCATGAATCTCTATACGTTTTCTTTTGGCACAAAATGTAGAAATTGTCACAAAATGTCACATTTGTCATAAATGGTCAAATTTGCATAAAAAATCATATTTGTGACAAATGTCACAATTGTCACAAAATGTCACATTCGGTACCAAATGTGACAAAACATCACCTGTGATACACATTTTATTATATTTGACACAGTTTTCTATAAAATTTACCTAATATGTACAGCATTTTCTCAAAGAAGATTCTTTTAACGAAAGTTCCAACTGTCACATTTTCCAAAAAAGTAAGCTTTTAATATTTCACATTTTGTATTAAAAGCTTACTTGAATTGTAATACAAATTTTACATCTGTTAGAATTTGCCACAATTTTTTGCATATGTCAGAAACTGAATTATATTATTTGAAATAAACCCCATTATTGCTGCTAACACCAAAAAAATAAAAACAACAATTTTTCTTTCGGCGGCTGTCCTCTCAGCAGGAAATGGCAAACCTCTGAGAGTAAAATTGCCTTATTCGGTTCTTAGCCACTGTTTTCAACTCCTTCCAACTTAACTCGAGTGGCCAGCTTCAAAATCGACCGACCTTCATTTTTTGTAATGCAGCCGTCTTTTTTGCATATACTGTGGCTTAGCCACTTTCAATTCTGCTTTCGGATCCTAATTTTTAACGAATTACTTTCTGCTAAAAATTCGTAATATTATTCGCATAAAATGGCTTACAAAGACTAAAAAATGACCAGTCACAAAACTCATATTTGTAAAAAAGTGCTAGACCTGTGATATTTGTCCCGAAATGCGGTATTTGTCACAAGTTGCAACATGTTTCTACGACATTTTTTCACAAATGAATAATAAGTCGATTTTTTCTGTTACCGGAAAAAAAATTTCAAAGCAATTTTTGGTTTTGTTAAAATGTGTAGCAAACATTTTTTCTGTTGTCAAAAAATATTTAATTTGTCACAAACTTGTGGATGTGTCAAAAAATATTCAATTTGTCACAAATTTGTGCATGTGTCATAAATAATAACATTTTTGTAAATTATATTTGGGACAAATGTCACAATTGTCACATTTGTCCCAAAATTTGGTATATGGCATAAAAGACTATAGTGCGAAATCATTTTACTTCTGTCACAAATTTCATTTTTGACACACTTTGTCACAAAACTCTGGATATGTGACAACTAAAAAATTGTAATAAAAAGCGTATTTATGAAATTGTGTCACATTTGTCAAAAATCATCTTATTTGCTGCGAGTTAGATAAGTTTTGATAAAATGTCGCATTTGAAACTATAACAAAAATCTAATTTTAATTACTATCGATCGGTTTTGGGACACTCTTTTTTGTCTGTAATCCATAATTCAAACAATCAGCATCTGGTTCGAAAATCCTACGTAATCTATTCTTATAAATCTTTATAGAACATTTTCGAACTACACTCACCATTCCTATACAATTCGTCACAAATCACAAAGCGCTCTTTCCTAATCCAAATCTGCAATTGACTTGAAGTTTTCTATAAAACTTAGTCTGCCAATTCTTTGTTTTGTTGTTGTTATCCTTATTTCAAGCAAATAGTTAACACAGACCCATTTAAAACCACTCATAAACAAACGTCTTTTGAATGCGTCGGCCGCAGACTGATGTGATTTCTCTTGCCCTCTTCCTGCCTCAATTGCTATTGTTTTTCTATTAGAAGTTGTCTTGCGCCGCCAGCTAGGGGAGTCATAATAAGCCTCATCATTAACTTTTTCTTTTAATTGGCCCGAAAGCAAACAAAAAACAGAAAGAAAATCACATTTTCCCCAACCGGCTAAGGGATTCTCCTCAACAAGGATTTGGCGTCTTTATGAAGTATGCTTTGCTGTTTTGCTCTGCTGCCATTCTGTCATGTTTATCGCAGTTCTTAAAGCTCAGCGGGTGTTCAAGTACGCCTCGCTGCACTTGCCAGTCAGTCACCGCCTTTGCGCCGGCAGTTGGGCTTTTACGGCGTTCATGTGTAGTTCGCAAAAATGAATGAACCCATTCAGCCGCTCCGCTATCCCCTTATCGCTGCTGCGGCGTACGGCTTGTTGTTCCGCTTAAATACGCGTATCATGAAAAATTAAATTAAATAATACCCAGCTTCTGCAGTTTCCAGCAAGGAGGTTTCAACGTGAAGCATCAGTTGTAGTTGTACTTCATGCACTGAGAAAAATATCGTCATGAAAGTAAATGAAGTAATTTAATTTGTATTTGTTTAGGTTTACATGGGTTTTGTGATGTACTTAGCTGGGTTAGAAGAGTATAGTAGAAGAGTATATCATAGAGAGTAGAGAATCGATGTCAGATATAACAGTGAAGAATGTGCCATTAAGATCTATTTATGATCGATATAGGATGTAGATAGATCTCTAATAACTCTAACATAAATGTTCAGAAAAGTTGCATACATTTTGGGGGCATCGTAATTTTGATGAAACAATCGCAGAGACTAGTCGAGGCGATACTGGGATATTGGAGAACCAGTTACGCTCCGGGTAAACAAGTATAAAAGGCAGAAAGGTACAGGGTGGGCGCAGAGGGGAGAGTTTGGTTTTGACAAGCAAAGGTGCAACACTGAGTATTAGCGAACTGCGTTGAAGAATTTTAGTGTTTTTTTAAGCACAATCCAGCGAAACCAATTACGCCTGCATTGGAAAACAGAACTAATTGTCTTAACAGTGTCAAATAAAATATGAAAATGAGATAACCATGAGCTACAAGCTCACGAAACTCATTACCACTCACTCATATCTCCAACTTAAATGTTCAATGTAGCTCTATCGTCCTTCTATTGTTTTATCGACGAAGTTCTTTAATTTAAAAAAGAATATTATATGAATAGCATTGGGATCCTAGCTAAGAATCCATGTGACTCATTGCAGCTTTTTCATATCTATAATTTAAATGTTCAAATAAATTCATAAATTTGCATTGATATTCCAGGTAATATAACAATTTTTCAAATATCCAATTTCAATTTGGTCCAAAAAAACATTTCTCTCAGTGTACTTTACGCTACTTTATGATATTCATCAGCAGTCCAACGTAATTTCTTAGCATCCCCTCATATTTTTTTCACGTATCCTCTCACACGGCACCGTACCTTTTCTCTGCCATTCGCATTCCCAATAAAAAG
This sequence comes from Melieria picta, assembly GCA_964056695.1. Taxonomy (NCBI): domain Eukaryota; kingdom Metazoa; phylum Arthropoda; class Insecta; order Diptera; family Ulidiidae; genus Melieria; species Melieria picta. The sequence goes on along the minus strand of OZ057398.1, from coordinate 84,796,150 downwards.
CCCCTCGCACCTCACCGCCCGGCCCAATTGTCAAATAGTTGTGTAAAGAATTCTGTTAAAGTCATCTGTGAAAATTTTCATTGCCTTTTCAAAAATGTTGGCCGCCTCTCGCGACTCCCCGTAATTCAATGCACACATATGTATGTTTATATGAGTGTGTAAGTAATGTTTGTGTGTGTGTTTGTGTGTATGTGAGGATGTGTTCGCTCCAAGTTTGAGTGCGTCTGGGTGGTGCGCGTCGCTCGCCGTCGCACTTAACGTCGACGTACACGCACAATTATTCCACTTCACACTCACTCGACGGCAACGCTGGCCAACGATTCACTCGTTGCCGTGTGCCATCGACATTATCATCAGGTGGTGTATGAGTACATGTTTATTGTTGTTGGTGTATATATTTTTTTTTGCGGTTTTTGTCTTTTTTGCCTGTTGTACTTCATTTGATGTGCGCGAATAGGGTGAGCGCCCATGCGGCAGTGTTTCCTCTTTTTGCAGTTATTTTGATTATAGTTTTGATAGTGAAAAGTAAAACTAAATTAAAATTAAATTGCAGTTTTTAAAAATGAAATTAAATTGTACCTCGTTTTTATTAATAATTGTGTGCCAGAAAAAATAATTTTTGCTGAGACCAGTGGCGTTCATGGAATTTCATTTTGGGGGGGTTCCGTACACAACTTTTGAGCTCAATTCCATTTGAAATCATGTTGCGCACCAGCAATTTTTTTATTTTTGTAAGATTTTTGAGAAAGGGGTAGGTTAACCCCCAAAATCCCCTTGCATGCACCACTCAGCAGAATCGATTGCGGCACCTGTTAGGCACTATGGTCCTCTCTGTGCTTGAGGAAAATTCTACTTGTACTATCCCTGAGTCGAAACTCCATTTGGCAGCTCGTTGCACACTTCACCGGATATGGCCCCTTTATGTACGCCACTGGTCGAAATCCATCAAACAGTTTATAATGGCTTGAAACTAGAGATTATTCATAGTAACTTGGTATAGCCAGTTATTCGATTTCTAATGCCGCGATCTTTTAAAATGAATTTAAAATTTCAAGGACATTCACATTTCAAAGAATTTACTTGAATATTTACGAGATGTATCAAAAATTTCATATAGACGTGAAACTAGAGATCATTGATAGTAATTTGGTATACTCAATTTTTGGTTTTCTGATCCCACGACCTTTTTGAAGGGCTTTGAAATTTCAAGGACATTCACATTTCCAAGAACTTATTTAAATATTTACGAGATCCACCAAAATGTTTATATAGACTTCATAGATTTTTCGTTTTCTGATGTCATGACTTTTTAAAAGAACTTTAAAATTTCAAGGACATTCGCATTTTAAAGAATTTATTTATATATTTACCAGATGCATCGAAAATTTCATATAGACGTGAAACCAGAGATCATTCATAGTAATTTGATGTACTCAGTTTTTCGAGTTCTGATCCCATGACCCTTTAAAAGAACTTTGAAATTTCAAGGACATACATATATAAAAGAATTTAAACATGTTTATATAGACTTGAAACTAGAGATCATTCATAGTAACTTGGTATTCTCAGTTTTTCGTTTTCTGATCCCATGACTTTAAAAAACAACATTGAAATTTCAAGGACATACACACTTCAAAGAATTTACTTAAATATTTACGAGATGCATCAAAAAGTGTATATAGACGTGAGACTAAAGATCGTTCACAGTAACTTGGTGCACTTAGTTTTTGTCTTTTTTAAAGGACTTTGAATTTTCAAGGACATTCACATTTCAAAGAAATTATTTAAATATTTTCGGACCTGCTATAATAAAGATATGGATATCAAATGAAAGAGAAAAATTATCGCCTTTTTACTAAATTTCTTATTTGGAACTTTTAGAATAAAAATATGCAAGCAAAGTCCTTTCAAAAGTGTATGCTTCAATATCCTTAAAGGTTTTTAACGAATCCTTAAAAAAATATATATATTTCGAATGTCAGTCCGTAGTATCTTATTTCTGTATTTAATGCTTCAAGTTTTATTGGTTTAGAGTAAGAAAAAAATTTCCATCCAAAGCAAAAATTAAGAAATATGGAATATCCTTTACCTTTTTGTCCCTAAAATCAACTTCTCTAAGGGATACTTTAACTTTTTACAGTTGTTGGTCTAATTAGTAGTCCACAGTAATTTTTTTGCATATATATATATATATCTACCTATATATTACCCCGATTTCGCATAGCAAAAAGAGTGCAACACTGCACGTTCCACTAGATTTGCTTATCAGTAAACCACAACATGCGGTAACTTTTTTTTTTATTGCTTTGCCCCATGCCAACTGGAGGCGCATGTGCAACAATTCCACTGAAAAAGCCGCTTCGAAACAAAAAAATCTCGAACTGAGAAATCGAGAGCAAAGCAATGCGCTCTCAGCTGGAAGTCTGATGGCATTTTGCGAGCGCCGAAACCAAACAATGAGCAGGTAACGGTAATTGACGCACATCAGCGCGAAAATGTTATCCTTTTACAACAACAAAAACAACAACAACAAACAGTTCAAGCAGCCGCTCTCTCTCTCAACCGGCTCTCTTGGTAGTGCCCAGAGAGGGGTGGAACAGTGAGCGAGCAAAATTTTTAGCCACTGTTTGTACGCCCACAGCGGGCAGCCGCTCCTGGCTGGGGGTTGATGCGGCGTGGTCGCGTGGCTTGGGGCGCACAACGGGAGAGGCTCGTCTCCCTTTCAAATGTGTATGTGTGTGTGTGTGTGTGTATGCAACTGTCGTAGTAAATTAGGAGAAATTCATGTTGAAAATTTGCTCGAGACGAGCATTCGTGATTTTTAACTGCGTACAAACGGTTGTGATTTTAATAGCACGAAAAAAAACGGTAGCGCCTCAATAAAAGTAAAACAGAAAAAATCCAACACATCAAAATGCAGCGCACTAAAAAAAATATATATTTCGCATAAAATTTAAACGGTGCTTAGAGCGAAAAAAGCATAGCAAGTTTTCGGTCAACGACTCGAACGCGAAAAGTTGCCGTAACGTGTAGCAGCAAAGCGAAGAAAAACCTGCGGCCGACACGGCGGCCGTCGCGGCTGTGTCTGCCATTGGTGCTTTTTCGTAAATCAATACCGTAAGGGGGGGTGACGCTGCCGCTGTCCCGCTGCTGCATGCCGAATGTAGTGTGCCGTGAAAATAAGAAATCAGGAAGAAGAAGAGAAAAGCCACTGCCGCAGACAGCCGGGCAGCAGCGTTGTTGACCGAGCGAACGTGCGTCCGCTACGCGCCGCTTAAAAACGAATTAAATTGACTGAAGATATAAACGCCAACCCACACACACACACACACACACATACAATGAAAAAGCAATGTGCTAAGGAAAAAATAAAACCAATAGCCCACAAGTGTGCGCGAAAAGTGTGTCAATTTCGATAGAGCGAAGCCTACTTGCAGGCGCTGCACCTTGTCGCGTATTAAAGTCAAGTGTAGTGCACACAGCAGCATCGAGCATCATTTCGATGGTGTTTGCCTCGCCGTCCAGAAGTCGTCTATCGTTGCGCTGACGACTAGTGTTGGTGCTACTAAAAAAAATGTTGTAACAACAAAAAATAAAATCAAAGTAAAAAAATAAAAATAAAAGTCCGCCCGAAAAGCAGCACAAGGTTGCCGTAGAGAAATTTGAATCAGCGAATGCGCTGGCCATGGCTCAGGGACTGGCAAAAGTTTTGCGCTTTTGGTGAAAAAAAGGGCCAGAAAATAATCGCAACTACTCACAGCTGCAATTGCACACAGCACACAAAGAAACAAACAAACAAACCAATAATGTTGTACAATATGAGAGCGGAAAGTGGAAAAAAAACTGCAAACGGAATATTGAATATTGCATACTTTTAGGTGGCAAAGCGTTGAGGGACCGCACCTGGGCGAAATGCTTTTTACTGGTTTTGTTTGTCAGTGTTGAATGGCTTTGAAAGTAAACTGGCACTAAGTTGAAGGGTAATGTGGCATAGCATACTTTTTGGCGTCCTCGAAAAGTGAGTGCTCAGTCAATGAAGAGCAAAGAAGTGGGTTGGGTTTATAACAAAAAATAAAAATTTTACTCTATGAGTGGCAAGAAAGTAACATGGGGTTTTAGTGGGAAATTGAACTCATTTTATTTATATAACGAATCAACTATAATCAATGATATATTTTAAATTTTGTGCAATTACCTTTTGCTGTCTTTTTGGTAATTTCATGATTCCGTGTTCCAAGGACTTCTGGTCCTTATCAACAAAAACCTGAAGCAAGTCCAATTTAAGGTCATCAACAGTGAAATTGTGAGAGTTTAGTGAAAGTTTTACTCTTCAGTTTTGTAAACTTTGGAATAAATGTTTATCTAATGCTTCAAGGTCAGAACTATGTGGTCAATGGATTTCCAACCAAGCTCTAATGACTTCCTAGAAGTCAAAAAAAATATGTAAAATCTTGCGTTATCGAGTTGGTACACGATTCCTTTGAAATACGCCAAATCTGACCATTTTTCTTTGATTGCTTTCTTCAGTTTCATTAATTGTTGACAGTAAACATCTGAATTGACCAGTTGGTTCTCTAAGTTAGGTTAGGTCAGACCACGTATATGTAAACCCTGTTGGATCCTTAGCAGTGCCAGTTAGATCTTCTTAGTGTTGAATGGTGAGAAAGTTTGTATTCCTAGCAAAGTTCATCAGCGTCCTAATGTGGTGCTTGGGGCCTCATCTTCCCCGAAAAAGAAGGTTCAGGCTTAGATCAGTCACGTATAGCCCCTATTGGGATCCTATCAGTACCAGTTAAAGCTCCTTAGAGTCTTACGGATCGACATAAGAGTCATCAGTAAGAATGTTTGTGTTCCTAGCAAAGTTGGGACCTCATCTAACCCAGAACAGAAGGTTCTGGTTCAAATCTGCCTCATATAGACCCCATTGGGAACCTAACGATACCAGTTACAGTTCCTTAGTGTCTTGCCGATCGGTCTAAAAGTAAACGGTGAGAATGCATGTATTCCTAGCAAAGTTTAGCAGCGACTTAATGTCTCTCTTGGGAACCCCATCCAACCCAGAGAAGAACAGGGCCCTTAAGTGAGTACGACACAATCTTGAGATAGCCGAGTAGAAGCAAAAGTCAAGTACAAGGTTTCTCTGAATCACGTTCTTGGAATTCCTGCATTCCTGAGAAATTTACTCCATGGTCTATTTTTAATTTTATTTTTGATGCATTTCAGTTTGTGTTGGTTCATCACGCTTGCTCCATGAACTTTCTTTCGTTCAATGTTATTGTAAACAACCCACTTTTCATCATCAGAGAAGAGTCTGTTCAATACAATTTCGACTTCATTGTGTTTGAAGTGCAAATCGGAAGCTTTGATTCGTTGTGTTTAGTGATTCTCTTTCAAGTTTTTAGAATGTTCCAAGTGATTTTCAATTATAGCTTTGATTTAGTTGCCAACAATATCAGCAGATCCAGTGGCACACACAGGATTTAATTTTGGGAGGAATTTCCCCATACACAACTTTAGAGTCCAATACAATTTCAAACCATCTTTGAAAATGTTTATAAAAAACAGCTATTTTGGGGCATTGAACCAGAGGTAGGTCGATCAGGACGTTGTAGAAAAATCTTAAGAACAAAACTTTTCAAAAACAATTCTGGTACCTGCGTTCGAAGCAATTAAGACAATTAACTACAAACATCTCTTTAAAAGAGAGTTAAAGTTCCAAAATTTCTTCCAGAAGGGTCCGAAATTTTCCTAAATCGAGGAAAAATCTTCTTATCTGACAATATTGACTGATCCAGCGCAATGCTTTTGGAATTTAATTTAGAAGATCGAAATTTCAAGCTTCTTTCTTCGAACATCTGAAAGTGCTGTCTTTATTTTAGAAATCCGTGATTCCAACCATCTTCCTTTGAAAATTTAAAAGTGTTGCCCACTCGTTCTTTCTCATATTAGAAGACCGTGTTTCCGGGCTGCCTTCTTCGAACATCTAAAGATGCTGCCTTTATTTTTGAAATCCATGATTCCAACTTTTTTCCTTGAAAGCTTACTAGTGTTGTTTACTTATTCTTTCTCATATAAAAAGACTGTCTTTCCAGACTTTTTTCTTCGAACATCTAAAAGTGCTCTGCTTATTTTAGGAAACCGTAATTCCAAGCTTTCTTTGAAAATTTTGAAGTGTTTTCTTCTTTTTTCTCTCCTCCTGTGATTTCAGGCTTCTTTTCTCTTCTCTTTTATATTAGAATACCCTTATTCCAGGCTTCCTTCTTCGAACATCAAAAGTGCTGTCTTTATTTTTGAAAACCGTGATTGCAGGCATCGTTCTCCAAATTTTTAGAAGTGCTGTCTTAATTTTAAAACTTTTTTGACTTCTTTCTTTAACATCCCGAAGTGCGTTCTCCTTCTTTCTTCGAAACTGCTGTGTTCTTTTAAGAAAACCGTGATTTCAAGCTTCTTCCTTCGAAAATCTAGAAGTTTTTATTCTTTTTGTTTTTGTTTTTATTTTTATTTTAGTTTTTTTTTCTAGTTTTTATTTTCTTGTATTAGAAGATCGTAATTTCATGTTTCTTTCTTTGGAAATCCAGTGTGTGTGCTTCTATCTTCGAAAATATAGAACAGCTATCATTATTTCAGAAGACCGTGATTACAGGGTTTTTTCTTAGAAAGTTCAGAAGTGTCTTCTTCTTTCTCTTCTCTTTTTTATTAGAAGCCCGTGATTTCATGTTTCTTTCTTTGGAAATCCAGAAGTGTGTTTTCTTCTTTCCTCTTCTTCTTCTCTCTTATACTAGAAAACCGTGATTCCAAGTTTTTTTGTTCTTTCTTCTTCTTCTCTCTTGTGTTAGAAAACAGTGAGTCCAAGTTTTGTTGTTCAAAAATCAAGAAGTGCCGTGATTTCTTTCTTCGAAAATCTAAAAGCGTCTTCTACTTTCTTCTTTTTCTTCTCTCTTATATTAGAAAACCCGTGATTCCAAGTTTCTTTGTTCAAAAACCTTCTTTCTTCGAAAATCAAAAGTGTATTCTACTTTCTTTTTCTTCTCTTTTATATTAGAAGACCCGTGATTCCTTGTTTCTTTCTTCGGAAATTCAGAAGTGTGTTATTTTTTCTTCGGAAATCAAAGAACTGCTTATTTATTTTTGAAAACCGTGATTCCAAGCTTCTTTTTTGAAAATATAGAAGTGCTGTCTTCTTCTTCTTTTTTCTCTTATATTAAAAGAGATTCCAAGCTTCATTCATCGGAAATCCAAAAGTGCCTTGTTCCTTCGTTTCCTTTCCTTTATTAGAGGACAGTGATTCCTGACTTCTGTCTTCAGGAATTTGAAATTGTTGTCTTCTTCTCTTATATTAAAAGACCGTAATTCTAGGCATCTTTCTTCGAAAATCAAAAAGTTTCTTTCTTTCTTCTTCTTTTTCTCTAGTATATTAGAAGAATGTGATTCCAGGTTTCATTCTACGGGAATCTAGAATTTTTGCCTTCTTGTCTCTTAATTCTGTAAGTCTGTTTTTCCATAATTCTTTTTTCGAAAATCCAGAAGTGTCTTCTTCGTTCTTCTTCTTTCCTCTTTTAATAAGAGACCGTAATTCCAGGCCCCTTTCTTCGCAAATCCAGAAGTATTGCCTTCTTTTCTCTTATATTAGAAGACTGTACGAGTATATCCAAGCTTCTTTCTTCGAAAACCCAAAACTGCCTTCTTTCTTCTTATTCTCTCTTATATTGAAAGACCGTGAATGCAGGCTTTTTCGAAAATCCAAAACTGTCTTCTTTCTTCTTCTTCTTCTTGTCTTATATTAGAAGACTGTGATTCCAGCCTTCTTTTTTTTGAAAATTTAGAATTGTTGTCTTCTTCTTTTTTTCTCTTATATTAAAAGACCTTGATTACATGATTCATTCATCGGAAATCCAGAAGTGCCTTAATCCTTCTTTTTTCTCCTTATTAGAAGACAGTGATTCCAGGCTTCTGTCTTCAGGAATTTAAAATTGTTGGCTTCTTCTCTCTTATATTAAACGACCGTAATTCTAGGCTTCTTTCTTCGAAAATCAAAAAGTTTCTTTCGTCTTCTTCTTCTCTCTTATATTAGAAGTCTGTGATTCTAAGTTCCTTTTTTCGTAAATCCAGAAGTGTTGTCTTCTTCTCTATTACATTGGAAGTCCATAATTCCAAGTTTCATTCTTTGAAAATCCAGATCTTTTTCTATCTTCTTCTTTTCTCTTATATTGGAGGGCTGCGATTTTAGGTTTCTTTCTTCGAAAATTTAGAAGTGTTGTCTTATTTATTTTTCATCTCTCTTATATTAAAAGACCGCTTCTTTGCTCGCAGACTAGCAATTTAAACTCAACTTCTAACCATAGACTTCTCATAAAATAGTCAGCTAAGATTATTCGGTAATTTTCTGTCAACCATTCAAACTATTCCCTTAACCCCATCAATTCGAACTTCACTTCAAAAAATTATTTACCAGTTTGATTTTAAAATGCCGCAAAACAAACAACAAATTCTTCACTCAGCTGTTTCGAGTGTCCTACGAATTTTTATTGACCTAACAAATTTACGCTTTTCACCAACAATGAACGTTGCACACTTTTCGTGTTCACCATTCAGATTGTTTTGCGACTCATCTCCCTCACGTTGGGTGCCATTGTTCGAATGTTTGAACAAAAACCAATGCGGTTCCTTCTTCGAGACTCGCCTTATTGCCTCGAAGTCTTTGTGCTTTATTGCTGTTGCTGCTGTTGCTTGCTGCCACTGTCAGCTGGTAGCTGCCAGCAACACCTTCAATAACTTTCAAATTGTTGTTGTTGTGTCTGCTTTGTTAGCCATTACACGGTGAACTGTGATTTACTGGCAAACACAAACAAATCAAAAACTATAAAAACAACAACAACATCAACTACAACATAGCACGCCAAAGAAATAACAAATTCATTGCAACCGGCTTTTAATTGCACAACAACAACATCAACAATAACAATAACATCAACAATGCACGTCCATTGAGGAAAATTGCACGCAACCGGCTCGCCATCGTTGGGCACGTAAAGGTCGATTTTATGTGCGCGCACACATAAATAGTTGGCAGTGTGTGCTTTTAGGCGTAAAATCGCTTGCTTGCATGAGCACAATGATAACGGTACATGGGCTGCATTAAAAGGCTGGGCCATGGCAGCTGCGAATGTAGATTGGCTTATTGGCTATGAAAAGGAGTGAGGGGGAAGGCCACTAAGGATTGAAAGGGGGGAGGGGGGGCAGATGCAAATGCGACAGCCGACTGGGTTAACTTTGCCGGGCCAAAGTTTAAACTTTGGCTACTGGCAAATGGCTCGAGTCGAGTTGAGTTGAGTCGAGTCGAGTCGAGGTGTGTTTTTGGAGGTTAAGTAATGCTGCGATAACAATGCGAAAAGTGAATTGCTGCACACACATATGCAATGGACAAATATCGACGTACGCATAGCGGCACATGTGCAGTGCCAAAAAGTATACAATGAAAAAGTTTGCGCATAGCGTACGCCTTGTGCCGGCTGTGGTGAAGTTGAAGATGTGCTGATGTGGTGAAAACGAAATGGTTGAAAACGATTTGGAAAAAAGAGACAGTTGAGAGTCTGTTTCTCCCACTCTCTTTCTCTCTCTCTCTGTGTATGTGTGTGAGAGTGAGTGCGGCGCGCTCATTTTCGAACGCCTGGAAGTATGCAACGTGCTACGGCAATTTCTCGTTTTGTTTTCGCCTCGTCTTGCTGGCGTTGTCGCCAACATTTGGCTTGATAAACAAACGCCCCCCACTCCCCTGTGTCTGCCCTCTCGATGCCGCCAACGCCGCATTCGGTATTTGCAAAGCCAGTTGGCAGCATGGCAAACAGTTAGCCGGTTTAATTATAAACACTAAAGTGTTTACCTTTCCATTCGCACCTAAAAGTATGCAATATTAAGTGTGAATTGTGATTTAAGTGCTCAGCTAAGTGACACATGCGTGCAGGCAATATTTGCAGTTAATGGACTTTTGACAAACATATCAAACAACAACAACAACAAAACGACGGCGGTTATGGCAATTTCAACAACAATAACAACAACAGCAGCAGCATAGCGTGATAAAAAATGCCGCTTCCATGTAAATGAGTGACCTAAGAATGAGTGAAGTGAAGTGAACATTGTTGAAACGCACAGATCTGAAACTGCTCCCCGCCTCCGCACGCGCCCACTGCCCGCACAATGACCGCCAGGCCCCCAAACGATACCGAGCAGCCAAAAATGGCACCCGAGATACCGCGCCTCACCTCCGAACTGGCCGCCCAGGCAGCCATACGCGCACAACAAATACTCCGCAAACAAGCCTCGCAGGACGACAAAGCACAATCAGCCGCCGCCGCAGCCGCCGCCGCACCACCGTTGAATCTGCCACCGAAGCCAATGGGCGGCATACCGCCGCCCCTGCCGCCGCAGCACAACAAGCCAGTTCCTGCCATACCGGCGCGCTCCGCCGAACGCGCCCCGCCCCCGGAAATACCCCCCAAGCGACACAGCCTCAAGAGTCTGCCCGACGGTTTGCCGCTGCTGCCGCCCAGCCGTCAACCGCCGCCGCTGCCAAAGAAGCCCGCCTCGGCGCAGAGCTCAGCGCACAGCAGCGCCCAAAACTCACCGCTGGCTGCGCTCAAATTCAACAACAGCCTCAACAAGCCGCCCGTGCCGCCCGAAAAGCCCGAATCAAGACGCAGCTCGAATCCCTTTGATCCATCGCCGCCACCAATGCCAATGCCGCTGCCGCATCTGCTGTGCAACGATCTGCCCAAGTCGGCTGTGCCATCGCCGGCACCGACACGCGCCAGCGAAGCAAAAAAGGCAAAGGCCGCCGCTGCAGCGCGTCTCTCGCCCACCGAGGACTTTGGCTCCGAGGATGCGCTGCGCGGCATCGAGAGCGGTCTGCGCAACATGGAGCGCGCCATGCAGGAGCAAATGAATTTGCGTTCGATGGAAGCGGCCGTCGCACAGAACAATTTCGATTTCAGTTTCAAGACCGGCGCTGCTGCGGCCGCCAACCGCCACGGCATGGGCGCTGTGAATTTGCGCGCCGCCGCCTACGAGCGCAACCTGTCGCTGGACGACAGTCGCGAAGCGGCAGCAGCACAAAATGTCGCCGCCGTAGCGGCCGCCGCACGACAATCGTTCGAGGAGCTGAAGCAGCTGCGCACGCAACAGCTGCAGAACTCGGCCGCCGCCGCCGCCGCCAGCGAGCACTCGATGCGCTCCACCATCGAGCATCACATGCGCTCGCTGGACCGCAATCTGCCGCTGGAGCTGCAGTACAGTCGGCATCGCATGCAGTCCGCGGTCGCCCCGCAGGAGTTTGGCAAAGGCGGTGCCGGTGGCGGCGGTGGCAGTGGTGGCATTCCCGGCGGCGGCAATGGAGCCGGACAGGGTCAACCAATGCCGCTGAGCAGCGAATTTCGCGAACACATTCGTCAGCAGTTGCTGGGCAATGTGCCGGCCAACGTTATGCACAACACTGGCCAGACGCCCGGCTCGGCCGCCGCCGCCGCGCTGCTGCAACACCAGGCGCAGTCACGGGCTGCGGCTGCTGCCGCTGCAGCTGCCGCCGCCGCACAAGCGGCTGGCGGTCTAACGCGCGAGGAGATACGCATGCGACGGCGCTCGTCGCACGACGAGACGCAAATGGTGCAGAACGCCGGCGGCGGCATTACGGGTAGGCACAAGGACTGCTTAGCGATTGTAGTCGATCGTTAATTGTGGGATTAGTCGATTAGGTTGACAATGAAATTGAAACAAAAAGTTTACCTTATATCAACGATGTTTTAAATTGTACATATATTATATTCTTTTAATTCAGTTGTTGAACAAGTCAAATATATAAATTGATGAAAATATTTATTTTTATAAATTATTTATTATTTATAATATCTAATTAGACAATTTTTGTGACTTTAAATACATTTAATTTTTATATTTTAATTAATTGAAATTTTTAATTTTAATTAAATTGTTTTAATTATTTTAAAAATAAATTTTAGTTAGTTAAAATTTGATAATTTTTTTAATTTTGTATTTTTACTCTTGTATTTAAAATTTTTAATTGAATTTTGTAATTTTCGTTCATTTGAATTTAATTTTAAATTAATTTTAAATTTAATTTTTTAATTTTAATTTTATAATAATTAATTAATAATAATATAATAATTAATTAATTTTAAACTAAATTTTATTAGTTACATTTTGAGTATTGTCTTTAATTTAATTAGTTTTATTAGTTATAATTATTGTAATTGAATTTTAATTCCTAATTTGAATTGTTTAATTTTTTCAATTGTAATTAATTTTAATTTTCAGTTCTAATTTCAATTCCATTTCAATTTTATATTATTAATTTTTATTGTAAAATAAAGTGAATTGTCTAATTTTGGTTATTTTATTTTTTATTAATTTGTGTAATTTTAAATTTTTAATCTCGTTTAATTTAGTTAGATTCTATTATATTTTGTAAGTTTAACTTATTATTATTTTAATAATTAAATATTCACAAATTTTTATTTCTATTTTAAACGGTTTTAACTTTTATATTAGTTTAAATTTATTATTTTTGTATTCAATTGTTTCAAGTTAAAATTGTGTGAACTTTTTTAATTTCAATAAAATTTTTTAATATTATGATTTTAATTAGATTTTAATTTCTAATATTAGCTGAATTTCAATTTAATTTAAATTAATTTTTAATTTAAAGTTAAAATTTGTTATCATCAATTCAAGCAAACATTTCAATCCATTCTTACTTTTAATTTATTTTAGTTCAGATTTTGAATTAAATTTTTGTTTATTAAATTTTTACGAGTGTTTTTAGTTTTAATAAATTTGTAATTTATATTATTTTAATTAAATTTTAATTTTTTTATTTTAATTTAAATTTATTTTCAATGTTAAGTTTTAATTAATCATCCTTTTTATTGTATTTATTGTACTTCTTAGTTTTAATTGATTTTAACGCAATTTTTGAATTTAGTTTTTGTTAGTTAGTTTTGTTTTGTTAGTTAGTTAATTTATTATTTTTTATTGTTCTTCTTTTCAATAAATTTTTTATTCATATTACTCTTATTAGATTTTAATTTTTAATTTCAATTGATTTTAATTTGTAATTTAAATTGATTTTCAATTTTAAGTGTTACTTAATTATAATTTTTATTTTATTAATTGTAGTTCTTTGGTTAAACTAACTTTTAAATTAATTTGAATTAAGTTTAGTTCTTGAAACTTAATTTTCGTTATTATTCACTTTTAGTTTAACTAATTTTCAAAATGAAGTGTATTTAATTTTTTATTAAAGAAATCAATTAGTCTTACTTAATTTTTTTTATTAATTTTTTTATTACGCATTAATTGTAGGCATTAGTTAGACTTTTTAAAATTTTAATTTTATTAATCATTTTATTAATCATGAGTTGTATTTTTTCAGCATTAATTGTATTTTATTTTTTATAAAAGAAATGAATTAGTTTAAATTAATCTTTCATTACTTAAATTCTTATTAATTTTGTTAGTTTTAATTTCGTAGTTCTAGTAAAATAAAATAGATTTTAATTTTGAAATTTTGGTTTTTAATTTTAATTGATTTTGTATAATTTTTTAATTTATATGTTAAAATATAATGAATTTAAATTTAAATGTTTAGTGAAATTTGTATTAGTTAAATTGTTTATTAATTTTTACATTAATTAATTTTTAATTTTAATTAATTTAATTCGATTTAAATTTTTAATTTAAGTTGGTTTTGATTTTTATTAATTTTAACTCAGTTTGTTAAACAACATGTTAATTAATTTTTGATATTTGGTCATTTTAATAATGAATTTAATTATAAAAATGTGATTAATTTGTTAAATTTTAAACAAATTGTTTTTCAAGGAATAATTTTAAATAAAATTATTTAAATTATTACAGAAACGTATTGGGTGTACAACTTTGCTTCCGCCGTTTTTTTTCCAAAATTAAAAGCTTTATTGCGAAAAAGTGCTTACAGATGTATTATTCAAAGTATTGTCCGTCGCTAGCGACAACTTTCTCCCATCTTTCCGGCAATTTTCGGATCCCGGCTCGAAAAAAGGAGTCCTCTTTTGACGCTATCCTTGAAGCAATCCATTTTTCCAATTCTTCGAAGGATTGAAAATGTTGATCTGCCAGGCCGTGTGCCATCGAACGGAATAGGTGGAAGTCAGAAGGGGCGACATCTGGGGAATACGGCGGGTGGGGCAAGACTTCCCATTTCAGCGTTTCCAGGTACTTTTTGACCACTTTTGCGACGTGAGGCCGAGCATTGTCGTGTTGGAGGATGACTTTGTCATGTCGCTCCGCCGCTTTTCTTTTAGCGCGCGACTAAGGCGCATCAGTTGCGTTCGGTAGCGATCTCCTGTGATGGTTTCACCCGGTTTTAAGAGCTCGTAGTAAATCACACCGAGCTGATCCCGCAAATGGCGAGAATTGGGCACATAAACGGACATTTTCGAGCGTGAATAATACGAAAACAAGAACAACTGTCACTGAAACGGCGATGACAATTCGTTAGGCACTGTCCACACTCACTTTAAAGGCATTACCATCTATGTATTTCAACCAGCCTCAGCCGGTACAGCCACCTATCGGAAAACGGCGGAAGCAAAGTTGTACACCCAATACAATTTAAAATAAAGTCTAAGGAAAAATGTAATAAACATTTTAGTCAACAATTGACAATTCGTTAGTTAATTTTGAGTAATTTCCAGCCAACCTCAACTAATTTTTAATTTAATTAAAGCTGTTCTAAATTTGCATAATTTGGCTGAAACTAAGCCAAATCGTCGGAAATTATTTGACTCTGCTTCAAGCTTTTTTAATCAATTTTTTACTTTATTCAAATTTTCATTTGAATCAACTTTTCATTTAATCAACTTTTCATTTAATGTATTTTTTCGGTCAGAATTGAAACAATTTTCGTTAGCACCGCATTGCTCCGCCGATTTGGACTATATGCGTTGCTGTCTCAAAGGTAAACCCCCAAATGGATCCAAACCGAGTGACCAACTTAGCGTCATTCGACTGACCACCTGTTGCACTCATAGATGTTGTTTCGTCTGGCTGCTAATACACAATGTCGCAACAATAACCCTAAAGCAATCAACCAATAACAACTAGAATCAATGCCATAGTTATTGGATTAATCAACTAAATGGATTAATCAATCACTTTAATGGACGTTTTGTAAATATGCGCTAAAACTTGTTGGGATAATGCATTCAATTAATATTAAATTGTTGTGTGTTGTGGCATTAATTTCCACAGTACATACAACAACTGCAACGATATTCTGTTGGGTCAATGTGTGTGTTATTAATTGGCCCCAAAATCTACAAATTGCTTACTAAAGTTATCAGGCGAGGTGATGCGACTAACAGGTCGATAAACACCTGATCCTGAATTAAAAAACTACCAGCACTGATTTCTTATAATTCGGCCGTTGGTTGCCTGTTAACAACTTTTGGTACTAATCCCTTGTTTGCATGATTCTAAATGTCTCCATACACAACGCCAACAGCAATGGGACCCCGAACTGTTCTGAAGGTGTCCACTTCTATAAGCCACACTTAAATCTGCACTTAGTACAGTTAGGTCGGGCGTAACCCTCTCCGACCTGGGCCCACACATTTTATTTATTTTTACTTCACTTTAATTGTTGTTTGGTTATTTGATTTGTTGTATTTTGAATGTTAATATTTTGCTAACTTATTCACCTAACGATTAGTCGCTAATTGATTTAGTCTAATGTTGTTTGGCATTGTTACAGTAACACGTTTGCGGGAGCACTGGGACGAGACATCACAATGCGTACTGCAGCGGGCCGCACAATTGAAAAACATGCTCGGCGAATCGCAGCGGTAAGTGACATTCTTAATTGCTTATTCAAAAGAATTTAATTGAGTTTTGAAAATATAAAATTGTCTGTTGTAGCTACGAGGCGAAACGCCTGGAATTGGAGAAGTGGCTGGCGCGCATGGAGGCACGTGCCGAGCGAATGGGCACCGTGGCCACCACGGCCGATGTACTGGAGGCACAGCAAAAGGAACAGAAGGTGCGCTAATTATTTGCATTGCATTAGTTATCAATTATATAATCAGTAATTAGTCGTAGAGATTAGTTGATCATTTATTGTTGGACGTTCTGACAGATTATAATTGTAATAAATTTATATTTAATAATTATATTTGTAATAAATTACTTATAAATTAAATAGTCAGCAATTATTTTAATCAGTTTAGCTTAATCAGTTATTGATTGATGTTCTATAAGTAATTATTTTCTTGTAAGGAATTATATATGAACTAAATAATGAGTTATTAGTCTTGGGGATTAATTAATCAGTTATAATGAAAATTCTAAAAAATGTTGTTTTTATTTGTAATGAATTACCTATGAATTTAATAATCAGTAATTAGCTTAATCGGTTTAGTTCTATCAGTTTAGTTTAATCAGATATTGATTGAGATTCTCTAAGCAATTATTTTCTTGTTATGAATCCAACCAAATAATCAGTTTTTAGTCTTGAGGATTAATTAGTCAGTTATTGATGGAAATTCAGTTTAGTCAGTTATTGATGGAAATTGTGAAAACTGTTACGACTTTTTATTTCTAATGTATTACTTATGAATTAAGTGGACTGCAATTAGTAAAATATTAAAATAAGTAGTGAAAATAACTATTTCTTATTTATATACGTAACTAATTTATTAGTCACTTAGGTGTTGCAAAACAAATTATGGATTAGTGCATTGATTATGCATTGGTTATTTAATAATAATAAATTATACAACAAATTACTATATTTATTGAAAAATATTTAGTTTGATTTAATTGATTCTAAATAGCAAGTGATTAATTAGGTTTTGTTTAAGTATCATAAAATATTCATTCAACTACTCGTTTTATTTTGGTTTTAATAATATTATTTAAAAAATTTTAATTAGTTATTTTATTTAAGCATTAATAGTAATATATTAATAGGTTTTTAGTTAATAAACCAATTAGTTAATTATTCCATTATTTCGTGTTAAAGACATTGAAATAAACATTTAGTAAGAATACTTAATAAGAATTACTTAATCAATGCTGCATTAATTATTCAATTGGATACTATTACTTAGCTGATTTTGTTTTTATTAATTGAAAGGTGATTTTTTCCCGTATTAAAAGATGCTCTTATGAATTGAAATAATTCTGAATATTGATGTGGTGGAATAAAATAAAATTAAATTGAAATATGTAAATTGAATTGACCAAAATTGAATTGAATTAAATTGAATTAAATAGAATTTAACTTAATTTAATTTAATTGAAAGATATTCTTAGAGACTCTTAGATATTATATATATTGATCTAATTGATTCTCATATTGACTAAAAGTTTTAAGTTAAATTTTACTCAATTACCATTAATGACTCCTTGAATTTAACACTATGTTCTAGTCGAATAACACTTATCGTTAATAATTTTTGTTTTGTTAATAACCACTCTTAGTTAGTTAATAATTTTTGGATAATTTTAGTTTTATTGTTTCAAATTGCAATAAATGTTGAATTAAATATTACAGGAAAAAATAATTCAATTAAATATTTTGTTAAAAATTACATAAAATCTTCATAACAAATTTAATACGAAATTAGTATTAAATTAATAACTGATCATTACATAAACTACCAATTAAACAACTAAATAAATGATTTATACTAATCACTAAATTTCAACTAATTGAATTAAGCAATCAAAATAAAAACCTGAAGTAATAGCTATTTAATTATTTATTAATAAGGCTGCTGAATAAAAAATTAGTTAAATCTTATTAAGCAACTAACTAAATAATCGGTGATAAATAATCATCTAGTTAAATAATAGCTGATTAATGTTCAACTGGTTAATTAATCTTTTACCAATAAGTAGCGTTTGAGATAACTTAATCAATTCACAATTAATGAATGAGTGAATTTAATTTTTAATTTTTGTTATATTTATTTAATGTAATTAATTAGTTATAATTATTTAATTTAAATAATTTCAAAATTTATTTAATTAACTTATTAAAAACTAAAAATTCAATTGAGTTAATATTTAATTAATATTTTCATCATATTTCATCACATTTTTTTCAGAAATAAAATACTAAAGCATTATTTGGTCAGGAATTATTTTGTTAATTGTAATTTGCATTAAAAATAATTTTTGAAAAACTTAAATATTACCTTATTTATTTTATTTCAATTTTAAAAATATATAATTATATATATATAATATAGATATATAATTAATTGAATGCAAATTAAATACCTAATAACCTTAATATGTATTTATTTTTCCAATTAATTTAGTTGGTTTAGTTAGTTAGGTAGTTTAGTTTAGTTAGTTTAGTAAGTTTAGTTAGCTTACTTAGTTAGTTAGTTACTTAAGTTGCTTTATTTGGTTCAGTTAGTAGGTTCAGTAAAATAGATAATAATTATTTTCAATTTTTTTATAGTCCTTCCACACCGAACTTCATCAAAATAAACAGCAGTTCGAGTTGTTTAACGCATTGACGCAAAAACTGATCGCCGTCTATCCATCGGACGACACCACTCGCATAAAAAAAATGACCGAGGCCATCAATCAGAGGTAACACAACACCAAAAGTTTATGACATGTTTATTTGCACAAACAAAATTAACCAATTAATGCGTTTTTCCGCCTGCAGATACGCCAATCTGGACAACGGTGTCATCAATCGCGGCAAACAGCTGCACGCAGCAATGCACGGACTGCAGACCTTCGATCGCGCCATGGATAAGGTACCAACATTTTGTTGCTTAAGTCCTTTCAAATGATTTCCACTATAAACCCTCAATTTTGTTGTTCACAGTTTTTGGCTTTTCTCTCCGAAACGGAATCGCTTTGCGAGAACGCCGAAGCAGAGATCGATGTGAATCCATTGATTTTCAAGGTGAGTGCAAATTTCACGCTCATAAATTTCACATTCTTGCTGCCGCTGTCAGCAACATTGACAGGCAAGTGACAGTAAATTGTGTGTAGTGAATATTTTTAATAGACTGGCAAAGTTTTAATGAGTTGTTACACGTTCTTCGTATGTCGGTCGGTGTGAACGCAGCGTTAAGCTGTGCGCGCGAGGCCATTTACGAAATTGACAGCCTATCAAACTTTTATGGGGGAAAATGCTCATTTTTCTGCGAAACTTTTTTTAATGATATTTTTGTGTTGCTACTTTGAGCAAAAAGTTTGAGTACTTACTTGAATTTTTGTTTGTGAACTTGAGAGCTGGTTGGGTGAGTTGTGGCAACTTGTGGTGCAGATAAAAATAGAAAGCTGTGCAAAAAGATGCCCGCGCTGGGCGCCAATTGTGGTCAGGAATTTTCAATTAGAGTGTGGAACAATGCAAAACTGTCCGGGTGGTCCAAGTGGCGGCGGCTGTTGGAAGGGACTGGGGCAAAAAATTTGTAGTTCGAATTGGGTGTTTCACTAGTTGGGCATTGTTTGTGTAATATGAAACCAGAGAAAGAATGCAATGCGGCAGGAAGAAGGGGATAATGGATTATGAGGCTACATTGTTGCAAATTTTGCAGTGCTCAAGTGGAGAAATTTATTGCTATATGCAAATTTGCACAACTTGCTATGCAAAAAGTTGAATTTGTGTGAGCAAAAGATGTGAAAGATGCACAGAATAGAAGCAGGAAGCATAAATAGTAGAATTTCAAAGTGCTTTCAGAGGCATTGAGAAGAAAAGGCTATAGGAATTTTGGAGTATTCAAAGATATTGGATTCAAAAAGTCTTTTTTTGATGTTGAAGCATGTTTTGCCTTACGAAAACACCTCTTGTGGGCGTCATAAAAGTCTTATCTGATGAAAGATATATGTTTTTATTGGGCCAGGCTCTTGTTGTGGTCTTGGGACACTTTCTACAATATGCATTTTGGCATTCCAGTGACTTTCTTGCAGCTTTTTAAGTGGCACTCACAGCTTTCTCCTTGTTGAAAGTTCGAGAATATTTACCCCCCCAATCACTCAGCTTAATCAAAATGTTCTTCATTATCCTTATCATCATAACAACCATCATTTTTGCCACTAATCACCGGCATTTAATGAACTCTTATCGGCGCTCTTACCAAAAATAGCCACACTTTCAAGGGTGGCGTCTGTGTCTGTGCCGCTGTTCTGTTTCGTTTCACTTTGCGCAAAGTGCATTCGATCGTCTGAAAGCGTCTACGACTCGACGTCGTTTGCTGCTCTAAATTTAGCCCAACTTTCCCCTTCCCCCCCAGACACACCCACACACACACTTACAAACACACCCAAGCACACACAATTCAATCAATTACCACATTTTTCTCTTACATTGTTTCGCTCTTTTGCTGCGCTTATCAGTTCTTTAAGTGCCCAGCAAAATGTATCTTCTATACACTTTGCTCGGCTTTGATTTTCTTTTCGCTGCGTTGCGCCGCAATCGATTCAATTAAAATGAAAAATGATAGACGAATAAAAACCACAATAGACACAACACACACACACACGAACACACAGGAAGCTTGCAAGTAGCGGCACCGTGCCACACTGTTGCACTCGAGTTGGCGTGTCTGGCATTGCGTTGTGGCCCATTGAGGCAATCGAGTCGTGTCAGGCCACGACTCGGCCACTTGAAATTAATTGCATGATTTTCCGCTCATGCCGCAGAAATTGCAATGATGCCTAAACAGCGCCATTGCATGCATAATTTCACTTCAATTGCAACGCGTAATTTTGTTTGAAACAGTAAACAATGATTTAAATGTTATTTGAAAATTGTTGTTGATAAATTTTACATTTGTGATTAAGTATTTTGTATTTCATAAACGAATGCTTAGTTTTTAATTTTCACTACTTAAATGATTTTTAGTTAGATTTTATTTTAGTTTTCCAAATAATAATAAATAAATATTTTTTTGTAATTTTTTAAAACATATTATTACCTTTTCTCAGGCACAAATAATATCAAAATATGCTAAAAAAGCTTTTTAATATTGATTCAAATGTCCTTTGAGTTTGATTTTTTTGTCTCGTACTCAAATTTGGGGTTATAAAAATCTAAGTGTATGTAATATATGGAATACCAGTTTGAAGTCAATGGGTTCAATACGTCAAGTTCCTCTTAACCCCTTGTCGACCCGGTCAGATTTTTATAAAAAAATACTTGTGTTATTATTTCTCATTTGAAGTGCTTTCATTACTGACGTGTCAACTTTTATTAAGATTTAAGTTAAAAAACCCATTTAATCATATTTCTCCCTATACGAACTCGTAACCCATCGTTCACCCCGTCAGATTTCGATTTTCGAAAAAAATGCGTGTCGAATTTCATTAAGTTTTTAGTCAAAAAGCCCATTAAATCATGTTTCTCTATACAAACTGTTCACTAGTGTCCGACCGAATATTCGGTTTCGGTTTCGGTTTCGGCCCAAATCAGTGGTTTCGGTTTCGGTTTCAGTTTCGGCCAAAAAATGGCCGAATAGCCGAAACCGAAACTTTCTAGAATATTTTTTACATTTTATTGTGTAGCAGATATATAGTGAAAGGAGGAATAATTTAGATGCCACCAATGTAAATAAATTTATTTTTTTAGCATATAATATTAAATTATTTAATTTTGAATATTAGCGAGTAAGGTACGAAAGGGTGATTTTTTCATGTTTACGTTTTTAAAAAATGAATAAATTGTTTTTTTTTTTAATAAGTATTTATTTATTTATGCTATGTTTGTTTGTTTGTTCTTTATTTACTTAATGTAAAATTCGTTTGTTGAAAAAAGTGCTTGATATGGTGATTTTTATTTCAACAAGAAAGTTTCGGTTTCGGTTTCGGTTTCGGCCGAATATTAAAAAAAACCGAATATTCGGTTTCGGTTTCGGTTTCGGCCCAAAAAAGTGGTTTCGGTCGGACACTACTGTTCACCCATTGTTGACCCCATCAAATTTTAAATTAAAAAAAAATGAAAAAAAGGTCCGAATTATTTCTCATTTCAAGCACTTTCACCAAGTTCGAATTCAATAAGTTCAGTAATTAATGTTTTTCCACAGGGTCTCCTTACAAACTCTTAACCTATCGTTAACCTCATCAGACTTTGATTTTCGAAAAAAATGAAAAACACGTATCAAATTTTATTAAGTTTTAAGTCAAAAAACCCATTAAATCATGGTTCGCTATACAAATGTTTAACCCTTGCCGTGTTAGATTTCAATTTTCAAAAAAATTAGAAACACCTGTTGATTTAGTCGAACAACTTATTTAATCATGTTTCTCCATACAAACTTTTAACACTTGGTTCAACCCGTTAGATTTGGATTTTCAAAAAAATGAAAAACATGTTTTTATTATTTCTCATTTCAAGTGCTTTCACCAATTTTCAAGTCAATAGGTCCATCGGTTCATATTTTTTTAATTTTTTCAGTCTTCCCAGATTTTAACCTTAACCCATTGTTGACATTGTTAAATTAAATAGTTAATTAAATCAATCGAGTTTCCTTATACAACACTTTAAGTCATGTTTTAGACCCCGAATTCATAAGATTATCACAATGGAGCTTTTTGGCTCCCATTAGTACAACCACAGTTACATTCGAACCTTCTCGTTCTAGAAAGAACCTTCTAGTTCTTGCTAGCTTGCCGGAGGATGTACCACACTGAACCGCCTATGGGTTTCGTTCAATTTCTACCCTTACTTGGTATTAACCATTTACAAATCAGCGGTAACCGGATTGTCCAAAATTTGTTCTCCAAATTGAACTAAGAGACCTTTTTATTTTGCTATCCAATGATAGCTTTAAAGCTGATCTGCATTGTCTAAAATTTATTCTCCAAATTGAACTAAGAGACCTCTTTACTTTGCTATCCAATGATGGCTTTAAAGCTGATCTGGATTGTCCAAAATTTGTTCTCCAAATTGAACTAAGAGACCTCTTTACTTTGGTATCCAATGATAGCTTGAGAGCTGATCGGGATTGTCGAAAAATTGTTCTCCAAATTGAACTAGGAGACCTTTTTATTTTGCTATCCAATGATAGCTTTAGAGCTGCTCTGGATTGTCCAAAATTTGTTCTCCCAATTGAACTAAGAGACCTCTTTATTTTGCTATCCAATGATAGTTTTAGAGCTGCTTTGGATTGTTGAAAAATTGTTCTACAAATTGAACTAAGAGACCTCTTTTCTTTGCTATCCAATGATAGTTTTAGAGCTGATCTGGATTGTCCAAAATTTGGTCTCCAACTAAGAGACCTCTTTACTTTGCTATCCAATGATAGTTTTAGAGCTGATCTGGGTTGTCCAAAATTTGTTCTTTAAATTGAACTAAGAGACCTCTTTATTTTGCTATACAATGATAGCTTTAGAGCTGATCTGGACTGTCTAAAATTGGTTCTCCAAATTGAACTAAGAGACCTCTTTACTTTGTTATCCAATGATCGCTTTAGCGCTGATCTGCATTGTCTAAAATTTATTCTCCAAATTGAACTAAGAGACCTCTTTACTTTGCTATCCAATGATAGCTTTAAAGCTGATCTGGATTGTCCAAAATTTGTTCTCCCAATTGAACTAAGAGACCTCTTTATTTTGCTACCCAATGATAGCTTTAAAGCTGCTCTGGATTGTTGAAAAATTGTTCACCAAATTGAACTAAGAGACCTCTTTACTTTGCTATCCAATGATAGCTTAAGAGCTGATCGGGATTGTCGAAAAATTGTTCTCCAAAGTGAACTAGGAGACCTTTTTATTTTGCTATCCAATGATAGCTTTAGAGCTGCTCTGGATTGTTCAAAATTTGTTCTCCCAATTGAACTAAGATACCTCTTTACTTTGTTATCCAATGATGGCTTTAAAGCTGATCTGGATTGTCCAAAATTTGTTTTCCCAATTGAACTAAGAGACCTCTTTACTTTGTTATCCAATGATGGCTTTAGAGCTGCTCTGGATTGTTGAAAAATTGTTCTCCAAATTGAACTAAGAGACCTCTTTACTTTGCTATCCAATTTTCTCCGACTTGAACTAAAACTCGTCTTTACTTTACTATCCAATGATAATTTTGGAGCTGCTCTGAATTGTTTACAATATTTAATCACATTCCATTCATTCGTGACCAAATTAAATGACATATCTATGACATACTTTCTACCTAACCTAACTTTAGGGTCTATGCGTGAACACTGTGACCGACCCGCATAGTTCAATCTAAGCTTTTCTAATTGCATGGTCGAAGTCTGCACTTGTTTGCATGATTCGGCAACTTTTCCTCGTAAACCACAAAAGCTACTCAAAAGCTTTCGAAAACCATCAGCTTAGTGAAAGTTTTCCTCATGTTGACGACACAAACCTTTGACCGCACAAAAGTCGAGCGCCTAAGGTTGACTCCCATATTCCACCCCCCGAAAGGAAAACTTTCATTCCTCTTTAATTTCTTTGTTTTGTTAGCGAAATTCGCGCGCTTTGCGCTCGCACACGAATGAGTGTGTAATGAGAGAATGGCGAAAAAACACACAGCATCCATTGCGCAGCATCCGATTTCCGGCTGCACTGGCAACACTGCCAGATTTCTCCAATGTGTGGTCGGCCGACCGGGCGGCACACGCCAACAGCGACGGTAATTTTTGGCGCGCACAAGAAGCCAGCGAGCGCCGGCTGCCGCTGCAACCGACCGACCGACCGGCGACCGTATCAGCGCGTTATCGCGCCACACCAACAGCTGCTCGAGCGACAACAGCGACAGCTGCTCACCACTCCGCCCCGCTGCCGCCAATGCTCAATCACGGCACAACTCTCCAAAAGCGTGGCACAGATGCTGCCGGAGACCACTGTGTCGAGAATGTGAGTGTGTGTGTGTGTGTGTGTGTATCTGTGTGCGAGTCGGCGTGCAGTTATGCGGTTGCTCGGTGATGCCAGCGTTTTTCGGAAATCAGTTCGTATTTTGAATTTCTCCCGTTCGCATGTCAGTCATCGGGCGAAGCGCGACGCTCCGCTGCGGCTCCATACGCGTTCAACGAACACACCAAACTTCATTCATACAGACCGCCAACAATAACAACAACAACGCCGGCAGTGAATTGCACACAAATGTTGAGCAAAAAACCAAAGCAAACATCAAAAAACACCTGAAATATTTACCAACGATTTGCATTCATATACAGTGTGCAACAACAACAACAACAGAAAAATGCATTGCATTTGATTTTTCTGACGCCCGAGAGCAACAACAACAACGCGCGCGCGCTTGCTCGCCTCAACGATCGCGTACGTCGATTTAATTTCCGGTATTGCAAATTTCATATCCGGTTGAGCGGTTTTTTCTGATACGCAACTGCTAGCGTCACACTCGTCCGTGCGTCCGTCCGTTCGCTCGTTCATCGGTTGGTTGCGTTCATTTTTTTGTGCAGTCTGTCGCCGTACTTTTGCACTTCGTTGCATACATTTAGGCGCTGCAGCGTATTTGCGACGCATTTCGTTTCGCGTGCGTGTGTGTATTCTGTGTACGCGTGTGTGCGTGTCGGCGTGTTTACATAGGTGCGCACATAAATTTCAATTAATTTATGCCAGTCGGTGCAACAATTAAACGCAAATCAGTGGTCAGTATGCGCACGGACACACTCACACATATGCATCGACATGATATGTGCATGTGTGCGTTACATGTGTAAATAAAGTAAATTTGCGCTCAAATTTAACATGAAATAAACGCCAACTCGACAACAGCATCGAACGACAAAAAAGCACTTCGCTCGCATTGCAGTGAATTGTAAATAAAGTGGTGGAATAAATTCGATTTATATGAAATTCAATAGGAGCTGCCCAAATAATGAAATGTTGTGAAATTGAAAAAAATAAAATAAAACTGGTGTACACAAAGTTGTGTCGTCTGTTTGCCGAAATTATTTAGCTGCAATTAATTCCAAAGTAATTAACCGCATGTGTGTGTTTGAAATTATTGCAGCCACCTGAAGGTTGCCTAACGGTGTTCCAGTGACACACAATGGAGGATTTTTTAATTAATTTAAAATAGTTTTGAAATTTTTGACAAAAGCACTAGAAACCGCAGGTATCATGGAACCACACCGAACACAAAAGAGTTGAAATTGAATTGAATTTTTTCCAAACTCGACTTTTTTCAATAAATCGATAAAGAATACACATCTCAAATTACAAAAATTACATTCTTATCACCATTTTTTTAACTGGAATAATGCTGTATGTCTGTTTTTATGTTAAATGCTTTCTTTCTTCAGAATCAACAATTTTTTTCCTCTTCTTAAAATTTAAGATTTTTTAATTGTGACTCTTTTGTATTCAGTGTGCAGTGTGTTTAATAGAATATTTCAAGGGACCGCCGAAGTTCTTCTGAATCGTCTCGGAAAATAATAAAAATCATTTTACAAAATATTCCAGAAAACCATTGAATCACTTTTGAATGCTAACGAAAAATGTGTTAAAAAATGTTTGATCTAATATTTCAAAAAAACTGAAGAACCTCTTCTATTGAAAACTGTGATTAAATATGTTTGAAGAAATAGGTCGAGAAACCGTAGAAGCTCTTCAGAATTTTCTAAAAAAATATGAAAACAATATATCTGACAAAATTTGTTAAGGCTCGAGGAAGCTTTTCTCAATTTGATTGAAAAATGTGTTAAAATCTGTTTGATAAAACATGTCAAAGAACCGTGAAAGCTCTTCTGAATTCGAATAAAAATGGTGTAAAAAAGAGGTCTGACAAAATATGCTAAGACACTTAGAACGTAAACTCTTCAGATTTCCAATAAAATGTCTAAACAATATATGTTTCATAAAATATTTCAAAAAACCGTGAAAGTTCTTCTGAGTTCTATCAAAAATTAAGATGAAATATGTTTGATTAAATATTTCAAAGAACTGCTCTTTAAAAATTAAAATTGAAAATTCTATTGAAAAATGTGTTAAAATATTTTTGATAAAATATGTTAGGGTATTGTTGAAGCTCTTCAGATTTCCGACAAAATATGTGAATAAAACATATTTGAAAAAGTATTCAAAAAAACATTTGAGCCACTTTTGGTGATACAAAATCATTGATGAAATATTTAAAAAAAAATGAGGAAACTCTTCTAAATTTTATTGGAATATGTTTTAAAAATGGTTGTGAAAATGTTACGTGAAGCTTTTCAGCTTTTTCTGATAAAAATAGTGTAAAAAAGAAGTCTGACAAAATATGTTAAAACACCAAAGACACTTTTCAGTTTTCTGATAAAATGTCTAAACAAAATATGTTCCATAAAATATTTCGGAAACTGTGAAAGCTCTTCTGAATTCTGTCGAACAATGTGTTACAATATGTTTGATGGCATATGTCGACAAATCGTAGAATCTCTTCAGAATTCTGAAAAAAATGAAAATGATAATTGATGAAATGAAATATGTCTGTCAAAATTTACTAAGACTTTGAGGAAGTTCTTCTCAATTTGATCGAAAACTGTAACAAAATATGTGTGATAAAACATATCGAGGAACCGTGGAAGCTCTTCAGAATTCTTTTAAATATGATTCAAAGACTGAAAAAATATGTCAAGACACCTAGGACGCTCTTCAGATTTCCGACAACATTTCTAAACAAATTAGGTTTCATAAAATATTTCAGAAACTGTGAAAACTCGTCTGAATTTTATCATAAACTGTGATAAAATATTTTTATCAAATATTTCAAAAATCGTGGAAGCTCTTCAGAGTTCTCAAAAAAATATGAAAAATATATTAAGGCACCGTGGAAGATTCAGATTCAGATTTTCAATAAAATATCTAAATAAAAAATGATTGATAACAAATTTAAAAAACCTAATAAAATATATCCCGGCACTGCAGAATTTCTTCTGAATTCTGAAAAAACGTAGATAGGTTGTTTTCAGATTTTTTTTATAAAGTCTGACCAAATTTGTCTGATAAAATATTTTGACAATATGCATAACATTTTTAAGTATTAATCAGCATTTCATAAATCTGACATCACCTAATTTCGAACCAGTCTTAATGTGAATATGTGAATCTACATAAAACTGCTCTCTTAATTATAAACAGTTTTGAGATTTTTGCCAAAACAATTTTGGCAAAAGCGTTATATGTATAAGCGATTCGTAGCAGAAGTGCCTGTTTGTATCAAAGTTTCGGCAATGCTATTGCAAGTATTGTTATCTCTTTCTTGTCGGCCTCGATAGTCCAGCGGCTAGCACGCTGGCTACACATACCAGAGGCCCTAGGTTCGGTTTCCAGCTCGGGCTGGTGAAACGCTCGTCTACTTCTTTTGCTATCCACATGAAGCAGATGAGAATTACAAGAATAGCGAAAGTGCTCTCTTGGAAAACCTCCAAGTGTGCAAGAAAAAACTGCCAACCTCCAATTAAAGCTATTGCACCGTTACTTTTCGGTACTTTTTTCCCTGGTTCACTCCTCTCGGGAGCATAGGGCCTCCACAAGACTTTGCCTTGTGTTGATTAAGTTAATCGGTTGTGTATTTCTGCCAAGGTAGGTGATTAGCTTTCCGCAGGTAGTCCTAAGTGGTGGAGCTGCCCTCTATTGCCGCTTAGGAACGACGTTTCCGATGTTATGGAGCTACCGCTCATAGCGCCATCTGTTGTGTAAACGAGGTGACAGCAGGATAGTTAGGAACTTCGCTAAGATCGGTTTGGTGCGCTGTTTCGCTAATGTGTCTCTCTCTCTCGGTACTAATTTTCCTGCTAGATATCGTTTTATATTCTTGAAGAATAGTTTCCCCAGCTTTTTCATCCTTTTTCTTGCTAAGGTCGTGTATAGAAAAGTGCTCAGTGGTTTATGTTAGGTTATGTTCTTAGACCCAATGGCCAAGCATGCGTTAGGCCCTGTTGACTCGCGCAGCTAGAATAGATGATAATACTTTTATGACATTTATAGCATTGGTAAATTTTAATCTTTATTTAACTTCAGTAGAGATTTAACTTCTATCTTGGCTGCTTCCCTCAGTCCAGAAAGAAACCTGGCTTTCAATTAAACGTAGCCAGGAGAACAATCCCATCTTTGTCTTTTGTTTAATGTACTCCGTGGTATTGTAGACTGTTTCGTACTCCTTGAGAGGATTCTCCTTAATATTCCAGCCAATTCTCTTCCTTGCTCAGAGTTCTTCCATGTTAGCCTTTTCAGGGCTCTGTAGGCTCGAAATGCATCTATTTCCAGAGCCTTAATAGAGTTCAAAAGAATCTCCAAATAAGTCAAGATTGGTTTTTCATTTTCAAAAATGTATTCTTTAAATAATTTTTATAAAAATGGCTAATGTTTTTTCCAATTTTGTTTTCGCCTATTTAAAAATTGTACTGTATCCAGTGGCCAATTAGATAAATAAATAATGTGGCCATTGCAGTTGTTTTTTGAATTCCTTAAAGACTTGAGATATTCAAGAATATTGTTAAAATCTTAGCAGCTTTATGATTCTAAGCTTAAGTCTGTCCTTTGGGAAAACGTTAAATATATTAAATTCTTTACTTTGTTCTCTAAAATTCTTTCTTAGTAAACTTCATTCTAAACATCTTTCTTAAGTTTTTTTGGGTATGTAAAATCCTAAGAATTATCTTAACGAAAGTTTTATAAAAAATTCTTAAAAATTTATAGTAATCCTATAACAAACTTGAGCACATAATAAGATAAATCCAAACATAATTCAGTTGCAAGTCTTTAAAGATTTTCCAATGTTCTTTAACCATTTCTATGCATTCGCTGTTGCAGCTATACCTTTTTTTAATCTAGTCATAATAAGTCCAAACGATTTTCAATGACTCACTGTAAGCTTTAATAGTTTATGAAAAATTTATGCCTTTCAATTAGTGCCAACCTATTTCGTTTCCTACTAATCTGCATGCATCATTCTACTAAACTCTTCTTTTTCTCCTCCAATTCGGTCACTTTTCTCTACTCAATCACACACATTCCACACCAAACCATTTGTGACCATTTGTGATGCCGAAAAATCTCGCTCGACAGCATTAAATGTTAATGTTGTAGGCTTACAAATTTCACCCACACTCGCAGCAACGAAATTGTGTAATCGAAACGTTTAACCAAATCTCCCAATAGCAATTTTTCCCGCACCATTTGACAATTATCGAAAAAACGTCTAGTTTCGTGTAACTGGCAGCTGTTGTCACATGGGTTAAATTGCATTTGAATATTTTATTAGTCCACAAACCAGCCCGTCGGCCTTTCACTTATTAAGCAACAATTTTCCAAAAATTTACACACTCTGTCCACACTTGACACTCTTTGCTCTCTTCTTCGTTTGAAAGTGAATGAGGGGACAAAACTGGAAAATCTGCTTTGAAACCAATGGATGCGTTATCAATAAATTAAAATTGAACTCACAATTAATTGATTTGGGTCTTTAATAATTTGAGACATTCATGTCGGGAGTGGGACAACTTCATCCCACGCATTGTTCGAACTTTTGGCTCATTGTTATTGTTATCTTATGAGCGTAATCAATTGGATTATGGGTAGAAAATTTTTGCTGAGCAAAGTTATGAGGCGTTGGCGGATTTATGATGTTTGTTGCTCTGTTAACAGCTTGTTGAATTTTGTGATAAAACAAATTTTTAAATTAATTGCGAATTTCTACCGTTGAGACTTAAGAGATTTTTATGGCAAGTGGCTTTTATTTAATTTAATTTAATTTAATTTTTTTTTATTTTATTTAATTTTATTTTATTGTATTTAATTTTATTTTATCTTGTTTTATTTCATTTTATTTTATTTTATTTCTTTTTATTTTATTTTATTTTATTTTATTTTTTTATTTCAATTTATTTTATTTTATTGTATTTTATTTTATTTTATTTTATTTTATTTTATTTTATTTTATTTTATTTTATTTTAATTTATTTAATTTTATTTTATTTTATTTTATTTTATTTTATTTTATTTTATTTTTTATTTTATTTTATTTTATTTTATTTTATTTTATTTTATTTTATTTTATTTTATTTTTTATTTTATGTTATTTTATTTTATTTTATTTATTTTATTTTATTTTATTTTGTTTTATTTTGTGTTGTTTAATTTTTATTTATATATTTAGTTATTGCTACTATTTTGTGACAATTTTATTTCAACCATCAATATTGAAAACTTAAAATTTTTTATTAACTCCACATTGGACAGTTTCAAACGACATTATAAAAGTGTATAAATGTGTCACACTAAATTGTGACAAGTTGTCACAAAAGCAAAAATCGTTATTAGTGTAACAGTCTCATATTTCAAATTGCTGCAAATCACTTAGACAGGTTTTTATATATCCAGACTCAACCAAATCCATTGCGATAACGAACACAATGTGAAGTAGAAAAAATGTTCAATGTCGCTCAGACAATATGAAACAAAACCTAACAAATTCATAATTTTTCAACGTCACATGTCCACACAAACACATAAATATATCTACTATATATACACACATGTGTCTCGCTGAAGTTTTGTCTGCTATGCAAATTTTTGCCATAATTCGACGCTTTTTTTCGGCACTGTGACATTTGGTCACAAAATGTTTGTTTGATGAATTTTCGCCTTGCTGCAAGCGGCGAACTCTTTGCGGCGCATAAATACCGAAGAAGGGAAGGGGGAAGGGAAAGGGGGTAGTGCAGTGAAAACTGCAGAGATGGCGGGAAATGCTTAACAACTTCCGCGTGCAGCAACGTTTCGGCGGTCAGCAGAAAAAATGCCAAAGCAAAATTAAAAAAATAAACGCCGAGTGATTTGTTTGACCTCACACATGTTGGTACACACACATACACTGACACATGAGTATGTGTATGTGTATGTGAAAACGTGACTGTGTTTGTGTGCGTTTAACGTTTCACGTTATTTCCTTCGTCGGTACAAACTTTTTTGTTTTTGTCTTGTTGTCAATTTGGTTGTGACTGTGGTTGTTGTTTGTTTTTTTGCTTTTGTTATTGTTGTAGTTTGTTGTTGCTGTTAGCGCCATTTTTGCGCGAATGCAAGCCGCCAAGTTTGTGCTCGTGTATGCGTAAACCAGTTGACAGTGTATTTTGTGGCGTTGTGGCTTACGGCCGACTGCACGCGATGGACAGACAGACAGAACCGAGAGTGCAGCGCATAGCGTGGCGTGCCACGCTATGATACTAAATACAAACACACAACAGTACACACATACACATCCACAAGTTTATTTATTTAGTAGAGTTGGACAAGCGTTTGAATTGTGGGACAGACAGAGTGGACAAATGACCAGATAGAAGAATATACAAATAGAATTGACAGATAGACAGTCAGATATGCAGAAAGAATAGGCAGAATGACAGATATACTGATAGATGGACTGACTGACAGGCTGACAGATAGATAGAGTAGCCAAGCAAGGAACTAGACAGATTAACTGAACGACAGACATAATATACAGACAAACTGGCTGACAGAGAGAGAACAGAGTGAACGCAGACAGATAGAATGATTAGTATACAAACAGAAAGACAGACAGAATATATATCAGACAAACAGACAGACTAAGATAGGTAGAACAGAGTAATAGGTGGATAAAAAAATTTAACAAATGAATGGGTAGGCAGACAGACGATCAGACAGAAAGGTAGACAGACGGAAATTACAGACAAACTGAAAGTCAAATTGACTGGCAGATAAACAAACAGACAGACACAGACAGACAAGCACGCAGACAGAAATAAATATATAGCAGACAGACAGACTAAGAGACAGACGGACAGATACATAGATAGATAGAACAGAGTAATATGTTGGTAAGTAAAAAGATAAAACCGATGAATAGGTAGACAGACAGAAAGGTAGGCAGACAGAATGTACAGACAAACTGAAAGTGAGATTGAGTGGCAGACAAATAGGCAGATAGAATTGACTGATATATATATACAGACAGACGATCAGGCTAGACAGACAGAATAGAAAGACAGACAGACTTGTAAACAAACAGGCAGACAAAAAGAACAGAACACATCACAGACAAACAAGCAGGCAGCCAGATAGATGAACAGAAAGATAGAACCGACTGAAAGGTAGAAATAAAGATGATTAAAAAGAATGGTAGACAGATAGAATAGACAGACAAACTGAAAGTCAGATTGAATGGCAGATAAACAAACAGACAGACAAAGGGAACTGACAAAGACACAGACAAGCACACACAGACAGACTACGAGACGGAAGGACAGTTAGATAGAAAGAAAGGTCAGATCAGTATTAGGTAGATAAAAATGTAGAACAGATGAATAGGTAGACAGACAGAAATGTAGACAGACAAAATATACAGACAAACGGACAGATTGATATATAAATATGTTATTGATATATAATTAGAATGGAGTAATAGGCATACATTCAGATAGAACATGTAGGTGAAAGAACAGAACACATCACAGACAAACAAGCAGGCAGCCAGATAGATGAACAGAAAGATAGAACCGACTGAAAGGTAGAAATAAAGATGATTAAAAAGAATGGTAGACAGATAGAATAGACAGACAAACTGAAAGTCAGATTGAATGGCAGATAAACAAACAGACAGACAAAGGGAACTGACAAAGACACAGACAAGCACACACAGACAGACTACGAGACGGAAGGACAGATAGATAGAAAGAAAGGTCAGATCAGTATTAGGTAGATAAAAATGTAGAACAGATGAATAGGTAGACAGACAGAAATGTAGACAGACAAAATATACAGACAAACGGACAGATTGATATATAAATATGTTATTGATATATAATTAGAATGGAGTAATAGGCATACATTCAGATAGAACATGTAGGTGGGTAGTAAGACAGATGATAGGATAGAAAAAAATATAGACATAATAGGCAGTCAGATAGACAGAATGACAGGATAGAAAAAAATAGGCAGTCAGATAGAAAGAATGACTTGTAAGCCAACAAGCAGCCAAAGAAAACAGACAAAGACACAGACAGACAAACAGGCAACCAGACAGACAAACAGATAGATAGAACAGAGTAACAGGCAGACAGAAAGATAAAACCGATAAAATTGAAAGGTAGAAAGACAGATGATTAGAAAGTATGATAGACAGACAGAATAGATAAACAGAGAGTCAGGCTGATTGACCAATTGACAAACAGACCGAGAGATATAACTGAGAGATATAAAAGACAGGCAGACAGAAAGAATATACCCACTGATTTACAAACAAAAAGACGGATAGAACAAAAAGACGAACTAACTGATAGATAAAAACGGCTAATAGGCAGACAGGCTAACAGGCTAAGAGACAGAGAGAATAGACAGATAGAGACACATAGAACAAAAAGACGAACTAATTGACAGATAAAACAGACCGATAGACAGACAGACTAACAGAAAGAGAGAATAGACAGATTGAGAGGCAGACAGAATAGACAGATAGAGAGACAGACAGAATAGACAGACAGAAATGAACGCATAGAACAGAAAGACGATCTAACCGAAAGATAAATAGGCTGATAGGCAGACAAACTAACAGAAAGAGAGAATAGACAGACGGAAAAACAGACAGAATGATAGATAGAGAAGCACTTGACAAAAGGAACAACCAGAGAGACAGACAGATAATAAAAATAAAACACAGACAGAATGCAAGAATGGATAGAAAGACAGCCGGAATAAACAACAAGATAGAAAAGACAGATAGATACGTAAACACACTGACTGACGAACCGACACAAAGATTGACAGAGAAACAGACCGACCGGTAGGCAAATAAGTGGGCACATAGACAAAAACCCTCGACGAAAAGAACAAACAGAGAGATAGACAGATAGTAAACAGACAACAGAAAGACGGAATGAAAAGACAGAATATGTGCCAGAATAGATAGGCAAACATCCAGAATAGATAACCAACAAGATAGGAAAGACAGATAGATAGACAAACAGACTGAGTGACAAACAGACACAAAGGTAAAATTGACAGAGACACAGACAGATAGGTAAAAAGACAAAATAGACATACAGAATAGGCAGAATAGATGCCAGAATGGACAGAAAGACAGACAAAATAGACAACCAACAATATAGAAAAGACAGATAGGCTGACACACTGACTGATAAACAGATTCAAAGATAGAATGGGCAGAGACAGAGACAGACAGGTGAAATGACAAAATAGATAGACAGAATAGATGCCGAAAGAGATAGACAGACAGACAAATAGCCAGAACAGACAATGAGTAAGATGGAAAAGAAATATAGATTGGCTGACACACTGATTGACCAACTGACAAAAAGATAGTACTGACAGAGACACAGACGAGTATAACAGACAGAAAGATGAACATACTAACTTACAGCCAAACAGACAGTCAGGTAGAACAGACAGTCGGGCAGACAAATAGAACGGACAGACAAAGACACCAACAAGCAGACAGACAAACGGACATACATTTCAGACATTTGAATTAGGCAAATGTTCTGCCTCCCTCACTATTAACAACTCCATTCGTTGTTGCTCATCACACGTGATTGTATCTCTTCAACACTTGGCATTCCACACTTTAGTGCCTCTTCCATCTCTCACTCCTCACTGTTTTGCTGACTGTTGTCGCTTTCTATTTGACGCTAAAGGCCGCTGCCTGCTAAGTTCCGCTGCCGTCAGGCCACTTCCTGTCCCACAGCAACGAATTTTCATTGTGTACTCACCCCTCTTCCCCACTTCCCTCACAACGCATCGTCATCCGTTGGCTGCTGTTGGTGCATTGAAATTTCAGCTGGACACAACAGTCAGTTGCGCCAAAAATCATGCTAGCATGGCTGATGTTGTTGTTCTAGTTTTTGTTGTTGTTGTTATTTTTGCTACTCCAACAGCATCACAAGTGGACACTCAACGCAATTGTAGTTACAATTGCAAATTCGTTGTGTGTATTGTGAAATGTGTTGTTGTTGTGTTGTTGTTATTGTTGTTGTGACGTTGTTGTTGTTTTTGTTGTTTAGCTCGGTTACTGCACTTTAAAGTACTCCAGCGTTGCTTAGATATAGTCGGTTGCATGTTTTTCCCATTTCGTTTCATTTCATTTCATTTCATTTCATTTCGTTTCATTTATTATTTTTCTTTCGCTCGTCCTTTGGCGTCTTATCTGCCTGCCAGCCAACGCTGTACGCACTTTTATTTACTTCATTCGTATTCTGTTGTTGTTGTTGTCATTGTTGCAACTGCCTGCGGTGTTGTTTAGCGCGCGAAAAGTTTAAAGCACCAAAAAACGAATCCCCCTTTCACTGGTTTTATGACTGTTGGCAATGTTTTGCTTGAAAAGTAGTTGTTGTTGTTGTTGCTGCTGGTTTTGTTGCTCTATGTTTTGCTTAATCTTTTGACTTACTCCACACACTGTGTTCTAGCATTTAATTTGCGCCAGTGTTGTCCCATTGTCAGGTTTTTTTCAAACAAAAAATTATAATAAAAAATGAAATAAAGAATTAAAAAAACGAGTACAAGGTTGATAGAAGCAGAAAACGAAACCTAATTGGTTAACTTTCGCTCCATTACTATACAGAAATCTTC
Source organism: Melieria picta (assembly GCA_964056695.1). NCBI lineage: Eukaryota > Metazoa > Arthropoda > Insecta > Diptera > Ulidiidae > Melieria > Melieria picta. The sequence continues at coordinate 84,759,565 of OZ057398.1, read as the reverse complement.
TACATATTAGCTATGCTTTCAATAAATTTACTAAACTTTATTTCAAGTAACTCTTTGTGTCTGTTGGTCTTCGTGTTCTTTTAAACAGAGCTTTTTTTTGTCCCAGTGGGCGCATTCAGTTTGTTTTCTTGCAAATTCAAATCCCAAAGGTTAACTATTTATATTCTCTGTGCCATTGACTATGGTCGCCTTTGTAGTTTAACGTTTTCTTTCTGCTCGTTGCTGCATTTGTCATTGCTGGTCTTGAACGCCAGAGCAGCAGTGCCCTAAAAGTATGCAGCACAAAGCTGCCTACATTTAATATTGTTTTAATTAAATTGCAACAGCGCCTTTTGTTTACCCATAATGCCGTTTTTTCTATTATCATTAACTATTACGTAGAGTGCAGTTGCCATATGTGCTGTGATACATAATTACTACACACACATACGCACACAAAGAACACACATGTGTGTGTGTCAGAGTTATTCACATCACTATTGCTGTGCTTATTGCGTTGTTCATTGTTTGATTAACCTCAATTTCGCATAAAGAGACAATTTCATTTATTGCTTGAATGCTGCGTAAAAAACAAATAAAGTTAATGGCATGAAATAGAAATAAATAAAAAAATAAATGAAAACATTCAAAATTGAAAAAACAAATATTAAAAATGTAAAACATTAGGGAAAATATAAAGTAAAATAAAATAAAATAAAATAAATTTAAATAAAATAAAATAAAATAAAATAAAATAAAATAAAGTGAAATAAAATAAAATAAAATAAAATAAAATAAAATAAAATAAAGTAAAGTAAAGTAAATGAAAGAAAAATAAAATAAAATAAAATAAAATAAAGTAAACTAAAGTAAAGTAAAATAAAATAAAATAAAATAAAATAAAATAAAATAATATAAAATAAAATAAAATAAAATAAAATAAAATAAAATAAAATAAAATAAAATAAATAAAATAAAGTAAAATTAAATTAAATTAAAAAATTTACGAAAATTAAAGAAAAATAATTTAAAAATATATTAATATAAATAAAAATGTCGTACAAAATTAAGAAAACCTACTATTAAAAAAAAAATAAAATTAAAAAGAAATAAAATAAAATAAATCCTGGAACTACCGCAGTAAGCTGTCGCTATTAACCACTCACAATAGCCAGAGACTTCTTTCAAAAACGAACCCTACTAGTTTGTAAAAAAATACAAAAAATTAAATTGAATTGCCTCGATATTGCGTCGTTTTGCCTTTAGCCACTTTGAGCTTTATTAAACGTTGGTTTCCGGCGCGTCAACAAATTGCCTGCCAGTTAGTGTGGCCGACATGGGTCACGGCCATGAAAGCTTATCGCATTTATCTTTTTTATCAGCCACTTTGTGTTTGTGTTGGTTTTTTGGTTTATTTGGTCATGGCTATGAGGCCGTAGATAAGACTTTCGACGTTTGCTATGATTAAAAACTAAAACCAAAAAGCAAACAACAAAAAAAAAAAACACGTGGCACTTGCTACAGCGAACTCCACACTATTCGAGTTTTTCGCTCTCTCTCTCTTTTTCTCTGTTTGGGAGCACGCACCACTTTAGTGTGTTAACTGAATTAACTGCCTGGCCACTGACGTTTGGCGCGCTAACGTTTAACCCTTTACGCACCGCCCACTGAACGCCTCGTACACGTCACTGGCCGCAAACGTAGCTAAACTGTCAATTTCGGGGTTTTCACTTTGTCAGAGATGCTGACAGAGATGAAAAACAAAATCGCAAACAAGTAGAAAAACAGAGATCGAAAGAGCGCAACGTGCCATATGTAAATTTGCGCTCAACATTTAGTTTTTGTTGTTGTTTCTACTGTCATTTGTCTGCGCCGTTTGTCTTTCGCTGCTGTCAAGAGTCAACGAAAACGGCCGAAACGTCATTTGATTTTCACATTAACTTATCGGCAGCCAATTGGCTCTCACACCTTCGCTGTGAACTGCTGCCATCTCGCTCTTGTGTTGGCTTTGACATTTGGCGCTGTCAATGCGCCGCTACTAATTTTCGCTTGAATTTGAATTGTTATATTTTTTTCTGTTTTTTGAATTTGCATTTTTCTTAGCATTTTCCCGACTGTGTGTCGTATGGTTTGAACATTCATTTCGTTTATTTCTATTTTTCTTTGATTTTAGTTTAGCGTTTTTTTTAATGTTATTTTGCTATTTTCCTTACATGACAGTTGCGAGTTGCAGAAATTTTTAGTTTGACTGATGCCCACAGAAATGTGTAGTGCAGAAGCACAGTTTATGCAACGTCAGGGGGGCAATTTGATCAAATTGATTGACAACTGATCCATGTGAAAATTTCGGTCATGCTGTAAGCGTAGCAATTTTTTGTTTGTTTATTTTGCAAATGCAGCGCCAATAAATAAACGTCACAACGAAAACTTAAGACACAAAAATTGTGTACAACAAAAACCTGATTTATTTCGGCGACCACACAAAATTTACAGATTTTATTTAACATGAAACTGCGTTGTTTCTAGTTTTAATACGAACAAAAAGTTATGTTTTTTTGGTTTTAAAAGCTGGATTAAGTAAGTTCGAGGAATTTTATATTCAGTACGTTAGGTTAGGTTGCTTAGGGTGTGTACAGTGGAAGTCGCATTTTGACCTAAAATTAAGTCTAAAAAAATTCAAAAATTATTCCCAATCATTTTATTTACAAATGAGCCTTAAAATCAAACTCTGAAGCCTAGGAGCATTCTTATGTGGGGCAGTGTGCAGCTGGAAGAAACGGCTACTTCAAAGTTCAGTAGCAGTTTTGGAATGCTGCAAGTTGATATGCGTCAACGTCAGTAACGTTCCTGGTAACTATAAGAACTGTTAGAGTTCTTGATTTGGGAGAGACAGAAGTTGAAATTGGGTTCCAAAGAAGAGACTCAGGCACAGCCCATGACATCAGCAGAGGTCTCATCGATTCGACTAGACTAGACTAGACTAGACTAGACTAGACTAGACTAGACTAGACTAGACTAGACTAGACTAGACTAGACTAGACTAGACTAGACTAGACTAGACTAGACTAGACTAGACTAGACTAGACTAGACTAGACTAGACTAGACTAGACTAGACTAGACTAGACTAGACTAGACTAGACTAGACTAGACTAGACTAGACTAGACTAGACTAGACTAGACTAGACTAGACTAGACTAGACTAGACTAGACTAGACTAGACTAGACTAGACTAGACTAGACTAGACTAGACTAGACTAGACTAGAACTAGACTAGACTTAGATTTGACTTGACCTGATTCGACTATCCTCGACTGTACTGGACTCAACTGGACTGGAGTGAACTCAACTAGACTCGATTCAAATGGACTGAACTAAACTTAACTAGACGTAGAGATGTTCAGATAATCGAAAAGTCTGCCAGTCTTTGAAGCGGATATGGCATGGATATATTTAAGTTACAGTCTTACCAAGGAACGTAGCCTGGCTCTTGTTAGGGCCAGAAAGGCTCATAGGTAGTGGTCTAAAGTTTCTTTTGGGTTCACGTTCTGGAAGCTTCGGAGCCTGTGGCCAGCGAGAATAGCGAACAGTCTTGCAATATTCTAACGTAATCTATGTAACAAGTGTTTAGATCTGGTGAGGTCGTATCTTGGCCATATTTTTCTCGTGTCCTCTTCCTCTGTTTAGTAGAACTCAACAACATTTATGCTACAAGTTTGCTTATTAACTTACGTCGAGAATTGGGAGCAGAGAAGGCTTCTCCTCGAAACATATTTGAAGTGTTCCCATCACCTAGGAATTGAAGCAATATTCGAAGCATTCCAAAGCTCTGTCACCGTTTCGAAAAGATGAATTGTCAAATATGCTATGCCAGCTTCACCTGTGCTACATGTCTTACCTGTTCTGGCACTGGAAGTGTGAAACCCATAAAGGCAAAAACTACATACATATGTATGTCCACAACACCTCACACCAATTTTGTTTTTCTTTTATTTAATTTTTTTGCCATTCATTTCATTTGATTGGTTAACATCGCTTTTTTTGGTCGCATGGCTATTTTGTGCAGCTTTATCGTTCGGTGAGCCGCTGGTTGCTACCAATTATTGCATCATTAATCAGTCGCCAATTGCAAATCCAACAACGTCTCTGACATTCAATATCGGCTCCTGTCCGTTTCCCGCATTTTTATTGATTGTTATTTTTTGTGCTGCTGCTGCTGCTCTCATTCATTTCACACACACACACTCACACATACATACGCATACATTGCGCCAAACACTCGGCACGTGTGTGTGGCCGCTTCAATCGCATTCGCCAGCAGCGCCGAGCACTATTCATGCCATTTGCTCAAAACGCCGGCTGCTGTTGCTGCCACTTAAGTCATCCTGAATGGATGCAGGATTTGTTGGCGTGTGCGTGTGCCTGTGTGTGTGCTGGCTCACATGTGATTTCGCAAGAAATGTCGAAGGCGAAAAATGCGAAAAAATTTAACCAGCATAGAAGCTGGAAAAAATGATGAATAAAACCATGTTACGTGCAACACGAGTCGCTGCTGGGTGCGGGGGCGCAAGGAGGACGCCATGTGTGGCAGAGATTGAATGGCCCATGAAGGGGGCGGCGGGCGTCCGAGTCGAATGCTTTCGCTGATACGCAAGAAGGATGTGTAGATGTGTGAGTGTGTGTGTTTGGCTGTGTTAGGAAAAGAAAGCTGCGCATTGAAATCGAAATCCTGCCGGCATGCGAGCGAAGATGGATGAATTGCGTGTTGTGTTTGTTGGTTTGTTTGGCGCGCGGCATCAGGGTTCGTTTGTCGGACCATGGCTGGACAATGTCAGCGGTAGCGGAATGTGTGTGTTGTTGTTGCTACAGCAACAGCCATGGAACGCGTAGTGGCAACAGCCCAGGGATGAGCCGAAGAACGACAAAGGTTGAAGCAATTGTAGAGCAAACAGAAAATATAACAACATAGAAGAACAAAATGGGTTAAGAAAGAGTTGAATAGAAAGAAGTGGGACATGAAAAAGTAATAAGTAATGTTAAGAGAAAAAGAAAGCAACTGAAGAGGAACGAAATGCACTTAACCAATAAGAATGGAAAATATTATAAAAGTTTGAAAAGTTGAAAGAAAATGAAAGATTTTTTTATAAAGGAAAACTGAAAGTGAAGAAAATATTTAGTGAATGTGATGAAAGCAGTTGAATAATGGTGCCATAGTAAAAATAGTAAACTATATATAGAACAACTCGACAATGATGTGGAACATTATAAAAAAAATGGCAAAAGAAAATTGGAAATATAGCAAAGAGGAGATAAAAAATAATAAAATAATTTAAAAAAAACAAAAAAGATGGACAAGAAACTAGGAAAACAAACAGAAAATAGAAGAAGGAGAAATAGCAAAACAATAAGAATTATGACAAAAACAGAATAAGAAATAAGAAAATAAAGAAAATAAGAAAAAGTTATAGAAAAACAAAAAAGAATAATAGAAAAACCAAAAACTAGGACAATAAACTAGGAAAACAAACAGAAAATAGAAGAAGAAGCAATAATAGAACAACAATTTCGACAAAACCAGAATAAGAGATAATAAAATAAAGAAAAATAAGAAAACATAATAGAATAACAAAAAAAAGAAGGAAGGGAAATTATAGAAAAACAAAAAAGAAGAACAAGAAACTAGAAAAATAAATAATAGGATAACGAGTAAAAGAAAATAAAAAAAGAAATAACAGAAATAAGATAATAATAATAACAATAAAGAAATATAAAAATTGTAGTAAAATAAAAATAATATAATAAATAGAAAAACGGAAAGAGGAATAGAATAAAATAATGTAGAAAGAGAACTGAATTGAATAACAAGAAAAAAGAAAATAGAAAAATAAGAAATAACAGACATCAAAAAATTTCAGAATATAGAATAATACAAAAAAGAATAAAGCAAAAGAGGGAATCATTATAAAATAGCAAACAAAGGAAGGAAAAATAATGGAAAAACCAAAAAGAAGAACAAGAATGTAGAAAAATAAATAATAGGATAACCAGAAAATAGAAGAATAAGAAATAATAGAACAATAAAAAATTTTAGAATAAAAATAAAATATAGAATTATAGATAATGGATATAAAAATAAGAAGAAGATATAACCGAAAAACAAAAAAGTAGTTAAAGAAATAATAGGAGAAGAAAATAGAAGAAGAAGAAATAATAGAACAATAAAAAATATAGTTATAAGGAGAAAATATAGAAATATAGGAAAAAGAAGTAATAAAAAAGCAAGAAAGAGAAGATGAAAAATGTAGAAAAAGAAGTAATAGGATAATAAGAGAAAAGAAAATAGAAGAAGAAGAAACAATAGAACAAAAAATAAACACAATAAACAAAAAATAGAACAAATAGAATAAAAAAAAAAATTATCGAGAGATAAAATAAAACAAAATAAAATAAAATAAAATAAAATAAAATAAAGTAAAATAAAATAAAATAAAATAAAATAAAATAAAATAAAATAAAATAAAATAAAATAAAATAAAATAAAATAACATAACATAACATAAAATAAAATAAAATAAAATAACATAACATAACATAACATGACATAACATAACATAACATAACATAACATAACATAAAATAAAATAAAATAAAATAAAATAAAATGAAATAATAAAATAAAATAAAATAAAATAAAATAAAATAAAATAAAATAAAATAAAATAAAATAAAATAAAATAAAATAAAATAAAATAAAATAAAATAAAATAAAATAAAATAAAATAAAACAAAATAAAATAAAATAAAATAAAATAAAATAAAATAAAATAAAATAAAATAAAACAAAATAAATTAAAAGAGGATAGATGAATACGAAAGTGAGAAAATTAATAGTAGACAATCGAAATAAAAATATTTAAAAGAGAAAATTGCAAAGACGCAAGCAAACAACAACGGCGCTCTTAACAGAGTAAAGCTCAACAAAAGCAACAAGTAGGAACGAGTTAAAAGAGGAAAAACAAGAACAACCGAATCGGAAACTGCACGAAAGAAAAGAATTTCCATGAAAACATATGACGCCAGTAAGCGAAATCGGTGTGAATGCGTGAGAGAGAGAAACCGAGGAGAAAAAAGATGAAAACGAAATTCGTATCGCTGTTGCGAAAACGGCAAATCAAAATTTTTTTGCATCAAGTTTTATTTTGTTGTTGTTTTGTTTTGTGAATATATTTTCGTCCCTTCTGGCTTTTCGCTCAACGTGGCATATTTTGTTTGGCATACACTTTTTGCCGCTACTGCAGTTCGTCCTGTTGCGCAGCGTGCCGTAAGGATGCGCACAGTTGGCGGCAACTTGCATTGGTTGCGTCTTGTTTGTTTGCCTGTTTGTAGATGTCTGTTTTTTTTTTTAAATTTTTGTTGTTGCATTCCTCTGTGTGCAAATCCCACATGGAAATTAAAAATACACAAGCGCTCGCATACACACGTACACACACACACACACATACAAACGTGCAGGCACAGGAACATACTTTTGTTGCCTACTAACACAGTGTTGTGGATGTGCGAAGGTAGTGATATATACACATATATATGCAGTAAACACATATATATGTACTATCTATATATACATATATGTATGTATATGTATGTGTATGTGTGTATGTGGGTCAGTTGCTGCTGCCCAGCGCGTTGTATAGTAGGTGAGCGTCCAGTGAGTGATGTGAAATTTTTTTTATTGCTGCCGTTTGATTGGCCTCACTGCCTATGCACGTATTCACATGTGTGTATGTATGTGTTGGTAAACAAAAAACATACGAAACCTATAAATGTTAGGTGGCAACACTACACCCGCAATGCCTACAACTTTTATTCTTGTAGGCGGAAAGGTGTCATTTAGGTTTCCTTTGCCTGTTTGCGTGTGTATGTGTTGATGAGTGTGTGTGTGTGCCGCTTGATTTGTATGCCGTCAATTCCACATTTCTAGTGTTTTTTTTTCTTCTTGTTCGCCTTCGTTTTTCTACTTCCGCTTCTTTTCTCATTCTTCTTGCTCGAACTTCTTCTCACTTTACCACTTTTGTTTCTATTAAATTTTGCTCCTATTCCCCCTTCTGCTTCACCACATACACTACACCTATACATGTTGATTGCATTAGTCGTTGTGTTTAAGTTTTTGCGCTCCAATTTTACATGAAAATTTCATTAATTTTGCACACTGTGCCACTTTACTTGTCACAGTTGGCGTTGAGTTCAAGTTGCCAGCAACGCTAACGATGAAGTTTTGCCAATCGTTGATTAAATTTAACATTCAGTTGTATTGTTTCCACCATCTCCCCTCCTTCCCTGTTACTCCCCCGTTTCCTTTCTACACCTTAAGCCCCCACCCCCCTCACCATTACTCGTTTTTCTTCCTGTCACTGTTTTGTTATTTTCCTTTCCTTTCGTTTTGTACCGTTTCGGTTGTTTTTGGGCGCAACATTTGCCTCCGCACTTTATGTAGTTGGCATTACTGTTATTGTTGTTTTTGTTTTTGTGGCGCCGCACATTAATTCGATTCCACGGTGTCCACTTTTTCTACAATTTTCCCATTTTCCTCTTGGCTCGCACAATTAAAGTTTGCTCTATATGTGTTGTTGTTTTTGTGTTTTTTGTTGTTTTTGTTTTTGTTTCTGTTGGCATTTTCGCAGTCGATTTGTTCAATTAAATTAACAATTTCATTTGCCGCGCCAAAACTTCAGCAATTGTTCGCGTGACTTCGACGTCCTGGCGAATTTTTGTTCTTGTTCCTATTGCCTATTGTTGTAGTTGTTGTTGTTGTTGCGCTCACTGAACTTATGTAAAAGTTTCTCGCTCTTGTACCAGCAGCTTGCTTTGCCTTTTTTCTTTCTACTCATTTCAATTCACTTTGCAGCCTCCAACTGCTTCCTCCTTCTTCCTCTTTCTCGTCCTTTGGCGGGCTTTATTACGCAACAATTGAATTCTCGCACAATTGCAAATTAATAAAGTGGAACATGGCATCTGATAAATGCGATTCCGTTGAAAGTTTTCGCTTCTACATTGGCGTTTGTAGTTTTTGTAAACGTTTTCGTTCAAAAGGACTAATTGAAAAATTCGTGTACTGCTGCACATTATGCGAAGCCAAACATTTAATTATTGACAGGTAAAATTGTTGATGTTGTAGCTTAGAAAATTGAAGAAAATAAGAGAAAATATTTCAATAGAAAGGAACTAGATGAGACAAAGAGTTGCACAATACTTATTGCTTGAATTACAATGGTTTCTAAATACTTCTTTAGTCTCCTTTCTGGATGATTTTTGATTTGGTTGAAGTTGAATTGTGACCAACGAAACCTGGTCTCCCAAATATTTGAGTGATTCTGAAGCCTTCAAAAGGCAACTATTGACTTCAAGTTTACCAGAGACTCTGGATCTCTTTTAGCCGTTTCGTTGCTTTTGTAAAACTAATGATGTCAGCCAGCTCGAGTTTCAATAGCTGAACATTTACTAATATAGTGAGCGGCAGTCGTATTGTCCTTTAGACACATACCGCTTCAAAAACAGGGTCTGAAGCTTAAAGAGGCCTTCCCTTGCATCGACATGACCGGGCCCCGCACTCTGCGCTCCGCCTGAAAAGCCGGAGGTCTGCTTGCCAAGTGGTATCGAATCGAGAGATGTAACCGAGAGTCCTATTAGGTCCTTATGTTTAACAAATAATTGAAAAAATTTCAAAAGCTCTTACGCATTTCAAATCGCTCTTGAACTCTGAACCCTAGAGAGCAATGGAACCAAGTCACACGAACTCCAAAGCCTTCAAAATTAATTTTGTACAGTTTCGACTATTTGAATTTAAATTTATTGGAATATACAAACTTTCTTATAGCTAATTGTCAGAACTAGAAAATTTGATATTTCACTGAACCTCAACATACAATTTCAAAGACCCTCACGAACTCCACAACGCTCTCGAATTTTGGTACCCAATAAACAGTCAAAGCTTGACTTAAAGAACAATGGAACCAAGTCAGATGATCTCCTAAGTCCTCGAAAATTTTCTTTCGATATGGATTCTCTTGTGCGATTCTTGTAATTCTCATCTGCTTCATGTGGATAGCGATAGAAGTAGACGAGCGTTTCACCAGCCCGAGGTAGGATTCGAACCCAGGGCTTCTGGTATGAGAAGCCAGCGGCCTGGACTATCAAGACCGTCGTTGGTTATGTAATCAATTAAAATTCTGCCAGAGTGTGTGACTCGCCTATCGACTATAGTCTATAGGAGATTCGTTACAAGGAAAACATTCTATGTAGAACAAAAACTCTGTGTACTTGAAATCAATTCTTTGTATGGGAGCTTCAAGGTAAAGATGAAGAACTGTTTAACTGTAGATTTATAACTGTATGTATAGACTTTTTCGACAGTATAGGAGATCTGGACGATAAGACTACTCACAGTCTACCAAGCGTTCTTATGTTTGATGGTTGAATAATAATTTATTCACAATCGGCTTTAATGGTCTAAGTGGACTCTGTTTTGGGAAAGCGTCTCCTATCTAGCAACTATAGAAGTTTTTAAAATATTCGCGACATTTTCAATCCTTGGCTGATACTCCAGAACTGAGAGCTGATGCTCCTCGACTGGACACTGAACGATTCTTGGAAGATTCCAATTAAAAACTTTAACCAAAGAAGCTCATTGTGCCTCGACTTAGACATACATCTACACCTAAGATTACCATCTACATAACTGGGCATTGCAGACTCGGGAACCACATGCCCAATCTGGGAGTTAAACAAGGCATCTCTTGCAGGTTCTGTGGAGGAACAGAGAAAACACCGGAACACATCGTACTCCACTAGGAAGCTGTGTCCCATAGCAGGAGACAAAAGCTTGGCCAGTAGCAGTTAGTACTCAGGGACTTCAAATCACGAGAGTTTAAATTTTTAAGGACAGTGGGCCTAGGGGACGTTGGTTCCCTAATTATTTTGGAACAATTCATATTAAGGAAATTATGCAGGGATTTTAATGGTTTAATTGGAATTATTGCTTTTCTACTTCGTTCTTCAGGGTCATAGGGTAAGAATAGGTTAGGATAGCTTAAGGATAGATTTCGGGTGTATCCTCGATGGTTCGAATTTCTCCTATTACTGTGGAAGTGTATGTAAGTTTTTCATTTTCGGTTCAGCAAAAAGTACTGGATATCTATTGACTACCTTGAATAATTAATCTCTTTGTCTCGCTGTCATATGCACCGTTTGTACATTGATTGAATTGACTTCTTGTGATAATAATTGTCTGTCTCTCAGAGATGGTGCGAGCGTGATTCACATTGTATATGAATAGTTCGCGAGAAAAGTTTGAGAACCATTGCTTTGGAAGCAAGTAGTGGACACAATAGATCAATATTGATCGTAGTGCATAATACTTCCAAATCAGTTAAATTAGATTCTTGAACATGGTTGATTTCTATCGAGTATTTAAACTTGTAAACTGTGATTTCACTAAATCTTCCATAACAGAAGACATATGTATGAAAAATTTATAAATGATGCCATACATTTTTTATCTAACTTAAAAAACTATTCGATTATTGACAAATTGCAACCTAGAGATGGATTTGGTTTATAATTTTCCATTGGAAACAAATTTTCAAAAAGGTGGAATGTATTAATCGATAATAAAATATGAGTATATGGTAGGGAGAAGAAAATTGCTCTCCTGGTTGTTTGCTCTCTTGACTGAAAATAGAATCATTTTAAAGTAAAATGACGCATTTTGAAATTGATATGAAACTGTATGGGCTTGTTCCAACTGTGTACAAAATAGTAGAACAATCCATTAGAGAACTGGGTCCCAGTCTTGTAAACGAATTACTTTGCCCATCTTTTATTATTTAACGATAGACCAAAGCCTTGATTTGAATCCATTCGTGCTGGTTCCATAGATAAATTCAGCTATCCATACAGTTCAATGGTTCCATGGGTTTCTATCCTCTACTGAATCTTGCAACCTGGTATTCGACCGAACGTTTGGTACGTGAAACTTTGAAAAGAGGCAATAAGCCTCTGTCCTATTCGAAGAGTTAACTACTCACCTTATCTTCCATTTCAACACACTGAGGTCCTGATGAGATTCCGAGAGCCATACTACTGACCTGACCTTCCATCAATTCGAATCTCTCGTATCAGGGCATAGATCCAAAGCCTCTAAATGTGACCACAAAGCACTGCTCAAGCATGAAAGTTCCTAGATCTCACATAGAACAGTCTGACAAGTTGTCCATAACTTTTCGAGTGTCCACTACAAATTAGCTCATTGTCTCAGTGTCTTTATCCACCGACTACTCGAACACATATCTGTCCATCATATAAAACCCAGCCAGCAGCGCATCTCAGTCCATTACCAATTGGACGCGCAACACTTCTTAGTCGTTGAGCCACAGTTCAGTTGTCCACACAAAGTACAAATTCATTTGCCAAACAACACTTTACCTTATCATCCATGGCCATCTTGTCCAGCCAACTATTTGCTATGGTGGACTTTGTTTCGCACGCATCTGTGGCAGCAAACGAGCTGTCAGTGCAGAGTCTGCTTTAATTTACTGCCCGATTCTAGGCGCGTAATCACTGTGGCCACATTGTAACGTGGCGCCGCTGACATTAATTGTTAATCTCTCTAACGCCTCCCACACAACAATGACGACATCAACGAGGACAACCAACCAACCAAACCAATGAACCAAGCAACCAAGAACCCAACCAGTAACTTCGCCGCCAGCTCGTCGCTTTCCACTACGTCAAGGGACTTTTTCAATTAACCGTTAATAAAATTGTCCATCGCAACTAATTTTCGTGGGCTACGCCAGCATTGGTCGCCATCGTTATTCCGCTTCTCGACGCTTGCAGCGGTTAACATTGCGGCTTTCACCATGCTTGGCGCTTTGCTTGTTTTGTCGGCTCGACTTGTTTGTCCTAATAGAGCGACGTTTCGTTTGCGGTTAACTCCGACTCAACTCATCCTGATTGCCATATCCGCCAAACCGGCCAACACGGCCTACAGCTGAACGACAACGTTCCGCAGGCTTGCAGCCCGAATGGCTAACTGCCGTCATCTAACTGGGGAAATCAACATTTCCCTTTTGGTTATATGTGTATATATACACGTATATATGTATTTTGTGTGCACATTTTCCGTTTTCACTTACATCATTCACTTTGCCGTTACTAATTGGCCAACTTAAGTATCGTTACGTTCTTTGGCCCATTTCTGGGTTTTTGTTTTTTTTCGCCTTTCATTTTTGTTAAGATCCGTTTGGTTGTATGTTGTGTTGCTGGTTTTATCTGCCATTGCTTTTTCAATTATTGGACAATGTCCTGTAAAGGTTTGCACAGTGTGGTTGCTTCATTCTTTGCTTCCCACTTTTTCGCCTCCTGCAGCCGGACACCTTCAAGCTGCCACACGTTCCAGTCGAGTTCAGCCAAGTGCGAGAAGGCGTGCAAGAAGCAAACACCAAATAACAAAGCACACGAAGAAAGAATTAAGCACAGACAAGCAACAGCAAGCATTACATGCCATCAGGTCCATTCCCCCTCGACTTCGTTCCGAAATTGCCACACCACACTTCATTCCTTGCACTTCCACTTTGCTAGCGAAGCGTGTTTATCTCACCTTAACTAACTCATCTTCATTTCTCACTTGGTTTCCCACAGCGCTTTTGGTCTCGTCGTTTCGTCTGTCTGTCGATTTGTACGTTTATCTAACTGTATATAAATACAGATTTGCGACCGGGATACGACAGGCGAGCTAGGCAGTGTTGGGCCGAAATTTGTTGTCACTAAAGAGAAGCAATTTTTGAGCAACGGTGAAGGTAAAGCTGGAGCTCAAACTGGTGGTCCAATGACCATGAAAAGACCCCTTTAGTACTTTCCTAGATCTATCCATAGATCTATTAGTTCGCTAGCAGAGACGTATGGGATCTCCAGCAGGGAACTATTAGGTACCTATGGCACAAGGACTAACTGCTATAGATCCTCAACTTTTCTAGGATAGCTCTATTAGGTCTCTGAGATATAACTTTTAGATCCCTACCATAGACTTATCAAGTAGTACCTAGCATGGACCTTTATATCTAGGTCAGACCTATTAGATTTTTAGCATAAATCTGTAAGGTAACGTTGCTGATCAAACATATGCAAGCATCTCTCACGAACTTTAATGTAGACGTCACTGATTGCATGGATATTTTCTCCGGATCCTTTAGGAACCTAGTTGCTACAACATTAGCCGCGGAGATGTTCCAGTGTTTCTTTAAAATCAGCTCGGTACTTACTTAACTGGCCATAACAACTCGTTTCCGTGTTACGGCCTGCCGCAAAAGCTCTACCCAGACCCCTCTGCCCAGCGCGCGTCTTCTCCAGTTGATCACACCAAGAGCCATCTCTCCTCAACTTGGTCTTTCGACCAGAGACACGACCTTCCTCTTCGCCGTCGACCTCCAACTACCGCATCGAACATTTGTTTCACCGGAGCTTCATTTCCTATACGGCGCATATGGCCAAGACAGCGTACCCGCTGGATGTTAATTCGCTGGGCTACGTCCATGTCTTTATACAGCTCATACAGCTCGTTGTTGGTTCGTTACATTTCCTGTAATTATAGTCATCGATAATTCCCATCCTTTGTACACGCCCCTCTTGCACTAATTTCGTTTTATTTCATCTAATTTGGCATTGCTTCATCTTCGTCATTCTTTCACTCCATCCATTAGTTAATTAATCCAACCATTCATAATAATTTCATACCTCAACCTCTCATAATATTATATCATTTCCCATCTAATAAAATATCCCTAATGGCTATCCGGTGAGTGACTCACGAGTGATTCAACTGTTTCGCAAAAATTTCATACTTTTACGTAAATTAGTTCTGGTGAACATCGCAGGCGTAGTTCGTATCACTGGATTATGCCAAAATAAAACACACTGAAATTCTTTTCACACTTTATTGACACTTTTCCAAAGTCACTTAATTTTCTTTTCTTTGATTCCCTTGTCACTTTACTTTAACTGTCGTTGGACTTCTCTACATTGTGTTACACCGTTGCTTGTAACTGATTCGCAGCATCATTCCTGGCTGCAGCACCTGCCTAAAGCGTAACTGGATTTTGAGCATTCCGACAATGCTGCTGCCGCCGAACAATGCCCGTTCAGTGTTGTTTAACCCATTCGAGACGACGATTTTTTTCGAACACGGTCCCCAGGAGCGAGCATGCGCATTCATAGTATTTTAAATGTAAGAAAGGCTTCAGATAATTTTTAGATTTTTTGGTACACAGTAAAACCAATGCCAAATTTTGTTTTCCTGTACTTTACAGATTTCATTAGTTCTAGAAAAATCGTATTTCGACGACTAGTTTACTCAGAATAACTGATAATTGCACATTACTGTTATTGCACACATTGCACACACGGTG
This sequence comes from Melieria picta, assembly GCA_964056695.1. Lineage (NCBI taxonomy): Eukaryota > Metazoa > Arthropoda > Insecta > Diptera > Ulidiidae > Melieria > Melieria picta. The sequence goes on along the minus strand of OZ057398.1, from coordinate 84,744,127 downwards.
TGCAGGCTGTCTTATAGCCTCGGAAATCCATTGCGGTGGGCGGGAGCCCGCACCACTTGTCACTCCATCCATCAGCTCACCATCCAACCATCAATTCATCAGAATTACTCAACTCAGATCGTCGTTTCATATAATTTCGTCTAATTTGTTCTGATATTTCTTCATCACTTTTCACTGCATCCATCAGTTCCAATCAGTTCGTCATAATTATTTTGCTTACATAATTTTTTTTTTGCTTGCATAATTTCTCGCTTGGCAGAGAAAAACAAAACCCTTTTGGGCTATTTTAATATAATTTTGTCTAACTTGTTCTGATGTTTTTTGAACACTTTTTACTTCATTCATCAGTTCATCTTCCATCTATCAATTTATACAAATTCTTTGACTCAACCATCAGTGATATGAAACAGTTGTCATCTGATATTCCCATCCATCAAATTGAATTATACTTTTTCGACTGATGTAATTTCATTTCATCTCAGTTCATATATCTTTACATAACTTCAGCTCATATAATATTATCTTTTTCATAGCATCTTACCTTATTTAATTTTTTCGTTTCATATATTCTGTTCTTTTCTCATCAGTTTTCATCCAATCTTAGATCTCCATCTCCTATTATTACATCATTTCACAACTGTTCTGTCAGTTCAACTTAAGTTACGGTGGCTGCCTCTGTGTAAGACACACCAAATCAATTCATCATTTCATATCATTGCACATAAACGAGGAATTTCTTACCATATTTCTAGGAGTTTTAGCCGACAGTTAGGACTATTTGAAAAGTTCTCTGTCACTGCCTGGCTCTCTCTATACGAAGGTGGAACGCCTTAGGTTCCATTTTCTCAGGTCAGTCAACATAGGGGACTTGCTAGGTTTTATCCACAAAACAAATTGGCTTGTATACTTTGATTTGCAGTAAATCAGATCACTTCTTCCTTGTGGTATTACAACGGGCCCTTATAGCGGCCTAAATGTGTCTTTCTGCAAGCCCTGTGCCCAGGCAGCCACTTTAACCTAATCTAACCTAACCTAGGACTATTCAAGATCTGCTAAGCTTTATTAGTACCACAGTTTGATTTTATGTTTAAGAAGGTTCGAGTCCAACTGTTCCTAATATTATAATGGGCTTCAATGACCTAAGAGAGGTCGTATCTACCTACCCGTAGATACAACTTCCGACCATCTACTAAGATACCAATTAAACTAGCTACCTCACTTCTTATAATACCATCTTATCTGTAGTCTCTCGCCTAATTACATCATTTCGAATCCTATCTAACTCGATATTTTCTCATCTCTACGCACTTCATCTCATCTGAGGTGATATCATGTGATACTTATTATATGATATCACAAGTCGTTCAGTTAATCAATTCCAGCCATATTTCCTTATCGCATCTCATATGATTTCATCTTATCTGATATGTCAGATACTCTTTCATCTAATACGCATTCATTTCAACCAATCGAGTTTAAAATTCTTCCTAACCCATGCTTGATCCAACGCAACCCAACACATCCATTACTGCTTCACTTCCACCCAAGTTTCAACTGTTTACATGTCGACCTCATACTTTTCAACTCTACATAGTTAAACTCGTAAACAATTAAACACAACACTGCGGCACCATTAACTAAAACGAACCTACCCGCCAAGTCCGTTCTGGCCAATCCATTTCCATTCCCCCGTGTACATTAGTCCGTCGCACCACTGGTTGGCGGTCGTTTTGTCGCCATCATCGAATCGTCGTCTTCCGCGCGTAGTTCGCTAAGCTTTTACACTTTGTTTTGCTTTACCTCAGTCCCTGTGTCCCGGCGCTGTTCCCTGCCCCCTCGAGCTGGCTTATCGCCAGCGAGCTTCGTACAACCGTTCGGCACACGGTTATGTTCTCCGTCATTTGGTATTTGTCCTGTCTTTTGTGTGTCGTGTGCTATCACCTGGTGGCGGCATCCTGGCCGAATGGATGAGTAGTTGAGGCCGGTGTCGTCGATGTCGTTGTGTATGTCGGTCGGTGGGGCTGTTTCGTATCCTTCGATGGTCCAGCGTTCGCTGTGCGTCCGTTTGCTGTGGTTTTTGTGGCACAGTTTGGCGCACGTTCGTTCGGTTCGTTCGCCATGTTGGAAAAATGTGCAAATGGATTTCGAGCTGCCGGTCTCGCTGCGCCGAAACCGCACGTATGTTCGGTCTGCTGCCGCAGCAGGTGCGACGGTATGCCCGTCGAAAGGATACCAAATGTCGCTGCGGTACGACAACCGGCTGCCGTACATTTATTTATTGTGCTTTAACTTTTATTTGCGAATATTTCTCTGTCGCTGTTGCTGGCATTTGCGTCTTTGATTCTTCGGTGTCGTTGTGGTTTGTTTCACTTTGCTGTATTTGTACGTTGTTTGGTTGGCTGTCTATCTGTCTGTCTGTCTAACTATCAGATATTTTAATCGACGGGTTGGCTACGTGCCGTGTTTTCTTGTTCATCGGTTTGTTTGTTGTTCGATTTGAAATTTCTGCTCGAACTAGTTTGGAATTCTAAAATGTGTAACGAAGAATTATTGACACGCAAAAAGCGAAAGTATGGTCGACGTTTTGAGAAAACAGGGTACGAGGTAAATTTATTTAACTTTATTAGTTTTCATAGCAAAAGTAAATGTTTGGATTTTGTTGTATTTTACAATTCATGTGCAGTAATGTAAATGTTAAAAAAATTAACAAAAACAACAAAATGTGTTCGTAGTCGTAAACCATCAGATTATTTTGATTATTATCAAAATTTTCATCTTTTGTAAATTTCTCGCATATGGTAACGCTGCTTAAGAGTGGTCAGATCATTTCCAAATTGGTATCAGTTACTCGTTGAAATCCCAATGGTATTTGCACCAAATTTCTTTCCAATATCTTTACTGATTTAGAAGTTTTGAGTACGAAAGGGAGACTGACTCGCATTCAAACGCATAGATCGCTTTCCTACTTTTGTTCGCCCCGCTCAAAATATTAGAAAAGGCATCGAGATGTATTCCGATTTAATTTGCATAGCAGACCGACCTAATGAACTGATAAATGAAGGTATTCACAATGCACCCATTGGGGTCTCCGAGTGGAAGTGCTTGCCGCACACTCTCCTTCTTTAACCTAACCGAACCTTATGAACTGATTTTTTAATGAACCGAGTCCAGTAAACTTTGTTAATATTTATCAGGTGTTTGACAAGAAACGGAGATCTAAAGCCACAGTTTCATTCAAACTAATGTCAAGCTTCCCTTCCATTGAAATCTCAATAGTAATTGTACCAAATTAAAACCTAATGTCTTTACTCATTCGGGCGGTGAGAGTCCGAAAGATAGACGGACTATCATTCATTCTTTATATCAAAATATTCTAAAAGGCATCGAAATGTATTCCCATTCCATTGGAGAATGATAACTCCCCAAAAAGTTAGAAGAAAACAAGACTCTATAATTAAGTGATTCTTTATTGAACCAATTCAAGTGATCTTTGTTAATCTTCGAAAGGTCAGAAAGGTCGGCAAGAAACGATGACCTAAAGCTCTAGAGCTACCAATGTCTTTAGTCATTCGGAAGTTATTAGTTGGAAGGACAGATGTCCTCTCAGTTGGACGCATAGATCGCTCCTTTTCTCCCGTTCACCTCGTTTAAAATATTCGAAAATAAGTAGGTGGACATATATGAGATGTGAGAACATAGAAATTTACGTCAAAATAATTTTTTTACAAATCTTTTTACAAGCATTGATTCCATGAGGATACAAAGACTAGGAGACAGGATTGTGCATGATGAATCTATGAACTTATTCTCTTCAACCCATCAATTTTAGAGTAGCTAGAAAAAACTCATTTCACAATCGCTGTAGTTTGCATTTCTCGTCGCTTCCCTCACAGAATTTGAATGCAGTTCACTGTTCAACCAATACTTATGTTAGTTGAATCGAAATCTTGGCAATAAAAATATAGATTGCTTAGATAGATATTCCTACTAGGGAGGCATGGGGAACTACGGGTGTGACGAGAGACGCTTTCATTACCGTTTTCACTGATGCCTCTAAGATGGATAAAGGTGCAGGGGCTGGTCTTCACTCAAAAGTACTACGGACTCAAAGGTCATTCAGACTCCCGTCCCTCTATAGTATCTTTCATGCGGGGACCTTTGCAATCTGGAAAGCTGCTGACCTAATTCGTAACAGTGGAATATCCTCCACAGATGTCACAATATTGTCAGCTGGAATCAGCTGTGGTAAAATCAAAGGTACTGCAGAGTAGCCGCAGTGCACTTTAAGGTATTGAGCATCACCGAGTCACTCTTTGCTGGGTTCCGAGCCACTCTGGAGTAGCAGGGAACGAAGCGGTGGACTAGATGGCAAGAAAGGGGGTCGCATTGCCTACCATCGAAGTAGATAACTCTGTGCTATATTGACAGGTTGAGCAAAAAAAACATCGGGTCCTCATGGCGCAGGAGAACTGAGTGTAGCACCTGCCGGGTACTATGACTCTCCCTTTCCTTGAGAAAAACACGATATGTTTCGTCCCTAAGTCGAATCTTTATTGGATAGCTGGTTGAAATCATCACTGGACACTGTACCATTGGATCTATGCTTATCAAATGGCACCTCTTGTCCAGTGATGTCTCAAAAGCTTCAAAGATAAAGTAGAAGTGAAACAATTCAACACTTCCTGTGCCACTGCCCGGCTCTGCAGGAACGATGACTCTGTACCCTGAGGGCAAGATTCCTAGCGAACCTGGCTTGTGAGGCAAAAGTTTAAATTCCGGATCTGCTGTTCTTTATCAAGAGATCGAACTGGTTTGCCCCGAATTAAGACTGATTGGTTAGCTTGAGAACCATTTATGAAGGGATTCACAATGGGCCAATTTGGTCTACAAGTGGAAGTGCGGTCTCTGTGCCGCATACACCCTTCCGTGTCTAACCTAACCTAATCTAGATAGATCTTAGGTTAAGATGCACAAGTACGAGTAGAGTTTTCTATAACGATATCTCGGTGGTCGAGAACTTTTTGAGATTCACTTTGAAATATTCCAAACATGAGCGGACTTTTTCGAATCCCTACTTTGACAATAAAGTGGTGGATTGCTAAGTTCGATCATAGATTTAGATGCACAAGTATGAGTTACTCTCCTCAAATCGATATTTTGATGATGGAGAACTTGCTGAGATTCTCTTCGAAATCTCCCAAGCATTAGTAGCCTCGAAACAATACTTCGATAGTAAAGAGATAGATTGCTTAGATAGATGACATATGTAGATAGACAAGTATCAGATACCTGGTTTATATTGATATCTCTATGATAGGAGGTCTTCTTTTAGGTCCTCTTCGAAGTATTCCAAACAAGACTAGCTTTGTTCAAATCAGTGTTACGATAATATAGAAATAGATTTCTTAGAAAGATTTAAGATACATACTTGATAGCTTTTTTCGTATCGATATATCGATGATAGGATTATCTTCTTTTTAGGATTATTTTCAAAGTTCTCCAAACATGAGTCGAATCGATATCTCAGCGATAGAGATGTATATATTGCTTAGCTGGATCTTCTATTTAGATACACGAGTAGCCGAGTTCTTGAGTAGTCGACATCTCCATAACAGAGATCTTTTTTGGATTATCTTTAAAGTTCTCCAAACAAGAGTATCCTGGTTCGAATCGCTGATGAATTAGAATTTTTAATTTTTAAAAAATTGTTTTCCACACAAAATTAGACTCATTCAAATACATATATCTCTATGGGTTCTAAAGAGATTAGAAGTAAGATTCTTCAGGAGTTTTTCAAACACGAGCAGCCTCGTCATGTCGTTCATTCCAAATCTTTTCTGCTTGAACAATGCTCTAATAGAATTGTTTTTACAACCATATTTTTTTTAATTTATATCTGAACCAAACACGCTACACATTTCTTCTCACAGAGCCAACAAAAAATCAAATCTTCTCTTAAGAAAAGACTCTTAAAACCTATAAGAATCCTTGCTGTCTCACTAAAATATTTGCATTTATTTATTTCCTTCGCATACAGCCGAAGCACACACACACACACACAAACAGAAGGATGCAGCGAATGCATGCAAAAATCTTTAGTTGGCATATTTGGGTTATGCTGTTTTGTCATAAGAAATTCCGTTTAAATACTTTTGAGTTTGTGCCGCAGCCGTCAGCTTCAATTTCTTGTGTCTGAAGTTGCCGAGCTGCGAGTCGTCTTGTTGTGCTGCGTCTGCCCGGTTGCCAACAGTGGAATTTGCAAATGCTCTGAATTTGCTAATGAACATACTTCGATGTAGCCGTGTGCTGCATAACCCATCAGCGATGACTGAGATTTGCTTTGGCGGCCAAGTCCGTTCGTCCTGGCTGCCTGCATTTGCATGTTTATGTGTGTGTGTGTGTGTAGGTGCTTGTGGAAGCGGCAATGTTTGTTGGCATATTTGCTTATTTGTTTGCCTGTGAGTAATTGTTATTCGTATGCAAATACCGGCACACACACACACACACACAAACAAATATTTCATAGCTGTATTTGCACGCTTTCAGTGTATGGCATATGAAATTAATGAAGGCACATACAATATTTGTCTGTGTCTAAATGCTTTTCCATGTCTGCCAACCAATGTCGACGTCCGAGCTGCGGCTACGCCTCGGTCGGGCGCTGTCATAACATTTATTGCCTCAATCTGCATGTGAAGATATGGAAATTAACTACCATTTCTGCAATTGCGTTCATTTCAATGCCTCGAATGTGCGAGCTCTGTGTCTTTGAGGAGATTGGCAATTTTCTGTGTGTGTGTGTGTGTGTGTGTAGTGCGGAAAATTGGTAAAAAGATGAAAGAATATGTTGGTGCAGAAGCAAAAAACTATTTGCTTGCAATGATTTTGCTGCTATTTGTAAAAATATATAAATATATTAACAATCACAATGAATATTTTATTTTGATTTCCCTTCGCTTTAGGTGCGCTTTCCATTTTTTTATTCGAATATATTTTTTTTTGATCTCATAGAAAGTTGCATGAAGGAATAAAATAGGTTAATTTGATGGACAGATAGATGAACACTCCAAAGATTCTCTGAGTGATCTTTAGACATTTATATGATAGATAAATCTGCTTCTGAGCGTCTGAAACCAGGGACCGTAACAGTTATAAGTTTTATTATAAAAATCAATGTTTAAGAGTTATTTTTTGACATTTACTTAATGACTCAACAAATAACAGTTATTTTTTATTTATATTTAAAAATCCTATAATAACAATTATTTTTGATTTTTTTTTTATTAGTCCACAAATAACAGCTTTTTTCGATTTTTATTTTAGTTGTCCTATGATAACAATTATTGGTGACTTTTATTTAAAAAAGTCACTGAATGATTTTTATTGATGACTTAAAAAATAAAAGTCACTGAATGATTTTTAGTTATGACTTCTATAAATAAAAGTCATTGAATGATTTTTATTGATGACTAAAAAAATAAAAGTAACCAATAATTGTTATCTTACGACAACTTAAATAAAAATTAAAATGAAAACGTTATTTGTGGACTTATATGAAAAAAATCAGAAATAATTGTTATTAAAGGATTTTTAAAATATAAATAAAAAATAATTTTTTAATTTTTCCATAAAAATTACAAAAAAAAAGTTTATTGCCAAGTTTGATTCTCTGTGCGAAAAGAAATGTATTGGTATTTTTCATTTATTTGTATGACTTTTCCTTCATAGTAAATTTTTCAAATATAGGTTTCATAAATAACTGTTATTTCCGGTCCCTGTCTGAAACTACTGATCCGAGTGTAGATATTCTGCAACCTCAGAGAAGAGTTTACTTATTTTTTTTTAATTTAACAAGTTTTAATTGCATATAATTTTGAGTGTAATTTGAAAGATTCAAAAATTCTCTACAACAAGAAGAATAACAAACACGAATAACTCTGTTGGAATCCATAGCTCAATGATAAAAATACGTATTTCTTGGATAGATCCTCTAATTAGATACAAAATTACGAGAAGCCTGGCTTATATGATATTTCTATCATCTTATTATCTTTTTTGGACTATCTTCGAAGACTTCCAAACATAAGTAGACTGGTTAGATATATCTTAGATTTAGATGCACAAGTATGAGCCACCTTGTTCATAGTGATTTCTGATAATAGAGAACTTCGTGATAGCGAACTGTTTTAAATTTTCTTCGAAGTATTCCAAGCAAGATTAGCCGTGTTTGAATCGATATATCGATGATAAAGATTTTAATTTCTTAGATAGATTTTAAGTTCAGATGCGCAAGCACGAGTAGCCTGATTCATATTGATATTTCGATGATAGAGAACTTTTTGCAATTTTCTTCAAAATCTTCCAAGCATGAGAAGCCTTTTTTGAATTGATACATCGACAGTAAAGAAATAGATTGCTTCGTTAGATGATAGATTTAGATGCACAAGTATGAGTTACTCTCCTCAAATCGATATTTTGATGATAGAGAACTTGCTGAGTTTCTCTTCGAAATATTCTAAACATACGAAACAAACGAATCGATACTTCGACAACAAAGAAATAGATTGCTTAGTTAGATAATAGATTTAGATGCACAGCTATGTGTTTATGGGTGACCTGACCTAACCTAACTTAGGGAGCCAACTGATCTATTGAGATGTTTACTGTCAACTTTTAATGAAACTTTAGAGAGCAGATAAAGAAAAGCGGTCAGATTTGGCAAATTGCAAAGGAATTGGGTTCCAAATCGATAATGCAATATTTTACAAATTTTTGGTGACTTGCACAAAGTTCTTGGATCTTTTGTGGAAATTAGTGTCTCATTCTTCATATAGTCCTGACCTTGGATTAAGATTAACTCTTAAATATTTCGAATATTACAAACCTCTTTGAATGGTAAAATTTTCACTAATGTTGATACCTCAAATGAAAGTTGTTTTAGTTTTTTTTTGTTAAAAATCACCGAAAGTTATTTGAGCGCGGAATCATGGGGTCGGAAAGATGGCAAAAGTTCATTGCAAAAAATTGAAAATATATGATTGATAAAACTTCATTAATTGTTTGAAAAATTTGAATTTCATTTGACACAACAAAACCCAAAATACTTTCTTGCAAACTTTATTTAGTTTTTTAATTTTTTATAAACAAAAATTTAATTCAACGCTTCTGCTTTTACTTTGACCAACTTTTTAAATAACTTAAAATCAGCGCTGAATTTATGAAACTAGTTCAACACTGTTTGACGCCTCTTACAACACCCCAAAGTGTTGTAAACGCAGGACTGCAGGAAAATGGAAATTACGTTGAGGTCGTTAAAAGCAGCGCCTAATTAGAGGCCGAAAACTGCTGAATATGAAATGCATACAAACACAAATAAACACACGCACACAAATAACAAACACATACAAGTAATATATACACACACACACACAAGTAATACACACACACACACACTTAACAACACGAGCTCACTTAATTTGTACAGCAGCAACTTAAGAAATATTCCAAACAGCAACAGAACCAACGCCAACAAGGACAAAACCACTGAGAACAATGTCCCAACGGTGTTTTTGTTGTTGTTGTAGTAGTCATTGTTGTAGTGGTGTTGCTTGGCTGTTATTGTTGTTAGAAATGCAAATGACTACTTTGCAATTCTTGAAACAGCCAACACCATTTCATTCACCCAACCATCCAACTGGCCCCCGGCTCGACCCCATCACTGCTGCCTCCCCCCTCCACCGCCTGGTCTTCCAACAACAACAACGCGCACTAAACTAAAACGCAAATTTAACTGGCAGGTAGACAAAAACGCTGCACGCCAACAGCGACAACTGGACGAAAGTGGGTAATACAAAGCCTGGATTTTACGACAGCCAGCGTTGCCAGGTGTGTGCGTTTTGTTATCGCTGCGTATCCATCAACGTGGTGTGCGGTCTTTGTCAACACACCGACGACAACGACGACAGCGTCTCAAGCGTTGACGACGGTAATCCGTTGGCGCATAAATTTCTGCAATGCCAAAACCACAACGGCGAGTTGAAGCGCGGAAAAGGCCCCTAGCGCCTCGAGAAATTGTTTGTAAATATTTAGTAAAAAAAAAATGTGCATAAATTATAATTCAACTATGGAAAATTCACATACAAACACATACAGAAATACTCTGGCATACACACACATAGACAGTTATATACATACATATCTAAACATATGTACATATGTAAAGCAAAACTTTTGTCAACTAAAATTAGTTGCGTACGTTGGCACTTCAGTCATTATGAAAATCTCGGGCTGTGCGTGTTCGTTTGTGTGTGTGTGGGTGTGTATTTGTTTACTTTATAGTATATGCTTTCAGTCTTTTAGACTTTAGCTGAACACTTTCCAACCAATTTGTCTTTCTTAATAGTTCAAATTTCAATGTTCAATTTCAATGTTCAGTTTTTGAAACCAATTCTGAAAGTTGTATTCTGTTAAGCAATGAACAACATAAACTTGACATATCACTTTGTGAGTCTAAACGGCTTTCTTGCGTTTAATTAATAATTTAACTAATTCAGCTAATAAAAGATTTAAATATGTCGATATGTGTTTTGTGTTGTTCCAATTTAAAACAACACTGAATTAACAGCTGGAACCAAAGAAAGCTGCTTCCAAAGAAAGCCCAAAGTCACAGATATCAAATGTCAAAAAATCGTAACCTTGACAGAAGTCTTTCTAAACAAATCCAACGCCATCTATTTATGAGAATCGAAATTACTTTCATGCCAACCCAATACTTGTAAATAACAATAAACTATCCAGTGTGAGTTTGAATGGCTTGACAGATCTCTGCTTGAGAATTGCTTGGGAGATTTGATAGTCCATACGACTTTTGATCTTGTAGCATTTTTCTGAGTGAAAACTTGCTTTTTAAAGTGGTGGCCGATGATTGTGGTACCGTTTTGATGCTATTTAGATACCACAAGAAAAGTTCGTAAGGGGAAAATGTTCTTCATTCAATATGTTGAAAGCATGAAAGCTAAATTATTTTGTTTTTAGCAAGTCTGTAATTTTAAGAATTTTTATTGCATTCATTCAGAAGACTGACAGTCATGACTGTGTCGAGGTGTTGTCTAGTAAGTTAAAGGTGGGTCAGAGTGACCCACAGATGACTGTGTCGAAGTGTTGTCCAGTAAGCCGTAAGTGTTGTAGTGCGTCTGGTATTTAAGTTGGGTCGGAGGAACCCACAGATGATTATGTCGAGGTGTTGTCCAGTAAGCCATAAGTTTTTTAGTGCTTCGGGTATTTAAGTTGGGTCAGAGTGACCCACAGATGACTTCGTCGAGGTGTTGTCGAGTAAGCCAAGAGTGTTTTAGTGGTTCGGGTATTAAAGTTGGGTCAGAGTGACCCACAGATGACTGTGTCGAGGTGTTGTCTAGTAAGCCATAAGTCTTTTAGTGCTTCGGGCATTAAAGTTGGGTCAGACCAGCATTCCTGACTATATAAAAACAGTTTTGGGTGGAATGGATTTCATTATTGTATGAAGTTGATATTAATTAATAATCACCTGGAACCGAATTTTCTTTCCAATACTTTGAAGTCAAGTCAAGCCAGTTTCGACACCATAGTTTTCAGGTATTCTTTACTTGGAGCAGCTTTACGAGAAGGTTTTCGTGGGTCCAAATGTTATTTTTGTATGTAATTTTTGTTAATAACTTCTGAGGTTGAAGCCTCTTTCTTTCTCTGATTCTGATTGGTAACGTAAGCCTTTCAAGTCAGATAAAGACAATTTTGTGAATCTAGTGTCCAAGTATTTCTTACTGGGAACAGATCTGACTAAACAGAGTTTTCGTGGGCCCAAAATTGATTGTTGTGTATCCTTTTTTCTTAGTAACCTCTAAGGTCAAAGTTTACTTCCAAGACTCGGAGCGTAATATAATCCATTCCAATTAAGTCAAACCAGTTTGGCAACCCTAGTTTCCAGTTACTTCTTACTGGGAGCAGCCTTGACGAAAAGATTTTCGTGGGCCCAAATGTTATTGTTGTATGTAATTTTTGTTAATTACTTTTGAGGTTGAAGCTTCTTTCTTTCTCTGATTCTGATTGGTAATGTAAACCTTTCAAGTCATACGAAGTCAATTTTGGCGAATCTAGTGTCCAAATATTTCTTACTGAGAACAGATCTGGCTGTAGAGAATTTTCGTGGGCCCGACATTTTTTGTGGTATTTTCTTTTTCCTTAATAACCTCTGTCGAAGTTTGTTTCCAAGATTCTCACTGAGCGTAATGTAATTCATTCAAGTTAAGTTAAGCCAGTTTGGCAACCCTAGTTTTCAGGTATTTCTTGCTGGGAGCAGCTTTGACGAGAAGACTTTCGTGGGTCCAAATTGTATTGTTGTATATAATTTTTGTTAATAACTTTTGAAGTTGAAGCTTCTTTCTTTCTCCGATACTGATTGGACGTAATGTAAGTCTTACAAGTCTTCATGTAATTCTTACTGGGAACAGATTTGACTAAAAGGAGTTTTCGTGGGCTCGATTTTTATCTTTGAATTTCATTTTTGTTAATAACCTCTGAGGTCAAAAATTGCTTCCAAAATGTTTACTGAGCGTTTAGTCAAACCAATTTGGCAGTCCTAGTTTCCAGGTATTTCTTACTGGCGACAGCTTCGACGAAAAGATTTTCGTGCATCCAACTGTTATTGTTATATCGAATTCTTACCTCCGAAGTCGAAGTTTTTTCTTTCCCCGATTCTGATTGGACGTTATGTAAGCCTTTCTAGTCAGGTCAAGTCAATGTTAGCAAACCTAGTTTCCAAGTATTTCTTACTGGGAACAGATCTGACTAAAAAGAGTTTTCGTTGGCGAATTTTTTTCGAGTTTTATTGTTGTTTTTAATTTTTGTTAATAACCTCTAAGGACGAAGTTTGCTTCCAGGACTCTGACTGAGCGTTAAGTCAAACCATTTTCGCAACCCTAAATTCCAGGTATTTCTTACTGGGAGCAGGTTTGACGGGAAGGTTTTCGAGGGTCCAAACGTTATTGTTATATGAAATTTTTGTTAAAAAGGTTGAAGATCCTTTCGCCGATCCTGATTGGACGTAATGTAAGTCTTTGAGAACAGATGAAGACAATTTGGTGAATCTAGTTTTCAAGTATTTCTTATTGGGAACAGATTTGACCAAAGAGAGCTTTTGAGGGCTTGATTTTTATTGTTGAATTTCATTTTTGTTTTTAACCTCTCAGGTCGAAGTTCAATTCAAGTCAATTCAAACCAATTTGGCAACCCTAGTTTCCAGGTATTTTTTACTAGAAGCAGCTTTGACGATATATATATTTTGTTAATAACTTTTGAGGTCGAAGTTTGAGTCTCCAATCCGGATTGAACGTAACGTAAGCTATTCTAGTCAGACCAAGTTTCCTAGTTTCCAAGTATTTCTTAGGGGCCCGAAATTTATTCTAGTATTTAATTTTCTAAATATTCTCTGAGAACAAAATTTGTTTCCAAGACTCTGACTGGGCGTAATGATGCCCTTTTAAATTCCAATTAAATATCTGTGTTCAGACTTCAATTTCTTCTTCTTCTTCTTCTTATTGTTGTAATTCCATTTTCGATGTCATACAAAATTTACAAAATTAATATGGTTCACATATTTATGTTCTAAGGTCATGAAATCGTTAAAAAAACACTTTGCATAGTTCAAAGCGTTGATAAAAATTAATTTAATATTACAAAACTGAACTTTAAGCATTTGATGTCATTACATGAACATTATTTGTAAAAGTCAAATGAAATTTCTGATAACACTAATCAACTGCGTTTCGTGTTCAGCGATAATAAACGAAATCGTGTTGAAATGCTAAACTCTAAATTATTATAATAATTTTTGTATATGAAAAACACTTGAATTAAATATAACAAAATGTCGAACATAACCACAAATACTGCTAACAATTTATGTGGCTTTGTCATGCAATCAGGAGAGCTTCCGCCCAGTGAGACAAATTGTGATATTAGAAGAAACGCGAGCGAGAACAGTTCGCAGAGACGCAGGTCAGCGTTCAGAATGTGGTCGAGTATTTCATAGTTGTTTTTTTTTGTGTGGTTCTTGCTTTTGTCAAAAGTGTCATTACAAATGTCATAAAACACATGTCATCATATAGCAACAACAACGGCAGCAGAGATATTAAAACCGTTGAAGTCGAAGGCGACTCGAATTGCTGTCGAAAGCAAAATCAAATGCGTACTGCGACACAAGTGAGACATTAAAACGATCGGCGCGCCGGCTGGCCGCATCGGTGGCAGCAATCAAGCGATTGCACGCGCTGCGGTCGTTGCAACGCAAATGCGACACATATACGACGAAAATCGAACCTACTCATTGCAATTCGAGTGTTAGTGTGTGTAACTTTGTGTCTGTGTATTTGTGTGTGTCTGTGTGATCAATTGAGCAATCGCTGTGGTAAATGTTGGACGCTGTGGTGGACAGCAGCGTGCGCTGTTGTCGGCGCTCGTTGTTGTTGTTGTTGTTGGTCAGCATGTGGCCCATCATGCTGGCAGCAGCATAATTACCTACAAGCAACAACAACAATAAGAACATCAACAAGCAACTAGCGCGCAGTAAAAACAAAGGCGACAACTGCCTGGAAAAAAGCGTCAATCGGGCGCAAACAACAGCAGCGCAATTTTCACTGAAATCGGCATAAAAAGGATAACAATAACAACAAAAACAACAACAACAACAGTTAAACAGCTAACGCCAATATCCATGAATGGTTTCCGCATTACGGGCTATCCAGCTGCAGCGGCCGGATCGAATGCCAGCAGCGCATCGCCGACCAGCACATCGATGACATCGACAGCGACCAGCAATAGCAACGTTGTCGCCAACAACAACATCGCCACCACGCCAACAACACAAGCGAGAATCATGCACAGCGGCGCCAATAAAATCAACAACGATGCCTATGCGAAACATTTTAATTCACTGCGTACGCCGAATGGCAGCTTGGCAAACCAACAACAACAACAACAACAACAGCAGCAGCAGCTGCAACTACAACTACAGCAGCAGCAGCAACGTGCACGCGAACGCGAACTGGATTTGCACATTGGCGACTATGCGCCGCCGACGCAATTCACTGCGGCAGCGCCGGCCAACAGCAATGCGCCCATTGCGCTGAAAGGCAACAATCCGTTTCTGAACAGCCCCTCGCCCACCGACAGTGCGCCCTGTCTGGCGTTCGAGTTGCCCGAGTACGCGGAACCGCAACGTTTTCGCGCGCACAAACAGCAACGGCCGCACAGCATTGCTGGTGTGGTTGGTGCAACAACAACAGCAACACCAACAACAACAACTCCGGCAACAACAGCAACAGCAGCAACGACCGCACTTACAACGAACAATGACTACGGCACAATGCGGCGCGCACCGAAGGCAATGCCGTCGTGTTTTGTCGATTACAATGTACAACAACAACAACAACAACAACAAAAGCAGCAGCAATTACAGCTGCAGCAGGAACAACAATTGCGCCAGCAGCAAATGCTACTACAGCAACAACAACAGCGCCTGTTGCTGTTATCGCGACAGCAACAACAACTGCGCAATGCTGTCAGCGCGTGCATTGTTTCAGGTACAGCAACAGCAACAACAGCAGCCACCGCTTCGCCCTCCTCCTCGTCGACGTGTTCCTCGTCCTCGTCGTCCGCCACAGCGGCGGCCACAGTCACAGCCACACCAGCAGCAGCAGCCTCGTCAGCAGCGACAACGAATTCCCCGGCAACAACGACACCGAACAGCGCCGTTGCTGCCGCGCCCCACACCTCCCACGCCAATGCGCTCTACGCCGTCGACAAGGAGGCGCTGTACGCAGCGCTCTTTCAACAGTATCGCGCCAGCCCCACACGCGCCTCAGCACCGACAGCAACAACGCCAACAACGGCAACCTCTGCCGTCGTCGTCGCCGCCGCCGTCGCCACCTCACCGGCCGCCTATTGTCCGCCGGTGCCGTTGCATCGCAATCAAATGCAATCACCACTAATGCAACAACAACAAAAGCAACAGGAACTAACGCCACAGCAACAACAACAACAGCAACAGCAACGCTTGTCCGCACAGACGCTGCTGCAGCAGCCCACAGTGCCGCGTCGTTCGCACAGCACGCCGCGACCCACAGCGCAACAACAACAACCACAACAACCGCAATGCCAACAACCAACCCCACTGTGCGCCGGAACTGCGCCAGCTGGCATTTTGTCGCTAAACGGCAGCAATGCGGGCACGCCGCGTCCGCGCAGTCTGGATCGCTTCAATGGCACCGCCAGCGATGCCTCCAAGACGGGCCTCTACCAGCCGCCGCCCATACCGTTGCGCAAATTTCCGCGCGGCGTTGCAAACAACGCGCGTCAGACTGCCAGTCCGCAGCCGGACGCCAGCGGAACGCCCAAATTCAGCGGCAAGAAAAGCACCAGCAACGACAACATACGCAACGGTCTCGCTGCGCCGAACGCCGACAATGCAACGACACCGACCAGCAGCTGCGGCGGCTATGCGGTACCGAGCGGCATACGTCACTCGATAACCTTTCATGGACGCAGTCAAATTGAGAACGGCCACGGCGATGCCAGTGAGTCGAACGCAGCGAATGCGGGCACCTGGCACAAGAGCGAACGGCCGCTGTCGTACGCCTTCGGCAGCGTACCCGATCAGACCTATCTCGAGAATCAGTTGCGCGCCTATTCGGAGCAGCTGCGCACCATAACGGAGAGTGTACGTAAGTATTCGGAGCAGGCGAAACTGCTGTCCGAGCTGAAGCGTCAGCAGCATCTGACCAAGCAGCAGCAGCAGCTGGGCGGCGGCGCACAGCCGAGCACGCCCACTGGCAGTGGCGCACAGAACGCACTGCACGTGCCCATGTCGCAGTCGGCAAATAGCTTTTCCTCGAACATGATATCGCCTGAAATTGTAAGCAAATCCTTGGCCTCGTTGTCGGCGGCCAGCAACGAGGCGCACACGCCATCGCATCAGCTGCGACTCTTTCTCGACAACATACGCAGCACCATGCGCAGCGAGTATCAGCAAAACATACCCGAAGAGATGCTCAAACCCATTACCGAGTCCAAGTCGCCCACAATGCCGCAACAACAGACGCCGCAAGCGACACCAGTTCAGCCGGTGCCGCAAGCAACGCACACATTGCCCTTCAAGCGCCCTAACATGGATGATCTGCCCACGGCCAATGCTGCGTGCAAGACGCGCGACTCCGAGCTGCCCACACCCTCCGATCAGCTGCGACTCTTTCTCGATGCCATACGCTCCAACAAGATACCCGAAACGGACGAGAAACCCAAGTTGGTCAACTCGCAAACGCTGGACTCGTTCATTTCGAAGCCACTTCAAATGCCCGATGTGACTTCGGGCACACCGGGTGGCGGCGGCCCACCAGCAACCAATGGTGGTGCTGCCGGCATGCCACCTCCATCCCGACGTCGACCCAAGAGCGCCATAGCCCCATCGAAGCTGGACAGTCGCGAGCACTCAATGATCACATCGGAGAGCTTCCATCAGATCTCCGACAATTTGCGTCTCATGAGCGAAGACCTCAAGTCGCTCAGTCCCAGCAAAGTGGTAAACAGTGCCAGTAGCGGCAATCTGAAAGCGGCCGCCAACTGTCACTCGCTCACCACCGAACTGCGCGTCATCACCACCTCGCCGCTCAGTACATCGCCCACCAGCCTCAGCTATGTTGGCGGCAAGTCGAATTTTGCCGCCAGCCAAACGTCGCTGGCGCCCAGTTTGGCCAGCAGTCACAGCACGCACTCGCCCTCGACGCAATCACAGTCGCAATCGCAGTCGACCAGCGCCACCACAACACCATCGACTGCGCCGCTAATGACCGATTTCAATGAGATACTCGACAGCTTTCAGCAAATGGCCGACAAGTACAAATCCAAAGGTTCCTACGACTACTTGCGCAAGTGTTCCGAAGCGTTGCGTCAACATTCGCAACAATTAAAACTACAGCAGCAACAACAACAGCAGCAGCAGCAACACCAACAACAACATCAGCAACAGTTGAATAATGGCTTCATGAGCGATGACAGCAGCTCGTGTAGCACCACGCCCGGCAGCATTCGCGAAGCGGTGCAAAATCTGCTGCTGCAGCCGCGTAACGGCTTTCAAATACTCGACGACCGTATGCGACTCTTCATTGACATCATCGACAGTCAGGATCGATTGAGTCAGGTAGGTGACAGCACAGTGACACCGCACAAATTGAAAGGGTCGCACGGGGTGTGCTGGTGATGCCCATTGAGGGCATTTCCTCGTGAGATGCCTCGATCCTTTGCACAATTCTTAAATATATTAGAACAATTTTTAATACCTTTCTTGTGCCATTTAAGGAGATCCCTCGATCCCAGAATGAAGTCAAGCGGTTCGAAAAGATTCTACTAAAACCTAACCCAAAAAAATCTTCAACAATTTGACAGATATTAGAACAATTTCTCACATCCTTTTTCTGTAGCCGTTACCGACGCCACTGGCCACTGACAGCGATTATTTGTCTTGCAATTGTTGCCACACTGGCACATTATTACATGAACACTCGGTTGTGTTGAGTTTGTGGGTAATTGTACAGTTGTGCACAACAATGAGTTGCCTCGTAATCGCTTCATAATGACTCATTCTTCTATGGCACGAGAGGGTTCCGTGTACTAAAAGGGAGATTTTGAATAAAATACATCGAAGAAATAAATCATTAAATCGATAAATAACTAATTTCCTATCAATGCATTAAAATCTCACTCACTCAAATAAATTTGATTATATCTTGGCGAAAATAAATGTTTACAAACTAAACGTTTCCATATCGCCAACATGTAGGGTTCTCATTGTTTTCCAGGATACGTTTTAGATCATCGACTTCATGGGTTTCAAATGCTTTCTTTGTATAAAAACAGTGTGCTGGGTTGAACGCAAGACCAGATTTGAACTCGGGGATCCAAGGCTGCACCTTTGGAGATATTTCAAGCCAATAAGATGCAGGGTCCATCAATCAATGAATCCTTATTCACTGTGAAAATCGTTGGCTTAAATAAGAAATAAAGAGAGCCTTGATAGCATAGCTTGAGTGCACTAGCCTAACATCCCAGGGGTCGTGGGTTCGACTCCTACCTGGTGCATGGTCCCGCATTCTTCTGACTTTTCCAATTTTTTCTGTTCTCTAAATATTCTCTAACCCAGCAACATACCCCAGTTCAAAACTTCCAACCCTCAGATGATCCTTTCCCACTCATTCCCACGCAATATTACGCGCAATCATGCGCTGTGCGGCTGTAAAAAGCAAAAATCTACAGCCACACGGTGCACCAGCGACGCCTGTAAGGGGAAGCGGGCATTAGCGAAAAGCAGCGTACCAAACCAATCTTAGCAAAGTCCCCATCCTGCTGTTCCTTTTTTACACAACAGATGGCGTTTTGAGCGGTAGCTCACAACATCGGAGGCGTCGTTCCTAACCGACGGTAGATGGCAGCCCCATCACTTAGGACTACCTGCCACAGGCCAATCACCTACACTGGCAGAAAAACACAACCGATTAACGTAACCGGCACAAGGTAATGTAATGCCTTGTGTAGGTCCTATACTATCGAGAGGAGTAAACAAGGAAAAAAATTAGAGCCTATCAGTCAGCAAGGTTCTAAACTCAGAGCTCTTGCAAAGTGCTTTGATAGTACTGTGAAAATAATTGCACTAAGCCATTAAGCCAATCACTCAGCAGCGCTCAAAGTAGCTCCATGGGTTCTCTTAAATTCTTCCATGAAAATCGTTGTCTTAAGTAAGAGTGTACGAATCAGCAAGGTTACATACTCAGAGTACTTGAACACTGGTATCCCACAGCTTCGATTGTGCCTTGGAGTTATTATTTTTTAGGTCACGGGATCCATCCCGTACTCAATGTAGATGTTGACCATTTGGTTTCTGCTTTGAAATTAAATTATAAGTTAGATCACACAATCTATCACTTAGCAAGGACCTGCATTCAAGGAGATACTGCCATTCCAACTACTCGGACTCTGGGTTTACCGTTCAAGAAAAGTTCCACCTAATGAGATATAGAAGCCTGGGTTTGACTGCTTTGGTTATGGTATGGAAATCGTTGGATCATTCAATCAGCAAGTGACTAGACTCAACGAAATAAGGGGCTTGGATAATTGTACCAAGTCAGGGTCTATACCACAGCAAGGATATACAAAGAATTATGGGTGGCCGACTGCAACTGATTGAGTAAAGTTTCAAACCGTACCGAAAAAATAGTGGGTCTAGATCATAGGGTTTATCACTCAGCACGTATTCGTGCTTTACAAAACAGAGAAACTCCGTTTCGGATTACTCGAACACGGGGCTTATTGCTCAAAAAGAATCTATACTCAATGAAATATGGAACCCAAAGTCTGACTGTTTGGGTTATACTATGAAAATTGTTGTCTTAGGTTAAAGTGCATCAGTCAGAAACGGTCTGCGTTTGACAAAATTTTTGAGCTCAGGGTTTTTGGATGCTTTGTAGTATTACGGCAATAGTTGGTATAGGTCACAGGATTAGTCACTCAAAAAGGATGAAGATGCAAGGAAAGTAAAGTTAGTTGTAGAATAAGATAATAGAGTCCATCTCTCCGCAAGTCATTGAAACTGGGACTGCTTGAACCATACTATGAGATTACACAATTATCTTAGGAAGATCACAGCAATGTGATGTATGTCACTCAGCAAGCATACTTTTTCAACGAGGTATAGACGCTGGGTTCTGAATACCGGTACTCAAGGCAAAGGGCTACTTCGGACATCTGCATAGAATTCGATATGGCACCTAATTTTTTGAATCATACCATGAAAATACATCTCTATACTCAAGAAAATTGGGCACTGTATTCGTAGTTGTTTTTAGGGTTTAGCACTTAGCAAGAGTTCACACCAAACGTGTTATAGCTCAAGGAGTTTGGGCACTGTGGCCTGTCTGCAACGATCGTACTATGAAAGTAGTTGTTCTATCATTTAAAACTAATTTATACCTAACGCCAAGTCAATGGTCCTACATCACAGGTTGTATGCTTTTCAAAGGATTCCCATTTTTTAAAACATAGATTATATAATTGAATAGAGTCGTCAAGAGATTTCGGGCTCGGACAGGAGAGATTAGATTGGAGAAGTATTAAAAAAAATACCTAAAATTATACATTTCTGGTGCCGAAAACCCCAGGTCCTATTGTGCCACCGAATCCCACCATTCACTCTTCAAGACTACAACTGGGTTTTGAGTCAATAAAAAAAATGTATTCTTGTGCTGTGTTATCTCTGACTTGGCAACAGTGTTAGCAACATTGTTGGCTGAGTTGGGAAAGCCACGCCCCTTGTGAAATCCCAATCCAATTATAAAGAAACATTTTCTCTATCCGTTCATCGTTCCTGTTCTCATACCCAGTTAGCAAACATCCCATTTATGCCGCTTTGAACAATTGCCAACAGTTGGCAAGGCTACTTTATCTAATGTTGTTGTTGTTGCGCATATTTAATCGAAAATTTAGACTTGATTAGCATCAATCATTTAAATAACATTGTCGCCCACCTGACTCGCTCCAAGCAGCCACCACACCAACTGCTGCACTCACACTCACACACATCGAGACATACCGAGACACACTCGGGCTCACGTTTGCGATGTCGCGTTTATATGAATCCGTGTATGTGTGTGTGCGCATCATATGTGTGGCTTTAAATAAAGTGAGTCGTGGGTTGGCGGTGGGGGTAATGAACATGTTACCTTATCATTAAAGTCATTTAAGCCCGACGGCAATTTTCATGTGGCTGCCACTGGAGTGCGGCGCGGTGGGGGTGTGCAGCTGCTGCGCGTCGTCGTAGAAGGCGGATAGCTGGCAAGAGGCTTAAATGTTGATTGGGTTGTTTTTAGTAGCGGTGGTGATAAAGTGTGGAGAAAGGGAGGGCGGCGTAGCTGAAACGAAATGAGCTTGAAATATGCTGGCGACAGGTGTGAGAAAAACATTGCTTGAACGACAGTCCACAAGGGGTTAAAGACTTGACGAGACAAGCGGAAGTACCACACACACACAGGCAAAGAGATGGAACTGTTACCGTATTAGGTGTGACGTAGGCTTAACGCCTTAAACAAATTGTCGGTGATTTGTTTCGCCAACTGACGGTGTTCGGAGCTTAGTGGCAAGCAACCATTCGCGGCTCTGTTTGCCGCTTGTTTCAGTCTCTGCATGTTGTTGTTGTTATTGTTGGTTGTCATATTTTGGAGCATTTGCGGTTCATAACGGTGTCTCCGTTGCGTTGCGGTGACAGCCAGCGACATGTCTGCGACGGCTGTCGAAATATGACAGAAATGCGGGTAGACGCTGTTGCGCCTAGTTGGCTGCAACACATTTCATTAGTTTCGATTTGATTTCGGTGCGAAATTTGCCGAAAATTGACTTTGCGGTTTGTAATGCTTGATTAATTACAAAACGGATTTATTGATTGTGGGCGCCGTGTGGCAATTTGCAATATTCAATATGGTCGAGAATGAGTTGAGGTGAGGTGGAGGGAAATGAGTGGATGACAATGTTGAGCAGAGTGAAGGTGATTGACCTGTTGTGCAGAAGAGTTCTTGTTTTCTCTTTAGTCTTTGTTTTCGTTATTCTAATCTAGTCTTAGTTTTAGTCTTAGTCTTAGTCCTAGTCCTAGTCCTAGTCCTAGTCTTAGTCTTAGTCTTAGTCTTAGTCTTAGTCTTAGTCTTAGACCTAGTCCTAGTCCTAGTCCTAGTCTTAGTCTTAGTCTTAGTCTTAGTCTTAGTCTTAGTCTTAGTCTTAGTCTTAGTCTTAGTCTTAGTCTTAGTCTTAGTCTTAGTCTTAGTCTTAGTCTTAGTCTTAGTCTTAGTCTTAGTCTTAGTCTTAGTCTTCGTCTTAGTCTTAGTCTTAGTCTTAGTCTTAGTCTTAGTCTTAGTCTTAGTCTTAGTCTTAGTCTTAGTCTTAGTTTTAGTCTCAGCTTTAGTCTTAGTTTTAGTCTTAGTCTTAGTTTTAGTCTTAGTCTTAGTCTTAGTCTTAGTCTTAGTCTTAGTCTTAGTCTTAGTCTTAGTCTTAGTTTTAGTCTTAGTCTTAGTCTTAGTCTTAGTCTTAGTCTTAGTCTTAGTCTTAGTCTTAGTCTTAGTCTTAGTCTTAGTCTTAGTCTTAGTCTTAGTCTTAGTCTTAGTCTTAGTCTTAGTCTTAGTCTTAGTCCTAGTCCTAGTCTTAGTCTTAGTCTTAGTCTTAGTCTTAGTCTTAGTCTTAGTCTTAGTCTTAGTCTTAGTCTTAGTCTTAGTCTTAGTCTTAGTCTTAGTCTTAGTCTTAGTCTTAGTCTTAGTCTTAGTCTTAGTCTTAGTCTTAGTCTTAGTCTTAGTCTTAGTCTTAGTCTTAGTCTTAGTCTTAGTCTTAGTCTTAGTCTTAGTCTTAGTCTTAGTCTTAGTCTTAGTCTTAGTCTTAGTCTTAGTCTTAGTCTTAGTCTTAGTCTTAGTCTTAGTCTTAGTCTTAGTCTTAGTCTTAGTCTTAGTCTTAGTCTTAGTTTTAGTCTTACTGTTACTCTAACACTGCCATTCATTCTAAAATATATCAGAAAAATTCTAACCATTCTGACCAATTCTGCATTTGTCACCGCCTCAAGGCGTACAATTTAAATTTAATGTTCAATTTAATGTGCAGCCACTTGTGGCTTAAACGTTGAGAGCAAAATTCATTTCATTCGCCACTCGGCCGCCGTTCAAGACTCAAATCTAAGCCATCAACAGCAGCTGCGAAATCTCCAAAACACCCGAAACATTAACCGAAATCCGCCCATAGCCGCAACATACCACGAGCAGATTTTTGTAATTAATCAAGCTGCCGCACTCCCACGCACCGTTAAATGCGCTTCAAGAATTACCGCTACCTGATAGCACAAGTCCTTTGTTTGTCGAAAACAACCACAACAACAACAACAACGTTGGTAGTGTTACAACAACAATGGCCGCTTTACCAAATTGGTAGCTACCTGTGGCGGCCAATGGCGCTGCAGTGTGGTCTTAATCATGATTAATTGTTGGCAATTAATAACAACTACAACAACAATAGCAACTACTGTAGCAGTATAACTGTACCACTACAATTACATCGTCAAAGTGGCAGCGGCCACACGACATTTTTGGCCTGAAGCTGTGCCTTTTCTGGCTGCGAATGGCGGCCGTTGTCATAGTTTCTCTCTTGGCTGGTTGTTGTTGTTCTTGCAGCTGCATTGAAATCACCGCTGAACGCCGACATCGACGCCATTTTCAATTTGTTGACAAATATGGCGTCGCTCTCGACGAGTGCAGTGGTGGGTTATACGTGTTAAGTTATATTCACTTTTGTGCCAGGAACTTTTTGAGAAATTGTAAAATTTTGTAATTTGGTGGTTAAGTTTGGAGTGGTGTGGATTATTTGGGAAATATTTTGAGCAGTTAGTGGGAGGAAAATTTTTTCCTTTATTTCATGAAGCATCAGGGAAGAGTAAACTAAGTCCAGTGATAATAATTGTGATGTGTTCATATCTAATAAGATTTTGTTAAAAATTATTAAACAATTTTTTATAACTTTTTTAAAATGTAAAATATTTTAATTGAATTTCTTTCTTTTCAGGTATGTTTTAACTAACAGATATAAAGCTGTATGTAAGTTACAAATTATTATAGAAAACATTTTACTGCCAAATCTTCTGAAAACTTTGACAGAAAAAAAGAAGCAGTTTTCTGTTTCGTATAAGAAAACTGATTTTAAAGTATTTTCAGATTAATTGATTAGATCAAAGCTTTTGGTGAAACTGTTTGAAAACAATGATATTTATTTTGTTTTATTGGTCACAACCAATAATTCATTTCAAACCCCCCACACAACTTCGGCCTCGTATACCCAACGAATCATGAACATCATTTAATATTTAACCTCATTTGCCCTTTGACAACAGTTGCATTTGTACTTCAATTCACATTGTGCAAATGTATTAATTAATCTGATGTACATTGCAACAACCTTTTGCGCCTAAAAGCAGACTATTCCCCAGCGTATACAAAGGCACTGCACATGAAATTTGCACACTGTCAATTTTATTCGAAACATTACCTTGGTGCATGTCAGCGAACATTTTAAAAATTGATGTCTTTTATTACAAGCATTGACAGTTGTTGGCAGCGTTGTTGTAGCATATTTACAGTAATTATGCACATTGTAAATTCGCAATTGTGGTTAACACATTTACGCAATTAACTGCGGTGGCACACAATAAAAATAACCACGACTCGGTTTTTTGACGATCAAACGCTCGCTAGCAGCCTCAGGAACCAATTGCAGCAGCCAATGAGCCTGAAAATATGCAGCATTAATTTTCATTTCAAAATTGTTGCATATGTGAGCACGCAACAAGCGCTGTGTGTAACACACACACACGCAGACACATTGAGGCGCCTCTACGCATGGACATAATTTATGCTTGTGCATACCTTCAGGCGCATACGCCATTTTAATTTAATGAACACAACGTGCTATGCACTGTTGCGCTTTTGTCAGCGAGCAGCTGCAAACGCTTCGGGGTTAAACCGTTGCAGCTGTACAGCGGCCTGAACGGACGAGTGAACGCGTGGACATGCGGGCGTGACAGCGACAGCCGGCCATTTTATATGAATTTGAAGTATTAGTGCCGACACGAATGTACGAATGGACATTGAATGCACAAATCAAATGAAGTAAAATGAAATAAAATGTAACGAAATTGAATTGAATGAACTGCACTGCAAACTGATATTTTACTGTTCGACATGTTGCATGCGTAATGCGCCTAAATGTAGGCTTTGGCCTGCTACGAATTGGCAATTAATTTGAGCATCAACTAGTTATTTGGCAACGCTGCATGTATTTAGATGGCAATTTTAATGGTCTAATTTGTTGGCTTTGCATTTAAATGCAAATGGCAATGAATGTGCGCCTAAAAGTGTGCAACATAATTGTGTTGTATGGGTGTTGAAGGTTGTTTAGTTGATGGGAAAATACTAAAACACTGAATTGTTGTAAGGAATTTGTGGTTAGTGATGTTTTTGTTGAATGGGATTTGGATTTTCGAAATTCAATGGTTAAAGTGGAGAAATATTTAATAATTATCCGGAAATCATAAATCCAAAAGAAATTGAAAAGCTAAATATTCCAAAAAATAAATTTAATAAAAATGAAAACTAAAATAAATTCAAAAATATAAAATTTAAAAAACATTGATACAGTATTGCCTTCATTTAGGCGATTTATATTTCCATTTTTAAAATGGTAAAAGAAGAAAAATATCTAAAATAATTCATTAAAAAACTCGAAATAATAAGTTTCAAAAAATATTTACAGAGTATTGCCTACTTTTAGGCGGTTTACATTTTGATATTTAAAATTTAGTAGTAAAAGAAAAAATCTAATAATTAGCATGAAATCAGACACATTCAAAAGAGTTAAAAATTTTTTGAAATTAAAATATAAAATGTTGCAAATAATTGACAGAGTGCGAGTGACAGCGCGCAACTAGTTTCATCGACTAGATTCTTGTTGCACGCCACGCAGGTTAACAGCTACAAAATTTGCCAAAGCGTACACAATATTGCCGCGCTTCATTACGTTCATTAAATTTACGCGTAATTATAAAAGCAAAGACACACACACAAACACAAACACACATGCATGTGTGCGACATAAATTGCAAATGCCGTCATGCATTCGCACGCAGACGTTGTCACTTGAAATGCTGCGCGCCTAGAAGCCTGCAAAAGAGTTCAATAATTTCAAAATGAATCACTGGCAAAGATGTAGTAAGCGCATAAAAATGCATTGACTCGCATGAACGCTTCGATGCCTTGCGCCGTGCTGACTTGCATTAATTATGGAACGGAACGGCGTGGCAAGTGAAGTCAGTTGCACCGCAAAACGCGATTTGTCTGCATTCGAATGTGAATTTTAATTGCGCGCTCACGTCAATTACTTACGGCCACGCGCCGCGCGCCGCACGCTTTTCAAACTTTTGCCTCGGCTTTATCGATATTTCTAAAGTCAGCTGCATTTGTGTGCGCTCGTCGAAACCATATTGAAATCCAATTTTGCTGCATTTGTGCGCGCGTGTGTGTGTGTGTGTGAGTGTAAATGGGTGAATATTTCTCCTTCTCCAAAGTGCATTAATGAGTATCAACAACAAGTGGCAGCAAATACACTCAACGCATATTTATGATTACCGAAGCTGCCAGTCGAGCTGCATTACGGCCAAAGAGGGAGAGGGAGAAGGAAGTACGCACTCAAGCACGTTTGATTTTATATGAATGAATATATCTCTTTGTGATCAAATAAAGAAAGTAGATGGAGCAGGCAGATAGCCCAATAAATTTAATTGTAAAATTTACTCAGCAAATTCAAAATTGTTAGGTTCATTTTATTGATCCGATTTATTTCAAATGTGGACAGTTTTGTTCCATAGTCTGTTGTCATTTTGAACGTAAAACCATTGTGTCTCTCTTATAGAAACCCCCGTCCCTGTTGATAAAACACTGAAATAGTAGCTTTTTAAAAGCGTTTTTTGATTGCATGAAGTTGAAGGTTTTATTTAACCGACAATCGATTCTCACAAACTTTTCTTGAGGCAAATCTTTCTACAGCAAAATCAATCGGTTTAGACAGGAGCCGGTGGTAAAGGCTTGGTGTCAGATTCTGACTTGAAGGTGGATGCATAAGACAGGGGCGTAGCCAGAACTTGGTCATGGGGGGGGTTTAAAAAAATTTTTTTTGCCAGTTTAGTATTACATGTTTTTTAAAGTAAAGTGCACTTTCCAACTAGGGCATTTTGTTGTGGCATATGTGACTTAATGCATTAAAAATTAAATTTGTTCCCTGATTTTTAGTAAAAATTTCATGAAATTTGGTGGACTGAAAGCGAAGTTATTGCATCTGAAGTGGAAGTATGTTTGTGTCATCGTACAAAAATGTGCATCGAACAAAGATCTAATATTAACTATTGTTTTAAAACTGTTTAAACTTTAACCGAAGCATATTTGGCTATCGAAGGATGCCATCCCATCTATTGACACTTGTTTTGACTATTTTTTTGTTTACTAAAAGTCGAATTTTAACCATCAACCACTCCTCGTTTTCACATGATGTGGCACCGTGCGAATTTCACCTTATCAAAGAATGCATTTGCCGATGAAAAAAGCGTTTTCAGAACGTAGAAGGCTTGTACCGACATCCTGAAGGACATTCCGGTCGACGAACTAAACTACTCTTTAGACATGTTTTTAGAACATGCAAATCGCTGTATTAAGCCTAAACGTGACTATTAAAAAAACAAATTAGTTTCGGTAAAAAAAGGGTTTTGTTAATATTCTTTTAAATATTTAAAGATGAAAAGACCTTTTTGCTAATGTGGGAACGTACGATGCATAGTGATTGAAAATGTTGACAAATTATAGGCTATGGGGGGGGTTCTGACACCCTAAACCCCTCCCTTGGCTACGCCCCTGGCATAAGAACCTTTCAACTAAGCTTTCCCCTCCTCCTGGCCAAAGCTGACCGCTTCTGCGGAATTCAAATCCCATTTGCTGTTGTTTGCATCAAAGTGAATGCTTCATATGGCATAGTTAGAATGATTCCATTTAAGTCAAGTCAAATATGTACCGTTTTAATTCGATAACTTGTTGCCATTTTGTAAGTGGAACACAGTTTGTCTACTATTGACCAAAGCTGAGCAATTGCATCCTTCAGGAGGTCCAATTGTCGACAGCACAAGTTCGAATTAAGAATTTGACCATAAAGGTGATTCTCTGCCAATCCCACCAAACACACAGCAAAACTTTTCTTCCTGACGGTCAATCCTGGCTTGGCCACCAGCTTCGGCTCACCGCAATTCAAACAAGACCGTTTTCACTTCACTTTGTCATAAGTGATAAACTTTTCATCTCCGGACACCATCCACTTCAGAAATGAGTCGATTTTGTTGCAAATTCAGCAGCGATTTGCAGCTGGAAATTCGTTCCATGAGGTTTTTGCGTTAACTCATGTGATACCCATACATCGAGCTTCCTCTTGTATTCAGCTTTATTTAAGTGGTTCTAAATGGGGTTTCAAGCTTCTTTTTGTATCCAATAACATTTATGTAATTCCAAATAATTTTTATGTTCAATGTTTAGTTCTTGGGCAATCAATTTTTTCATGACTTTCATGATTTCATATACATTTCTGACTCGAATTGGCCTTCCAGAGCGTCGTGCATTTTTTACTTAAAAATTACCGAAATGGAAGCCACGAAACCGAACGGAATTATTTGATTGGCTGTTACAGTATCCCAACCTTAAAACTATTAGAAATTTCAGCCATTTGGTTCTTCTATTGAACAAAAACTGTAAACTATGACGTATTTTCTCTATGCTGGTGTCCATCTTTGATACGCGTTCAACCAAAACCAGGTCAAACGATTATGAAACTGTTTAAGAAGTTTTTTTAGTACGAAATCTCTTCTTAATAATGCCATCTTGCGCAATCTTATGGCAATTATACAACGCAAGATACAGATTACTAAAGCCATCTATTGGAAAAGTTATGGAAATTATTATTGCTTGATCAATCAAATTGACTGATATATTTGTTCAGTACAAGATTGTATCGTCCATCTGATGTATAGTATGATAGGTAGACATATATTGAAAATAATGGAAATTTTTTACTTTTTGATCAATCAAACTGTCTGAAAAGTTGTTTTAGTACGAAATTGTATCTTCCTTAAGCGATCTGGCATAACTTTAATGCATTTATACAACGGCAGATACAGATAACTTAAGCCATCTATTGGAAAATAATAGAGATTTGTATTTGTTGATCAATCAAATTGTCTGATATCTTTGTTAGTGAAGAATCGTATGTTTCTAATGCCATCT
This sequence comes from Melieria picta, assembly GCA_964056695.1. Classification (NCBI taxonomy): domain Eukaryota; kingdom Metazoa; phylum Arthropoda; class Insecta; order Diptera; family Ulidiidae; genus Melieria; species Melieria picta. The sequence continues at coordinate 84,714,167 of OZ057398.1, read as the reverse complement.
GAGGCAACTCGATTGGATTTTTACAACGCGAGATATAGATTACTAAAGCCATCTATTGGAAAATAATGGAAATTTTTACTTTTTGATCAATCAAATTGTCTGATAAATTTCTTAAGTACAAATTTGTATGTTACTAATGCCATCTGGTGTATGCAAGATACTGATTACTAAAGCTGGACATCTATTGGAAAATATTGGAGATTTTTACTCTTTGATCAATCAAATTGTCTGAAAATTTGTTTTAGTACGAAATCTTACCCTTCTAAAGCCATCTGTCGTAATCTGATTGCACTTATGTTACTTGAAATACAGATTTTTAAATCCATATATTAAAAAAGTAATGGAAATTTTTACGTATTGATCAATCAAACTGTCTGAAAAGTTGTTTTAGTACGAAATCTTGTTTCACTAACGCCATCAGGTTCAACTCGATTGCTCCTATACAGTGCCAATTACAGATTACTAAAGCCATTTATTGAAAAATAATAGAAATTTTCATTTGCTGATCAATCAAGCTGTCTGAGAAATTTCGTTAGTAGGAAATTTTATCTTTCGAATGCCATTTAGCTTTAGTCCATCACATTTTTATAACGCGAGACACAGACTGAAACTATCTATTGGATAATGGACAATAATGGATTTAGTTTCATTACACCCTTAAGGTATAAATTTTTAAATATCTGCCTGTTTGATCGTAGCATACTTTCAGGCGAACTTTAAGTCTCTCAACTGGCCGCAGTTATATTCATTTGCTAATTAGACTCCAGCATTGCTCTACGCATTGCAGACTTATCGCATATAGCACTCATACATTTACATAAACGCATAAACACATACACATTGCATATACATATACACATATGTACATACAAGTACGTTGCTTTCATATTTTTGCGCGCACTCACACATACATACATACAATTGAAAGCGTATGCCGCGCAGCAGCCGCCATCAATGCATATCCGACACATATTGCCGCGCACTTCATGCGGCTGCTCTGTGTCCATGCAAAGTAGCGCATGTGTGTGTGTGTGTGTATGGCTGTGCGCTTTTATATGCATGTGTGTGTGTGTTCGTTGCAAAATCAGGTATTTTCACTTCCGGCAACATTCAATACTTGCATATTGCTTTGCTTTGTGCGCTGCCAAGTAATGGCGAACGCAGAAAGCGAGTGCAACAGTCTGCCGTCGTATGTGTGTGTGTGTTGATAGGTAAAAACATGCAAGAAAGAAATTTGCTTAAAGAGTTGTGCACAGCTTAGCTTGTTACCGATTGTGAGTGCGTTGAATTGAACATTGCGGAAACAGAATTTGGCGTTTCTGCTCTCGTTTTGAACTGAGCTCAGTTTGAGTGCTTCGTTCTACCAATCTAATCTCCATAATGACTTTATGGCGCCGTTATAAGTCTTCTTATCGACATTCGATAATGATTTTGCATGCTTGAGATGCTCAAATGTTGAGTAGTTCAAAGCAAAAAAATATGCGTGTTAGAAATATTTGAGAAATATGAGAGCAGAAATGAAGACTTGAAGTTGCTACTGGAAGCTGAAATTGTGACTTAAGCAGAATATTTTCACTTGAGCGCCTAGAAGTATGCTATGAAAATATTAATAATTGAAAAGGACATGGCCAATTATGGCCGATTGTTATATTTGTTTTTATATTGCTAGGTAAACATTCGCCCAAGTTCCAGCCCTCCATTAATCGTTGATCTGGGAAAATAAATTTTATAAATAAAAACAAAAATTTTTAACTTTTGAACTATTTGTCTAGTTTGGGTGGGACTGTGATATATTATAGTTATCACTTAGACACATAACCTAAAAAATCGGTGGAACCCAGAAATAATTATAACCTACACATTTTTTTTTGTTTTTTTCTAAGAATTTTTTCCTAGTTAGAGTTTTAATATAGCCACCATTTTTTTTCTTATATTCCTTATATGGTGTTTTTTAATATATTTTGCTTTCATATTTTTTTCTACCTTTTTATAACAAAAAAAATGCGAGGCAATTTTTAAATATAATTTTATTTTAATTTTTAGGTTATGTTCGAGGTATGGTCACCAAGAATTATCCATGACTTTCTGACATAGTTTTTAAAAATTTTGATTTTTTACAGATTTTTTATTTATCTGCGTCAAATAAAAAATTGGAAAAAAATAAAAATGTATAAAAAATTAAATGAAATTTTTAATAAAAAAATTTCAATAATTTTGTATGCAGTTAGATTTTTAAAATAATCATAATTTTTATGAATTCCTGGTTCATACATATTATTTTTCCATATTTTTCTTAACTTAAAAAAAGAAAATGAAATTTTTTAATATAATTTTTATTTAATTTTTTAGGTTATGTTTGACGAACAATCACAACAAATTTTCCATGACTTTCTGACATAGTTTTTAAAAATATGGGGTTTTGCAGATTTTTTATTCATCTGCGTGAAATAAAAAAAGGCGAAAAAATAAAAATTAATAAAAAACTCTCCACAATTTTTTTTATAATGTTAGAGTTTTAATATAATATTTTTTTTTATATATTCCTCATAAAGGGTTTTGTAATATATAATTTTTTCATACCATTAATTTTTTCATTTTACATACATCATATTAAAAAAAAATAAATAAAATGAAATTTGTAAACATAATTTTTTAATTTTTTTACAGTCACCAAAAATGTTCGATGACTTTCTGATATAGTATTTAGAAATATGTTTTTTTCCAGATTTATTTATTTATGTTTATTTGTTTTTGTTTTTAATAATTGAAATTGACGCTTTTTTGACAGAAGGAATGTACTCCTAGTCTTCAAAATATTAAAATTATTTGCAGAAATTGAATTTAATCCTCTATCTTTTTTCAAATTGAATTATTTTTTGAAATTAAAAGATATCAGAGAATGTATTTACATTACCCGGCAAAGAAAGAATGTTTCTTTAACTACACAAAAATTCAGGAACATATTTTTACATACTTTTTAGGTATTTTCTTCTAAGTTTAATTAATTTAATTTTCAGATTTTTAATTTTGAAAAATTTGTTCAATTAAAAGTAAAGTTTAATCCTCAGTTTTGCAAATTTTGAAAAAACATTAAAAGCGAAAATGTTCACATCTATTTTTAATTATTTTTTAGTAACTTTTTCCTAACTATTTATTTTTAAGAATTTTCTTTTGCAACTTCTTTCTAACCATTTCTTTTTAAGAATTTTTTTTACTCAATAGACTAAAAACACATTAAATTTTATTGTGAACAGCTTTAATTTTATTGTGAAAAGAGATCCAACTTTGAGCAGCTTTAGCGCACACACACTAATTAATTTTTTTCACAGATTTTTTGGGCTTTTCTTAGTTGGAGTGTTTCTTTTTAAATTACATAAAAATCGTTACATTCTGAGACTATAATATTTTTAAATTAAAATATTAATTCGATTGAATTTTTTCTTTAAATATTAATTTAATTGTGAGTTTTTGAATATTAGTGGCACACTGCCTATTCAATTCAATGCACCACAAAACGTGTGAACGCTCACACATAATTACAACATACTGCATTGTGCAATGCGCCTAAAAGTATGCTTTAATTTTGCGCTTTTGACTATGACTGCGGTGCAAATGCAAAGTGTTTCTTAATTTAAACTTTGACAATTTGCACCACACAGCAACGGTCACTGTTCTCGCAAGCCTTCACCCATTCCTCCCCTCTCTGACCACCCATCTCCCGGCTCGGTCTCAGACTGCAATGAGTGGCGCACAGAAACCGCTGACACAGTTATCTATTTTTTAGCATAGCGCAGCATTTCAATACGACAAGTGGTTAGCTATGTGTGTGTGTGTGTGTGTGTGTGTGTGTGTGTGTGTGTGTGTGTGTGTGTGTGAATGTTGGAAAAACGTCGTCTAAATATGCGCGTGTGTAATCTGATGGAAATTTTAACACCGCAATTTGCTTGTGGCATGCAAAAAAAAATCAAGTTACATGAAAGAAAAAAAATGTAAAAAAAATTATTAAAAATAGATAACAGCGCTGTGTGGCTGAGTGAATGAGTTGCTGTCTGGATACGTGTGAAGCACAGCAACACTGACACACATTTCACGAGCAGCGTAAAGTACACTCGCTGCCACTGGCGCTTGGCAGCAGCCACAAATCACACGTGCCAGTACATTTGCCTTCATTAGACCGAAAGTGGGCAGCAAAAAAAAAAACAAGAACGACACCGAAACAAACTGGAGGGCGAAATACTCAAACCAAACACGCACAGTGATGCTCGCAATTGTAGAAGGAGACTGCATGTGCAACCGTATCCGTTAGCAATTTCTTGTTAGAGCACCTCAAAGTATGCAACACAAAAAGGCCAACAAAAAAGCGGTACTACCTGCACACACACACACACAAACCCAACAAGCAAGGTGCACCGAAAGCGAGCAAGAAATATGAACAAGTACACAACACATAAATTGAGTGTGCACCTAAAAGTATGCAATCCAATGCAATGCTTTGCTGCTGTGCGCCAACTATGCAAAGCAAAATCTCAAAAAGATAAATTGCAATTTGCGGTGCGGTGCGGTGCCGTGGTGAGCGTCAACGCCGCTGACGCAGTGTCTGCATATTTCCGCTTGACTGTTGTAATGCGTGCGTGCGTCTGTGTGTGTGTGCTTTGAGTCGCTGCCCGCACTTGCATAGAGTTGCCACTTAGTACTGTAACTTTGGAAATTGAGCAGTGAGCAGCGAGTTGGCGCTCGTTTGCTTCCATATTTTTTTGTTGCCACTTTTTCTTTCATTTCATCACCGCACTTTTCTAACACTGCCGGTCGTGGCTTACTTCCACCGCCGCAGCGTCACTCTATCCACTGTTGGCTCTCTGTGTTGCTTTGTAGCAATAAAGCGCGAAAAAAAGTGAACATAGCGTTGAAAGAAACAGGAAAGGTTAGATGTTGGTTGGGAAATTATTAGTTTGCTGTTATGATCTATTTGTGTGTTTGCCGCTCGCATGCGAGTTATTTATGTTCGAGTATGTGTAAAATTTGTATACCATATTTAAAGCTCCTAACAGTGTGCACTGAAAGAAAGAAAAGGAGAGAAAAAAATATGGGAAAAATAAATTGAAATTAAATACATAATTTTTAATCTAAAAAAACTTCTGTAGTGTCCGACCGAAACCACTTTTTTGGGCCGAAACCGAAACCGAAACCGAATATTCGGTTTTTTTTTAATATTCGGCCGAAACCGAAACCGAAACTTTCTAGTTGAAATAAAAATCACCATATCAAGCACTTTTTTCAACAAACGAATTTTACATTAAGTAAATAAAGAACAAACAAACAAACATAGCATAAATAAATAAATACTTATTAAAAAAAAAACAATTCATTCTGTTTCGGTTCGCGGCGGAGCGGATAAGGAAAAGTCAATGTGGTTCGGGTTTAGTGTTCTTTATTCTGTGACGTACGAATTACAAGTAACAAGTGTAACAAGAAACGTTAAACGATACGAACGGCCGAAGCCGGGGAGCAGAAAATAGGGGGAACATTAGCACAAGAGGAGAAGGAAAGATTGGGATTCGTGATGGTATCGACGGATCACTCAATACAGCACAGTACATCTGAACATCGCGGCCGCCATTGCAGATTGCAATTATATTTTGTGGTGGTGCCGGGGTCTCGCCCCGGGTTGCGGCGGACGGCTGGCTGGTGATGGTTTGGCGGTGATGCGCGGCTGCCTGGCTGTAGGATGGGCTGACGGCTGGGGGGTTGCCGCTGATACGCGATGCCGGAGCGCTGGGGAGTGCGCTGAGATCCTCTTCGCGGGTGATGCTCGCTGCGGACGTGCGGAGCCGTCTTGGGGGCAACGGCTGGGATGGTCGCTAGCGCCGGATCTGCAAAAGAGATGTCAGTTGTGAGAGATGATAATTTTGACATCGTTTGTGTGGGGTGTAAGCGGTTCGTCAAGCGATGGGGTTCGCTTGAGTTGCCGTCGGAGGAGTGAATGCGCTTAGGACAGGTCGCACGGGAATGGCGACTGACTCGGACCCGGGATGGGTGCGCTCGAGGTTTATTGTATGGGGGGGTGCAATGTGGAAATGCGACGGGGCTGCCGTTTCCATCAATTACTGTGCCTATTGACGCGTGGCGTCGAGCCAACGCTTGTGTTGTACCCTTTTTCGCGGTCTCATTGGGGGCGATAGCCATCCTGCGGGGGGCGAAACGTTTGGCAACGAAGGGGGGTGTTTGCCGTTTTGAGTCTGAGTGTGCAGGGATGGTGCGTTCCGAGTGATTTGCCTTTATTTCCTTGGGTGGAAACCCTACGGGTTTGAGGGCGGCAATCACGTCAGAAGGGGCTTCCTTTGGAGTAGGAAGATTTTTTCGAAGGGCGGGACCAGTGTGCGTATGGTGATTTGGCACCGCGGCAGCATTTGTCAAATGTGATGACATAGGTACTGGACCGCTTAATATCCAACCGAATACTGTGTGTTGAGCAAGTAAGCTGCCACATACATTTCGGTGGAAACCTTCGAGCATGAGCTGCGGGATGAGATCACTGCCAATCACCATATCGATCTGCGCTGCATCGAAGGGGTTGGGATCAGCGAGATCTAGCATGGCGAAATCTTTCAAATTGGGGGGGTTTATTTTTGAAGGGGGGAGCAATTCCGTTAGCTTTTGAAGCACGATTGCTTGCACGGGGATGTTTGTGCTCGTTTTTGGGACTGCCAATGTCAATAAGCATATATAGTTGGCGGTTTTCACAATCTGTCCGCCCATGCCCGAGATCTGGAGGTTAGATTTCTCGATTGGCAATTTTAGGCGTCTCTGGACCTTCGAGGAAATGAAGGTGCGCTGAGAGCCTTGATCGATCAACGCTCGAACTCTGAACAACTTTCCAAAGTGTTTAATGGACACCAGTGCCGTAGGCAGAAGAGACTGGGTGCCATTATTTGGGTGAAGGGCTGGTACGGGGGGTGTACTTTGCCTTGAAGATGTGCTGGATTGCGCATCGGAAAGGGGAGGATGAGTGATGGAGTTGTTGCTCGGTTTTTGAATAACCGTTGAGACCAGAGAAGTGGTCGAAGGTAATCGATTGGGGGAGTGAGTGGGTTGCGCATTACCTTTGGGGAGGTGAAGCAAAGAGTGGTGCTTTTTCTGGCAATATACGCATGTGAAATTGCTTGTACAGTCCTGAATTAGGTGCGATGTAGCAAGACAATTTACACAGAGCTTGTGCTTTTTCACATATGCTAATCGACTCTGGGGGGTGAGCCTTTTAAAGCTTTGGCAAGTCCGTACGGAGTGATTTGCGTTGCAGAGTTTGCACGCGAAGTCGTTTTTCACTTCAGTGTGAAGATTAAGGGATCTGTTGGGCCGATTTTTGAGGACATTGGAAGATGAGGGTTGTGGTTTAGACTTGGTAGGCCGAAAGAAATTCAGCCGTTCCACTATCTCGTATCTGCAGGTCAGAAACTCATTCATTTGTGACCAGGGTGGCAGATCCTTCCGGGATGTCAACGATTGTTCCCATAAAGCTAGAGTTGCTTCGGGCAATTTGGTAGAGCATATATATACCAGCAGCGGATCCCAATTGTCAGTGTCTACGGCCTGAGACTTGAGAATAGACAGACAATTGTTGATAGAATTCTGGATCCGCTGTAGTGCCTCACTATTTTCGGTGTGGGCAGGAGCGATATTCAATAAAGATCGAATTTGATTGTCAACGAGGATGCGTTTGTTTTCATATCGGGATCTTAGAGCTTCCCACGCGAGTCTGAAATTCTCATCGGTTAATGCGTATTGTTTAACAATAGCACCGGCTTGGCCTTGCGTTTTGTATCGGAGGTGATACAATTTTTGGGCTGGAGTGAGCTGGGGGTGGTTAATGTATACCGCAGTAAACATGTCCCGAAAGGACGGCCACTGCTCATAGCCCCCGAAGAATGTTTCGGTGTCGCAAGGAGGAACTTGGAGGCAAATGTAGGAAGTATTTGCTGGTTCTAGGGGTTGAACCGGTTCCATATGCGTAGCAGGCTGGGGGGACTGAGGTTGGAGCATCTTAATGATGTCCAACATCTTAGCCATGCACAACTCGTATTGGTCTGTGCAGGCATCAATCTTTTGTCTAGCCGACTCTTTGAAACCGTCGGGCTGGCTGTTGTCTTCAGCAATGAAGACTGCCTGATGTGCGCGCATTAGCCTCTCCCATTGGTCTTGCAGATTTTTCTGCTTAATTTGGACCAGGGATTTGGTCAAATCCTCAATGGGGGCCGATGAAAACGTTGTGCATAATTGCACGAGTCTCTCGGACTCAAAACCAAAAGTGGCAACACTGGGATCGGTTGCTTTGGGACTAGCTGGCTTGGAGCGAGTTTTGAGTGCCTCGCGAGTGACAGGAACTGTCAAATGTGCCTCAGTCGACTTTGAACATCTTGGAGAAGGAGACTCCATTTTGTTTATTTGACGCTTGGGGGATCGCTCAACAGGCATTTGAATGGCTTAAAAAAGCTCGAAAGGGGGAGTAAAATTCGATTGAATATAAATACAAGGCTTATGGGAAATAAACCGGAACTATTACCGCGTCCGCGCGAACGATAATATAAAAATGGAGAAGTGTACACGAAAGTGTAAAAAATTTTCAATACGAATTTGTATTTCTGTTGAGGATCAAAGTTTACAATTGTGTGTGTAAACGCGTCGAGAAATTGGTATATAAATATTGGGAATAAACAAGAATATGTAAACGAGAATTGGGAAAAATTATTATTAAACAACAAATTTCTTAATATATAGGTGTATGTAAATGTGTCTTTATTTGTGTGCAAACGTGAATAAATGTTTGTATGTAAAGAGTCAAGTATGTTAATATATTAGTGTATTAGTGTTTTCGGGTAATAATAATTTATTCTTATTATTTTTGGTATAAGGAGAACCAAATAATAATGGGGTGAACGATTACAATTTTTTGGGTACAGGTGGGGTCTTTTTGTCCCACTGTATTCACTTGGGGTGGCAAAAGCTGTGCACTGAATGTGTATGTGCAGCACTATTGAAAATTTTCAAAGTCTCAGAAAATTGTTCAATGTGCTGCTAAAATAGGCTACTCGTCCCACTGTATTTGCGTTTGTTTAATTCTGCCAGCGAGAGTGTGGAAATTGCTTAGGCAGAAGTGCGAATGTGCACTTGGAAGCAGCAGCGGGAGTGCTCGCTGCTCAGTGCTTGCGTATATCGCACAAAACAAAACGCGAAAATGCCTGCAAGTGGGTGAGTGGAAATGCAGCGGGAGAAATGCTGCGTACCTATTTACTGCACTAGAACAGTGCGTATTTACTGGCTGCAGCGGAGATTTTGCTGCTTCGGCAGCGAAGGTCGCACAAAGGAGACTGCGAAAATGTACAAAGCGCCGAATTATGTGCAGTAGCGGGATTGCTTACTGCACTGCGCTGTTTTGTACTTGGGGAAATATGCACGATAAGCGTACAGTGGCGGGGTACCAGAATGTAAAGTTTTATCCTGGATTTTTGGGGAGTGGGTATATATTTGGGTAAAATATATGTGTTAGTGCATGTACGTGTTATTTATATTTTAAAAATATAAATGTTTCGCTTATCTGTTGTTGGGCCCCGTGCCCGAGAATGGGGATATCCTCTATTGCTGTGGTCCGCTCCTGTGTTGTGATACTGCTGGTTGTGCTGTTGTTGTTTGTGTTGCTCTCCTCTGTTTCCTTTTTTTCTGCGCTGTGGGTGTGTGTTTTGTTGTTGTTTTTGCCCGTGTTTCTGTTTTTGTTGTGTGTTCTTCAAAATCACTGCACTGTCCAATGTTTCGTTGCACTTTTTAGTTTTAATTTCTTAGATTTGCGCACTGTTTCTTAAATGTATTTCGTTGGTTTCTGGCGAGTTGTCACTGTTTGTTTATTATTATCATTTGTTAAATTTTAGGCTTGCTTTTGCACAGTTTTATTTTGTTTGTAGTTTGTAGAGATTATGTACATATGTATGTATGTGTATTTGACTTGTAATTAGTTTTGTTGTAACTACGTGTTTTGTGTTTTTGTTTTATTTTTGAGTGTCTTTTCACTTTAAGTTTTTTTTCACCTTTGTGTTTGGTTTTGGTTTAATTGTAATTTTTTTGATTTGTTGTGTCACTGTATCACTTGTTTAGTTTTAGTTAGTTTAGTTTGAATGTTTTTCGTATTCACTTTATCAGATTCGCGGGTTCGCGATGGCTCGAAGGACCATGTTTCGGTTCGCGGCGGAGCGGATAAGGAAAAGTCAATGTGGTTCGGGTTTAGTGTTCTTTATTCTGTGACGTACGAATTACAAGTAACAAGTGTAACAAGAAACGTTAAACGATACGAACGGCCGAAGCCGGGGAGCAGAAAATAGGGGGAACATTAGCACAAGAGGAGAAGGAAAGATTGGGATTCGTGATGGTATCGACGGATCACTCAATACAGCACAGTACATCTGAACACATTCATTTTTTAAAAACGTAAACATAAAAAAATCACCCTTTCGTACCTTACTCGCTAATATTCAAAATTAAATAATTTAATATTATATGCTAAAAAAATAAATTTATTTACATTGGTGGCATCTAAATTATTCCTCCTTTCACTATATATCTGCTACACAATAAAATGTAAAAAATATTCTAGAAAGTTTCGGTTTCGGCTATTCGGCCATTTTTTGGCCGAAACTGAAACCGAAACCGAAACCACTGATTTGGGCCGAAACCGAAACCGAAACCGAATATTCGGTCGGACACTAAACTTCTGTAATAAAAATTAATCAAAACTTTTTAATCATGTAAAGCAGCCAATGAAATGCTTCGTTTTTGAGCAAGAAAGTGTTTCTTCTAGCAACAGAATGAGAATTCGGGAGTCAATCGGGGAAAATTTAAGTTTTTTATATAATTTAAAAATGCACAAGTAAAGCAACTCGAATAATGATTAGTTATTCAAAATGTTATTTAGATATTTACACCCGAATATTAAACGCAATGTCACATTGACAGTGCAGCGAAAATAAATGGCAATTTTTTTAATATTAACAATACAAACCTTAGTTAAGTGCAATTCAGCTCAACTCGGCTCAGAACCATTCAGCTTAGCTCAATTCAGCTCATTTAATTTAGCTCACCTCGATTCAGCTCAGCTCAATTCAGCTCAATTTAATTCAGCTCACCTCGATTCAGCGCAGCCTAATTAGGCTCAACTTAGTCCAACTCAGCAAAAATTTGCTTAGCACAAATCAACTCAGCTCAGTTCAACAAATACAATCAGCTCATCAGCTCAGCTTAGCTCAACTTATCCCAGTTTAATTCAGCTGAGCTGAATAACACTCGTCTCAACGCGCTGCAATTACTACTTAACTTAACTAAACTTAACTCATCTTAACTCAGCTAATCTAAGTCCAACTTAATCATCTCAAGCTGTAGTCTACTCAACTAAATTCCACTCAACTCAGCTCAACTCGAATCTAATCACTTTCAATCAAATTAAATCAACTCAACTCAATTCAACTCAATTCGCAAACTAAACTTAAGTTAATCTAGTACAATTAAAATTAATTCAAATTAATTTAAAATACAATAAATTTAAACACAATTGCATTTAAGTCATTCAATTTAATTCAACTCAACTCAATTCAATTCAGTTCATTTAAATTCAATTCAACTTAATTCAATTAAAATCAATTCGAATCAGTTCAATTCAATTTAATGCAAATCAACTTAATTGATTTTTTCAAATCAGTTTAATTTAATTTAACTCAACTCAACTAATTCAATTCAATTAAATTCAATTCAACTCAATTCAATTCAACTCAATTCAATACAACAAAATTCAATTAAAATCAGTTCAAATCAAATCAAATCAATCAAATCAATTCAATTCAATTCAACTCAGTCAATTCAATCCAAGTCAATTCAATTCACTTAAATTCAATTCACTTCAATTCACTTCAATTCAATTCAATTCAACGTAATTAAATTTATTGCAACTCAACTTAACTCAAGAAAATTCAATTAAAATCAATTCAAATCATTTCAATTCAACTCAATTCAGTTTTTTTCAATTCAATTTAATTCAACTTAATTCAATTTAAATCAATTCAAATCAGTTCAATTCAATTTAATGCAACTTAATTTAATTCAATATTTTCAAATAAATTTAATTTATGTAAACTCAATTCAATTTAATTCAATTCAGATCAATTCAAAACCGTTGAATCAAATTTAATGCAGTTCAACTCATTTCAATTCAATTGGAATAACAATGGAATAACAAATTCAAAGGCGGTGTGCAAAAAATAACAAAAAAAAATACTAATCCAAAAAAACAAACAACAACAACATTAATAATATTTCATATTATAATGATAATATAATTATTTCCCAAAAAACTATTATTTTACTCATTCCCATACAAACTATACTGGTTCAAAAATGGGGAACTCAGTTCCCCATTGCACGGGATTAGGGTGTAAAAACCATGCACAGAGTGAAGGTTAATGCAACTCAATTCAACCAATGCAATTTAACTTAATTAAATTTAATTCAATCCAAGTCAAAAGTCAAGCCAGGCCAAGATCAATTCAGCTCAGCCCAGCACAGCTCTACTCAAGTCAGTTCAACTAAACTCAAATCAAATCAACTCAATTCACGAAAACTCCATTCATGTTGTTTTTTTATTTTTATTCTAATATTTTCAAATATTTAAAGTTCATGAATGAAACTCACATCTTAAACTCACTTTTTCCATTGCGCCCAAAATTATGCTAAGAAAACTATTTTAACAAAATTCTTATCGAATCTTTTAACTTTCATGTTATGATTTCTTGTATTTTGTGTGATATGTGAATGTGCCAAAAATAGTAAAAAACTTAGCACTGCATTAAACATAACAAGGACACTAACAACAACAAATATATACGCATACAACAATAACAACAGCAATGCATCATTAAATTTGCTGTTGTTGTTGTAGTGCATAACACAAGTTGTCGTCGTTGAGCAGATCATTACACTGCCACATCATTAACCCACAGCGCACAACGCGCGACTATTCACTCCTCTGCTCGCCTTCTTTTTCTCTTTCTGCTTCGCCCTTTTCCCCTCTCTCTGCAATACTTTACTCTACCACTTCTTCGCACAACTAAAGCTTGACTTGTAGTCCCCTTTTGCCTTCTTGCCCATTCACTGGCTTTTGTTTTCCCGCTGCTTGCTGGCTTACATGCATTCACTCACACACACACACACACATACGCACACATTCACTCACATACTCAAGCGTGGACGTCAACTGGCAGCAGCCAGCTAAGCGCCCCTCTAACTATGCTAATTTTTAGCTCATGTATTTTTTAAGCGCCAGCACACACACACACATTCACACTGGGTCCCATGCTGTTCGCACAATCTTGCCGAGATTATGTAAACACGCATATATAGATACAAACATACATACATAACTGCATGCATACAAACACACAAATATACATACAAATGGAAAATATATGAACAAACGCAGCTACAGCTGCAATGGCGCATAGTTTCGCCCCTCGATGAGTGCCAGCGTTGCCAACATTGTTTTTGTTTCTTTCCCCACATGTGCATAGTGTTGCTTGTGTAATTGACGGTATATGCATATTTGCAGGTATGTATGTATGTATATTTGTGTGTGTTAGGGGTTTCCGGTTTTTCAATACGACCCAGTCAGCCAACCAGCCAACGAGCCATCGAGCCAGTTGCAACTTTCCCTCGACACTCATTCACACATGCACTCACACGTTTGCAACTTGCATACACTTCAACTTTTCCATATGGTGCGACCAAAATGTGCTGGCATCGTCAACCGAATGGAAATTCAAAAACTAAAACAACAACAGCAACAAACAACTACTACACCAGCAACACAGCGCGCCAAACAAAAGTCATTAATGTTTTCAAATATTAAAATCTCAGTTAGTTGCGTTATGAATTTTTCAGTTTGCAAAAACTACGTTTACCCAGTGCGCGCTGCACAGAAACACGCACATACTACACTCACGCACACACACACACACGCATCCACTCATGGATCCACTCCATCCACTCCGAGACGAACGTCTGCCACTGCGACGCTTTTTTTTTACCAACTCGATTTGGATTTTATTTTGTTTTATGTACAATTTCCAGCCCTGCAGGTTTTTGGTAGCGGCATTCACACACTTCAGCTACCAGCTCAACTATTGTCCTGCACCTTGCAACGCTCACGCGCCACGTTTTGCCTCAACAAATTTTGTTGCAAATTTGATCAACTTTACACATACAAAGAAACGCATTGCATAGTGAAATTGCAAAATTTTCATTCTTAACGCCGCGGCCACAGATTCCAGTTGCCACATATGCTCGACTCGACTCTTTGTTTGTTTTAGTGTGTGTGTATGCGTGTGTTTTTTTGTTTTGTTTTGTGTGTGTTGGCGCCATTGGACTTTTGCACCGTTGCAATGTTTTACTTCGTTGCCGCCAAAGCGTGAGTTCATTACTTTTACTATTTGTGTTGGTTTGTGTGGGCGCACTTGTTATTGGCATCATTAGTTGCCTATTTTTAGGAGTTTGCACTGAATTCAGAGCAGCCAAGTGCAGCGTGTAGTGTGTTGTTCTTATGCATTTTTGAATTCGCTGAAAATTATAAAAATTATTTTAACTAAATATTTACGATTTTTTTAGCCTGAATTTATTTAAAATACCTGAAAGCCCTCGACAAATCGGGAAAAGTTCTTAAATCTGAGAAAAACCAAATTTTGTTGAATTATTTTAGATTCAAAAATATAAAAAAAAACTTTTTAAATAGTAGAAAAAAAATTTTAAATTTAAATTAAAAATTTTAAAAATTTATGTGAAATCTCTCGACAGGAAAAATCTTTAAAACTAAGAAATACTTAACTTTCCTTAACTGTTTTAGACTAAAAAATGTGACCATGAAACAGCATGAATTCTAAACTTTTAGTGAAAATTTACGTGAAAATTTAAGAAGTACAAAATTTTTTTGAACTGTTTTAAACTAAAAAAATTTTAACATGAACCAAATTGAAACCAAAATTTTTCATTAACTCTGATCTTTTCAAATTAGTAAAAATTTATATGAAATCCCTCGACAAGTTGGGAAATGTCTTTAAAACTAAAAAATATACAATTTTTCTTTACTGTTTTAGACTCAAAAATGACAACATGAACCAAAGCGAAATCTCAATTTTTCCTAAATTCTGAGGTTTTCAAATTAGGGGAAATATATGTGAAATCTCTCGACAAGTAGGAAAAAGTCCTCAAAACTAAGAAATACACAATTTTTCTTAAAAGTGTTTAAATGAAAAAAGATAAAACCGAAATGCTTGAAAGATATTCTGAACTTTTTAAAATAGTAAACAATTTATGTGAAATCTCTTGACAAGTCGGAAAAAGTTAAAGACTTAGAATTACACAATTTTTCTTAACTCTTTTAGACTTCAATATCTCAACAGGAACCAAAAGAAAACCTAAATGTTTCCTTAATTCTAAACTTTTCAAATGAGTGAAAATTTTTATGAAATCTCTCGACAAGTAAGAAAAAGTCCTTAAAATTAAGAAATAAGTATAAAATTTTTCTTATCTTTTTTTGACTCACAAATCTCTGCATGAACCAAAATTAAACCTACATGTTTCCGAAATTATAAACTTTTCAAATAAGTGAAAATTTATGTGAAATCTCTCCACATTCCGGAAAAAGTTTTTAAACTAAGAATTAAAAAATTTGTCAACTGTTTTAGACTCAAAAATGAAACCTAAATGCTTGGAAGACATTCTGAACTTTTCAAGTTAGTGAAAATTGACCTGAAATCTCTCGACAAGTCGGAAAAAATCCTTAGAACTAAGAAATAGTTACATAGTCTCTGTGTTAACGGATGCCTGCTTAATTGGTAGGAAGGTAGAAAGGTTAGGAGTGGAAGTTGAAGTTCAGAGAAGGATGTTTGCCAGAAGTAGGCTAAAGTTTTTCCATTTGTGACTAAAATATTCACTGTGTATCAGCGATGAAGCCAGATTCATATTGGAGGTTCTTCGAGGTTCCGTTTAGAAGTTAGTAGAAACTTTTGTTCTGATTGTTGTCTGACTAGGAGAAAGAGATCACTCTTCACTTCCGGTTTCAACGCCCTTTCCTTGCTTAGACTAAAGTTTTTTGGCCGCTTTTGTGTGCTTTCATGCAGAAAGCTTCTACTACAACATAACTTTACCTAACATAATCTGGCCAAACCTAACCTAAGACCCAAAACTGACACTAATAGCAAAAATTTAAATATTTTCTATTGAGTGAAAAATATTCAAAAATTTTCAAATTATCGCAAGAAGCCGCTCAAGTAACGAACCAAGTCGGAAAAAACTTTAAATATAAAACTGAAATGTGCATCCAATTTCTCTATCTCTTTTTCTCTTTTAAGAGGCATAAATTATAATATTAAATCAGAATTAGAAAAAATCATAATCTATTTCAAAAATGAAAGGCAAAAACGTACGAAAAATAGTTGAAACTAAAAAAAAAAATTACATACAATTAAAACTGAAATTTATTTCAGTTTTAGTTTAACTTTAAATTATGAAATCGGAATCAGAAAAATATCAAAATCTATTTCAAAAATGAATCTCTATGTATTTCACTTCTAAGAGGCAAAAAATATAATATTAAATCAGAATTAGAAAAAATCTAAATCTATTCCGAAAATGAATGAACCAAAATGAATGGCAAACACTTACGAAAAATAGTTGAAACTAAAAAAAAATTACATAAAATTAAAACTAAAAATTTTGTCAGTTTTAGTTTAAGTTTAAATAATCAAATCGGAATCAAAATAAAATCAAAATCTATTCCGAAAATGAATGAACCAAAATTAATGGCAAACACTTACGAAAAATGGTTGAAACTAAAAAAAAAATTAAGTAATTAATTAATTAAAAATTAAAATTAATTGCATAAAATCAAAACTCAAAATGTTCTCAGTTTTAGTTTAAGTTTTTTAAGTTTTAGTTTTTAGCACTCGGAAAATATTAACCAATCCCTTTCGATATAAATTCTGAACAAATCGAATTGAATAGCAAACATTTTAAAATTTTCTAAATTTGTTCAGTTTCAGTTTCAAATATCAACCAATAGCCCCAACCAAACTGAATTCATGGTCTTTTAATTAGAAATTTTAAGCTTTTAAAAAACTTGCCAAAATCCCATTACAACTGAGCACAAATTTCAAACCCCCAAAAATACATAACCCCCTCCTACTTCCCCCTCACCGCAGCATCCCTCTTCACCCCATGTCAGCTTAAATATTTTCTAAATATTTTAAAGAAAAAACCAAAAACCCGAAAAGCTTAAAAAATTTAGCTGACAGCAATGTTGGTATTTCGTGCGTGCATGCGCCTAAAATTAGGCAACATCGGGCAACAAATGCCTCATAATAAAACACATCAAAAATAAAAGTCCTGTTTGGATGGGGAGAAAAAGAAAGCGACAAAAGTGCGTGTCATGTGCTAAGAAAACAGTTAAATGATAACACAAAATGACGGAAGCGGGACAGTTGTTGTTGTTGTTGTTGTTGCGCACTAACCGTTCGCCCGCTCAACTACCGGGCCGGCTTTGTTTGCATTGGCGCAAACGTGTGAAAAGACAACAAAAGTGCCATTGGGGGCAGCATTGTTGGCGCTTTGTGCACTGACGCCAAGGAGCTTTAGGCGCATAAAACTGTGCGGAAGCGACAGTTGAGAGGAGACGAGGTGGGACAGAGGGACCGTAAGGAAAAAAGTGAAACGTTAAACTATGCTGGAAATAATGATGTGAGCGAAGCTGCCGAGAAAGCCGCAACACTGGCACATTGTGCTCGAATAAGCCACAATATTTACAACAACAAATATGACAAACCGCCAGCACCGAAGAACTGAAAGTGAAAGCGGCCCAAAAGGTTTTTTGTTTTTGTTTTTATATATGTGTGTGTGTGTGTGTCGTTGTGCTATTTGTCACAAAAATGCGGCATAAAAATGACAAGCGTGAGAAAGGCAGCAAACAACAACAACAACAACAAATGAGCATAACCGAACAAGCGAGCAAAAATGTGAGCCGAACAACGATAAGAATGAGAATTTTGGGTCAGCTGCGCCGACAAGTGCCACCCTGTGCCGCAAAGGTGGCGGCACACGTTGCTACCTTTTGGTGACGCAACAGCGCACCGAATGACAGCACAGACCGAGAGACAGTTGGACGAACTAGTGAGCGGACGTTGCGCTGCGGCCAATGGGGTCAGTGGCTGGAGCAACCGTCACAGTGACGATGACGGTGACAGCGCGTGACTGTTAAACTAAAAATAGGCTGTACAAATACCGCCTACCCCCACCCCCTTACTCCGAGTAAACACCAGCATCTGAGTCGAGTTGAAGTGGAAACTGAAACTGAAGCTGTAACTGAAACTGTGCAGCTGTGCTCGGCATGGCGACCGTTGAGCGAGAAGGATGCAAAATATGGCGGAGCCATGATGATGCAACGCGAGGTTTGGGCTGCAGCAAAAAATGAAAGTGCCTGCAAATAGGCTTGGAACGGCAACGACACTCTGGCTGCTGGCTGTAGCAACAAAGCGAGTAAAGCAAAATGAAAACAAAATTTAAAAAAAACAACAGCCAAAACAAAAATCCTTGGTACAAAGTTTTATTTGCGCAGCAGGTGAAAGTGAAATTTAATGCGCTTTCACTGATGCATACAAATTGAAGTTGAACGCAAGCTTGTCGTGATTCTCATTTAGCAATATGGCATTACAGTTAATGAATGTTTGCTAAAAATGCTGCATACTTTCAGGCTGCCACTTGTACACAAGTTGTGTAGTTTGTGTGGAAATGTGAAATTGAGATTTGAACTGAATTGGCTGGATTTATAAAGAGACATAATGGCTTCGCAGTGGCAATCACTGGAAATTTGCTGAAAACCAGACATTTTTTAATAATAAATACGGACATTTTAGAGCAAAAGCACTCATTATTTTAAGAGATACTCAGCAGGTACAGTTGCGGTGATTCTCATAGGACTTTTTCTTATAGATAGACATGCATGAAGATCTTTCTTCGCAAAAGCTACAAAGACCAGCTACAGAAATACCAGCGGCCAGTCCAAGATTTTCCGTGCAAATGCCGTCTTTTTCAACATCAGAAGCAAACCCCATTTGGATAGCTAATTCTTCGATGTTTTTGGGGTTTAAGCAGGATGGTCATTATTTCATGAAAAAGTTCAACTAGCTGTAAAAGTGGAAAAAGTCCCTCTAATCATAAGTAATCGCTATGTCCGAAATGCTCCAATTTTTATGACTTAGCTACTTCTTTGATGTCCTGCGGGCTTGGCAGATAGGTTGATGACATAGTTTCTTTCATAGGAAGGTCCAACTTGTTGTCAAAGCGGAGAAATCGATCCATTTCTAATCCTAAGACATCACAATAGGCCGAAAAGCGACGCTTTTTATTGCATAGTTACTTCTTTGATATCCTGCGGGCTTGGCAGATAGGTTGATAGTTTGTTTCATAGGAAGGTCCAACTTGTTGTCCTTGTTACGAAAATGGGCCTGGTCTCTCTAATCTTAAGGCATCACAATGATCCAAAATGCTCCACTTTTTATGACATAGCTACTTCTTTGATGTCCTGCGGGCTTGGCAGATACGTTGATAGTTTCTTTCATTGGAAGGTCCAACATGTTGTCCTTGTTATGAAAATGGTCCTAGTCTCCCTAATCTTGAGGCATCACAATGATCCGAAATGGTCCACTTTTTATGAAGTAGTTACTTCTTTGATGTCCTGCAAGCTTAGCAGATAAGTCCATGGCAAACTCCAACTAAGAAAACCCCAAAAAATCTCTGCGAAAAAATAGTTAGTGTGTGTGCAAGAGCTGCTCAAAGTTGCCACTTTTTTCACAAAAAAATTTAAATACAAGTACATGTTTTCTGTTTTTTAGTTTATTGTTTAAAAAAATCGTAAAAATTCATGATAAGCAAGAAGTTGCTTTTCAATATAAATTAAGAACTGATATGTCCACTTTCGCTTTCAAGGTTTTTTCAAAATGAGGCCTCTACTTTACGTTTAATTTAAAATATTTTTCAAAATTAAAAACCTGAAAATTTGCAAAATTAAGAGGAAAATATCTAAAAAGTATGTGAAAGTATGTTCCTGGATTTTTACGTTTTAAGAAGCATTCTTCCTTTATCGAATAATGTAAACACATCCTCCGATATCTTTCGATCTCAGAAAATAATTCAATTTGAAAAGTGGTCTCAACACCTATGGTCGTTTTGGTTCATTGGCATGTTGAGGGCCTTGAGGTGTTAATGAAAATTTTATATTTTACGGTTTGATGTACTTGTTCCTGCTTTTTGCAGTATTTCAATGATTTTTAACAAAAATTATAAGAATTTTAAATATTTTGCATTACGTGATAATGATTTCAATTTCCCACTACGCAAGAATTATTTCAATTAAATTTAATTTATGTTGACATTTTGGGGTCTTGAGATGTGAATTTTGCAAGAATGAATTCCATTAAGGTTTGATTTCTATTGACATTTTGGGGGTCTTGAGAAGGTGAGGGAATTTTTGTATTGTTCTGTTTTATGAACTATTTTTCACCTTTTTACAGGATTGCGGGAATTTTGAGGGAAAATTAAGTATATAAAAAATTTTGCAATTAAATCAAATCATACAAGTCTTTTTTATTAACCCTCAATCGCCCACCCTGAGTCCAGGGGACTCACTACAAACTTTAATAAGTTGGTACAGGTTGTGTTTTTGTGTTTCGGTGTCCAACTTTCGTATGTTTTGGGTGGTGTTTTGTGTTACAAAAATTGTACCTGTAAATTTTTTAAAATCGCGTTAATTTAAATTTAGGATGCCAAAATGGCTGCGAAAAGTTGAAGAATTGAGAGTGTTAACCCTTTGAGAAGTTTTGCTACTAACAATTTGCCTTAGTTGTGCTAAAAAGGTATGTGAGGTATGTGCACAACATATGAAATTCAACCTGCTGCACGTTTTCTTATTTTACATAATGAAGTATGACTTCAAGTTGTTTTTCTGAGTAGTTATTTTGTTTTTAAGTTATTTATGTAAAAAGAATTGTTTTTGTTAATTTATTTATATCTTTTATTTTTATAAAATGTTTAGTGTTTGTTTTTTAGAGTATTTTTTTTCTGTCAATTAAAAGGTGAATTTTTATTTGAGTTATGCTAAGATATGGGATGAAATCTGTAACGAGAGGTCTTAATGTGGCCTACAAAAAAATAACAAACCATAAAAGTTTATTAGAGATTGCATTATTTCGTAAACAAAAAATGTGAGTCCCGGGGACTCAGGGTGGGTAGATACGTGATTTTTATAGGGGTGGGTGATTGAGGGTTAAATTGGTAAGAACATTTTTGTATTGTTAAATTTTTTTTGGAAATTTTCTGACTTGTTCCGTAGCTTTGAAATTTTTTATTGCAGATTTAAAATTTTCGGAATAAAATAAAATGATATGAAATAAAATAAAATAAAATAAAATAAAATAAAATAAAATAAAATAAAATAAAATAAAATAAAATAAAATAAAATAAAATAAAATAAAATAAAATAATAAAATAAAATAAAATAAAATAAAATAAAATAAAATAAAATAAAATAAAATAAAATAAAATAAAATAAAATAAAATAAACATATAAAATAAAATAAAATAAAATAAAATAAAATAAAATAAAATAAAATAATAAAATAAAATAAAATAATAAAATAAAATAAAATAAAATAAAATAAAATAAAATAAAATAAAATAAAATAAAAAAATAAAATAAAATAAAATAAAATAAAATAAAATAAAATAAAATAAAATAAAATAAAATAAAATGAAATGAAATGAAATGAAATGAAATGAAATGAAATGAAATGAAATAAATAAATAAAATTAAATTAAATTAAATTAAATAAAACAAAATAAAACAAAATAAAATAAAATGAAATAAGGTAAAATAAAACTAATGATGGTCTCGTTACTTCTTAAAATATGGAGGAAATGTTGTGTTTTTGAAATTACAAAAAACCCATTTGCATTGGATGGGTATTTACGTAATACCACATATGAGTATATGAAAACTAATTTTCCACGAAATTGAGTCTATTTTAAATTGTGCCATTTCTATTTTCGCCTCAAGTGACTCAATTGAATACTAGTTATTGAAAATCAGTGAGTTGGTATTTTTTCCCCAATTCCCTTCTCTCTTCTTTAAATAAATTCTAAAGCATAGTTTACAGCGCACGCAACAGAATATTTCTTTAATTTTGTTTACTGCACGAATTAAAAGTCATATTACGTAAAGAAGCGTGTAATTTCCGCTTTTTTCGCTCAAGTGAACACGAACTATGCTGTCGAACGCCCAAAAGCGCGCTACGCACATTTTTCATCACAATTGTGACAGCACTGTTTTGTGCGCAACTCATAAGAAAAAATACATATTTTTTTAATAGCTCGCACGGAAATGAAAGGAAATGAATTTATTACAAAACCTGCAGATTTTCATGCACAACAATAAAAAAATAAAAATAAAAAATACAAAATATGAATTGTTCCGTTTTGGTGTTGTCTTTTGTTGCGCTGTCGATAAGTGGCGCTGGCTGCTCGACTGACTGCTTCTTCGTCTCGTTCTTGGCTCTGAAATGAAACAAACTTCTCCCGCACTGTGGCAAAGGTCATTGCGTGTCACATTTACGTGTAAATGTCCGTTCCGTGGGGAGTGGAATCGCTCTGGTGCCCTGAATGCCAACAAATGTCAGTTTAAATTGCACTGCCACTGGCCACTGAGCGCATAAATGTGCCATTTTATTTGTTATGTGCCATGTCTGCGACGTTGACAGGAAGGAAATATCAACCGATTCAGCATAAATTAAAATAAACTATTTTTTATTTCATTTTTTCACTTATATTTAATGAACATTTTCTCTCATTTCTTTGCAGGTATGTGTCATTAAAAGTGAACTTTATAAATAAAGTGCAGTTGCAGCGTTGTGTAAGTAGTGAAATAACTTACGAAAGTGAGAAATAAACGATGAGAAGCTTAAAAATCCAAAAGAAGTAGCCACAATAATTCCAGCAATTATTAACTTTTGAAGACTACACGATTTTAAGAACAAATCTTTTAAGGACATGGCCTCATTTCTCTTGCAAATTAATTACAACAAAAAATTGGCAAACTGACTTTTGTTGCAACAGAAGTTTCTATCTGTACTCTAGAAAGCTTTACTAATTTATTGAAAACTTATTTGAAAATGCTCACTGTAACTTTTTCCTTTCTAACCGTTCAGTCACTGTTTCAAGGTCGAAAAGTTCAAGTGACTTAAATCCAGAAGATTTAACTTTACCTTTAAAAAATTTATTTGGAAGTTGGCACTGTCACTTTTTCGACTATAGTAACCATTCAGTCGCCCATTGAAGTCCCAGGGTTTTATTTAATTTCTTTCTTGAATTTTTGTTGGTGCTAAGCTCTTCACTGATAGAGTCAGTTGTTTTTAAATAAACTTTTCATGATGTGACAATTTGGAAAGACTTTTTTGTGGTTTTTGAAATCTTTGATGATGTCCTTTGAATTTTGAGAATTCGAATTTCTAAGCAATTTTTTGTCCTTATAAGTTCACTTCTGCAGAACAAAGAACACTTCGGTAGCCCACATGTTCAGTTAAACTACAGTTAGTTTATGTTTCTGAGATACTTAAATCCCATTTGAAAAATTTAAATGAATATTTTCGCTGATCTATGATGACTTCAAGCACACTTTTGTTGCAAGGCCAACATGTAAATCATCCTTAAAATTTGTACGACTGTTTTTAATTCACCAAAAATAAATTTGGTTCATCAATTGAAATGTTTTGTTAAAAGTTTTACCAAGTTTAAAACAAAACCTCATACTGAATTTTTGTTTGATGCTCATTTTGGTGCCCGATGACACAAACATGCTGTCACTTGCAATGCAATAACTTTGCTTTCAGCGAACCAAATTTCATTAAATTTTGACTGAAAATAGGTAAGAAAGTATTTTTTCAAAGCACTAAGTTACATATAGATAACGCCACCAGAAATTGTTTTGTTCACTTTTTAAGTACTTTTTCATGTCCCACACACCTCTCAGACCCAAAGTCTTACAAAACTCCAACAAAAGTTAATGAGTTTCTTCTTACTGGGTTCGGCTGTTTATTCTAAACAGAGAAGACAACTTTTTCATATTGGTTCAACAATTTGTGGGCATTACAAGTGAAGGAATACTAAAAAAAATTATTTAAAACGACAGGTGATTTTTTCAAAAAATTATTTAAAAAATTTACAATGTTAAAAAAAAACAAAAATAAAAAAAACATTAAATTTATATAAAATGTCCACCATTCATTTTAATTTTCGCAGCCTTCTTCTGTTTTGTAGCTTCTTATTTTTCTTGGATTTTATTTCTTACCAGCTAATTTTTCTTTAGTCGCAGTCTACATGTGTCCCAAGTTAGATAACACAGAATTATTTGCCACTATGCACAACAAATTACTTTTTTTTCAAACAAAAAGAAACTCTCAGACATAGTCGAAATTGAAAGTCTGGCGACGGACAATGAAAAAGTTTTTCACTTTGCTTCAGTAAGTGTCCGACAAGTGAACATTTGCGCCATTGCATACTTTCGGGGTGGTTTCAGCATAATGTAGTTGTTGTTATTATTGTAGATTTAGGCTACAGCCAAAATATGCGACTACACACTTTGCCCAAGGCGCCAGTAGCCGCCATAGCCGCCTTCCTTCACTTCTTCCCACTCTCACTTTCTTTCTTTGCTATTTTTTCTTTCTTACTTTATTCTTACTTTTATTAACCATGTTGTTGCCGCTTCTCTAAAGCGTTTAATAACGAAATTTATGCAAAAGGTAAATCCTGTCCAGCAAAAAAAGGTTGTCCTGAATGTTGACTCAGCTCCGGTGGTTGCCGCGTTACGAAACACATTGTTGGCACAATTTAAAATGTAATTTTTATCATCGCAATTTTTTCATGCCTTGATTTTCTTGTAAGCGCTCATCCGTTGTGCTAGCAACTAAATTGCAAAAAAATTCAAATGACGTGCTAAAGTTTCGAAAGAAAAAACTTTAAATTAGTCGTAGCATCTCCTTTGGCCGCCAACTGGGCTGTGCGCGTCTCACACATTGCTGTGAGGCGGTGATGGCCCAATTTTGGTCGTATTGGGAATGGTTGTTGTTGTTGTTGTTATGCATTTTTATGGCAGTTGTTGTTGCTGCTAATGTTATGCTTAGCACATTAACGCAACATTTCGAAGTTCATAACAAAGCAATTACGCTCATTAAAAATACATAAGAAGAATGAAGCGGACGGGGGAGGCTTAATTTTGCGCTTACATGAATTTTGGATTTGTTTGGGATTTTTTGAGCAACGAAAATGTTGTCTTGATATTAGAAAATGTTAGGTTTTTCTGGCAGATGAAATTATTTTTCCTAATTTTCAACCAATAAGTAAATTGTAATCAAAATATTAAAAAAATTAATAAACAAAATTAAATTAAATTAAAGTAAACATTAAAAAAAAGAAATTTAAATTAAAAAAAATTAATAAAATTAAATATAAAAATTAAAAAAAAAGGACATCGACGTATGAAACTCAAACAGTTTTTTGAGAGAAGAAAAGTGCCTGTTTAAGAATGTTGGGTTTGTGTGGCTGATTCATTTTGGTGTACTATTTGTAGTTGAAAAATTGTTAAAACAATTAAAAACTTAAGAAAAAACATTGACAAATGAAAGTACATGAACTTAAAATCATTTCCATAAAAATAGAAATGTGGTTCTTTTAGTTTCAAACCACAATGTTCAGTATAATTTTGTGATGCAAATTTCACCTTAGGAGAAGAATTGCAAAGCAAAAGTTTAGTTATCAAAAACTTTAAGCTATTCAACAAATCGCAGCTTTATAACTTTGAACATTGATTGATGGATATTTCAGTAACTTATTCAGGATTCATTATGAAAAAGGCTGCAACATCTAAATCTCTGCGAAGACCTTCAAAAAGTTGAAAGACATGTTCAGTTCAACTTTTCCCCTATTTCAGTTATAAATTTAGAATTTGTCATGTAAAAGCCAGCGATCGAAAGGACCTTTAGACTATTGGCAGAAAGCCAATGCAAGTACAACGCCAGCTACATCCACACCTCAAAAAATATCTCAAAATATGATAGAAAGGTTCACGTTCAATCTTCCTATTCAAGATTTGTGTAGTTGCTTCAGAAGTTTTCATGGAAAGAAGAATAAGAAGAAGAAGAAGAAAAAATTAGAAGATTTGCAAACCTCCGAAAAAGCATTAAAAAAGTTGTTAGAAAGAGACGAAACTGGTAGAAAAGTGAAAGTTCAAGTTCAATCTTCCTATTAAAGTTTTTTGTAGTTGATCTAGAAGTTTTTATGAAAAAAGAACTCCTTATGAGAAGCTAATTGCAATCCTCCGAAAAGGCATTCAAAAAGTTGATGGAAAGAAACAGGTGCAATATTTTTACCAACCATGAAGGCAGCTGCATACAGACCTCAGAGAACATCTCCCATAAAGGTAGAAAGGTGAAAGTTCAACTTTACTAGTCAAGATTTCTGTAGTCATTGCAAAAGTATTCATAGAAAAAAATAATTCCTCATAAAAAAGCTAACGAAATTCACCTTTGTAACCAATAAAAGTCTTCAAAAATACTCCAAATTTAAAGCTGAAAGTCTAAATTTTTACTGAATTTTTAAGTAACTGATTTTGAAATGAAATGAAATCAGTTGAAAAGTGAGTCATCAGTGAAAGGCCAATATTTCTACTGAATTATCTAAATGTTTAGTATTTATTATTCAACTAATTGAATTGATTTAAAATTTTCAATGAAAAGGCCAAAGTCATCCAGACCTGCGAAACGACCTCCAAAAATTTGATAGAAAGGGGAGAGTCCCACCATTGCACTGAATAATAATTAAATTCAAAATTTTTGAAATAAAAAAATTAGCAGAATCAGACCTTCAAAACGGCCCTTAGAAAAATTGTTTGGAATGTGAAAACCCAACCATCTCATCTTATTAAACATTTAAATAAATGACACAGAACTCCTTCTGGGAAAGCTAGCGATATCCAACGCTTCGCAAGAGGCCTTCAAAAAGTTGGTAGGAAGACAAAGTCCAATGTTTTACTAAACATTCACCTTTCCCTCCATTGTACTGAATAATTCAGTAATTAATTCGGAATTTTTGGAGTGAAAAAATCAGTAATATTAGACCTTCAAAACGGCCCTTAAAAAATGTGGATTCCTCTTTCAAATTGATATCCTAAAAAGGTCTTCAATAAGTTCGTAAAAATATAAAACTCCAATGTTTTTACTGAACAATTAAATTATTGATTCAGAGCTCCTGAATGGAAAAGAAAACTGCAAACCTTTGAGAAAGCCTCCCAAAATGAGAAGAAACGTTCAAGTTCAACTTTGGTAAGTAATCCAGAAATACCTAAGAATTTCTAAGTAATGGAAATAACTTCAAAAAGTAGGTAAAAAGTTGAAAGTCTTACGATTCTATCAATCGTTAATGTAATTAATTCAGATTTTCCCAATGGGAAATTTAGCTGCATTCAGACCTACCTAGACCTAGAAGTTGTCTGAAGGTCCAAATTCATAAATAAAAAGGTACAAGTTCAACCTTTTTACTTATGATTTCAGTGTTCGGTCAAAATTTCTTTTAGAAAAGCAGCAATATTCAATGCTCTGGAAATATCTCTAAAAAGTTCTGAAAGTTCAATGTTTCTAATAAAACATTTAAGTAATTGTTTCAGAAGTTAGTAATGGAACAACTAGTCACACATTGATCTCCAAGAAAACCTTCAAAAATTTGTAGTAAGGTACAAGTTTAACTTCTCTATTCAAGATTTCAATAGTTGATGCAGAATTTTTTCATGAGAAAGACAGCAATACTTCAAAAAATATTTAAAAAAAAATTGTAAGAATCCCTTAAATTCAACCTTTCTACCAAAAAGCTAACCAGCTATCTGTACATCTCCGTAAAGAAAAATATCTCTTAAAATAATTCTAAAAATTCAACCTTTCTACCAAAAATCTAAGCAGTACATTCAGATTTCATATACCTATTAAAAAACCAGCCATCTGCAGATCTTCGAAATGAATAAAAAAAGATGGTGAGGCAAAAGTTTAACCACTTAACTGAACTTTTCAGTAATTGATTCATAAAAACTTATGAAATAGGCAGCAATGTTCAGACTTGCAAAACGGCCTTTTTGGTTCATTCTGATTCCCTTCAATTTGAATCAGGTGTCCTTCAGTTTAATTGGGACCCTTTGGCCTTGGCAAGAAAGAGTAATTTGTGATCCCTGCTGGGTTCACTGTGTCTTAAATTTATTTGTTTTTTATTATTATATTATTATTTTTTTTATTTTATTATTAAATTTGTATCATCTGTGCCTTCCCATCTGTGCGGTTTCCTGTAGATTCAGACGGCATCTTTCGGGAACCATTTGATCTTGGAGAGAAAGTTGTGTGAGACATCCTAAAGGTCCTTTAAAATTATAGCAAACATTTTGGACTCACAGCTCAGCAAAAATATAATTTTAAACCTTCTAGTTAACATTTGATTTGTAACTTTTGTTACAAAATATAAAACTCCTTAACTCAAAACTTCTCCTTCCCCATCGTTAACCCCCAAAAAAAGGTTTAAATTCCAACTAATTGTGTTCCGTATGCAACCAGAATTTTAAGCTAAAAATACATTTGGCAAAACGACCACAACCGTAAGCAGAAAAAATTCTTGGCTTGCCACTTGCTGACACAATTTCCCATTAAAAATACCGATCCACACCATTAAATTCGGCAAAGTGAAACGTGTGCGACACAAAAAAGTGTTTGCCACAAATGCCACTTTAGCTCGACGCACATTTATGTATATGTGTGTGTGTATGTGTAGTGTATTTGTATGCATGTTTGAGTGTGTTTGCTCATGTGTAACTTTCCCCATAAAGATAATTGAGAATTGTTGCAGCTCGAGGAAAATAATCCACAGCAAATTAGAAATTTATGTGAGAAGGCAGCAGAGCGGCCTATACACACACACACGCACACTTTTTATGCATTTTATTATATTTGACACTCACACCGACACGTGGATGTGAGATTTTTTGGCATAAATGCTTAAGTCAGCCCAAAATATGTTGGAATATGCCAACAGCAATAACAAAAAATAACTAAAAATAGTGTTAAAAGTGGACAGAGGGAAAGCCAAGGACTCGTCGTGTGTGTATGAGGGAGGAAATGGTTAGACATTTTTGCGCAGCTGTGCGGACAAGCAGGTTGAGCTATAACACACATGTGTGTTTGTGTGGTTTTTTGCATATTTAGTTTGCGCCACATTGACAGTTTTGGCTGACACTGGCAAAATTTCTAGTTTCTGGTCACGAAATTAAAGTGAAAGAAAGATAAATTTTGAAATTTTTAAAAATTTATAAACAATTTTGAAAATGTCTAAACTTAAACGAAATGTCATGAAAAAATATCTAAATTTTTCAAAAAGGTTACATAAATAAACAACGAAGAAGAGAGAGAGAAAATTCATTTAAATAATTTTCCCATACACACACAAACACAGCGCTACAGCGCTTTAGTGCCAGCATACCAGTTCGCAAGTGGTAGTGGTGGAGTGAATGAGAAATAGCCAAAAGCAGAAAAACTTAAACTTTTACCATTACTGGGTTAACAGCGTGTCAATGTGTCTGCCAGATAGTGTGCCAGCGTGCTGGCATGTTGTCACTTGGCATATTGCATTGGCTTTCAGTTGTGCGACAGGCACACAAACACACTCGCACATTCACACACACACACACATATACAATACACATGCAGCGCAAACACAAGTCAAACTTATGGCCATGCGAAAAGTTAAAATTTGCTTATTAAAGCGAGACCACAAGCGTGCACCGGGCCCCCCTTTGCCTCATTGTCACTCACTCACTCTCGCTCTCTCCCCCACTTTCATTCTTTCTCGGTGCATGTGTACATATGTTGTTGTTCTTGTTGTTGTGTGTTGACAATTTGAAACTATTTAAAAAGTGCATATGCGCCAAGTTGTCACACAGCCTCGTGTTTTCTTTGCTCTGTCGCAATTACTCTGTCTGTCTGACTATAGTCAGTAAATATTTGAAATGAACTGAAGCCGTAATGAGAAAATCACAACTTACACATTATGCAACCTTAATATTTTCTTAAACGTTTCATATGTTGGCGAATGCTTGCGGCATGCGGTGCGTATGAGTAACATGAAATTTTAGTTTTAATTTGACTTGCACAAGTTTTGTCATATTGACTGCTGCTTGCGGTGTTGAGTAACAATTTTAAGCTCGAGTTTATTAAACATCTTCATTGCACTTTGATGTCGACGTGCAAGAAAATTGTTTGAAGTAATGTAAAAAATACGCCAAAAAAATCAGTACATGTAAATAGTGAAAAATATGTTTTATACCAAAAAGCTTACTGCATGAACCATGACGGAACTTAAAAATTGAAAGCCGATAGCCTTGGTAGTTAGCGCTTCCATAAATAATTATAATGTCTATTGTAATTAATTTTAAATAAATAAATAAATTAATTAATTAAAACTTGAATCAAAAACAGAGAAAAAGTCTAAGAGCGTTGAACAATAAGATTGTTGGGATCATTGCATATCGCTTCTTCTGAACATAACGCAAAAACTTTTCTTACAAAATTTGCAATGTAACGCCTAATGTTTGAGATATTGCGTCATCTTGTTGGAACCACAAGTCCAGATCCATGACAGCTCATTCAGGCCAGAAAGGCCAGTTATCCTAACCGATAGTATTTGCCATGAATAATCAATGAATAAATTAAGTAATCATTCAATCAGTCAGTCAATAAAATTTATTAGTTAATAAATAAATAAATTGATGTATGAATTAAATAATTTACTAATCTATTTAATTTTTAATCAATACATGAATTTATCAAGTCATCAATGAATATCTCAATTAACTAACCACTTTTACAATCAATTAATCGTTCAAGAATTTATAGATTAATCAGTTAATAACTTTATCAGTTAATGAATTAATCAATGAAGAAGCGAGTCAAGTATAAAATAAATTTTGGAAAACATGGTTGAATTTGTTTAATCAATTAGGCAACCAGAAAAATTATCAATTAAATAAATAATTAGAAAACAACTAAAAAAATTAATGCATCAATCACATAATTCATTGATTAACCAATTAAGTTCTCAATTTTGGGTCAAATTTATCAATTAATTAAATAGTAAGAAAAATAGTGAATAAATTAATGAATCAATGAATTCATTGACCAACCAATTAATCATAAAGTCAACTAATACATGAGTTTTTCTATTAATTTTAAGAAATAAATCAATAAATATTAATTGAATAATATAAATAAATTGTAATTAGAAGAATTTTTAATCGAACAAATACTTAATAAATTAATTATAATATTCTACTTAATTGCTCAATTGATGAACTAATCAATAATGAAATTACTCAAACAACTAAAAAACTAGTTAATTAATCGATTAAATAATTTATAAGATTATAAATTATTTATTCAAAAAATCAATCAAATAATTCTTACGATCAATAAACTAATCTGTCAATTATTCTATCAATTAACACCTTAAAAAATGCATTTATTTTTTTAGTCAATTCATAACATTTGCAATTCATTAACCATTAAATTTATAATCGAATTCATCTATTTATAAAAATAATCTGTCAATGAATTGATCAATGAATAAGTTAATGTCTCATTCAGTCAATTGAACAAATAGTCAATTGATTACCTATTTAAAAATCCTTCACTTGGTTAATGAATCGACTTATAAATTTATCTATAACTTAATTTAGTCATTACATGTATTAACCAATGAATCACATGCTTACTTTAATAATCTTTTCGTTAATATGACAATATTTTAATCAATTAATTAATTCATTAATTAACTATTAAATCAGTTAATCAATTAATTAGTAAACAAACTAGTCAATCAATCAATATAATAATTTCAATCATTTAATACTTTTAATAACTAGCTCAGTAATCGCAAATTTAATTCATAAGTTTATAAATCACATAACTATTAAATCAATCTATAAATCAATGAAATAATTCTTATGATCAACAAATTCATCCGTAAATTTTTCTATCAATTAATACATGAAACAGTGCATATAACTGTTTATTAATTAAATTAAATATTAATAAAATAGTCTGAGAATGAATTGACCACTAAAAAAATTATTTCCTTATTCAGTCAGTTGAATAAATCAACTAGGGCAATTCATTAATTGAGTAGTCAATTAATTGCTAATTTAAAAATCCTTCACTTAGTTAATAAATAAATCGATTAATCCATTAATGTATAAATTATTTAGTCAATTTATATATCAATCAATCAATCACATGCTTACTTAATTAAACTTTTCGTCAATATGAAACTAATTTAATCAATTAATTAATTCATAAATTAATTATTTAATTAGTTATTGAATTAATCAGTAAACAAACTAGTCAATCAATTAATGAAATCATTTAATAAATCAAACAACTGGTTAATTAATCGAAAATTGTATTCATAAGTTTACAAATCACTTAATCAATAAATCAATCTTTAAATTAATCAAATAATTCTAACAATCAATAAATTCATCAACTCGTCATTTGTTCTATCAATTAATACATTAAGCAATGCATATAATTTTTTAGTTAATTCGTTACTTATGCAATCAGTTAAGCATTAAATTAATTATTGAATTCATCAGTTGATAAAACAATCTGAATGATTTCACCAGTAACTAATAAATAATGTGGCATAACTTGGCGTATGAGTTATTGCAAATTAACAGTTAAATGAATGAATAACTATTAAATGATGTTTAATGAATGACTATTAAAATTAATAACTTAATCAAATATATAAATTAAATCTAAATTAATTAATTAATCCATGAAGTCAATATATCAGACAATCGAATGCCTAATTAATGAATTGCTTTGACAAGCTTTCAAACATTAAATCAATTGATTAATTTATCAATTAATAACCTAATCAGTAATTCAACTAATTAATAAGCAAATTAATCAGTCAATCAATGTAGTCAATCAATCAGACGATGAATAAAAACTTTTGTCTAACTAGTTTCACAAAAAAAAACGAATGAGTGCACCACTTGGCGTATAAGTGATTTAAAATTAGGAAATACTTATTTGAAATTTACACAACACAAAAATTATAAACCAACAATAAATTATTTCATTCCATTGCCCTAAGGTACCCTTAAATTATTATTTTTTATCACACCACGCCATAAAGTATGCAATAAAATTTCAATAAAAAACCGACTATAGGCAAACAATTTGCACATTTGCGCTGTTATCAAGTGAAACACAAGCAAAAAATAACAAACCACTTAATGTTGCCATTTGCCACTATACATGTTGCCACATGCCATATGCAACATGTCCACTTTACCTCTACAAATGCAGCAATATTAACGGCAAATCGTTGGCCACATACTGCAACGCGGCATGAAATGTGCGCCTCAAAAAAACATACACACATACACACACACATGCATTGGCAGAATATGCTTATATTATAAGCAACAGCTGGCTGCGACATGTAGGCAACAAGCATAATTGCAACAACAAAAAATATATGAAAAACTGTGCAAAGTTGCAACTTTTACCTTTTCGAGGTAATTTAATTTCGCAGTTTGGCGCAACGGAACTTTTGTAAATTATTAAATTACACACACAAATGCAGAGACCAAACACGCATGCATACATATGCACCAGTGCAGCGTGACAAGCAAATAGTGTGCAGCACACGAGCTGCGCCTGAAAGTGTGCAGTGCTAATTTAAATAATAAAATGAAGTTGGCGCACAAAAGTTTTTGCATTATTTGCCAACAAGTGAGCGTTGTTCAGCAACGACGTAAATTGGCAAAGAAACACCAACACACACAAACAGACACACATACACAGCTATCAGGCAGTGAAAAAAGAGCCAAAAAAGAAACTGCATACAAATGTTAAATGGCGTTGAAGCATTGCAAAAAACATATAAACACCAACGCCAGCTGGCAACGCGGCAATACAAAAGCGCCAAGCACTCAACAAGAAGAAGAAGAAGAAGAACGCTTAGCGTAACTCTGGCGAATAATTTGCGCAGCTTGTGTAATATTTTTTGCAAGAATTACTGTACAACTACAAAATGTAGTTGAAGCCGAACGTCCAAAGACCGCTGCCGCAGCGACAGTTGCGGCCTATTGCGTGCAATTTCCACCGCAACCGATATGCAACAATGGTGAAATTATGCTGGTTGCAGCTGTCATGTTGTTGTTGTTGTATTGCATAATGTAACATTTGCCATTTGCGGCGCTTACATGTCGGCCCACGGGTGCCCTGACAACAGCAACGCAGCGCGTCACTTGCGTACTTGTGTGGCGCTTCATTGTGCATGTGTATGTGTGTGTGTCCGTGTGTCAGTGAGTTTGTGTGTTCTTTTGCATAATTATCGACATTGCTAAAAATTTTAATTAGTTATGCGAACTGTGCATTGCAACAAAGCTGGACATCTAAGCAATTTATACGAGAAGTGATGCCTGAACAGCCGCTCGCCGCATCAGCCACGCCTGTCAGACGTTGCTTAATTAGTGGCAGCCAACGCATCTTCAGCATTTTGTATTTGCATTTATTATTAGTTAGTTGAATGAGAAAGGGAAAGTTGCGCATTCTTCAAGTGGAATATTAGCCGAGGCTGGTTTGTGGCGTCCAGTTTTTCTCTTTTGCTGAGTAAAAGTTTAGCACTTTTCTAAAATTGTATATTCCCAGCCAAGAGGCGGGTTTTTAATTAAACTGTGAATCATTAAAAATTCATAAAACGTACACAGAACGTTGATGTTGAAGTGGAGCAATGGGTTTATTTTTTCATAGAGAAAAAATTTAAATATTGCACAAAGAAAACTGATTAATGGCTGAACTTGAGTAATGAAATTTGCATAAGGTTTGAGTTCGGTGAACAACATTTATGAATGTAGAAGTGGGTTACGTAGCAACTCACTTAAGGCATAGAAATTTTTGGTAATACCACAATTAATCAGACTGTGATTTACTCACAGAATCATTATTGAAGAAAAAGTTACCCAAGAAAGAGCAATCTTTCTTTCTAAAAGCTTTTCTTACACAATTGCAATGTTAGGCCTAATTTTTGAGATATTGCGTCATCTTGGTGGTCCAGGCCCATGACATCATTGGGGCCAAAAAGGCCAGATTTCAAGACTGATAGCGTTGGCCACAAATAAATAAAATAAAAATAATAAGTATTATTATTATTATTATTAAATAAATTATTAAATAATTAACTAATCTATTAATTTTTCAATCAATACATAAATTTATCAAGTTTATTATTATTATCACTTTTACAATCAATTAATCATTAATTAATTTAATAAATTAAATTCAATACATTTAATTTAATAAATTAATTTGTTAATGAATTAACTAATGAAGAAGCTAGTCAATTATAAAAGATATTTTAGAAAACAGAAATTTTAGTCAACCATTCAATCAATTAAACAACCAGCAAATTTATTATTTAAATAATTATTAAAATAGTCAATAAATCAATGCATCAATCAATCAATTATTAAATCATTAAATTAAATCATTAATCAACAAATTAATTTCTCAATTTTTATTCAACTAACACTTGAATTGATCTATTTTAATAAATCAGTCATTAAAAAATAATAAATGAAAACTATAAATAAATTTTAATAAAAAAAATTTGAATCCAACAAATACTAGATAAATAAATTATAATTTTAGTCAACCATTCAATCAATTAAACAATCAGCAAAGTTATTAATTAAATAGTCAATCAATTAAATCATTAATCAACAAATTAATTCCTCAATTTTTAGTCAACTAACACTTGAATTGATCTATTTATTTTAATAAATCAGTCATTAAAAAAATAATAAATGAAAACTATAAATAAAGTTTAATAAAAAGATTGTAATCCAACAAATACTAGATAAATAAATTCTAATTTTAGTCAACCATTTAATCAATTAAACAACCAGCAAATTTATTAATTAAATAATAATTAAAATAGTCAATAAATCAATCAATCAGTCAATCAATTAAATCGTTAATCACCAAATTAATTTCTCATTTTTAGTCAACTAACACTTGAATTGATTTATTTACTTTAATAAATCATCAAGTCATTAAAAAAATAATAAATGAAAACTATAAATAAATTTTAATAAAAAAAATTTAATCCAACAAATACTAGATAAATAAATTATAATATTGTACTTAATTACTCAATTAATGAACTAATCAATGTTTAAGTGACTCAATTAATCAAGTAAACAACTATTTAATTAATCGATTAAATTATTTATAAGATTATGAATCATTTCATTCATAAAATAATAACCCATAAAAAATAACACACGAACAAATTAATATACTCCAACCAGGTGCCAAATATAGTAACAATGCGTTTTTTGGTTTTTCTCTCTGACTGAATTTTTTTTAAAAGGATTTGAAATTAGAAGACATGAATATTTAAAAAATTATTTAAAAAATTTAGTGCAATGTGGAATATCAAAATGGGTGTTAAATGAAAGAAAAAATGCTCTAGAATTAAAAATAAATAACTTTTTTGGTGTGAAAGTACAAATAAATATTGAAAATGTCCTTTAAGAAATTTAATCCTG
This sequence comes from Melieria picta, assembly GCA_964056695.1. Lineage (NCBI taxonomy): Eukaryota > Metazoa > Arthropoda > Insecta > Diptera > Ulidiidae > Melieria > Melieria picta. The sequence continues at coordinate 84,677,341 of OZ057398.1, read as the reverse complement.
AATTTCCTTGAAAAACTTCAATATATTTTTTTTTAATTTGTCTTATAAATTAATATGTGCACCTGTGGCGCACACACGAGCGTTTGGGAGTTCTTTAAACAGTTCATATAATTTTCCATAATTTTGGAACACGTCCAGTATCGCCGAATGCCTGAAACCCAAATATCCTTAAGACAGATAACCTGTTCCACACACACAACTACCAAAAACATATGCCACATTCAAATTGTGGCGCGTACGTGCCAGCTTTTACGACTGTTGCTCTGTTGCTCATTCTCTGTCTGGTTTGTTTATTTGGTTGCATACGTGCACACATATACATAAAAACATATACAAGTACATATATATACACTCCCATATAAGTATGTACCTATATATTATTATTTATTTAGTTCCCTCTGCCTTTCCTGGAACATTTGCCTTTCTGTTGCCATTCTCACGCCATGCCACATTACTTCTGGCCTCCTCTGCTCATCTGTAATGTGAACTTTCAAAAATTAATTGTAGATTTTTAATTAACTACACAACAACAAAAAACGAAACGTGAAACAGAGCCAAAATGTTGAAACCGCTACACTAATGGACAACAGCGACACGGTGCTGCGCCATTTGGCCCCAAGCAGAATGTTGGCTCGTTGTTGTATTTGTTGCGTGCATTGTGTGCTCTCATGTAACTGAAGTCACGTAAAAGTCACAAAAACCAACGCACATATAAACGTATGTGGAAAAATACAGCTGATGCAGCTGCCAGACAACAATAAGTAGAAACCAGGCATTGAAAGGCAACAGGAAATAGTTGAGGCTAAAAAGTGTTGCGGCAACAATTTCAATTGCACCCGACATGTGTTTTGTTAGATGCCAAAGAAAACATAAAACAATATTTTGGTTGTGGTGTAAATGAATTAAAGGAGCCAGGGATTAGTAGAAGACACAGGAGGAAGTGAAGATGAAGCAATAAAAGTGAGATATATGGAAAGTATAAGTACTATATTCACATCGGGCAACAAGTCATAATGAGGAAATGAAAGTGGCTCTGAAAGTAGTCGAAGAACTTGAAATGTAACTACAGAACAAAATTGCTATAAAAAACTTAAAAAAGTTATAAAGAATACTATAATATTCTGTCTTATAATGACACTCTAGAAGTCGTGAATATGTTATCATTCAGTTTAGTGCTTTATAGCCCTCACTTTGGTATGCCTCGAAAATTTCAAGATGTAAGATTTTGTTTCTTTTCCAATTCTGCCAAGTTTGAAGCACAACAATTAGTGTTTTGGTAGTTTAAAGCAACTTAAACAGTGCGTTATGTGGCATAATTTTAGGCGCAATGAAAGTTTGAAGTCTTTATTACCATTTAAACATTCAATACCATTTCAAATTCAATTAATGCATTAATCATTCATTGGTGCTGTACAGTGTAATATCTCTCCTTACTTTAGCCTAAAAGCATGCCTTAAAAATTTCAACAAAAAAATTTCATATTTTCTTCCTTGTCCAATTCTTCCAAGTTTGAAGCACTACAATTAATGGATTGGTAGTTTAAAGCAACTTAGAAGCTGCATTCTGTAGCATACTTTTAGGCGCAATGAAAACAAAGTATTTTCATTACTATTTCAAGTTCACTTAATGTATTCTTCATTCATTGGTGCTCTACAGTGTAATATCTCTCCTAAAAGTATGCCTCGAAAATTTCAACATGTCATAGTTTGTTCCTTGTCCAATTCTGCCAAATTTGAAACACAAAAATTAGTGTATTGGTAGTTTAAAGTAACTTGGAATCTACATTCTATGATATACTTTTAGGCGCAATGGAAACTTAAAGTCTTAAAGAAACCTAGAAATCTCTTCACTACAATTTTAACATTCGTTACCATTTTAAGTTCACTTAACGCATTCTTCATTCATTGGAGCGCTACAGTGTAATATCTCTACTTACTTTAGCCTAAAAGTATGCCTCAAAAATTTTAATATGTCAGATTTTGTTCCTTGTCTAATTCTGCCAAGTTTGAAGCACAAAAATTAATGTTTTGGTAGTTTAAAGCAACTAAAACACTGCGTTATGTGGCATAATTTTAGGCGCAATGGAAGCTTGAAGTCTTTTAATTATCATTTTAACATTCAACCAGTTCATTCAATGCATTCTCGACCTAACAACTACATTTTCATTCATTCATTCAGCATCTGATAAATTTTCTCTTCTTTCCATATCCATCTTTATCTCTCCTTACATTAGCCTAAAAGCATGCTTTGAAAATTTCAACATATCAATAATTTCTTCGTTGTCAATTTCGTTTAGTTGAAACCCTCAAAAATAGTGTCCCGGTATTTTAAAGCAACTTAAAAGCAGCACTCTGTGGCATACTTTTAGGCGCAATGAAAACCTTAAAGTCTTTTCATTACCATTTCAACATTCAACCAGTTAACTTAATGCATTCTCAACAGCAAAAACAGCATTTTCATTCATTCAGCATTTTCATCTGAAAAATTTTCTCTTCTCTCAATTTCCAACTAGATTATAATAAATGCAAAATTTTTTTATTTCTAACAGACATGCTTGCATCATAAAAGACACACTTACTAATTCATTTTGCAGCGCAACAGCACATCTGCAATAAATCTAAACAGCAAATTATCCTCAGCTGCGTTCCACTTGCGACGCATCCTTTTGTTTTGTGCATCCTCTCAATTTTCATCAGGCTACGCATGTATGTGAATGGATATGGAAAGCATATCGTGTTGTTGTTGTTGTTGCTGTTGTAATGTGCCTCATGGGATTAATCAAATGTGAACATTGAGGCCAACGCAGCGCGACCGCAAGACACAAGAAAAGGCGCGTGCGCTGCCACCGCTCGGGGCTGTACTTCGCTGTACTCGCCTTCGGTTGGTTTTTGGTTTTAATTTCATTTTATTTATTTGTACTTTTTCTTGTCTTTTTTCTTATTGTTTTGGTTGTGTTCAGTTGTGCGTATGTCGCCGTTGCGCAGATTTCTAATGGCAACACACATAAATTAATGTGAGATTGCGGCTCGAGGTGACCTTAGATCGCATTAGGCGCATGTTGGATTATTACATTTTTAAGAATGGCGTACATTTGCGTACAATTTAACTTATTTAGCTGTATGACAGTTGTTAAATGATGACATTTTCGCATTTAAAAATTCAGTTAATACAAAAAGTTGATCAAAAATTGTACAATTGTTGTGGAAAAGGAAAATTACTAAGGAAAGAGGACAACAATATTAGAATGTCTAATGTTCTCTTTTACCCTTTTCATTTCGACTCTGTGAAAAAGAAAAATATTTTAAAAAATATTTAAAAAATTAAAAAAATTTTTTTTCGAATGGCACATATTCCTTTTTTCTTTCGTTGTTGACCATGTGCCGAAAAACGACAGTTGTTGTTTTATAAATTTGTATTTTTGTCAACTTAAGGATTCATCAAATTGGATAGCCTATAAAAATGGGTCTCTACTAAATGAATAGTAATTGCATTTTCAAAAAGAATACAAAACTTCCGGTGTCACTGCCCAGCTTTGCAGAAACTCCGACATCCGTACCCTGGGATCAAGATACCTGACGGATGTGACTACATTTACTACACTGACATTTTCTCCTTCAATGAGAGATCGAACTAGTCTGTCCCGGATTGAGACTGTTGATTAGGTTCAGAAGAAATCAGGAAAAGATTCATATTTAATGCGCAATTTTGGCCTCCCAGTGGAAGTTATTTTTGCTTTGCCTGACCAAACCTAACCTTTGATTAGATATAAAAAAACTTAAAAATCGAAATAATTTTAACATTTAAAATTCGTTTATTTTCATAAAAATATCTCAAAAAGCCTTCTTCTAGGCGCAGACCCTCATTAAAATGTCAAATGTCGCATTGAATTGTCAGCTAAACAATCAAACCAAAAATTCAATATTTGATGTCAAAAATTTTAAAGCACTTCAACATTTAACAAGAACAACACAAAATGAACGCAGCCACTTCTCTCTTCGTTTACTTTTCGCGAGGATAAACTCGTCTACCTTCAGTACACAAATCAACTGCAAATGAAGTTACACAAGAAATTAGCGTGGGCGCCTAAAAGTAATCAACAAAACTGATGAGACTAAGTGGATTTCAGCGAAACGAAAAAATACCCTCCCTTCCCGAAAAGTAAAACAAAAAGACAAATAGAAAAATACACTTTTGAAGGCTGAATTGAAGGAGGCAAAACGTAAATAAAAGTGAGTAAATGAATAAAAATGCAAATATGATTGCGAATTAGGGCGGCCCCAAAGCATAAATGTAGAAATCTGACAACTAGATGGGTGCGTCGTCTAGAAACTTGAGAGAATGGGCGAAAAATAAAAAATGAAAAAATAAATAAAAATAAAATGAAAAAAATTTAAAGGCAGGCAAAAAGTAAATAAGCACCCAAACCCCAACAACACAAAGTACTGAGCAAACGTTAAAGAAGTGCGCACACCAAAGCCAGTCAAAGAGGCTAAATACAAAGTAAGGTTGGTAATAACGACAACTTAATTTAATTTGTCCGTAGGCCGAGCCGAGTCGAGTCGCAGCGATAACACAGCGCGCGGCTTGCCGCCTTTGAGCTGAAATTAAAATTGATGATGCGCCAGTTGAAAAGGCGTGTGTGCGCCAAATTGTATTCAATGCAAAAAAAGTGCGCCAAATGAAGGCGCAATGACAACGCAAGTAACAGCAATTTCAGTTGGCATACTTTTAGGCGGCGAACACCATTTGTGGGTGCGCGCACACAAATTGCTGGAGGCGTGCAACGAAACTTTTTAAAGTGAGTGGGAATGGTATGAATTTGATTTAGTTTATTTGAAAGTTTTTTGATTTACAAGTGTCTGTGTGTATGTATGTGAGTGTGTTAGTGGGTTTAGTGCGAAAGAAAATAAAAAATAACGATTTAAAAGCAGTGAAAGCTACTAAAACAGCGCAAGTAAAGGTCAATCAAATGTGCAAATTTTCCCAAATCGTGCGTGAAATTTATTTATTTAATTTTAAATGGACATTTTTCTGACCACAAGCAAACATTTAAAATCCATTACACATTGAACACGCGCAGCCTCTGACAAATTTCTTCGTTTACTCTTTGTGCTTCACATCGTTTCGGTCTTAACGTCGGTTTAAATTCCGTTGGCAACGTAGCCTTAATGGCTTTGGTACGCGCCGCATTTGGGTCCAAATTACGCTCACAGCAAATGTTCAACTCTTGCTTTTCATTAAAAAAAAAGAAGGAAACGTGGTGCCGGGTTAAAAGCTCCCCAAGACATTGTTTGCATTGCCCACAGAACAGAAAGCGACTGGTTGAGGCACCAAAAGCATTGGCATTCAACCGAAGGCATTAATGGCAACAGCAACAACAACTCGCGTATAAAAAGCAGCATTAAAGATAACCCAAAATGCGCATTAAACTTAATCAAGATTTTAATAATTTAAAGGAATTACACTGCGAGCTGCAGTGCAAAGAACAACAACGGGCGAGCAAGCGATGTGCTTAACCTCAAAAACATACACACACACACACAGAGACTAAGACAAAATTTCACACACAAACGCACAGACAAATGGTTTTACATATAACAACAACAACAACAACGAAGAAGAACAATAAAACTGATATGGGCCAATATTAACAAACAACAAGCCACCAACTATCGTCGCCAACAAAATATCCTTCAAAGGCTTAACATGTCGTAATATGTAGCAATATACGAAAGGCCAAGTCAGGCTACGTGCCACACAGCCAAAAACCAACTCATGTTGAAACCAAAAAACCCAAACCCCACGTTTCCATGCCTGAATCGAACAAATCTTATGAGAAACCCAAAAATTCGAAATTCCTGCATCCAGTAGTAAGACATATCCTGCTGTGGCTAAAGACGCCAGGGCTGTGGTCAGCCACAGCTCACAACAGTTCCATAACAATGACACAATAACAACAAGAAAAAGCACAAAGTGGGGCGACAAATATTTGGTGGCCCAAACATCATCAGCTCTCAAACGTTAACGGCTTAAATTGAATGAAAAACCACAAAATGTTTACATGTTGCTTAGCTCGTATGTGACTGCAATTGTCAGAGTGGCCAGACTGCACTATATATTGGTTGTTACAGAATCAGAACCATTAAAACTATTTACATTTTCAGCCGCCTGGCCGTTTTTATTGAAGAAAAGATGTTAAATTTGGGGTATTTTCTCTTTGCTGGTGTCCATCTTTGACACGAGCTCCAGCAAAACCGAGTCA